>OU963905.1:12955000-14155000 GCA_902850365.2 Chilo suppressalis | reverse complement strand
GGTAAATTTATGTATGTGGCAGATGCATTGTCACGGGCTCCACTGCCCGATAAGATGAAAGAAAAAATTTGTGACGAGGTTATTGAACAATCTTGTTTTTTACTAGAAAATGTCAGATTTAGCGATGCGAAACTTAACATAATAAAAGGGGCAATTCGTAAAGATATTGAATGTCAGTTACTAATAGGATATATAAAGAACGGATGGCCAGACAATAAATATAAAGTTAATGAAAAAGTGCGTAGACAGTGGTCATATAGGGAGTCTTTTGAATTTGTAGGAGACCTAATTTTCAAGGACAATTTAGTTTATATACCACAAGAAATAAGAACTGAAATGGTAAGTCGAGTTCACGATGGCCATTTGGGTATAGATAGGTGCAAACGTCATGCACGTGAAGTTATGTTTTGGCCCGGGATGTCGCGGGACATCGAGCAGGCTGTGCGCCGCTGCGCCATCTGTACAGAGTGCGCGGCGCGCCCCGCGCGTCAACCGCTACATCCTCATGTTATTCCCAATGTACCTTGGGCGAAAGTAGGCTCCGATATATTTCAGTATAATAAAAACTATTATCTCATACTAGTTGATTATTTTCCTAACTACATTGAAGTGAATCCGTTGAAAGCTAAAAACAGTAAATCGGTAATAGTAGCTATGAAAGACCAATTTGCGAGACACGGCATACCCAAGGAATTGATTACTGATAACGGACCAGCATATGCGTCGAAAGAATTTAAGAAATTCAGTAAACAGTGGTGTTTTCATCATATAACCACATCTCCAAACTATCCCCAATCTAACGGTAGAAGTGAAAAAGCCGTACACATTATAAAAAATATGCTAATTAAGTCAATTTCTTCAGGTACCGATTTTTATCTAGGTTTGCTTAACTTTAGATCAACGCCAAGGGATGGTATCTGATCACCGTCACAACTGCTTATGGGGCGTAGGCTCAATACTAGGCTGCCATCACACGAAAATAAATTGTTGCCTAGCCATGACAACACCGTGGATTACGAGTCTATACTGCACAAACAAGTAATGACTAAGAAATATTACGATAAACGATCAAGGTCGTTACCCGAGCTGGTACCGGGACAACGGGCGGTGATGGTAGATGATAGGGATCGGAAGAGGGTGTGTGTGCAGTCGCGGGCACCGCAACCTCGTTCATACTTTGTTGTAGACGCGACGGGGAGACGGTACCGACGGAATAGGCAGCACCTAATTAGGGATCATTCAGTGACGCGTCTAAACACAGGTGATAAAATTGTTAAGGAAGAAAATGTAAATCGGCATGTAGAACAACAGTTAAATACTGACAGAGATAATGTGCAGGAAAACAAACCTTTTAACATGCATGAAAGTGAAGTAGGAATACCATCCATAGGCGCAAGTACTGACACAGAAAAGATACAAAGACCGGCAGCTGCGGCAGCTCGCGTAAATATAAATAAGTTTTTTAATAAATAAATAATATAATATATAAGCAATATTAAGTATTTTTTTTGCTATGTAAAATATGAATTTAAAGTTCTATTATTAATACTCCATCAAACCAAAAGAATCTGTTAAAAGTCATGAATTCACACATCTTTCAATGAATTTGATCTACATTCTAATTTGTATAACTCACTCCAATTAGGTATTGTTACCAAAGACCAAGATTTCTGTTAAGTATATTGAATTTGATTCCATATTCAGAACATAAGAACAACAATAATATTAAGAAGGAATGTTAGCATGTTTTAATGTAATAAATATATATTCGGGTAAATTATATATATTATTAATGTATGTTATTTTATAATGTTCAATTATAAAATGAATTCAAGTAGATAAACTTTAATGTGTAAAGTATATACATAAAAAAAAAGAGGATGATGTTGTGGTAATTATAATGCAGGTATTTCTATAGTATGATATATTTTATGTGGGTAAGAAAATAATAAAGGAGTCAGTGTTGATCTAAACAGTGTTTCATTCACAACAGACTCAATATTCTATCCATAGGTGCCTCCACTTATGTAGAATATTAGAGTGTGTTGTTACAGTATTCAGTCTCCATAATCCTAGAGATTTCAGTCTCAAGGCTGCTGCTTTCGCCTCTTCTTGTATGACCAGGTCCAAAGGTCTTAAATTCATGAGGTACTCTAATGCAGCCGATGGAGTTGTTCTCATGCATCCAGTTGCTGCTACGCTCGCCAAGCGTTGTAGACTTTGGAGTTTGGATTTCACTGTGGTCAGTTGGGTCCTGGGCCACCAAACAACTGAACCATAGGTTATAGAGGGCCTGATGACTGCTGTGTATAACCAAAGGGTGATCTTTAACGTTTTAGGGTTATTTGGCGTATAATGAGTATTTTGTTTTGTTTGCATAAATTGTGAAGTTTACAAATAACTAGATATTTATGTATATGACTTAAATGTATGTTTCTCTTTCTTTATTGCTCATTTATTTACGAAGGAATGAAATATTATTTATTCAAAATAAGAACAAAAATAAGCTAAAATACATAGAAAAGAGAGTAAAAATGTCCCGATCGTCACCATGGAATGCCCCATTAGTTGGCTTTAAAGAGTTGCCCCTTGTGTTCGGCTGCGATCGTTGATGTTAAGCAACTTTTGCAGTGGTGTGTCATTGGATGTGTGGCCAAAATTTACTATCTCAAGCTCCTTCGTGCTTCCCGTGTGTTGGTTAGCATCCACCACTCCGCACTGAGCCCGCGTGGTGGGTCATGGCCGAATCTCCTTATTCTATCCATAGGTAAGGCCTGTGCCCCTGCAGTGGTGACATTAATAAGCTGATGATGATGAATAGAACTAACTGACCTTTAGCGGGTAACGTTGGCACATCTCGTCGAACATGTCTGCGTCGAGTCGGATCACTTCGTCGGACTTGAATCATACTTTGAAAATCTACGCTGTACAAAGCGCCGGCTAAGAGAAGTGAGCAGTTTGCTTCTCCAGCATTGAACGCCATTTCCAGTTCATCATTGCTGCGCTCGTCATACTTCCACCAACCTCAAAAATCAGACAAAAAGTTACTTCCTACTGATATTATAAATGTGAAAGTTTGTATGTTTGTTACTCAATCAAGTAAAAACGGCTGCACCGATTTGGATGAAATTTGGCGCTAATACGTGTAGTTTATTAAGTAGATTGAGACATAGGATTATTTTTATCCCGAAAAAATAACTTAGGTTAGCGGGCGGCCGCTAGTAGATAGATATGTATTTATAAGCACTAACATGATAATATATACACAACATCGCCAGCAATAATTTACTACTCGTAAGTAAAACCAGATTTGAATTTGCACTATAGGTTTATCAATAATCTATAAAGGTCCTTAATTTTAGAGACGTGGGTAGGAAACTAACGATCTATTTATAGTAGAGCAGAGTCAAAGCGCATCGAAGCGAATTTCAGAAACGCAACAAAGCAAATTCACCATTATCTCTGCAATGTAATTAGCCCAAGAAACAGAGATCGCTTCTATACTTGATCGTAATGCAAAATTTTACCACACTAGTTTTTTTACAGATGTCAGGGTAAGTCATAAGAAGCTTAAGTTTAAAAATCGGGGAATTTATGGTGGTCATAACTAGCCACCATATTGGAAATCGCATTTATAGCTATACCTATCTTATAAATTATTGTCTTTACGAAATAAAATATGAAATGCTTTTTTGTTAATTACTGGATTCCGTAACTGTTTATTTAGTTGAAAACTTTTTAGTGTAACTGTTACCTTTTTCCAATTATTGTTGTTTATATGAACATGTTTGTAGTTTCTCCTTTATAAAACCTTGCCATTAATAGATAAAAAAGGTCTAATACATGTCATTCATCATTAAATTCCCTGCAACCTTTGCATAAAACTTCTTTTTATTAAATTAATGCTTTAAAGTTGCGAGTCGTTAACGTAGCAATGACGCAGTTTCTTAGTTATCTACACATGCTTCTCATCACAGTTAATATTTCTAAAACATCTGCACATGGAGTCTCATTTTATAACAATAGGGCCTGCAGACCTATAATAGATGATGCAGCCAGTCATCATTGTATCTTTGAGTAACTTTTTTGGCGCAATTTCTAGAGACATGGTGATGGGTTTGAGACCAAGGCCAGTCTATTTTCAGCCCCAATCTTCAGGGTCTAATTATTTCCTAACCAACTTGATTATATACTTAAGAGATACTTAATTGATACGAGTGATAACGGGCTGCATATTCTATAGGTATACAGGCCCCTTTGTTATGAGCTGAGACTCCATAAGCACATGTTCTAGAAATAGCAATCCGCTGTCGATGCATGTCTAAAAACTACGTCAATGCTTGTGGATGTCGCAAAGCGCAGTTCAAATTTTCGGTTCTGTGCGATGTGCGACTGCAATGACGAAAAAATAAATGTTTTTCTCTGCAACTTAATAGGAATGTTACCTGACCTTCACGCAATTAGTTTACCCTCCCTAGGAAAACAATAATTTGTCTTGTTACAGCTGAAACTTATGTTTGTTATTTAATTATGATATTATTGTACATAGGTATATATTTGAAGAATCAGGCAGATAGGACGATTCTAACATGCGGGTAGACAATATAATGTTCTCTCTGTCACGCTAATGTAAAAACGATGGTCTGGTCAAATTTAGGTGAATACACACTATTTATATTATTATATATTAGATGAATATACTCTCGGCGATCATAATATAACACAGAATAGAATGAATGAAATCTTCATTATTATCCAGAAAGGACATGGTAAAGTTTTGTCGCCCTGGCAATGTATAAATACTGTACTTATTAATATTTAATGGTAAATGGCTGAATATTTATAATTTCTATGAAAACAGGCTCAGGAACTTTTGATAAAGTCACAACCTTGAAAATTATGAGAACTCCTACTATGCCATTGCGCAGTTGTTAAAAGATGTTGCCAATTATTTATATATGTTAATAATAATAATATAGATAACATATACAATTTTTAGCTTTGCTAAAAGAACGCAAATTTTATGAAATTTTGGAAACTATGATATTATATAAAGTATAGTAGGAACCGGAACAAGTATCTGCCATTAATTTTACTATAAAAAAAAATAATTTAAGATTTCAAAACGGCAGACATGCTGCGAACACGTTTTGAAACGCCTAAAGGAACCCTCTATGGGAATAGTGAACCCCCATTTGACCTACGGCAGATGAATTAGTCTAACTAGCATTAATATATTTTTATATACTAACAACAATGTTTTATATTTGTATATATGTTAGACTATAAGGTATTTACTATGGGCCTATGTAGCCTGACTATAAATAAAAAAAAAAAAGGAGTTTGCTACTATACCTACTGTAAGTCTGCGGAACACTGGCTCTTAGTCTATATTGCTTGGGCTAAAATACATAGAAGAGATCTGATTGATCTTAAAACTGTTCTGTAGATAGTTATTTAATCCCTACAATGAGGTAACCAAAGCTCTATAGGGTAAGCAAATTGTGTTTCTACCAGCATGTAAGGGCACTGTTTTCTATTGTATCAGCTATTTTCGCAAAATGAGATTCAGTCATGCTTAATGTCAGGTAGGGATTGTTTTGTATAGAAAACAAATAGCCCTGACTGAAAGTCGCAAAAAAGTTACTTACAACACACCACATTCTCATCTCTTGTGAGCTTAGTAGAACATCAAAGCTGCAGCTTGAGAGTAAGAAGTCCACAAGTCTCACTCCTATAGCTGCACTTTGAATTTGCTACATTTAGCATTGGTCCCAACCATTCATTCATGTCATTCATTCAATCATTCGAAGTGCAGCTATAGAACGATAGAACCCATTTTATAAAACAATACTGGATTTAGGAGACAAAATCCTTTAGACTTCTGCTAATAAATAATGTAGGTACTTAAAAACCACACATCTTACAAAATATCACCTTTTATACAATTTTATTTATTATTATTAATAAAGGGAAAATACCATTCCGTCCTTCATAATACCATTGATAATCTTCACTTATAGTTCCAATAGTTGATTGTTGAGGTGATAATTTTTCCAGTAATATGGGATGGTCAAGATAGTCAGAAGGTATTGCTGCACGACACATAGCACATTTTTTATTTTGTATAGCAACACCCTGTAATTAATACAAAGATTCAAATTAACATATATTTAATACATGTAGTGTAGTGAGCCTGATTCTGGAGTGATTCTCTTACCTTAATAACTTTGACAACAGTATCCCCTTCTCAATCTATTTAGAGCAGTACATGGATACATTGTACAAAAAGGTTTAGAGAATCATAAGTACCAGAACTGGACTCATTATAATAATATATTTATATCACATTAAATATATAAGTGGCAGATGTGACATACACAGTGAAGAGATTGAAATGGAAATGGGCAAGACATAATACGAAACAGGAAAAATAAATGGGTCAAAAAGTATCAGTGTGGTATCCTCCAGATGACAAAAGGTGGTGAGGAAGACAAAGAAAGAGATGGAAGGATTAATTAAAAGTGGTTGCAGGATAGACATGGAACAGAAACTCTGTGGGAGGCCTTTGCCTAAGGGCAATCAGATTAATAACTTAACTTAATTTAAGTAAATATAATACATGTAACAAGTTTTTTCCAAGTTAAGAATCACACTAAGTGGCGTAACTGAAGACCTTTTATTACATATGACGAAGATTTAATTCTGTTTCTTTGTAAAACTAATAAACTGTCATTTTTCTGTTCTACTGTTCTTTTTGTAAAAGTCATCATTTGATTGTATTTCATGAAATATTTTAACATCTTTTACAAAGACTAAACATTGACAGAATAGTAAAGACCCTAGGTAAGATCTCTGCAGAACACAAATCTTTAAAAAATATATGACGCTTAAATGTAATCCCTCCATCTCCAATTTTGTGAATAAGAACTTAACAAATGCAAAACGGAAGCTTGGATACCTAAGTGCTCAGCTTTGTTGAATGAAAGAGGTTTCATCGCACACATAATCTGAAACTACGATGGTGAATAATCTTTATTTTAAATATTGTGTTCTGATGTGAGTGTCTAGGGCTTCTTCACCTCTAAATCTGGCCGTGGCTAGTATTCACACTAGCCTTCAGGCTAACTGGTGTCATAGTTCATAAAATGTTGGCATCTACACTTCAGCAGTCTACCTTCTTTCATTTATTTTATTTAAATTTAATATTTTTAGTGTTACAAATTATGAATATGAAACATCAAAAAAACCTGTTTTGATTAATGATTGATGTAGATGATAATAAAGTAGTTTATTTGTACCACCCAACCCAATTTTACCTTCACACAAAGGAAGCAGAAAATATGACCACATGGCAACTGAGTAGGATGATGACATTTTTGTAAACAAACTGCACAGTCTTGCTCTGAAATAAAAAAAAGTTTGTTAGAACAAGTAGTCAATCAAAGAAACAACAAAAATGTATATAAAGTAGATTGATCTTTGAAAACTAACAGAGTTCTCTTTTCTTTTTGATTCATAAAATGAGAATATGAATAGGACCAATACTAATCTTGTAATTCTGTACCCATGTACAGGCAGGCTGTTACCATGCGATTTGCTTTAATATGTAAATTCATTTTACCTTGTTTATCCACGTTCATAATGTTTGTTTACTTTGAAGTTTAGACAGTACCAAAAAACACTCAACAGTGTACTGTACAGATTGCTACTTCTTGTGTTTTAATGTAACCATAAGATTTAGATAAACAATAACCATGTTTCCTTGTCGAAAACTTGGAACCAGAACTTTATAATGTTAATTAATATTACAAATGAAATAAAATCTAATCTACTCTTTGATAAAATCTCTCCTGTTTTTTTTTTGGTTAAGTTCTTCCTTTTCAGTGAAGGCAAGGGGAACAATGCCGATACAGCCTTGTCTTAAGTTAAATTATTCTGTTTTTCTTTTTACATTAGAATGTCGGTGTGACGCATTCTAATATTTCTTGAAGTGTTTGGCACGAAATTTATCGAGCTGGCTTTTTCGATAAGCTTCTGTGAGGTAGTCAATACAACAATAAAATTCTCACGTCCACTTGACCGGAATAGCGTATATTTTGACGATTCTACTAATTCTTCAGTTACGCAGACAGTTGTAACACATAATCACACCAATTTTATTTCACAATATCCACTATGAACGAATTTAAGAATAATTAAAATAAGACGCCAACCACACTCGATGAAATCCCGCCAAAAACCTGTTTTTTTTAATTTATGGGCAATGTACATTGTCCTGCCTACCTGAAATATGTTTTTTTTTAAATTTATTCTGGCCGTGGAACCTCAAATATGTCATACACAGATTTGCCAGGTCCATTTTCAAAAATCGGCGTTACAGAAAATAAACAGTAGATGTATGGAAAGAACTACAAGAAAAAACTGTAGTTGCCCCTGGAATTGGTAAATCATAAAAGGCCAGCACTAAATGTGTTTCTATAGCTTACTCCTCCTCTTAAAGCTCGTTTTTAGGGTTCCGTAGTCCTAACAAGGAACCTTTATAGTTTCGTCATGTCCGTCTGTCCGTCCCCGGTTTTACTTGGAGACTATTAGCACTAGAGAGCTGTTACTTTGTGAAGTTAAATATGTATATCGATTACGCCGACAAAATGGTAGAATAAAATTTTGAAAACTATTTTTTTAGGGTTACGACACGCCACGTTAATGTTTCTGCCTTAACCATAGTAAATAAATGAAACCGATGTGCTTCTGACACGTCACGACACGAAACGACACGTTAATATGTTTCTGCCTTAAGTCTATGGAGTTAAATCAGTACAATAGCTACGTTCAGTTTTTGTATCGCAGAGGCAACGAATTTTTGGTCATGTGATCATAGATTAATCTGAGTAAATCGCTATTAACGCACAGCCCGATCAACTGTAGATTAATTTCTAACAGCAAACAGAAACTAACCTCACAACATGACAGATACATTACAGATAACCAGATTAATCTTTCTCGTCGGTCAAAATACTCCAAGGAAACAGATTCACATTGGACTGATCGAGCGGAACTACCGAACCGTTCAGATTTACTGCAGATGTAATAAACGAACGATTCAGACTATAAAGATTGATCAGACAGAAATAACGAACGCAAACGCACTTCCCGAAGTGTAAATCAGCCTTTAGAGCGTAGGGGTACGGTACGGCCACAGTGCACGCAGATTCAGAATCAGGGTAAGGTTAAAGCAGGGTGGCCATAGTGGCAGCAGGCAACCTGCTTAAACTACACTGTATATTTCTCGCGCTTGTTTTCTGAGTCTGAATCTGAATCTGAGTGCACTCTGGCCGTACCCTCAGAAAACAAACGCGAGAAATAAACAGTGTAGTTTAAGCAGGTTGCCTGCTGCCACTATGGCCACCCTGGCATAGCTCTGACCTACCTTCAAAATCAAAATTCTGAGTACAACTTTTTATCCGGACGTTTCAATGTTGATAAAGGTGTCGATTCTGGCGTGAATCTCTAAACTTAAAACTAAAGTTAACATCAGCCTCTCTTGTTCATTCCAGGGTTCCCAACTTAGGGGTTTTGCCCCCAGATTTAGGGGCTAGAAGTGTTAAAAGGGACTTTTTTAGGGGCTGGAATTTTTTGGGGGTTCTTTTAGGGGCTTTTAACAAAACTTTCAATTAAATCGAAAAACAAAGCGTGTGTTTTCTTTCAGTTTTGTGCGTAGAATGGAACGCAGCACAATATGAAACGACTGAACTCACTGTGTGGCAAGTTGTTTCCTAAGGCTGTATGCACTAAAGATCTTTGCCTTCCACCAATCAAAACCGCTAAATAAGATTTAACCGCCTGTCAGCTTATTTTCATTTGATTTTCTATTCGAAAAATGTATTTATTCAATAAAATAATTTACCTCAACTAAATATGTAATGTTTTAATTTATGAGCAACGAAAGAATTTAGGTAATAAGATAAGTAGGTACATATAAATTTCTATATTTAGGGGATTTTAGGGGAATTTAAAAAATACTTAGGGTAAAATTTTGGTAAGGGTTGGTAACACTGGTTCATTCTGTATAGAGAATGACAAGGAAACAGTTGTCAAATTTAAGTTTAGATTTAGAGAATTGTGCCAGAATCGACACCAAACTATGAAACTTGTCAAAATTATGGGCATTGGTTGCTCCCGTTGCATCTAGAGCGTAGGTTTAAAACGTGTCATAAACTGACAATATGGCAATGTCATTTTTGTCAATTCAATGCCCATTGTTTAGGTTTTAGGTTATCCTAGCCAAGAAATTTTGGACACAAACACCAGCTATTGGCCAAATACTAGGAGCCACCACTGAAGAAATCTGCTCTAGGTTATCTTAGTTCGCAGGATTACCTTTCTATGATTTATCGGAATTGAAGTTAAAATGCAAAAAATTCTTTCAATTGTAAGGACAATATCAAGTACACTGTCAAATAGAAATCTTGGACTCCCAAATTTATATGGAAGCTGTCAAAATGGAGCCGAAAGCAGATTACTTAATCCTATTACTCCGATGTTTACTCCGATTTGTAATATGAAAGTTAAAGGAAAAGTACGCCGACGCTGTAAACATTGCTATTTTGTAGTAAGGGATGAGAGATTTTACATAATGTGTCCTAAGTTTCCACGTCATAAGCAAATGGCTATGCGACAGAAACCACATAACCGATATATACTGACACACGCGAGTCAAAGCCCAGTAAGACCTTGGTGATCAACAAACCATTTAATTTTAAAATAGAAAAGCTATGTAGTATATTTAAAATAAAAGATTCATAAAATAGTATTAGGTGCTTTATTTTCTTCACACCTTGTGTTCGGACTATCACACTGCAATAACAATCATTTTCAAATAACACTTCATAAACCCTTGTTGGAAGGAACTTGGAGGTAGGTAGCATTAATGAAAAATCTGATTAATTGAATAGGCTGAAATAGGTCTTGAAAGGCGCTCTGAGATCGTCCTTTCCATCAGCCACTTGCATCTTCTTGGAAATGATAATCATGCAGTTTATATCTTGAACTTCATTTGATGATAATACCTATGTGGCATTGGTTTGATCTGAGAATATAATAGACATATTTTCTAAATATTTTGAACTGATAAATTACGGACTGATAAATTCTATGTCCAGGACATTTAGTTTGTTAAAAAACACTGTATCTTGTCATGTTTTGCTTGTTTCTGTTCATGGTTAACCTTTCCATTTTCTTACATAGTTACAATAAAATTCAGCTACTGCTCGGCTGCTCTAAACTAAATTCAAGTATCTGCATTTTCGCAAATTAACAGAAAAATTTTCCTAAAAATCAATTATCTCAGCTAATAACAAACCTATTGAAGTGATTTTCTAAAATGTTAGTGAACTTTACCATTTTAAAAGTATGTCTGGTTTGACATACTTGATTTTTTTTCTGTGAAATACTTGGTTTTAGCTTTATTTTTTGTTATAATTGATATAAGTACTAGAATTCTTTTTATCTTAATAGCTTTAAAACCAAAAAGTTAAATGTGTATTTTTAATGTAGAAATGTCTTTTGATAAGGAATCCAACAGTGTAAAATATTTTTTCCAGATACTTAAATCTAGCTTAGTGCAGCCAAGTTGTAGCTACATTCAGTATGATATTTAGTCCATGGTGAAATCTTTTAAAAGAATATACTGTAGCGTCAGCTTTTACATTAAATCTAGAATATGTCGATATCATAATTTACAGGTAATGCATATTATTTTATTATTATTAATTTTACTTAAGATAATTTCTTTGATAACAATGCTCTTAGCTATCAAGCGACACACTAGCTGTTTGATTTTTCATCTTCCGCCACTAGAAACTAAAACACTTTAATCATTAGTCAACACACAGCAACTCCCTAATCGCTCGACAGTATCTAAACATTATTGATGATAATTATTATTGTCATAACATGCATTTTGGTATTATTATCATTGTACCATGTTGTTTGTTTTTTTTTTTATATTAATGGCATGCTCTAAGTTAAGCGTGAATAGCAAATGGCTATGAGACAGAAACAACATAGCTCCCGCTTGACGAAGCGCAGGCCCTTTAAGGGTGGCAAATGGTGGCAAACAAGCGTAATATTTAGGCTCGCCTACTGAGTAAGTATTTACTTCGGGCCTGGCTATGGAGTGGTTACTTACTCTATGCGCCTGATAGTAAGCGTTAAGCGGCCACCATATCTTAAAGACGCTTGCGGTATCAAAGCTATCACTAGCACCGTTGCCTACCCTCACCCAATCCCCTACATCGTGGAACCCTAGAACCTTACTCACCGACAGAAACGCAAAACCACCAAAAGGTTTTTGCTTAATTAAGTACAAGAGGTTTTCAACTAATGAAGATGTTAGTTTTTACTTTCTATTCATAAGCCAGTGCCCACGTTCTTGGCAAAATTTTCACTTATCTACATCTTTAGTCTTTACAAATATAGCATAGAGTAGAATACATTATAAATAAAGTTGACAGATTACGTCATTATTGAGTACTTATTGTTGGTAGTAGGTAAGTACTTGAAATTGTTCAAGCAATTATCTTTATATACAATTATCATTACATAATTCAACAAAACATAAAGCTTGATAAGAACTGACCTTTTATACTTTTGTATCAACTATGAGTTCAGAAGCAACGGCAACAACGCCCAAGGCAGACGTCTTATCTAAAGTTGGAGTAACAAAAAGTGATACATCTACTAACATGCATAAAGTGACAAAAACGATAGTTACATCTCCTCATATCTACAAGCCAGTTGGACCTTACAGGTGAGCAATCTAGGCTTAGATTATAGAACAAAAGGTTGTGTATTCTGAGTAAAATAAGTATTGCTTTGCTTGCCCGCTTAGAGAGATTTTCTTAATATTAGCATTTTAATCAGCCACAATAGACAATACTAGTTTAATATAACAAGTATCCAGCTGCCACTTTAACCGTTCAGATTGTACCTACATAGCGTAAACTTTATTAACGAACGGATGGACTTACCCAATGCGGAGATTCGAATATTATTATTGTTGAAGATGGATGCGTGGTGACAGAGCGAGGATTAATTTACTTACAGGGATCATGGCCCTCCCGGGCCCAAGGGTATAAATCCAAATAACCAACTTAAAATAGATAATTTGTTTTAATTAATCGGATAACTAAATAAAGAAAAGAAGAAAGAGATAAAGCAAGCGAGCTAGGGCATAGCACATTTCCCGCTCATATTGGACCACCCGTCTGAGGAAGAAATTTCCGTCTCACAGTAATAAAATATAATAATTTCTATGCTCCGCCTTTTAAAATGTGAGAAGACCACACAAGTCCACTTTAAAATAATAATCCCTTTGGTGAGGTTGAGTTCCTGTTCGTCAGCGACGTAAACGCGATTGGCTGGAGCGGCATACATATGATTCTGCTTTCATACATATATAGATACAATAGCTATCTTCGCGACAAGTCTACAATAACATTTAACAGGTAGGGGTGCGGTATTTTTCTGGACCCTGTTTTTAAAAAAAAAAGCCTACCTATCTATCCTTGGTACTGTACTGTACATTAGGCGTGATCTTACCTACCTATAGATATGTCTTGTATTCCAGTCAAGCAATATTAGCTGATAAGACTCTGTATGTGTCGGGCGTACTCGGCTTGGACCGGGATGCGCAGCTAGTGTGCGGCGGAGCAGAAGCACAAACTCGGCAGGTGCTCGACAACCTGCGCCACGTGCTTGAAGCAGGTGGCGCCTCTTTGGAGTCCGTTGTCAAAGTCACCATCCTATTGAATAGTATGGATGATTTCCAAGTGGTCAACAAGGTGTACGCTGAATGTAAGTATTTAATTATCACGCGAATAAACTGACTAGGTTGTTGTAGTGTCTTAGGACAAGCCCACAGTACAATCCCTGTAATCGGGCACTTCAGTATGACTTAGGTGACAATCGAGGGATAAAAGCGAAGAAGAATAAAAAAAAACGTAAAAATGTTTCATTTAAGGTTTGCCCATCTTATTTCGGGACGCAGCTAATCAGGTCACAGCCCTGAAATGCTCTCAAATCACATCGTCGTCGTATACACCGTGAATTTTGAATTACCTGAGAAACTTTGAGTACTAAGTAATTCAGACAACGATATAAATGAACTATCGCACATTATGCCGTCCCAGGGCGTAGCGGGCCGTATATTTCGCCGCGGATTTTGGTTGCGTGCAATGTGGCCCTGTGGTAATCTGAACCGGAATTCTTTCTTTTCAGAGTTTGACTTGCAGTCTGTACATGAATTTTACTTTCAAAACACTAATCGCATCCCATCCGAACCCCCCCCCCCCTCTTGCCCGCGTCCGGGGCGGGTTTATGTCACACTTGCTATAAAATAGTATACGATACTTGTGGCCTAAGTTGTCTATTACTGCACGGCGTTGCAACTTCACGCCGTGTAGTAATAGGCAACTTAGGTCACGCGTATCGTAATGTACTATTTTATCTACCTGCGATAACAATGGTGGTCAAAAAGTGTGTAAAATGCAAAAAAACTATTACCAAAAAGGTACCGGGACCAGAATGCAGTCGGTCTGAAACTATTGTTCATGCAGATCCCGCTTGTTCTCAATTATCCAATAAACAACTGCTCACAGTAAAAAACTCGCCTAACGTAGAGTTGAGTTGCCAGGAATGCCTGAAGAACATCTCCCGCAGATCTTCGTTCGTGATATCTGAAGATGATGACAATGACGACGATAATAATGAAAGTGAATCCGGAAACCCTCAAATGATTGATGCAAAAAAGTTAGTGCAAGACATTAGCAGAGCGGTTAAGAAAACTTTCCGTGAGGAGATCAGAAATCTTGAGGGTGCATTGGAGTTTGTTAGTGAGCAGCTTAGCACAATGGAGCAGACAATAAAAGCACAGGGAAATAGAATTAAGGAACTGGAAAACCAGAATTATGATCTGATTAACAAAAACAAAAACATGAAACTGCATGTAACTGTTATGGAGCAAGAGCTGAAGGAAATTGAACAGAAATCTCTTTCAAACTCGTTAGAAATTGCTGGATTACCCGAGACATCGCCTAGCGAAATAGGTCCATTGATTGCTGCCATTGCTTCGGAACTGATTGTTGATAGTAATGAGGTACAATCAATACAACGCCTGCCAGGGTCCAAAGAAAAACCAGGATCGATCCTCATAGAAATGAAGTCAAAGATTCAACAGCAACAATGGATTGATGCCAGCAAAGACAAAGACAAACTCCTCACTGTGGGGTCGGTGGTGCCTGACGTGCCTGAAGAGAATGCAGAAAATCGTATTTATGTTAGGGAAGCATAGATCAAGTATCAAAAAACTCTTTTATATAATGCTAAGGTCCATTTATTAAATAAGTTTTGTAAGTTTGTGTGGTGTAAGAACGGTAAGGTATTTGCTCGGAAAACTAGCACTAGTAAAATATACTATATCCGCACAATAGATGATATCAACCAATTTATTAAAAGAAATTCAACTCAACTGAATGACCTACCGAGCACATCATCCTAATTATTCCTTGTTTTATTCATTTTTATTTTAGTTTATACACAAGTATTATTATTATTAAGTATAATGGGCACACCAAGTTACGAAATATTTAATTGTAGTACTGCAAACCATTTTTTCCAACAACTACCTCGAAAAACCGTTGTAAGCCTTAGTTGCCTACATTTTAATATTAGGTCACTAATAAAAAACTTTTCTAAATTTCAAGAAATCATCCATAATTGTAGCTTTCCACTAGACATAATTGTATTAACGGAAGCTGGCATCTCGAATAATATTGTTCACTTATATAAAACAGGTTATAATTTGTTTTCTCAATTGCGTGACAATAAAAAAGGTGGTGGTATTATAATTTATGTATGAAACCACTTTAAATTTACTTTGATTCAACATAAATCATCAACTTATGAAATTCTCACTTGTATTGTAAAACTTAATTCGTCCCGAAACGTTGTTATTTATGCAGTATACAGACCACCATTCACTAATAAAAACCTGTTTGTTAACGAGCTTAGTAAGCATGTCACCAGCTTTGATATGAAACAAAACTTCCTTATAATTGGTGATACAAACATCGATCTAAAAGCTGTAACTTCATACAAAGATGCATACGAAGGGGCGCTCAGTGAGCTCGGATTGATGTGTGGAATATCAGATTACACAAGAATTGAAAACAGGCAAAATATCATCACTAAATCTTGTATTGACCACATTTTTTTTCGATTCCGCACATTACATCCGTTCTCAGCGGCGCTCGACGTTGTACTGGCCGATCATCGGGGCATTATCTTTTCATGCATTGACTATTCACACGTGCAACCTGAGCGTATACAGCATGTGACTAAATGTAAAGTTGACTATGATATTTTGTATAGAGAATTAAAAAATGTAGAATGGATCAAATCTAAAGCCATGAGTTCCCCCGACGACGGATTTTATACGTAATTCTTTTGTAAAGGCAAAAACTGTTGCAACTAAAACTATTAAAATCTCGAAAAAAAATGCTAATAAATATTATGCGCCTTGGATAGATAGCAATATTACGAAGCTCTGCGAGAAACGTAATAAATTATTTTGCAATTGGAAAAAGCAGCCAAATGATGTTAAACTACGACTAGAATATAATAAAATACGCAATAAAGTTCATAAAATTATTGAAACAAAAAGAAATTCATATTATTTAAAACAAATCAATATTAATTTAAATAATATAAAAAAAAGTGTACAAAATAGTCAATGAATTGTTTGGAAGAGGTTCTCTGTCTATAGATGCAGCTATACTGAAAGCATTTGGTGCACAAGGACTAACCTCCAAAACCATAGCCGATAACTTTGCGGACAGCTTTAACAAATCAGTACAAAACATAATTCCTAATTGTAAAATAAAATTAATAAATAATAGTATCTGTAAACCCCTAGATTCAAGCATACTCTTTCAAAAAGCAAGTGTTAGCAGTATTAATAAGATAATCAACAGATTATGTCCAAATAAATCACCAGGGCTTGACCATATTACAATATCTGATATTAAATTAATAAGTCAGTGATATCGATTCTGGCAAGATTCTCTATAGCTAAACTTAAATTTGACAACAGTGTATCTTTGTCATTCTCTATACAGAATGAAAAGGACAGACTGATGTTAAATTTAGTTTTAAGTTTAAAGAATCCTGTCAGAATCGACATCAATACATACATAAATTAAGCCGATTTCATCAATAAAAGCGTAAAAGCTGGTGGGTATCCTGATGCATTAAAAGTTGGATGTGTGAGACCTATCCATAAAACAGCGAAAAGGGATGATTATGCAAATTATCGTCCAATAACCTTGCTTTCTTCAATTAACAAAAATGTAGATGTATTAGTGAACAAATACAACATTTCTACATATACAATTTATCGGCGTCAGTTTGGTTTCCAGTCAGGCAAAAGCACAGCAGATCTTTTATCTAAATTCACCGATGAAGTCAATCATCACCTTAATGAAAAAAGGCACGTTTTAGTTTTGTTTATAGACTTTTCACGTGCTTTTAATGTGTTATTGCATGATCAACTGATTAATAAATTGGACAATTGTGGCGTACGAGGCCCTCTGTTGCGCTGGTGTGAGAATTATTTAAAAATCCGCAGTTTTTCGGTTATATTTAATAATAGCTTTAGTAATACCATGCCAGTGACGGAGGGCACGGCGCAGGGTTCAGTACTTGGACCTTTGCATTTTCTGACATATTGTCAATGACATGAACATCTGCATCGCTAACTGCACTTGCTATCAGTTTGCAGATGATACTTGCCTTTTTATCGGCGGTAAAGATCCCCAATCGATCTGTGATCTTTTGCAATCTGATTTGGATGCCCTAACAAGATGGTGTCATGACGCTGGATTGGTTATTAATGCTGGCAAAACTAAACTGTTAATAATAAAGTCACCATATGTCAAAGAGTTGCCACTAAAAAAAGTCATAATCCATGATCATACCTGCTTAAATGTTGGCGGTATATGTCACTGTACACCGGTTGATATAGTTGATAAACAAAAGTATCTGGGACTTATAATAGATAATAAATTTAATTGGATACACCATATTGAGAAGGTATGTACTAAATTAAGGCAATTTCTTGCAAATATAACTATTCTTAAAGATCGCATTCCTTTCAAAGTTAAATTAATTTTATATAATTCACTTGCAGAGTCACACATTCAATATGGACTTAGTAGTTACGGTCGAACATAGAAATCCTACCTAAATCAAATTAATAATCTTAAATTAAAAGTACTTAAAATTATAGTTTCGAAAAATATTAAAAATAAAAACCGGGATAATATAAATGGCATTTTCAAACACTGTAAAACCAATACATATGCAGGTTCAATATGCTTTACTCAAAGAGCAGTTTTTTAACAATTCTTTAAAAATACCAATTGAACATTCTGTATACACTCGCGCCACAGCTAAGAATCGGCTTTGCGAGCCGCGCGCAAATAATGCATACTGTGAGCGGACAACTACCCACCTTTTGTCCCGACTTATTAATAAATTGCCGCCAGAATTACAAGACAGCATCACACATATGAATGTTAGTTATAAGTTGAAAGATTACTTTCTTAATTTGCTGTAACTCAGTTGTTTAAGAGCATTATACATAATACTATGTTTTAAGTTATGCAATAAAAATGTAAACTCCGATAGCGCAGTATAAACCTTAGTGGTTTTAGATGTTATGGCATGCCATTGTTTAATGATATTTTAAATATGGTAATAAATGAAAAAAAATATAATTAAATCTTGACCTGCTCAAATACTTTACTACAGCTTAACCAATGGAGAAGTATACGCAAAGCTTGACATAGATGGCGCTGCAAACGCTTGACCCTAACCACAGCCGAATATTGCAGCTGTCAAATTTTAAATGTGTTTTTTTGTTGTGAAAAATATTAAATAAGTGGTGAAAATGTATTCAACATGGTCTGTAATACAGCTGAAAACAGAGTTGAAAAGGAGAAGCAAGGCAGAAAAGCTTATCTAGTAGAAAGGCACTCTTTCTATTATTATGCCAGAATGCTCATTCTCGGTACATAGATGCATTTTCCATGATTATTTTAATAGTTCATGGATCGCAGTAACTTTTAGCAGGGTTATTAGTCAAATCTAGATCAGATGCACTTACCTGCCCCAGATACAACCCATGATGTAAACATCAGCTCAGTTATACCCCCCGTTCAAAGCAACATATTAAATTATATTTTAGTTGGTAAGCATGCAGTATTCTCACAATATCAGGAACTGCACAACGCGGCATTTGTAATTTGTTTAATAAAAAGCTTAAAAATGAATATTAGCTAATAGGTATATATTTGATAAAGTTTTAAGTCAAGCGATTACAACGCCCCTAGTGGCCAAATTTTGCAGATTTCTTGTCCATTGAGTAGAGTTGTAATTTTAAAAAAAATGCGCAACTTTGTGTTTCTTTTTTTCGTAATAATCTTCTATATTTTATTATAAAACTTAAAAAAAAGAATTATGATCATAATATGTTCTATGATCATATCGGTAAAGTCGTTCTCAAATTATGGCATGACAAAGGGAAACAGAAATTTATATTTCTTTTAAGTAGTTTAGTTTTATACGATACTTTACCTTTAAAGGTTCACTGCTCGTTGCCCGTAAGTGATAGCGTGATAATATGTAGCCTATAATATAGACATATTATGTTGACCCGATTTCTTAATAATATTCGTGCCAAATTTGAAGTAAACCCATACAGTACTTTTTGAATTTATCCCAGACATACATACAGACAAACAGACAAAAATTCTAAAAACTGTATTTTTGGCTTCGGTATCGATTGTAGATCGCACCCCAAGTATTCTTTTAAAAAAATATTCAATGTACAGTTTTTGCTTTTCTACCATTTTATTAAATGAATAGATTTCTTAGTATTTTGTACCTTCATACAATGCCTTTTATTTCCGACAAAAATCTTACTTTTAAAGTTCATATATCACAGTCCAAGCGACAAGTAAAAGCAGACCTAAAGTGCGTGTTGGGCACACATTAATTCCATAGTCTGTTTAGGTTTTCAGAAAGCAATAAATAGGTAGGTAAAGTTTTTAGTATTCGTTAGTGAGACTCAGATTGGTATTTATTTATTTTTACGAAACAATGACTAAAAATCTATGAAACCGCATTTTGAAATGGAATATATCAAATTTCCTGCGAAGAACTAGTTTTTTCCCTTCATAGTCTCTGATTTTCCTAAAAACTTATCGGGTAATTCAAATTTCATTAATATCAAATCTGGACTAATGTGGACTTTGACACATTCACACACAATCACTAAAGTCTATAGTCTTTGCTAGATAATTTGTTTCCGCAGCTAGTAAAGTTTAATGTCATAGTAATACTAAACTTCACGGTAACTGCTCTACGGCTTTCAGATCTTTTTTGAACTTTTACAATTTTCAATAGAAAAGCAAAATCTGAAACTCCTACATTTAACAGGAATCACAAAAAAGGGTTTATATTCAACGAACAGGGGTATAACTGCTTAAGTGAGTTAAAGCCGGAACAGACTTTTGAAACGCGTCGCCACCCGATGCGTATTTTCTATAATCAGTATGTGCGCTGAAAATTGTAAAATTTAAAAAAAGATTTTTTTCCCCCATACATTTTTGACATCGCGCACAGTTGCTACCATTTTCCCTGTACCTGCAGCATAAGCTGATATAACATGCCAAATTTCATGGTTCTACGGAAACGGAACGGAAGTATTCTATCAACGATTCCCTCGAGAGTGTCGAATTATATGTTTTATTGCTACATAAACAGCTGTAACTTTTTTCTCGATTAAATTAAAGCTTTAAATTTTCCACGCGTTCTCGAGATAAAGGGCCTTGATGGACAGACAGACGGACAACAAATTGACCCATGGTGCCTTTTTTCCTTTTGGGGTACGGAACCTTAAACAGACTTAAGTAAGTACCTGATTTACGAGTAGTTTTCATTTATTATCACTTGTAAGTCTTGAAGCTGGGCGGTTCATATATTGAAACTATTACATAACTCTTTTTAGGTCAATACTTATAGCTTCTAGGGAAAAAATTCTAGCGTTTTGAGATGAGAAATTGAATGTGAAAAGGGGGTTGGATTGGAAGGTTGTATGGCAAACCAATTTTTCCACGCAGACGCAGTCGAAGGCAACCCACTAGTTGTACATTGTTGTGATTTGGCAACCTCCGTGGCCGAGTGGTTGGATGCGCCGGGTTTCGGATGTAGTCTACTCATGCGGCTCCGGGTTCGAATCCGGTAGTGGGCAAATGTTAGTATGATGAATACGAGCATTAGTACTTTAGTCAAGGATGTTTATATATATATTTATATATAAATATACTTACTATATATTGTTACGTGTCTTGATCGGGTTCGAAATTATATACCAGTTCACGTTTATTCACCACACAGTACATACAGTTAAACACTATGTTAATCACAATACACTCACTTAAACACTGTACTATACAAGTCTTTAAACAATCGCACTTGCATCGCGATGTTCTGGTAAATTTAGTCTCTAGTATTTCGCGGTTTTGTTTTGAGAGCGTTTGTGACAGTATGTATGTATCAAACAAATATATGTATTCCTTCCGTTACCCTAGCATCCCATAACACAAGCCTTAAAGTGTTTACTTTGGGGCTAGGCTAATTGGTGTGTGTGGGAAATATTATTATTGAGTTGGTACGCTTTTCAGCCACGGGTCCATGGGGACCGCGAATCTTTTCATGGGGCAAAAGCTAACATGAAGAGGCCTTTTAGCTTTACTTTTTGATCTAAATAGTGTTATTGTTATTATTACAGATTTCCCTAAGGACTGTCCAGCACGCGCCACGTACCAGGTGGCCAGGCTACCGATGGGGGCGGCGGTGGAGATCGAGGCGATCGCGCTAAGCGGTGACCTCGTCATCGCCGAGGCGGGCCCCTGCCCCTGTGCGCGTACTTAACTCATTTATATACAAGGTTAAGCCCGTACCATTATAGGTATAACCTACCCCCGATTCATAATCAACTTATAAACATTCAACAGATTAGAAAATTAACGACCGAAATATAAAAAGCGTGTTCAGCCAAGCTGAAATAAATCTTCTTTAGCTACCCTGAGCTTTCAGTGCTCGAGCGCGATTTTGCTTTGATTATACTTTCCGTTTCAGACCCAGGTTCTACCGTCGTCAGGTCAATGTCAAAGAAACAGATTTTCTATGGTGAATTTTGGTGTTTTGTAGAACCTACTATAACTTTTAAATAGCTGTTTTAAACTGTTCATTATGTTATTGTTATAAAACACAAAATTTAAAATACATTTGCCGTCCATTTTTTTCCCTTTAAATGCATTTTTATTTTATGTTTTAGTTACAAGAATTGTCTCAAATGGTTACCACTGAGCCACTATTGATTGCACACATGATTTTAAATTTAGCGTAGCGGAATCGACACCCTGTTCAGGAGCCGTCTGTCCAAAACCTGATGTTCAACACGTATTTATTTGATTAATATCAGAGTATTTATTTTTGTTCGTAGGCGCCACACATGCACCCCGCGTCTCAACGTTGACTGGTTTCATAAAAGAAATATCACGATTATGAATCAGAAAAGAAAACTATGTGGTACTTTGCCGTCGTGTAACGTGTAGAATTAACATACTTAAATTTAGTTCTTCTTCTTTACATATTCCATTGAAATTCATGCAGACTGTATATTGCACTCACAATTCTTACAACTCAAGCAATTTTTTAAGATATTTTAGAAGCGGAGGTTCTTGTAATTTGTATAAAAATATTTTTATCATCATTTTATTCGTAGAGAAAATTGTGACACTTCTGTTATAGAATTTATTTCAAATAGTAGTTCAGTAAATATATTTTGGTAAAACATCGTTTGTTGTGTTTCATTTATGATAGCATGCCTCTCAGATCAAAAATTAGTAACTTGTAAAATGTTTATATTCAGATCGGAATCTGTATTTATTTACACTGCTAACATTTTTAAAATCCACTACAAATCGACCTTTTTTTAACAGATGGTTTATAGCGATCGCTTTACAAGACCATAAATAACTTTACTTTTTGCCTTCATAAAAGCCTTGAATAAGTTCGCCTTCAAAATGAAAAATTAAAACGGTAGGTAATGCTCATTTGTTTAATTTTCATACCGACATTTTGTTACTCAGTGCCTATATTCGTACGACAAATTAATAATATTACTTCAACATGTCGTGTCGTTATCTTAAACTATTTATTTTTATATCCTTGACTTTTATAATTTTTATTACTACGAATATTCAGATTGTTCGTGGGTAATCGCCTACTACGACGACTACACACACACACGTGCTACGAAATGCTACGTAATATGTATATTATAGCCGTAGCACTAAAATGATGTCGTAGTAAACTACGAAATTTTTTCAATGACCGCGTTTGCTACGTTCGGTAATTGTTTTCAGTATTTATAAAATAAAAAATTGAGTGGTTTAAAGGAAATTGGTAAGAATGCAATATGATACGTTCCTTTAAGTATTCAATTATAGTTAAAAGTTTTAATTATAATTGAATACTTAAAGGAGTTTGCTAGTAAAAAATATGAATTCCTATTAAATTTTAGATTTTTCTATTTGTTTAAAAAAAATCAACTAATATCTATTTCCAGTGGATGGTTAATTGTTATGTAATACATGACCAATAAAATATATTTATATAAATAATTATTGTGATGACAATGGTTATCTTTTTATTTATTTATTTTATCTTTAATGCCTTTGCATATGGCGGACTTAATGCCAGCATGGCATTCTCTACCAGTCAACCGGAAAGAACGTGCAGAGTCAATAAAACGGCAGACAACCATAGAAAAGAGCAAAAATCAAACAATGAGAAAAATAAAATTAAATAGCGTTTTATACATACACATACAAATATACATACAACATTATATTTTAATAAATAAATATTTTACATACATTTTTACACAATGTAATAAAAATTGTTTATTTATAAGCATAATCGAGTTAGTTGTAAGTTTTAACCCAAAAAATTGTTAATGACTATTCATATTAGTAATAGCTGTTAAATGTAGCCATTAGTTAAATATGCCGTGGACCCTGCAGGCCCGGTTAAATAAAAGTGCGTGTTTATAGCGTTAGTTTTATATACTCCTTTGTTCGGTAGGGGAGACTGGGGACACTTGATCCTAAAGGGAGACGTGATACAATTGGGTTTCCGAAATTCTGCTTCTGTACTTAAGGTATACTAATTGATTAGTTTTAAAAGTTGAGCCTTTGGCAGAATAACTACTTTTGCGAGAAGCCCTCATTAATTTCTGTTAAAAATATTTATTTAAACTAAATGTTCCTCCTACAGTAACCATATCACGTTATTAAATTAGGTAAGAATATAATTAGGATTAGAAGTCACCGTATATAGTCAATAAAGTCTAACGTATTTAGGGGTATGCACGTTGTACAATTTTCTATTCTTACATTTTGAGCGGCTTAATTTCATTTGGTTACTAAATCATATTTGGTTACTCAGCATGTATTCATAAATACGCTGATGTCATTGGTTGACTCAGTATAGCCAAATAAATTCCATGTCTAACGTTTCTACTCTACATACACATCTTTACCTATGTGATCAAGAAAATTACCTCCGCACCCAGAAACATTTATTAAGTTTTAAGTTTGACATAAATTGATTCTGTTACTTTTTTGTGATATAAAAAGAATGAGACATGTGAAGCGACAAATTAATTTCCCTTAATAGCAGAAGTCTGGTTGTTGACATTTATGATTACGGCTGTAGGGGGTGTGAAACAAAGATAGATCAAGAGTCCCTAGTTTCCTTTTATAGACGCAGCGATTATGTAAATATTTCTGAGGTAAAAAACCTCTTGTAGGTAGTAGGATTTAATAGTGGCCCGCCCTCACTTCGCTTCGGTGTAGAGCTGTAGGTTGACCATAGTTTTTGTTCTCAGGCTTGTATTATACACAATTAATTTCTTTATATTGTCACAAACGCTGTCGAAAAGTAACCGCGAAAGTGCTAGAGATCGAATTTGCTAGATCACCGCGGGTCGCGAGAGAGGTTGAGTAATGCGGCTCATTCTAAAATGAGCGGTGCGGCGTAAGGGTGAAAGTGCAACGACATCTGCACTTGTTTACAAGTTATGCGTGTTACCTGCGTAGGTGTAAGTAGGTATTTCGTACTCGCGGGTGCTAGGTAATTCTCAATTTAACAGGTACTTTCTAGAATGCGTTGATCGGCGTAAATAAGCGCGATTGGCGCCGCGCAGAGACAGTTGACTTTCAACAGCGATTTCGGAGCGAATCCAAAGGCGATTAAAGTGCAACAAAAGTGTTTAAGTGGGATTGTTTAGAGACTTGTATAGTGAAATACAGTGTTTAGTGAGTGTTTTGTAATTAACATTGTGTGTTAATTGTGTGAACGGTGTGGTGAATAAAGAATTGTCAAGCGTGAACTGGCATATAATTTCGAACCCCATCCCGACACGTAACAATTGGTGACAGAAGTGACATGCCAGTCACGCCGCGCGACGGAAGCGAAGGCGTACGCACTCGACGGCAGGCCGTAATGGACCATTCGCGGGAGTCGGCAGCAGCGGCGCCGGATGAAGAGACCAGCACACCACAGGTTGCTCACCACAGTGGTGATACCACTACTGCCACGGTGCCTACCCTCGACTTATATTGACATTGTTGGCGGCTATTAAAGACGTCAAGGAGAGTCAACGACAAGCTATCGAGGACGTCAAGGCGAGTCAACGAGAAGCTATCGAGGACGTCAAGGCGAGTCAACGAGAAGCTATCAAGGACGTCAAGGAGGACGTGAAGGCAGCTATTGACTCGAAATTTGCAGCATTCAAAACAACTTTGTGCGGCCTCCAAGAAGAAATAGAATGCGTAAAGAGTCGTACCAAAAAACACCAGGAGGCCCTAAACAAACACCAGGAGAGCATAGGCGAATTCAAGGAGACTCTACAGGTCCATGAGAAAATGTTAAGGGACCTTCAAAAAACCAAGGTCATCAGCACTGCCATAGCAACCACAGGTTCTACAGCACCAAAGTTCAAGTTACCAGCGTTTGATGGTACAACTTCTTGGACGGTATTCAGACACCAATTTGTAGTCGTAGCCAAAGGGAACGGCTGGGAGGACGAACATGCCCTGACCGCACTCACTCTTGCGCTCAGGGGTGATGCTCTTCTGATATTTGAAAATGTACCAGCCGATCAACGAAGTTTGGAAACTCTCCTCAAAGCTCTGGAGGCTCGTTACGGGGATAAACACCTAGAACATGTGTATCGAGCGCAACTAAAAGAACGGTCACAGAAACCAGGAGAAGGATTGCAGCAGTGCGCCACGGAGAGTAGACGACTGGTGCGTCGCGCTTATGCATCCAGTAAGACATCCATAAAAGACATTGTAGTTCAAGCTTTTGTGGATGGTATGGTAGTAAGTAAGAGCGGCCGTTCGATTGGGACATCACACGACCCTGGAAGCTGCTTTAGCGCACGCCCTGGAGGTAGAAGCAGTACGCAATGACTACAAGACACACAGGGTTCGAGAAGTTGTTGCAGCAGTCAAGCCTCGAGGTGGACCAATGTGCTATGGATATGGAGAACGAGGGCACATCAGGACCAACTGTCCGGTCCAGCGGAGAAACCGGGCGATGTCAACCGGTACTCAGGTTGACGAAAGGGAAGACTCGTTAAACTAATCGGGGCCAGGGCTGCGGGGCGGGCACTGGCTGGACTTCATTTAGCCCCCACAGTACGATTGTCACAGGCATTTGATGGAAATAGTCTCGTAACCGCAGGAGAAATAAAAGGCAAGCCTGTACAACTTATAATTGACACAGGGGCATCGAAAACTATCGTACGGCCGGAACTTCTCAAGCGTACAATTATGAGGCAAGATAAAAGATCTACGTGTCAATTGCAAACAGCTACAGGCCAGCCCGTGACCGTCCTGGGAGTGACAGATATCACATTGAAACTAGGAGACAAAATCTACAGACAAAGCGTCTTGGTCGCTAACATAACGGACGACTGTATACTCGGACTGGACTTCTTACGATCACAGCAGTGTGTGGTGGATATCGCTAGACGAGTATTGAATTTTCCGGATCAAGAAATATTTCTAGAAGGAAACCCTCCACCAGTAGTCTACAACGTCAGAACGGTTACCCTATCAGCGAGGTCAGAGACATTGGTAGAAGTCAAGTTTCCGGAAGGGGCGTCACTGAATCGATGTGTCGTAGTAGAAGATACCGGGAGTCACCCTAGTTGGATCATGGCTAGAACCTTGATCATGACCAAAAGAGGGGCAAGGGTAAAAATCGTTAACACTAGCAACACTGCGATACAGTTATGGAAGAACACGGTCATCGGACAATGCGCAGGTGTAGACTACATGAAAAGAACTCAAGAATGCTGCAGAGAACCACCTTCAACGAGGCACATGAATCCGTTACTGGAGAAAATGAAGACAAGTTTGCCACCTAACTTGTATAATGAAGCCAAGCAATTAATATTAGACTACAAGGACATCTTTTCAAATGGAGAAAATGACCTTGGGAGGACTGGCCTTGTCAAGCATTCAATCCACACCGGTGATACACAGCCTATCAAACAAAGACCTAGACGAGTGCCTCTGGCAAGAGAACAGGAAGTAGCGGACATGATTGAGAAGATGGCACGTGATAAGATCATCGAACAATCAACTAGCCCCTGGTCTTCTCCAGTAGTATTGGTGAAGAAGAAAGACGGCAGCACCAGGTTCTGCGTGGACTTCAGGATGCTCAACAATGTGACCAAGAAGAACAGCTATCCATTGCCTCATACTGACGACACATTGGACATGTTGGGAGGCATGATGTGGTTCTCCACAGTTGACCTGAAAAGTGGCTACTGGCAGGTGGGACTTCGCCCAGAGGATAAAGAGAAAACTGCGTTCACTACTGGTACTGGAAAAGTGCTGTGGCAGTTTCGGGTTATGCCCTTCGGATTGTGCAACGCACCAGCCACTTTTGAACGACTCATGGAACGTGTGCTGGTGGGGCTATTGGGGGATGCTTGTCTGGTGTACCTGGATGATGTGATTGTTATGGGACGCAGCTTCACGGAACACTGGAGGAATCTAGAGAAAGTATTCAGAAGATTCCGCGAGTCAAACCTGAAGATCAATCCAGAAAAGTTCGCGTTCTTCAAGAAAGAGGTAGCCTTCTTAGGGCACATAATATCTGACAAGGGTGTCCAAACTGATCCTGAAAAGGTAAAAGTTGTGCAGGAATGGCCAACACCGAGAAATAAGACTGAAGTGAGAGCTTTTCTAGGCCTATGTGCGTACTACCGCAGATTTGTGAAGAACTTCTCTGAGATAGCCAGGCCATTACATCGTCTCACGGAAGAGAAGAGAAACTTCGTTTAGGACACAGACTGCCGGCGTTCTTTCACGAAGTTAAAGGATTTAGTTTGTTCTGCACCAATCCTAAGCTATCCACGAAAAGAGGGAAGATTCATTGTGGATACTGATGCTAGTAATACTGGAATCGGCGGAATACTGTCACAAGAACAAAATGATTATTGTGTAACTCGATGCGAACTTCTAGCAGTTGTAAAGACCCTACAACACTTCAACAAGTACTTGCTGGGAAGAGAGTTTACTCTGCGTACAGACCATGCAGCACTTAAATGGTTCCTCCAGTTCAAGAACCCTGAGGGTCAAGTGGCGAGATGGATCGAACAGCTGCAAGAATTCAACTTCGCAATAGAACACCGAAGCGGAAAGACGCACGCCTATGCTGATGCATTATCAAGGCGGCCTTGTGCTGAAGATTGTAAGCACTGTTTAAAATGCGAGTACAAAGACGAAGTGAAGGTTATAAGGGCTCAAGAATTGGATGAATCCTGGAGTAAAGCTGAAATATCTCGGGCGCAGAAGGAAGACAAGGACCTGCAGCTGATAATGAAGGGGAAAAGTGAAGGACGGAAACCATCATGGAGTCATATATCAGCTTCAAGCCCAATCACGAAGGCATACTGGGCGCAATGGGACAGTCTTCTGTTACAAGAAGACGTGCTGTATCGGAAACGGGAGTCACCAACATTCATAACGCGCCCGCGGCCAACTTCATGGTGTTACTATTGTGTTACAGTGATGCGCGCGTATCTCGAAATTTCACTCCCATGATTTTTTCATAACGCGCCCGCGGCCAACTTCATGCTGTTACTTTTGGGTTACAGTGATGCGCGCGCATCTAAAAATTTCACTCTCATCATTTTTTCATAACGCGCCTAAAGAAGTATAACTTCAAAAAGAATGAAAGAATGTTTCAAATCGGTCAAGCAGTTTCGGAGCCTATTTAATACAAACAAACAAATCTTTTGACGTGACAACGTCTTAAATTAGGTTGCGGCTGGGAGTCACTTATGAAAAAGTGTAACGCTCGGTAACGTTACGATGAGTCTCTCGTGTTAAGTTTAAGTTTACATGTACAATGTTTTAGTAAACAAAATATATTTCTATAGTTAAAATTTGTGCAATTCTTATTTTCATTCAATTCCTTGTTCCTATTGTGCAATTTAATTATATTCATATCAATAAATATTCTACCGAGAAAAAGACGTTGTCATGTAAAATCTTCGCCCGTAAAACCGACTTTACAGGCAACCATTTTTTTTCTTTATAATATTAGTATAGATATAATTATATATTGAGTCCGTGCCAATACAATGAGTATGTCTACTAATATACAACTAACATTTTCTAGGATAAAAAGTACCCTATGTCTGTAGTCTACCAGGTCAAAACTATATGAGTACCAAAGTTTTTTTTTCCATTAAACTTTGTACCTCGAGTATTATCTTGCATTTATGTGTAGAAAAATACGGCGAATTTATCAATTTATTATCTCTTTTGTACCACATAAAAATGTTGTTCAAACATTTAAACAGATAAAACACATACAGACACAGATAATATATTATTCTAAATGTGCATGGCTACGGAAATCACGTGATTTCTGATACAACCAATCAGAACGAAGAAAATGAATTTAAACCTATGGTATTGGCTGTCAACTGTTAGTCGATGACAAATTGCTTCTAACGTTTCTTAATACGCAGATTCCCGAAGTATAATTTTAGACGTTTCTTGAGATAATTTATACCAATTTTAGTAATACAAGTTTTTTACGGGATTGTTACCATGTACCTTGTAATTTTGCCTTCATAAAGTCAATCTCGTAAATAACTTATATTTCTATAATGTTATTGACCATGAAAGTTTAAACAATATAAATCGTAGCAAGATTCAAAATTAGGCAAAAATCGAAGATCTCCTTTCATCCAAATCCGTTCAGCAGTTTTTGCGTGATTGAGTAACAAACACACAAACTTTCACATTTATAATACTAAGTAGGATTTCAAAAAAAAGTTTCGACTGATTTCTATCCTTCACAGTGATACCCACCATAATTAGCAAACAATGAGTATGAACTTTTAATAGGTACCTAAATAATTTATTTTTCGTTCTAAATTAAGACATCGTTCGCTGTACCGATAAAGTACCTAGAACGGTTTTGTAGTATCGTGAAATTCGCAGGAACCACAGACTAAATGACTATATTAAATTAAGCTAGGTATTAGGCTATTACTCATTTATAAATGTAGCAATGAATTGAGGTCGAGATTCTGGATTACAGTTTTTAAGATCGATTTAGTATTAGATAGGTACCCATTCTAAGGCTCAGTTATTGATGTGAAAGTAGCGTTCTTGATGATTGAATACGTTTTTAAAGAAAAAAAGGCATGTTGGGCACAGGGGCGTTTCCGTTTGATTTGGAGAGCCTATGGAAGTTCTCTCCTCCCTAAATCAAATCAATGATCTTTTATAGAAGTTTCTTAACACAAGGTCCACAAAATTACTTTAAGCTGAAGCCTGATATTAAAAGGCCGGTTGTGTAGGTAGCTGAAGCGGCAGAAAAACCTGCAGATTCTAACAGCTCCCCGGCCTGAACCCTACTTGAAAAAGCGATCGTCACCGTATCCGTTTTAGAATTCTTTGTTCTAATCAGAATCGTAATGTAATCGCCTCGTACAAGCTCGTGTCCCGAGGTGAGGCAATCACGTTAAGATTCCGAAGAGTATGCGTTGTGGTACATTTTCTTACAAAGAATTCTGAACGGCTCGAGGTGATACGACGACGATCATAGAGGTATAAGAATAGTGGGAAGGGCGGATCTAATAGTGTCCGTTTAGTAGAAAGAGAAAGAAGATAAGAGACGGCTAGCCTTTCTCTCTCTAATCGCGAATGCGCATTGGATGAAAAACCTACGGATGAATACCGACCAATCACACGACTGCGCAGCGTCACAAGAGTAAGATAGCTAGCCGTCTCTCATCTTCTTTCTCTTTCTACTAGACGGACACTTCCACTTGTAGAGTACATATCTCCCCTAATCTATTCTTATTCTTCTATGGCGACGATCCCTTTCCGAGTTGATATGTCTGCTACGACTATTAATCACAGCACGAAGGAATACTTACAAACTGTGTTTTCAATAGGGGCGACGACGGGGTAAAGAAAACGAATTTCTTTAAGATTGCCATATTGTTTTAGTGATGTGCATGTTATTGTACCTATATCCTTTTTCGTTAAAATATAAAATAATGTGCCGCGGCTTGATGACAATGATTTGTGTATGCAGACCCGTCTTACCCAGTGGGCACTTTGGGCAAGTGCCCAGGGTCCCGCGATCGATAAGGGGCACTCTCAGATCAAAAACAAAGTCCCTAGTTCCTGTTAAATCACCAAACGGAAGTCATAGGGGCCCCATTATCCTAATTTGCCCAGGGCCTCCAATAGGTCAAAGACGGCACTGTCTGTATTGCAAAAACATATGGGTATGAATGTTTGGAGTTTAGTTTATGTTTTGGTCAATTTGATAACTCCCTTTAAAGTCAGTAAAAAACATAAAAATGTTCTATTAAACAATACGTTGTGAAGGCCGAAATATGCTAACCAATTAAAGCATATTTAAATACGTCACGAAGGTAAACAATTAAGAACCTTTTTATTAAATTACACAATCATTATTTAATCCATCACTATTTGCTTAATATGTAGCTATTGTTTGAGTTTTAATTTAGTCTATGTTGGAATCTAGTGTTCGGTTGGGCACTACTACCGGGGCGGAGACGGGGTAATTTATAAAGGTAGCCACCCGAAGCTATTGCGTGAACAAAGAACCGCCCGCCGTATTTAAGAACAAAGAGCTTTCAGTTGCCGTTAACTTTAGAATGGCTTCTACGCCACGCACGGGTATTGTGCATGATCTTAGTGCGAGATACGAACAATATAAAGATTTAAGAACGTTACAATAACGTACGAAGAGTAAGTAGGTAAGAAATGAAAATCGTTTTACGAGTAAATAACTTTAGAGAGATAACTTTATTGCGAGGATTAAAAGAGTAATTTCATGTGATAGGTAAATAAGTAGGTAGGTGCCTACTGTTTTTCTGCGGAGGCGTAATACCAAAATAAAATTGTGTAGTTATGTTTAACTTATTCAAGGCGCGGCAATTTGATTGCACTGCAACTGCACCTGAAGTGGAGTCTAGTGAAGATGAAAAGAGAAAAATGTGCCGCTCGCTCCGGCCATCTTCACCTTGCCGGCATGCCTAATTCTCTACCCCGTAAAGCCATTAAACCCTAGTCTTCAACAGAAACAAGACCACCAAAAGGTATTGTAATTTTACTGTATGTCTTCTATGACGGGCGCTCCAAGAACAGCATCTGACAAAAAACAGCTATGCGCTACCAAGTACCCCTAAGTACTTATTTTTAATCAAAACTCTTCTATTTTTCCCTTAATAAATAGGCTAAACGAAAATAAAAAAGAGGGCATAGATTTAACTTCCGTTCATTACGCAATTACCCCAAAATTACAATGTGTCTCTGGCTATGTTGGTAACCATATACTTGAAGTACATGCTTTCACGTAGTGGCTATGCAAGCAAGCATATTGCGTGGAGGCCTTGACAGTTGACATTAAGTCATCGTAAAGTTTGACGGTTATCTTGGTGAGCTACAAAGTTTTAAATACTGTCCGTCAGGAACAGTCGCTAATCTAACTGTCAGTGGTACCTACATATTTAAGGAAGTATGATAGGAACCTAGATCAATAAATGTAGATAAAAAGTTGGGATTTACTTACATTATTAAAAAACTTTAGAAAAAATGGATTTATTTTATATTTGATCTAATATCTACCTTACGTCGATAAGCTGTCTTTAAACTTCTATAAATAAATATTTGATATAATTAAGTAGTCATAAGATTAGCGCGTTCAACCAAAAACAAACTCTTCTGCTTTATAATATTAGATTAGATAATGTTAAATGGTATAAATGTATTGTGCACGTTTAGAAAAAACGTGCTCAATACATTGGCTCCAATAGCTGTCGAGCTTGATGAATGAAATTCCATGTCAACTCGCAGGTCCACACAGGAGCAGCACCTTTGCAACCAGCGCTGCGGCCACCACACGGCAAGCGTGCGAACAAGGGGTGGTCACCGAGTTGCCCGCGTGCAGACGATTTGCGCGGGAGATGATTCGGCGACGGTACAAAGTGGATATAGTAAGCGTATACCCCAGCGATGATATCGTTGGTATTCCCATAGAAATCCATACAAAGAAAAAATAACAACCACACAAGTTGAGGCCGTTTTTTTACTAAAGACGCAAAGTCTTGTTTTTTTACACGAGCTTTGAACGCCCACCAACCTTTTAAAAACACGTTTTAGTTTTTTACTCTTATTAGGTAGGTCTGTATTTTTTTAAGAGTTCCGTACGCAAATGGTGGCAAAAGGAACGCCATTAATATGCCATCACTGTCAGTCTGTCACAGCGTTCCAGGACTCTTTCTCTTGAACTGAATTAATAAGAGATACCTAAAAAAATCTATCATCTATGCGTATGCTTGTAAGGCTCAACTCACACTGGCGCAGAGTTGAAGCGACTCGAGTGACCCGACGCGTCATGTTTTAACCATAACCATGAGCAAATATATATTATTATTGGTCCTTAACAGTGGGAAAATAGAGAAGAATTTGCTACAGGCGAAAGACATGACGCGTCGTTTCGACTCTCTGCCAGTGTGAATTGAGTCGTAATTTATTAGCCGCTATCGTATGAATTGAATCGTATGAAGAAAAAAAAGGGGTACACAAGGGATATACATTAAACGTGTATATTGTACGTGTTTTGCTCGATCTATTTTTAAATATTATACCTTCGGAATAACGGAACCTTTCTTTTTTTCGTTCATTTGGTCGGTTTTTAATGTAGTAAGTACATTCTTATGCACAGCATTTAACCTTGCTGAAAAGGAGACTCATTACCTGAAACCTTAAGCCTTAAGATGGATGGCGCTAAATTTGCATAAACTTTAATTAAACAGGTACTACAACCTGCCCACAAAAAACATATTTTATTAAAACAAAATACCTGTAAAATACATTTTCAATACAATAATACCAGATAAGTATGTATATGTAGTTAAAATAAATATATATGTCTCTAAATTACTAAAGACTAGGTTTGTAAAATATGTTTGTAGGATAAGTAGTCTAAGTTGGACCAATTGGACCTATTTTGTAAATGATTTCACCAGTATAGTAGAAACATACATTATTCCTGATTCCTGTGTGACTCAAGCTATGTTCAAACACGTTAAATAAATTCCTTGTTAAATCTATAGAACAGAAGAATTCTGATAAAAATTACACGCGTCAGAGTAATGGAATGTACCTACCAACTACGTCCGTTTAATTGGAAAAACGCGATGGGGGTGCGAGGTCAGTTGAGTGGACTCCCTCCTCCTCTAATAGCTGGCCACGATACGATCATGGCCCGCCAGTCAGGCGACGTAGCTGCGGCCGGTTGGAAGTTGCGGCCGTCGACGCCTCGCCGTCAGCGCACGTCAACCGCCGCCGCGACCACGACCGTCCTCTTGGCCCATCATAAACATAAATACCAAATTCCTCACATGGGTGAGGATGAAATAGACTCTTCACACCATGGGATGTACAAGCAGTGCTCCAAACATGTCAACGGCAAACCCAAACGCTACAGGTATTTCAGTGAATTCCTATAAACGCTGTTACGCCGACCTCGCACTTAGCACATTGAGAAAATTCCTGACAACCTTTACGCTGTTTACTAAACGAACCTTGAAACGTAAATATTGACCCGACGAGCGAACTACAAACTTGCTAATTATAAAGTGCTAAGTTTGTTTTTTATTAACAACTTGTGTTAGGAAAGAAATTGATAAAACACATTAAACCTTGTAAAACAAGGGTTGTAAACAAAATTGTGTGGTATACCAATCCAACCAAAGCAATTATATGTTGCCGTTTAATTAATAATTTTATTACTTAGAGATAATTCCGAGTATAATTTATGACCATTTTAAGAGAATTGTGAGTTTGTTAGCTTCAAAGCAATTTTTTTTTCAGATAAAAATTTTGAAATTACTGAAGAAAAACTAAGTGAACCGAAAAAGAAGGATGCGGCAACTATGTATGCTGACGAAGAATACGGGATAAACGATATAAAGGTGCTTCCTACGTGTGATAATTTAGCCGAAACTATACAATTAGATAGTAATAGCAAATCTATAATAGACACGACCAATTTGGACCTGGAGAAAGGTACAACATCTAGGCCGAATTTTATTTTGATGCATTTTATTAATGCCTTTTTATTTATTGTTTTGCGTGTACTAATTTCACACAATTACTGCTTGGGCTTCAATATTAAAAACATACGTATAAACGTGCACTGAATGGATACCGTGGTATCAATTTTCATCCTTTGGACCATTTTATAACTGGTCTATCGAAGGTAAGGAATAAGGATATTATAACTTAATTATAAGTAAAATATAGCATCATTTTGATATGACCTACACGTTGAGCAGCTCAATGATGCAGTGGCAAGCGCGTTTGGTTTATAATTGAGGAAGTTATGCAACTATAGCATGTTCGTTAGTAGTATAGGTGACCGATAAAGAACTTGTCTCAAGCGCCTCCGTGCCTTGGCACGTCAAGCCATTATCCCAGTTTTATCTGCAGTCATTAGTATTAAACAATTCGTACTGGATTAACCATCGGTTTTACTTTCAAATTGATGGTTGAGGTGAGCCCCAGCAGAAGGGACAGTTAAATGGTATACCTGCAGATCGTCTTAATTTATTGTTTCGCCCGGTATCTATCTCCAAAAATATTGTTTTGTGTGTATAAAAATTAAGGATGAAATATTTTTTTTATATTCACAAAATATATATAATAGCTATAGGTATTCAAGCCCTGTTGTTTTTATACCAAACACCTAAGCTTTAAAGCACCTTCATCAAGCTTTTTAAAACTTGTTCACAATAGCAGCACCGGAGTTCGGTCACGGTATATTAAAATTTACAGAATTTACCATAACTTTAAACAATTTAAATTATATGGATTACGTGACTTGCAATGGGTATGTACGTTTAATTAGCAGGAAAGGACCTGCATACTAAATTTCATCGAAGCCGTTTACACAAGTTACAAATAAAAGTTGAGAGAGTGGCAAATTAATACCATAAGTATGTTTAAATTTATAATTCAAAAATAACTCTGACGTTCAGTCAGCTGTCACACATTAATTTTATTACCGCGGGGTGGACAACATTGCGTTTTCAATTATCCTCGTAGTAGGGCTTTGCTTATCGCATAAGGCCAAATGTAAGGCACAAGGCTCTTCGTTTTCATGCCTAAGCCACCCATATTAGCTAGATAGAGAGAAAATGTTATTATGATTTGAAAGAGATAAAGGATAGGCCAAATAACATTAGGTACATGATTATCAAACTGACGACCTAAAGTACTTTGAACTCAACAAAGTAAATCCAAAAGCACAATACGGCTAATAAATAATTCCTTGATTCAGTCAGCTAGTTAATGGTCACGTAATGCCTGGTTCAGACTTCACGTAGAATGATGCCACAATATCTCAGTTTATTCCCTTTCAAAAATAGTTTGTTTATCTGATCGTTCAAGAGTTGGCCACACTGGCATTGTTATCTCATCATGGATTATGCAACTTGATCCTCCAAAGTGACAGGACAGGAGTCAGGTGCCTAGTTTAAATATAAAAAGTAGCAATCATCCACTTCGCTTGGTTTTGAACTTTTGACTCACCTAGAAAGATCCACACGGCCGATTGTTGCTTTGTTTCGGAATCTGAATTTCGACACCAGTCACTGCATCCTATTAGCATGGCGTTGTATATTCGGTGTAACACAGACTTGTGAGTCTCATCCTCAGTTAAGTCGTGAGGGATCGATCGGGTACACAATTTTCCCATTTTTTTGTAGGATTGATTGTACCTGACTCATGCTTAGTGATGAAAATTTAAAAAAAAAGTAATTTTACCATTTTGAAAGAAACCATGAAAAAAACTTAGGACCGTTGTTTTATTCAAAAATGATTTATTTTTCAAGAAAACAATCTGAAAAAAAAAATTATTTACTTTGAATATGTTGTCTGTTTTTTTTATACGAGATGCAGCAAATTACCCCACTCCACCTGATGTTAAGTGTAAGTGGAGTCCAGTTGCGAAGATAAATGATGAGGCAGGTGTGCCGCTCCAGCCCTACCCCTCGGAGCCCTGGAACCCTACTCACCAGCAGAAACACAACACCACCAAAAGGTAGAGATATTTTACTGTGGTCTCCTGTAAGGTGAAGGTTGCTTGGTCAGGCGGGCGTTCCAATTAGAGCAAAAAATCGCCATTTATTATTTAAAAATTATCATTTTGGAAAGGCACTCTGTTAACTGCGCTGCGTTCATACATCAAACAAAAATAAACCGAACGGAACCGAACCGTGGCGTGAGTTTTGCCAATTGTTAAAAGCTTGGTTGGTAGTTTTCCATCAAAATTATATACCTAGTCCTGTACTCATGAAAAACAAACATGCTCCAGAAAAAAACATGTTTTTATTTCAATGTCTTTTTTCACGATAGAATAAAAACAGTATTTTTTTCATCTCTACTCATGCCTATGCGTAACATTTTTATACGTCATGATGGTAATGGCACTGAGGTTGACACGACCGCATTTGAATTCTTCTCTAAAAAAGTAGAAATATCCCGCTAATGTAATATCTTTATTAAGGGTACAACGTAGGGTAGAAGAAAATCAATTAAAATTTAATTAATAATCGTAATAAATAAATAAATGAGACAAAGTAACTTTTTTAACTTAAATTTAAGATATGAATCATGTAACAATGATCTGACTGAAAGAAGTCAAAACTCTCTGCGAATACCTGCTTAGTGGCTAATAGCCCTCACACTGCAATGCCCTGCACACCAGGGTTGTGTACCGCAATGTCTGCCTGAAAGGTCCAAGAATGATGTTCCTTGCTCCTCCTCAATTAATTGGAGGCAAATTCCAGGCTTGGTTCGCCCACTACTAAAAACTAGCGTTTAGCGTAAAATCCATACCCGTGTCATATAGTGTTTCACATAATTTCCTGCCATGTCCAATCAAACTATGAAATCTATAATCGCCAGCGGTGTTTCCGGACCGATATGATCTGAATACCTACCATCAAAAAAAGACAAAAGGACTAACTACTTGAATAATTATTTATACTACCGAATACCGATACATATAATTTAATGTCTATGATATTGCTCATGGGGGATGGTAGTTTCTTCGTCATCAAGTAAGTATCTCGTTTGCCCCGCACATATCACAAAAAACTATGCTGCAATGTAATGATTATAGTAGGCTAATATTTTTACTTCATGATTTTTTTAAATGAACTATCTGTCGTGCATATTTCTTAAAACCCATCGTGGTTTAGTTATGAGTTTATTCACAGTAGGTACAGTACAAACTACAACCCTGGGAACCTATACGCCTATCGGAATTGCTTTGGTTATAGCTATCGCTTACGATTTCATTGTGTTATTTCTGACCGCCAAATGTTTTTAAATACCTCACGCTCATTTTCTTAAATATTGTTATTACCAATGTAAAAGAAAAAAAAGAGCTCGGGGCGTTTAAAAACCTTCGGCGGTCAGAAATAAAATGAAATTTAAGCAATAGCCATGGCATACCCGATAGGCGGTAGGCATATTCTGCTTATGGCTTAAGCTCTATTGCTTCGTTAATGTAGTTGTGGTCGAATAATTAAAATCTTAACAATGTAAACACTATGTAGGAAAGGCCTCAGAAAGGATCAACGATAGAGGCTTACTTCTCCGAAAGAAATACCTAATATTATTATTAATAACCAGATAAATATACAAGTATTTGTAAACCTCACACCAATTAGTCTTTATTCAAATTCAAATTCAAATGCTTTATTGTGAAATGTAGGTTAGTACAGCAAATTGGTGTTAGGTTAAAAGTTTAGTGTCACTACATTTCGACCTTATTACAAGGTATACAATATTTTTTATGAAATAATTAGGTTTACAAATATAAAAATCCATATTAATAAATTACAATTACAATAAAACAAGTCATAGTTAGAATTAAATGTCAAAATTACTAAGCAATATGTCAAACTAAAAATAAATAATAAAAATAAATTGTGCTATAGTAGACTCAAATATAAGTTAATTACGTAATTATGTCCATTTCTTTCAAGGAAGTGTCACTAAGGAACTCTTGTGTATTATAGTATACTTTGTCAATTAATAATTTCATTAAGCGTTTCTTAAAAATATTCATTGGCAAACTCTTTATATTATTGGGTATTTTGTTAAAAATTGTAGTAGCCATCCCAAAGACTATTGCTAAATAGTGCAGTTTTTCGTTCCATTGCACATAATGTATTCCCTATCCCTCGTCTATAGTTCCTATGCGAATTCTGTTCTATAAATGTAGGAAACATATGAAAGTTATTTTTGACGAACACTGCAACTTCATAAATATATAAGGAAGGTAATGTCAGAATTTTCAACTGCTTAAAGACCTCCTCACAACTATCAGTACACTTTAAACCCTTAATAGCCCTGATGCATCTTTTTTGCGCTTTAAAGACCATTGTTTTATTTGTAGAATTGCCCCAGAATATTAACCCATAGCGTAATATGGATTCTATACATCCATGATAGGCCATTACGACGGTCTTGGTGTTTGCTATCTTAGAAAGCTTGAACATGACGTAAGGAGAGGAACATACCTTTTGCAGAGCATCTCAGTATGAGATTTCCAATTCATTTGATAGTCAATTTGTACACCTAGAAATTTAATGTCAGAGACTGATTCGATTATGTCATCATTAATATCTAAAGTTACATTCGGTTTGTGAGTTTTTTTCCTAAAATGCATTATTTTTGTTTTATTAGTATTAAGTATTAGGTTGTTTAATTTTAACCAGTCATTAACATTTTTCAGAGCTACATTTTTTTTGTTCGTAAGTGAGGATGTCATCACATTTGATTATGGCAGTACTATCATCGGCAAACATTATGATAGGGTGATCAATAACAGTTGATAGATCATTTATGTACACATTGAAAAACAAAGGTCCTACTATGTTGCCTTGTGGTACACCTACTTCCACATCTCTACAAACTGATGAAAATGTCGTTATCATTCTCGATTTACTACATAACTTTGTTATAACAGTATACTGTTTCCTGTTACTGAGATAAGACCTCATCAAATCATGTGCTATACCTCTTACACCATATGAGTAAAGCTTGTCCAGCAGCAATCTGTGATCAACATGATCAAATGCGCTTGTCATGTCCATAAATATCGCACATACATGTTGTCTTTGATCAACAGAATTAATAACAGACTGTAACAAGTGATAAATTGCCATATTTGTATTTTTAATCTAATCTAAAACCATATTGCTCTTTACAAAATACGTTTTATTTCTCAAAATATTGGTAAAGATTGTCACAGATAATTCTTTCAAATATCTTTGAGATAACATTTAATTGGGCTATTGGTCTATAGTGTTTTATGTTAGTGTGTTCTCCTTTTTTATATATTGGCTTAACAATAGCAATTTTTAACGCATCAGGAAACACGCCGGAATCAAACATCAAATTTATTACATGATTCAAGGGGGATGCTAAATATTTAGAAAACTCCTTAACCAATTTAGTAGGAATACCATCTATTCCAACACTTTGCGTCATTTTTAATGATTTTATGGTTTTAAGTACCAACTCGATTGTACTTTGAGGCATAAATATCGAGTTAGACACGGAAAACCTCTGTGAATAAGAACGAACACTATTGTTAGCTTTTTGTACTGAATCCACAAAGTGATTATTAAATAAATTTGCCATTTTTGTTGGATCACTTACTTTACACCATCTTCATTATAAACTAGTTGCGCTGTTTCTGCAGGGAACTGATTTTTATTTTTGTTAATAACTTGCCATGCTGCTTTAGATTTATTAACAGATGTGCTGATATAATGGTTATTTTGTGAAAGTTGTGTGAGCTTTATAATCATTTTATATCTTTGGGAATAAGTTCGGAGCAGATATTTATTTTCCTTGGTTGGACAAGATCTGTACCTCCAAAGCAGTTGTCGCTTTCGTTTACTACACAATCGTATACCTTGTGAGATCCATTTCGGTCTTTTATTAGATTTTATGGTCATTAATTTTTCAGGAAAACAAAGATTATGAAACAAAATAACTGTCTCTATAAAAGCACTGCAAGCTTTGTTAACATCATTCGCTTCATATACATCACAAAAACTCAATGCCTTAAGAGCTTCATGAAATTTATTTTTATTTTCCTGGCAATAATCACGCCCACAAATACGCCAAGATTTAATTCGACACGTTTTGTTGACTGGACAGTAAAGGGTTTGTGATGTGTGATCAGACAATGCAAGTTCAGTTACCTCACTTTTACTGCCACGAACATTATGTGCAAAGTTATCTATGCAAGTCCCACTACTTAACCTAGTTGGTTCTCGTACTTCTAATTTCAAATTATAATTCAATAACAAATTCTCAAATTCAATGGACCATTTATTTTTCTTCAAAATATTGATATTAAAGTCACCACAAATGATAATATTTTTATTATTATTGCACAATTTATTTAATAGTAAGTCAATTTTATTCATAAATAATTCAATGTCAGAGTTAGGAGGTCTATAGATACACACAACAGTCAGACATTCACGGGTCAAAATTATGGCACATGCTTCAATCACACCTTTGATACAGAATTTGGATACATCGATAATCTCGTAGTGAAAACCATGACCAACCATAATACATGAACCTCCTCTACAAATATCTCTTGTGTAGCTTGTTGCTAACTTATAATTGTATACATTTAAATTACTCAAGTCTTCTTTGCGCATAAAATGCTCTGTAATACAAAGTATGTCCACACATTTATTTTTTAAGGTCAGTTCATGCATTGCTACTGCTAATAAATCTGTTTTGTTTAAAAGTCCACAAATATTTTGGTGCATTAAAGTTAAAGATTTATACACGAAAAAAATTTAAGTCCTTATCTTGCGGATCAAATATGATATTTTTTTTACAGAAATGCTCGCTGTTATATTCATCAACCTCAGATACAAGTTTACTCAAACGCTTCATTATATTTAAAAAGCCAAAATTGTTCTATTTTCCATGAATATAAGAGAACATTTCAGGTGTATATTCTAAATCTAAACATGAATCTAACAAATAAGCAAAGCTATGATGACAATTACTAGAATACAAATAATGATTAAAAGTTTCAATTCTGGTATTAAACATTTTGACATCTCTATGAATTCTAAAAATTGGAGTAACAATTCTAATATTTGTGTGATTAAGTATAGCAAGTTTTTCTTGTATTGAGGTAACAAGTTTACTGTAGTTTTTTGTTGTTTGGAAATCTACATCACCTATTAATATTACACAATAGTCATCCAAAGTAAAGTTTCGCAATTTCTGTTCAATACCTAATAATAATTGGTCCATACCTGCACCCGGTGACAAATAGTGATAAATGTTAAACTTATTATCAAACACTTTTTGGACTAATATTAACACTTTATTAGATTTATTACTACTTAACACTAACAGCTTATTTTTCTTTAGAGTACTGTCACTATAATTTTTAGTTGAGGGTATGTTCCACAATGTTTTGACATTTGTTTGGAGTGTAGTTTGTTTTGATTTAGAACAACCGCTAGTGCCATCTAGTGATCCGTTTCATAAATGTTTGGACGACTTATCAATAACAACAGGTAAGCTTATTGTAGTCCCAGTTTCAATGTCGTCGTGTTCATGTTTACATATATGCGGATTTGAAGTTCTAAATAATCTGATAATAATGAATTCGTTTGACTGTCGGTGTAAAAAAATACCTGCTTTTCTGTCAAAGGGTAAAGTATCAGACCGCAAAGTATTAACTGCATACTTGAACATAGACAGCTTTTTTTCATATTCCGCATTTTTTTCTTTTAAGGAGTAGTTTTCCCTTTTAAGCTTAGATATTTCATCAAGGGCACACTGAAGTTTCAACCGCAACATATTCAGTTCTTTTTTATGTGGATCAAAATTTTTCGTTGATACATTAGGTAGGCTGGTACAACTACCATCAAGTATGCTATTAAGGGTGGAGTTTGCATAATTTATTTCAGTTTCTTCTTCATCTAAAATACTTGAGTGACTGCTATGTGTGCTTCTTGGACGACGAAAAGTAATATTTTCAAAAAAGTTCATTGTAACGCCATCTATGTCACGCCGAGAGTACTAACCCCGCAAGCAGCTGTTACTTGACTGTCACTGTCCAAGGAGGCCAACAAATTATTGTAGACCTTTTTACCGAAAGGCATGAGAGCTATTATGTTTTGAACACACTTTATGTTTTGAATAAAATTAACGATTATAATCACTGAAAGTTCTATTTTACACTGTTTTGTTAAAACTAAGCACGTAATTATGTTCATAATTGTCAAGTTATTAAAGCTATAAATTAATAGTTTTTTTTTGTGTATGTCATTTTCTAGATTTCTATTAAATTTACACTCGTCATTAAAAGTATATTTCTTCACAATCACTTAACGATTATACCAGATAACACTTCCATGGGTGCATTATCGTCCCAATATACTGATTACACTTTTGTAACGAAGTAAGCACATTTAAATTTTTAATTCACATTTAGCCTCAAAGTGAGCACTGTAAGGCTTATATTATGAGATACTTGGGTAACGAATAGAATACATAAAAAATCTTATTAGTAATATTAACTTACAAGATAATCTAATACATAAAATTCTGGTGTCACGTATATGAACTACTCCGAAACGGCTCCACCGATTTTCGTGAAATTTTATATACATATTCAGTAGGTCTGAGAAATGGACATCTATTTTTCATCATACATCATACAAAAACATATACAACCCTAAAGTTTCACCCTTCTACCACCAACCCCTATTTTTTTATGGCGGTACGAGGTTCGCTGGGACACCCAGTACATAGTTATATAAGTATTAGCCGCGCCCGCTTCTTCGTCCGCGTTTACTTTGTTTTTTTGAAAATCCAGCACAAAATATAAATTCTGGGATAAAAAATATCCCATGTCACAGTTCAGGTCATAAACTATATGTGTACCAAATTTTATTTAAATCCATTCAGTAGTTTTTGCGTGATTGAGTAACAAACAAACTCCCTTTCGCATTTATAATATAAGTTAGGATTAAGATTTAGGATACAAATACAAATAATGCAAGAACAAGACGAGACTTGGCCAGTCTTGGTCTTGCGTCTTGCGCCAATACACCTGGTCTTGTCTTCATATTGCGCTCCGAGTCTTGGACTTAGGCCCGTATTACAGAATGACAACTAAGTGTTGAACTTTACTTGAGTACAGTTAGAAAGGGATGTCGCTATGTGCTATATATAGCGACATCCCTTTCTTACTATGATAAAGACTAGATCAATCACTGAGAATCTTTCTTGTTACAGAAAGATTCTGCCGGGCCTTAAGTCTTGAGGCAAGTGTCTTGCAAGTCTCGCAATTAAGTATTAGCCATTTGCTATTTTTATTAAACGTTACCTTAGATCTTAGAACAACGTAACTGAGTAGGTACATTTTGAGCTTTAATTAACATAGCCATAGTAAAGACCAACCAAATTAAAAAATGTCTGAAAATTTAATGAGGAAATCATAAAATCAACTGTCACCGGGTGGGATTTGAATCCACGACCTAAGCGATCCGTGCCGATGCTCTAACCAACTGAGTTATCTACCGTGTCTCAAGGAATTCAGTCTGATTCTTATTAATCTTTTACGTTTAATAAGCTTACATGTGCAAAACAAATTAATGACATTAAGGTGATTCGACGCTCTCAGTGGCTCAACTAGTGGAAATAAATTAATTGCGTTTTAAACAGGACTCTGAATAATAGTTTTGATTATTTCGCGCAAATAAAAGAGTAAAACACAATTTTTAAATATTGTTTTAAGCCCTCAAACGGAAGGAATAATTTATGAACGTTGATAGTGACAAAAGTGGCCACTTTTTGCATTACGTAGATACATTGGAGGCCATGAAAGAACGTTTAAAAATTTATATAAATTTATAAATAATTATAAATAAATATTAATAGATAAATATTTATAAATTTTCATTTATAGTTCTTTATAAAACGTAATTGATTTAATTCCAGTTTTTTGGTTATGAAAAAGATTATATTTCTACATTTTAATCAATGCTATTTCAAAATTCCGAGGCCGCTACGAATTATTCGACTAAATTAAGAAATGATATTCTATTTTTTTCACTTTATTTGTTTAGAAGGGTTTCAATTCATAAGTTTAAAAATCCTTCGCCCATTTTATGAAAATCGCTCTTTTCAATTTTGAGTTTAATAAAAAATAATACAAAATTTTAAAGCGAGGCCGTTACGAAATGTTCCAATAGTTATCTGCAGCATTCAATAAGTCAAAATTATTAGTGAATTTTGGTTTCTGAGATTAAGAACGCCAAAAATTACCATTTTACGCAAAATTCACAGTCTAGATGTGATAGGGCGGGCCCTTAAGTCCAATTTTCTACATTTTATTATATAAAGGTATATATTTTGAGTCTCATAGAGTCACTAGCCCTCTTATCAATAAATGATAACTACGTTTGGATTAGTTACTCCATGTTTTGTCTCTGTCTATTGAATGACAAATGATATTTGAGTGACATGGACAAAACACGGCGTAACTAGTCTAAGCTTATTCCTTGTTTATTAATAAGGGGGTAAGCGTATACCCGAACTCCTATACTCCCTGAAACGACACTCAGTTCTAACTGCAAGACGCAAGAGTCTCGCAGGCTTAGTCTTGTTCTTGCTCAAATCTTGCACGGTGGTGAGTCTTGGTGTTGGTCTTGCAAAAATTAGGCGTTCTTGGTCTTGCGAAAATGCAAGAAGAAGACGAAGATCGATTTTGGGCAACACTAGATACAAATATTTGCTCCAGCGGGATTCGAACTGGAGTCCTCTGAGTAGGTGACATCTTGCAACCCGCCGCGCTATACATACCAATACCACTCGCCACGGATGTCGTCAATTGCTCGTCCACATTAACACGAATCGTGATCAGCTTATCAAATGCAAATCAGATTATACGTATTCGTCAAAGAATATTTTTAGTTAAATCGATACAGTTTCGCCATGTCGGTCGGTCCGCATCTTAACTCAGACAAAGTGGTTTTTCCTTTTGTGGTTCGGAACCATTGACGTAGTATAATGTTCAGACAACAAAAAAAAGGTATCGTTATTAATTATTCATTAAAACGTTTTCAGATTTCCTCAAACCTCATATTATTCAAGTCGAAAGTTCCCCCAAGGAAGAAAATAGAATAGAAATTGAAGAGAAATTGTCTTCTCTTAAACAAGTCGTCGATAAAGTCGTGGAGTTATTTGTCGTGGATCATGCAAATCCTGTAGAAGATATTTCTAAAAAAAAACAATTGACAAATTTAGGTAAAGAGAGAAAGGAAAATAATGCTGATGCCATTGGCCAAGGAAGTGAACTGGATCGAATATCTGACAATGACCGGAAAGAACAGGAGTAAGTTATATATATATATATATATTTTAAAGCATGTAACTGCTTGATGTTTCAATCTAAAGAAAATAAAACTAGAAAAAAGAAGTTTTTAAATAAATGCAGCAACACATCATCGGCTAAGTAACCAACAGACTTAAAAAAATAGATTTTATACGTTAGTGTTTTAAACATCCTAAGTCTTGCAACTTAATTTTTTTCTTAAATGTCGTTACGGTACGGCGAAAACTCAGTACCTAAATCGATTCTACCTATATAATATCTACCAATCGACTCAGTTTTTCGTCTGCATAAACGTATTAATGGGTTTCTATTAATCCATCAATGCGATATTGGATTTTCACAGACGAAAAATTTAGTTACTTTGTATTTCTGACTGGGTCGAAACAGTCGAAATCATGTGCAAACTCATGAGAGAACGGGTTATAATATGCTGGAGTCATGGAATTACTCTGATTTACTTTTGTTTATGAATAAACCGCGTGTTATTACTAAAGGTAGTAATCGAGCACATTATGGCTCGTTCTCTCATGATATTCTGTTCATATTATGGGAAAAACTTGTGTCCCTGTAGGGCAGGGGCGTTCGTTACGTATAACATTAATACGTTATACGTAACGTATGACGAGGCCATGGGAACCCTTTCGGATACATCCACAGCCCCACCAGTGAGTGTCCGAGTCGAACGGACCCACCCAACTTGGGGATGCCCCGAGGCATCGAGGGCATCCCCACCTACATACAGAGGCCTGTGCAATGCAGAGCTTGGACCTCCCAAGTCCGGGCCCCGCTGGCCTCCGTCGGTGTTGACTAAGAGCCGGTTGTTACGCCTTCTCCTAGCCCGCACCCCCCGGCGGCGAAAAGGGTCGTGTTCCTCACGAACCCTCTCACGACCTGTCACTGCCCAGCATAGCTCTTACTATGCTGGGCAAGTAGAGATCCCCCCCCCCCCCCACTGTTGCCACCAGAGTACGACGCTGCTCCGACCACGCTGGACATTCCTCTGGGGTATGCCCAGCAGTGTCCACAGCAGCCCCGCACTCATGGCACGACTCGGTCGCCTCTCTCTGGATCCGATGCAGATACTTCCCGAAACACCCGTGTCCTGAAGTACCTGCACCAGCCGAAAGGTCAGCGACCCCCAACCTCTATCCATCCAATGCTCAAGCACTAATCCAACTAGCCTAGCTTCGCCAAGTACAGGGCCTTTACATTAGTGATTGCATCTGGGTGCTTTCCGGGTGCGCCGAGGTATTTCATTCACCTATTATATATGCTTCTGTAATTTTAGGATGGAGCCTGGTGAAGGCGCAACGAGTCCGAGCCAGTCGACCAGCAGCCGCGCCACCCGCTGGGAGACGCTGGCGGACATCGCCGCCGAGCTGCCGCCCTCGCTCACCGTCGATCCACTCACCGGACAAATATACACACTTTCCAAATAAACGTTAGACCGATACTACATTTATTCTTTGGAAAACAAAAAAATACAGATTCCGAGGTTATAGCAGCTAGTGGGTCCCACTGGAAGCAGGAAGCGCAAGACCGTATTGTGTCACCTGGCGGGTGCGCGGCCATTCGGAGACGGTTGCCGCGACCATTCCCGCCCTCTCGGCACGCACTAGGGGGACCGCGGTTCTCATAGTGCGTGTCGGGTGACGGTGCAGGAGTATTGTCTGGTTTTTAGTTGCCCTGTTCAGGGCGTAGGTAGGGCCCAGTTCACTTCAGAGAGCTCCAGGGTTGGCTGAAGGGTACAGGGAGGAGTCCCACATACCTTCTTATCGCTCCCCCAGTGGTTGAAGGATGCGTAAGGCATTTCCCAGACACAAAAAAAGGACCGTAATGTGTGGAAATCCTTAGAGGAGGGAGGATGTCCAACAGAGGACATCCATCGGTTGATTACATTGTTGCTGCTGAATGAGGGCAATAAAGGACCAATAGTTGGGAACGATTATTGCGAACAGTGGGCTAAGTTTTGTTATGATTGCTAACCACTTATTTAGATTATCGACCGTCTCCCTTATGAATACGAATTACCCATAATCTTATATATAAAAGCAAAAACTGACTTAGCAACACGCAGCCGACTCCCTTGGGTCTAGATTAATGAAATTTTGCAGAAAGATTCCTTTAATGACGAGGGAGGGTTTGTTGGAATTCATTCGATAAGGGATTTAAATAGAGGATGAAAGTTTGTAAAAATCTTCTGTATGAAACTATATTCCTGTAACAGGTGCACGCGATTACGTCTACGTGGAATAATTTATTATTTGTGTCCCATATAAACTCTCATCCAATTTAAATTCTATACTTATGGTGAGAAAAGTACCTTTTAACCATCTCCAGGGTCCCATCAATTTCCATATTAAAATCCGTCTTTCGTCCGCAATTTAGATCAGGCGTGAAAGCGTAACATATAAACTCACTATCGTATCTATAATATTACTAGTGGGTGACCGAGACTTCGTCGGCATGAAAATGCCATACAATACAAACTTCCACCCACTTAAAGTATGATTTCTAGGATAAAAAATATCCTATGTCCTTTTTAAACTATCTCTGAAACAAAAAAAAAAATGGGTGCGTGTACTTATGTAGGCGCGTGAGAAGTTATCCTTCTTTGGCATCGTTTAAAATTAGTTTTTAATTGCATGCAAATAATTAATTACAATAAATTAATAAAAAGTCTGGAAAAGGACACAGTCAATAAAGTTCAGTTTTAATTTGAAAAAATAAATAAATAATCAAAATATTCAATTAAAATCGCTACTGAATATAATTTATTAGAACATATGTGATTTGCACTTGTATGAAACTCAAACACGTATTCCGAATATACAAACTAGAAACATGTGGATAAATATTATAAATATGAATACCTATAACTGTTACTTTATTACAAAAAATAAAGACGTGGTTTTTGGTTCTACTACACCAATGGTCAAGAGATGGCGCTGTAGTCTCCTGAATCGCGCTTTGGTTCCGTTGTTCCAGATTAATAAATACTTTTGATAGGCCTTCACAATGCAGTCGTTAGCACCCACTAAATAGAGATTCTATTTTGTTGGTAGATTTTCTTACTGTGCGGTAAACACAAAAGAACGCATGAAGTTGGTCGCTAAAGCGACCATGGTGTTAAAATTTTGTGTTACAGTGATGCGCGCGCATCTTAAAATTTCACTCTCATCATTTTTTCATAACGCGCCTAAAGAAGTATAACTTCAATAATCTAAATCCGTTCAGTGGTTTAAACATGAAGAGGTAACAGATGAACACACTTACGCATTTATAATATTAGTTTAGATGGAAGTATGGATGGATAGTTGCTGCCGAATACTTTAAATGCCTATGTGCACCATGTAATTATCGAATAGACCCTTGCCTTGAGTGAACAAAGTAAGTGCAAAAGACTTAAGAGCCTGGTTCAAATAAAAAGTATATTATCTATGTAAGCACTAAACTAACTTAACAGTCAACAAATGTTTAATAAAATAGCATAAGTAACACACTTAAAAAATATAGTTTTTAATTAAAAACATATTTATATCAAACAGTAGGTATATTTACACAAATACTTAGCTTATTTCTACATGCCTTAATTAATAACTCTTCACTTTCATCATAGCCACACCATTATCATTAGTTGTTCCACCAAACACAACTACATATAAAGCATTTGGATTTAGATCATTCCAAACTGTATTAATCCATTTATCCACTATTTGCATCTGTTCTGCTTCTGTATCACTATTTAATTCCAGCTTCAAATGAGCCATTGCAAAATTGTATTCTTTAGTGGCTTCTGACAGTTTTTCTATGACTTCCTCAACTTCATCCACTGTATTAAGCTTCACCTTTTTAGGTTTAGCTTTTTTTAAATGGGATGTGACACTTTCTTTAGCTTGAGATAGATAGGAATGATAATCACCTGTAATATCATCACATCCAACAACTAAGGAAGATTTTCGTTGTTCAATCATATGATTGAATATTGATAGGGCAAGTTCTTCTGTTTTTGATATTTTGTTAATAATATTCTCTTTATATTTTTGTCTATTGGTATGTACAGCATCACCATATTCTATGTCTTTGCTAAGTTTTAATTGGACCAATTTTAATGTTGCTAAGGAATCCTCAACAGAGCAATGGCCAGCCTTTCCAGTTTGAATATCTACATCAAGAAACTCTTTAGCTAATGTTTTTAGTTTAGGTTTACGAGTTCTTTGCCCTGTAAAATTGTAAATTAAACTTGTGTCTATAACATATGGATGCATCATTTTCAAAGCATGTAAATCTATATTCAAAGAATGACCTACTAATATAGCATCAGGAGGCAATAATTCTCTTATATCATCTTGAACATCTTTCAGTCTTTTAGTTACATCACACAAAAGAGTTTGGGTGATACCAGAAAACCTTGTCAAGTAATCTGTAATGTCATTATAAGGTTTCACTAATGACTCATAAATAGTTTCATGTTTTTCATTAACTATTGATACTCGGGTTAGTTCAGAACCAGCATTGGTGATACACATTTCACAATCCAAACCGAACATGGGTGAATTAATAGTAACAGGCATATATTCATCTTTAGTCATTACATAATCTGCATAAGCATTTTTTAATTTACCCTTAATAGGAACTGGATAATTCTCCTCAATAAGTTGCCAAGCTGACAGAATTAACTGAGTTCTAGGAAATTTATCTTCAGTTTGTTCTTTAACTTTTTCATCTGTTTTATTACTTACTGGAAAAACTGCTTTCATCATTACCATCAAGTCTTTCCGTGCTTCTAATGCTAAATTCATACTGCCATATTTTTGTATAATTCCTTCTTTGTCAACTTCAGACAACGGGACTAGGGCTAATTCTTGGACTAATGAACCATTATATACAGATGGTGTCAGTATTTCAACAAAATCAGTAAATATGTTTTTTGTGTTTTGTAGATTATCACTGTATTTTTCCCAATGCTGAATTGAGATACCTTCCAAAATGAGACAAGTAGTTTGGCTGATGCGATCACATTTTTCTAACACATACCACCTAGGTGGCTGAGATAAATTGAGATTTCCTAATAATGAATGTAATAACAGATGTTGAATATCAGTTAGCATCAGTGGTACTCTGTCGTTCAATGGTTTTTCCAAAGATGCACATTCTCCTGTACTCTTAATGCGGAACTTTGCGGTATGTTTTCTATGCTTTTTAAATTTTTTTCCAGGGTGATTTTCTATATTATCCGAGTCTGCTAATTTCTCTTCATCTTAAAAAAATGAGTTAACATTGTAATAAAATAAGCATTACGTTAGGTATTGCAATTAATAATGTAGTTATGTACATAACAAAAGTAACGATAACAATAGTATTATTGGGTCACATGGTGTTTACAACCTTTGCTTATTAGATAATAAAAGAATCAGAAAGCATTATCGAGTTACTAAATTAATAAAGAAAAAGTCCACGGTCGTCGATCATCGAAAATATTAATTAAAACAAACTTGAGTTAAAATGAGTTTACCTCGGTTTAACTAATAAATTCAAAGAACCATTAAGTACTCACTTTTCACGCCTTCAATTCGTCGTTTCTTTTTCGCTGTGCTATTCATTTTCGTTTAAAAAATTAATAGGTACCTATTTCTTTTCAAAATACTACTTTTATGTTGAATTGAAATCTGAATTTTGAAGAACAAGGATGACATAAAAGTCCATGCTGGGGTGACTGACACTGACTTTTTTTTTGTTGAAGTTTTCCCGTTTTAGCGAAGGCAAAGGGAACAATGCCCATACAGCCTAATCTTTAATTAAATTAATCTTCTTTTTGTTTTTACATTTGAATGTCGGTGTGACGCATTCTAATGTTTCTTGCAGTGTTTGGCACGAAATGTATCGAGTTGGCTTTTTCGATAAGCTTCTGTGAGGTAGTCAACACCAAAGACTTTATATAATACTTAGACTGTGCACCATCGCGTTAAAAACGGTCCGGACGAGAGGGCTTCCAATGGTAGTGTGTTCCTTTCTAATGAGGTGACCATATTCAAGCGTAACGCGGGACAAAAATTGTTATTAGTATTTGTTATTTAATATAGCTTGTAAAGAGGATTGTGTTTAGTATCTGCTACTGTCTAAACATGTAAGTAATTTGTGATTATGAGTTAAAATAAAAACTACATGGCGTGTTTTTAACTTGCTAAGTGCATCATACAAAGACAGTGTAATAAAAAGTTACACTAAGTCTTTGTATGATGACAAATTCCGATGACGCGGCCTGTAAAGGCTGTGAAACGTCAATAAATAAATAAAGTTTCGTGCATTAAACCGTGAAAAACTAGTTTTATTTAATGAGTGATGTGCGTGAAAATCTAAGAAACAATAATGTATCATCTGTGTAGTCTGATGAGACTTACCATTAATTTAACATAAATGCCAATACCTGATTTTGGCACCTTTTTTTTGCTGTTACATCGACAAAAACTTATTATTTTACGTAATTTAGACTATGTAGTGTTAATTAATATGAAAAACCTCATCTATGCATATACCTCTAAACGCAGACCAAACGAAGTTATTTGGTTTTAAAAATAATAATACATAGGTACTATGAACTGTTTCATTCGGTATTTAAACTAGCACGCGTAGCTTGGCTTGGACTGAGATTAGACAAAGAGGGTGGAATTTTGTAATGCCAGCCACCTGAAGGGAAAGTACTGTTAAAAGTATGTTTATTAAGGTATATTAATATTTTTATTAAAATTGGTTTTTATACATTGCTAAATAATATAGTTTTGCGCAGTTTTTGTCGCAATGTAGCCTTATGTCCTACGTGCTCAAGGGTTAAGGACTTCCCGTAGCTTCTAAGTCTTATTTAAATGTCTTATTCATATGTCTTATTCATAATTAAATTGCGCACTGCAAACAACTGACGACTTATAAATTTTTCCAGGCACTGCATTTTCCCACATCAATTTCTGCTTTTCGTTCTTCGGAAATATACACAATACAAAAAAAAAAATTTTTTTTTTACTATTTTTGTGAGGAGCTCGATGGCGCAGGTGGTGAGCGCGTTCGACTGCGATGGTTGAAGTTAAGCAACTTTCGCAGTGGTCGGTCATTGGATGGGTGACCAAAAACATCTATCTCGAGTTCCTCCGTGTTTCGGAAGGCATGTTAAGCCGTTGGTCCCGGCTGCATCTGCAGTCGTTAGCACCCGCCAATCCGCACTGGGCCCGCCTGGTGGGTCATGGCCCAACCTCTCTATTCCATCCATAGGGAAGGCCTGTGCCCCAGCAGTGGGGACATTAATAGGCTGATGATGATGATGATGATAAGAATCTAAAAACGCTCTAAAAAGTACCTACGAAACAAGGAAGTAACCGCGACCGCATTATTTAATAATTGATTAATTAAATTCACACAACTCACGTTAAGAAAAAAAATCTCATCTACCTCCAAAATTCATGGTTCACCTAATGAATATGATTGTAAGTTTTACTTACCCGTTAAAAGAAAAAGGGCTACCGGGATAAGATTCATTGTAGCACCCTGTTACACAACACGAGTTCACCATTTTAAAAAAATACACTATAATAAGCAAATTTACAATATTTCAAATCAAATTGTCATCAAGTGTCATCATTGTCATTGTCATCAAGTGAACAAATCACCATCTTACATTCAGTATAAACAGGCTCAACTAATTAAATACTACTTTTTACTCTGTATTTAGATTTATTTTAAAAATATCAATGATTATTTTATTATTTATAGGAACTGTAGAAATGTTTAAATAAGTTTCATAGTTTACGAATCGTTCGTATCGGTAATTAATCAGTAAATCACAAATAGAAAAGGATGACATTTTCTACCATTTCTACCAAACCCAATGATAAATTGAGCTGGCAAGAAGTTAGAAAGGGACACACTACCGTTGGGTGCTTTCTCACTCAGGACCGTTTTTACTAGCGACCGCTTATCAAGATAATAGCTATCCTATTACTACAGATATAAATCTTACTTTAGATTAACTAGTTTTTTTCGTGCACAGTCTAGGTATTATATAAAGTCTTTGGTCAACAGTACAATAAAATTCTCACGTCCACTTGACCGGAACAGCGTATATTTTAATGATTCCACTAATTCTTCAGTTACGCAGACAGTTGTTACACAAAACCACACCAATTTTATTTCACAATATCCACTATGAACGAATTTAAGAATAATTAAAATAAGACGCCAACCGCACTCGATGAAATCCCGCCAAAAACTCATTATTTTTTTATTTATTGATTGGCAATGTGACACTGATACATGGAGCAGTGTGACCAGAATAAATATTATGAAAATATCGAAGCACCGCAAAAGAAACACTGAAATATACCGACTTGCATAGAGAAATACCAATAAAAATAGTGATTTTCCAATCAGGTTTTATCCATTCATCAACACTTTTTATTGATAAATCTTTTTCTTTGTGCTCTTTTTATTAAATTTATCTGTGAAAATATTGGCTCACGCGCAACATTCGATACAGGAATACATATTAACAGAGATTTAGTGAAACTAGTCATAATTTTCTATTTAGCTATATATGAATATCCTTATTAATATAATAAAAGTGGAAGTTTGTATATCACTCAAAAATTACTTAACGGTTTTCGGTGAATTTAGGTACGCACATAGATTTTGACGTGGATTGAGACGTACGATACTTTTTATCCCGGAAATAATGTTATGTTCTAGTGAGTTTTTCAATAAAACTAAAGTTAACGCGAACGAAGTCACGGGCAGCGGCAGTTTGTTGATTATATTACGCGCTCTATTTGAAATTCCTTAATTACTTAAAAGATTAAGCCAACAGAACTGCAGAAAAACAAATAATTTCACTTATATCGTCTTAGCTCTCTGATGATTTTCCTATTATGTCCTATCTGTAACTTGCTAATCACTAATCCTGAAATAATCAAAGACTTTATCCGGAAAGTCAACAGAACATTAATGTTCGCGGAACATTTTTGTTAATTATTCATTCACGTCCTTTAGTCGTATATATAAATAAAAATCTTAATATTCTTTTTTTATAGTAGAATGTCGGTGTGACGCATTCTAATGTTTCTTGGATTGAAACGGAATGATAATTTGACTTTTAATGTAGCTACTTCAGACTTTAATGTAGTACTTTCTTTTTATGAAGTAGTTTTTAATTTTTATAAGAAAGGTTTTTATTTCCCACTTTTTATAAGCTAATCATATTTCTTAAAATAACCAAACACGAACTAAGTTCCTACTGTTTATAATTGAGAAGTTTGTTTTTATATATCCGAAAGTACTAGGCATCTTATTAAGTTTTATATTTGATGGTCAATTAACATAAACAAAGTTGGAAATATAATTAAATATAATAGTTTTATTTGGTATTTACATAAAAGACACACAAGACCTAAATATATTTTTACAAGACAGCTGACAATATCAACTACTCTCTTTTTATAGTCATAGAGATCTATGAAGAGTGTAAAGACTCTTTATTACTCGTGGTATAATAAAGGCTGTCCTCTTAGCATCCCCAGGACTTTTAGGGACTGATACAGTTCAAACCTTGGAGTCCAATTCTTTTACTTAGATCTCGCAGTCTTGGTCCAAAGAGAGGTTTTGTGAACATATCGGCGAGTTGCTTTTCCGAGGAAACTTGTTTCACAGATAGTTCACCCTTGGTGACACATTCTCTTATGAAAAAATGCTTGAGCTTTATATGTTTTGTTCTTTTATGATATTCGCAGGGAGGATTTTCTGATAATTTTATCGCAGATTCATTATCTACATATATGACAGGCTTTTCGACTTCTGTCAGTTCTTCTAAGAGTCCTTGTAGCCATATAGTTTCCCGGGCAGTTTCGGAGAGCGCTATAAGCTCAGCTTCTGTAGAAGATATGGCTACAGAAGATTGTTTCTGACTCTTCCAGAAAATTGGTCCAGAAAACAAGAACACCATGCCTGTAGTAGAGTGTCCAGTAACAGAGTCTCCACCGTGATCTGCATCGCTGTAGCAGATTAGCTTTCTGACTTTTTCATTTCTAAAGATTAGTCCGGTGTCCATAGTTCCCTTCAAATATCTTAGAATTCTTTTTACTTTTAAAATATCCATCTGCGTTGGATTTTCAAGATGTCTTGAAGCCATACTCACTGCATAGTTGATGTCAGGTCTTGTGGCGACCATTAGATATGCCAGCGCACCTACCGCTTGGCGATAAGGAAAGTTTATGTTGGTTCCTTTGTCATCATCCTCCTTCAAGGTTTTTACAGCAGGAGATGGAACGCTTTTGCAGTCAATCATGCCAAACCTTTCTAATATTTTCTTGGTGTAAGACCTTTGGTGTACAGTTATATCACCATCTTTAGATTTACCGATTTCGAGACCAAGAAAATAGCTGGCTGGTTTTGTTGTGATTTTGAACCGCTGCTTTAATTCCTTTATGAAATTAACGCCTCCTGCTTCACTACTTGACGCTACTAATCCATCGTCAACGTAGAGTGCAATTAGTACTTGGTTTCGTATATAAAGGCAAGGGTCATTAGTGCATTGTTTAAATCCAGATTCCACCAGATACTGCGATATACAGGTGTTCCAGCACAAAGGCGCTTGTTTTAGGCCATAAAGACTTCTTTTCAGCTTGCATACTCTCTCTGTGCAATCATTAAAGCCTTCAGGTTGGTTCATGTAGATTTCCTCTTTGACTGTTCCATTGAGAAAAGCTGTAGACACGTCAAATTGCTGTAATTTTAAATTTTGTTGTGCAGCAATCCCCAAAAGTGCTCTAATTGTGCTCATCCGGACTACTGGACTAAAAGTCTTTTCGTAGTCAATGCCAGGTTTTTGTGAAAATCCCTTGACAACTAGTCTCGCCTTATATCGTTCGATTGTACCATCTGGGCATCTTTTTATTTTATAAACCCATTTGCAGGGTAGTGCTTTTCTATTCTTAGGTAAGTCGACGAGATCCCAAGTATTCATTTCATTTAGCGAGTTCATTTCACTCTGCATGGCTTGTTTCCAACTGCTATATTCTTTGCTTTTCATAGCGTCTCTGAATGTCTGAGGTTCTTCCATAGCATCCTCATTTATAGCAGTTAAAACATAGTCCTCAAATCTTTTTGGTGGGACAATACGCGACCTGTCACGAAGATTTCTTCCATCCGATTCAACGTTAGTCGCCTCATTTAAAGAATCATTTCGTATATCATCTATATTCTCATTTGTTTGAGTTTCCATTTGTGACTCTGTGTATTCATCATTTTCAATTTCTTCAGGACAGAGTATACCGGAACTATCAATCGTCTCATTTTGGACAGGTTGTTCTTCATCATTAGTATTTCTAGGTTCGCTGTAAATTTTTACTTCTTCCTTGAGTGTCCCATCAATTTCGGGGAAAGGATTACTTCTGCAAGATCCTTTGTCATCGTCATAGAACATTTTTCTTAAAACCCGTACATCTCTGGAAATTAAAATTCTTCTTTTGGATGGCACATAAATTCTAAAAGCTTTGGATACTTCTGAATATCCCACGAACATTCCAGGGATGGCTTTTGAAGCAAATTTTTGACGACCATTTTCTTTTATTAAGATGAAGCTTTTTTCACCAAATATATGTAAATGGTTTATGCAGGGTTTCCTTCCTACCCACAATTCAAATGGTGTTACTTGTCCAATACTTTGATTAATACTCCTGTTTGATAAGTAATTGGCTGTGTGAACAGCTTCTGCCCACAGATGTAATGGTGCTTTCGACTCTAACATCATACATCTCGCCTTTTCAATCAAGGTTCTATTTTTTCTTTCGGCAATGCCGTTTTGATGAGGGGTGTATGGTGCTGTCAATCTTCTTGATATATCATTCTCTTTCAGGAATATGTTAAAGTCTCGGTTACAATATTCTGTGCCATTGTCACTTTGTAGGAATATTATTTTATTTCCAGTAAAGTTTTCAACAATTTTCTTATATTCCTTAAACTTTTCAAGTACTTCATTTTTGTGTTGTATAAAATATATATAACAGTATCTTGAAAAATCATCAATGAATGTAACCATGTATTTATTTCCATTTAATGAAGCGGTTTTCATGGGTCCACATACATCGCTGTGTACAATTTCGAGTCGCTGATTGGTACGGGTAATTGTGCTAGACTTGCTAGGTATTCTACTTATTTTTCCTTGAATACAAATTTCACAATCGTCCAATTTGTTTTTATGGTCAAAATTTAACCCAATCAGTAAATTATTACTCAAAGCATGCTTCATGTTTTTCTCTGACATATGTCCTAATTTTCTATGCCATAATAAAGGGAAGACATGGTACGCTCACACTGGCATCAAATAAAATATGATCCGACCCAACTACTAGGTTATCAATAGGGTTGCTAGTTTTGGAGTTTACTCCTTAAGAATTGATTTTCATATAAGACCCCCGGTATGATAAAAATATGAGGAGTAAAATCTACTGAACAAATGACTTCGTTACGTTTTTGTGCGCAACCTCATCTGCGCACCTTTCACTTTTCAGTTGTGTGTGTGTATACTTGTGTGTAGCCAGCGTCAATCAACCACAACAATAAAGAAGTATAGTTATATTTCAACGATAGCATCGATTGTATTGATATCTATTGAAAATAATCGATCGATAAAATAAAATCGCGAATTCTATAATAAATGATTAGCGGACATTTGACGTAAAACAATATTTCATAAGAACAGTTTAGTATTTTTTCTCTCTTGTTTTCTTTTGAGCAAATGAAAGTGTCTCTATCATTTTTTCACAATGAATGAGAACTTCAAAACCGTTTTTCTCATAAATAAATAAAAAATTTCAAATCAAAGACAATCGTTTTCAGAGTGTAAATTCCGGTCGGAGCTGACACACACAATATTTTTTTATTCTGTAAGGGACTGCTCATTTTGTCAAAAAATTTGAGATTTAGTTATCCGCGGGACAAATGAAAAAAAAAAGAAAAAGCTTTGTTTTTATTGCTAGTTACTGGTGTCGATTCTGGAACGATTCTCTAAATCTAAACTTAAATTTGACAACATTGGGACCGATACTGGCGTTACATTCTCTAAACCTAAACTTAAAATTAGATAGCTAATTATAGTTGAGGGTTAGGGAATTGGTATTCTGAAATTGCGAACCAACTAAAGTCAGTCAGGCCATTTTAATAGGTAACATTTAGAGTCGTATAGTATCAAAGGCGGCAAAGTAGGTAGATTTTCAAAAATGATATATGAGTATGGTAACACAGGAAATTTAAAAACAAATCTTGGAGTTTTTGGCGGGATTTGCTCGAGTGCGGTTGGCGTCTTATTTTAATTATTCTTAAATTCGTTCATAGTGGATATTGTGAAATAAAATTGGTGTGACTTTGTGTTACAACTGTCTGCGTAACTGAAGAATTAGTAGAATCGTCAAAATATACGCTATTCCGGTCAAGTGGACGTGAGAATTTTATTGTAGTATTGACTACCTCACAGAAATAAAACTAGTTTTTACGGCATAATGCATTTATTTTAAATAAAAAATCATTATTCTGACGATGCAGACCTGAAAAGGCTGCGAAACGTCAATAAATAAATAAAGTTTCGTGCATTAACCCGTAAAAACTAGTTTTATTTAATGAGTGATGTGCGTGAAAACCTAAGAAACAAATACCTCACAGAAGCTTATCGAACTAGCCAGCTCGATACATTTCGTGCCAAACACTTCAAAAAACATTAGAATGCGTCACACCGACATTCTAATGTAAAAAGGAAAACAGAATAATTTAACTTGAGACTAGGCTGTATGGGCGTTGTGCCCCTTGCCTTCACTGAAAAGGGAGAATTTAACAAAAAAAAAAACTTAAAAACCTCATTCTGGGATTGTAAAGAAAAAAGGCGGGAAACGTTGAACTTGGCGGGCGCGTTTTTTGGCTTTGGTGATTTTAATTTATTATGTAGTCTTAAAAGTGATCAGAATTGTATATTTGTATATAAGTTGTATGTAATTTTGTATATATTTCATAATTTTTGTACATAGAAGGAGCTTAGGTAAGTTGCATAGTTTTCATTAATGAACGATCCCCCTGATGGGGGGCAGCCGGGGGACAAAGTTCCCCCGGCTGGACTTTATATTACTGTTTCCAATGAATCTGGCATGGAAACAGATGGATCAATTACTGGACGTACTTTGAAACGCAGTCGCATACACGTATGCAAGCAATGCAATAAAAAACGACGCAGAAACCAAGGTTCGGAAATGAATAGTTGCATATGTCATGAATTATCACCGAAAAAACCCTCTTTGCCTCAAGTCGAATGTTCAGAAAAGTCACAAGACGTTTCTGATCCTCAATCATCTTCCACTGTTCTTCAACCCACAGTTACTCCTTCTCCCATAGGTCGCAACCTCTATACTTCTACTGATAATTCTCCATTTGTGGTACATGTTCATAAAATACAGAATGAACCAAATGATTACGCATCAATACATCCTGTGTCATTTGGAAACTTCCTTAAAAAGAACAAGTTCAATAACATTGTTAATGGTAGTGTGAAACTTATCGGCCGTAATAAAAACACATTATCTTTTTCAACTCACTTGGCAGCTAACTCCTTCATTTGCAATAAAATTTTAGAAGCTAACAGAATGAAGGCCTTTTTACCTACATTTAATGTAACACGAATGGGTCTAGTTCGTGGTGTTCCTGTGGAATGGTCTCCTGAAGAGATAATAGAAAATATTTCAGTGCCTATTGGTTGTGGTAAAATAATCAAAGTAAGGCGTATTAATTATAAAGTTTACCAAGAAAGCTCTGTAATCTGGAAGCCCACTCAATCAATTGTTGTTACTTTTGATGGTCAAATTCTCCCTATACGGATCTTTATGTGTTACAATTTGTAACAATATTTGTTATCACCGACTATTTCAGGGCTTTTACATGAGACTCGAAATTAATTAATCTATAATCAGGGCGCCGTATTACTGTTATTTGAGGGAGATAAAATAAAAATCAATAACCGCAGTGAACAAGATATATGTATTGTTAATATTCAGTTCAATTTTCAACATATATTAACACACTTAACATTATAAATTAAGATCTTTGAAGATGGCTTTTATAAATTTAGGTATAGAAAATCAGTGACGAACATACAATCAAAACAGGTGTACATACAGTTATATTAATGTTAATATTCTAAGGAAACATTTTGTTTTAGCAAGTATTGTACATACAAATTTATTTATATAAAGATTCTAATGAAACAATTCGTTTGGCAAATATGAAGCTACTTTCGTTAATGAATCTACAGTTTACAACAATAAATCTTTTATTATGTTCTAACAATCTGAAACTTCGTACTTCGGAGAATGCACTGCTTAAAGATTAAATAGGTTGAGAGTTTACTTAGCTTTCAAGATCTCGGTACCATCAAGCGATTCAGGTATCCACGTGGGTTATAACAGAATCTGCTGTCATCACATGGGCTCTTTTTTTTTGATCAAGATTGCATTCACAGGCTCATTTATATATATATATATATATATATAGCGTACTTCTTTATATATGTATATCCAAAGAAATCCCAAGCAGGATTAAGTAATTGTGATTATCGTATACTGTTTTTAATTAGCCACTTCAAAGGACCTAGAAACAATTACACATTTTTCTATAGTTCAATAAAAAACCTAACTTGACCTACATCCTAACCAGTTAGATATATTGGACTTACCCGTTAATCCGGGGAAAATATTTTAATTAATTATGCACTGACTATAATTTCCAGACACTGTGCAATTTACTAGATGTTCAAGTGTTCGGTTCGCAGACAAAAGAGAGTGAAACCGTCCGCGCAAAGCTATTTATAGTGGCCTAGGATCACGTGAGCGGCGTCCCAGCAAATTTCTCTCAAATCACCATATTTGGTGCGAGGAATCGACAGAACCGGTTAGTACGGCTACGCCCATCTCCCACCAAGAAACTGCTTCCTGAACAATAGCTAATCACGCAATCAATGCGTGTAATTTTATTTAACACTATTAAATACAACTCCATCTATCTCATCTTTCAAATGCAACTATCAATTTTTTTTATTCATAATATATTCTGTGCTTCTTTAAAACCAATTACATTGTTCGATGATGAATACGTATGGTGATAGATGGCGCTTTGATTAGTAATATTTCTACAACTTAATATTATAAAATTATATTGCTACAAATTCATTGCCTGTGGACTTATATATTTACCCAACCATACAGTGTTATAACTGCTGCCGCTTTGGCCATACAAAAACACAATGTAGATCAAGACCGCGATGTTTCAAGTGTGGTGGGAATCATGTAGGTGATTCTTGTGATACAGAAGAATGTGAAGCTTTCTGTTGTTCATGTGAAGGTACACATTTTGCTACAAATAAATCTTGTGCAGAGTATATCCGCGAGATTAAAGTCTACATGGCTAATAACTGTGTTTCGTATGTTGAAGCCTCTAAGTCTTACCCTAGAATTAGTAAATTATATTCCAATGTTACCTCCAACAATTTTGCCAAATCCTCTACTCTCAAAACTATTCCATCCAACATTGAATCTAACAATAAACCTACAACTTCATCATATAAAAAGACTGTATTTTTAAAACCTCGTGCACCACCAAAACAACTTCATGGCTATGATACTGAATCTCACAAGGCTCTTATTAAGGATTATGACTGTCCTTTACCTTCTGATGGTTGTGGGTTCAGTCATCAGGATGTAAATAAGTCTCAAATATCTATTAATGACATAATCTAATTACTGCTCTCTTTTGTAGCTCATTTTAACACTAACTCACAATCTACTTCTCCTTCACCGTCCAACGCTGATTCTTTAATATCAAATTTAATCAAAGTTCTTCAAAATGGACAACAAAGCTAAAATCATACAATGGAATTAATGTAAATTTCCTTCTTAATAAATATGATCCTTTTATCTTTGTTTTATCCGAGACATGGCTAAAATCTCATCATAAGTTAAAAGCTTATGGATATATTGCTCTCCGTGAAGATAGGCATGATGGCTGCGGTGGTGTAGCTATTCTCATGAAAAAATCAGTCCCTTTTACTCCTATTTCTTTACCCACTCATCATGAAAATATTTCTATAGTAGCTGTTAAGGTCTATAACATATGTTTTGTTTCCATATATATTTCTCACCCTTCTATAAACATTTTAAATGAAGTAAATCAAATATTAAATACATTACCTAAACCTTATATGGTTTTAGGTGACTTTAATTGTCACCATCAAACATGGGGGAGTTCCATTACAAACAATTATGGGGAAATATTATTAGATTTTATTGACAATTTAAACATCTGCATTTTGAACACTGATAGAAACACTCGAATAACAAAACCTGGACAAAATAATAGTGCAGTTGATTTATCTTTATGTTCACCAAGTCTTGCATCTGGCGTAACATGGGATACACTTTCTTCTTGCTATGGTAGTGACCATTATCCAATTATAATATCCTTTCCTTTTTCTAAACCTGTAACCACTCGTCGCATTTCTCATCTCAAACATAGACTTCCAAATAAAGAAAGTAAAGACTGGGAGAAATTCAGGCTTTCTGTTCAGGCAAAACTATCCTCCCTTCCGCATATACATTGTGGAACTGAGCCGGCAGCTGCAGATGAATTAAGTAAAGTTCTTTATGATGAGACTTTCCCACAAAAAAGCTCCTCTAATAAAATTCCTTCCCCTCCTTGGTGGGACAGTGATTGTACTCAGGCTGTAAATGAAAGAAAAGCTGCTGAGAGAAGATATAAAGCAGATATGACTATAAGTAATTATGAAAGTATGTCAGAACTAATAAAAAAATGCAAAAAGCTCTTTAAACAAAAGAAATTCGATGGGTGGCGTAGATTCTGCAATTCGATTTCTCCCAATTCTAGTCTTGTATGGCAAAATATTAGAAGATTTAAATCGTCTTCCTTTAATAATTCAACCTCATCAATCCCACCTGCTTTAATTAATCCGTTTCTTGACAAATTAGCTCCCCCTTGGGTAGCTAATAACATTCCTTCTTTCATATCACATAACCTATCTGACATTGATACTCCGTTGTTTACATTATACGAATTGAGGGGTATAATCCTCAATTGTAAGAATTCTGCTCCTGGGAATGATGGCATCCCGTATGCTTATTTTAAAAATGTTTGCAACAGTACTTTACAATATTATTGAGACGTAATAAATTCTGTGATGATCTCGGGTTCCCTTAAACTTATGTTACTCTTTGATCTCGGGTAATATTCTTCCTTCTTGGAAACAGCAAACAGTGTTGCCCATCTTAAAACCGGGAAAAAATCCATCTGAAGCTTTTTCATATCGTCCCATCGCTTTATCATCAGTTTTGTTAAAATTAATGGAACATTTGATTAAAAATCCTTTAGAATGGTTTATTGAGAGTAAAGGATTATTTTCTAATACCCAGTATGGGTTTAGGAAAGGTAAAAGCACTCTTGATAATATTTCTATCCTTACCACAGATATTCGCATAGCTTTTGCAGACAACAATTCGTTAGTAGCTGTATTTGTTGACTTGTCTTCCGCGTATGACAATGTTTTATTGGATATACTCAAATATAAACTAGAATCTTTACATGTTCCCCCTATCATCACTAATTACGATTGGGCACAGCAGGAGATATAAAAAAAAACAATTTTTACAAACTAAATTTATTAGGTAAAACAAATTACAATTAAAATTATTATTCTACGCGATGTGACAGTGTTCGATGTGGGAAACAAAGTGACGCGTGGAATCGTTCGTCGAAGGTCCGTGGTGTGCGGTCACGTTGCGTTGACTCAGCGCCTCGTGTCCGTCGTTATCGCAATCCATGTGTTTCAGATGAAACGGGGTTTATGCTGCATCGGCGTTTACTGTACATCGCTATGGCATAACACCTCCCCCCGAAGATCAGCAACTATTGAGAATTTTCTTCGAGAAAGTTGCTGGGATGTCGGCTGGTGCATCTCGTTTTTTATCGCTTATCTCAGTATATATTTCAAGAGACGCATCTTGAGGGCGGCTCTTATGCACTTGTCGCTGCTGCAGAAATCTTCTTAGTATGATGTAGGTAACTAGTACGGTCGCACTCAATATCATTAGGTAAAGAGGTATCGTTGTATGATAGATACTGTAATCTTCAGTTTCCGTTATCTGCAGTGGATGCTGCATTGATATCTTGACATTACTGGCATGCAGATTTTCTAAATTGATAGAATTTAGTTTTACTGTTGGTTTCAGGGATGCTGTTGATCTGCTGTCATCTTGTGGAAGATTAGTTATCTTGATTGCGGTGCCTTTTGTACGGTCATTACTGTTGAAGATTGTGAATTCTTGAGTTTGCAGATAACATCCGGTAGGTATCGTGGCTAGGTAGCTCCCTTGAAGTGTAGTGTATGCAGTCTTCTCACAGGACGTCTGGATTTTCGTCAGCTTGGGGAATGCGACTACGTAATGCTTGTCATCTAGTTGTTCCAGGGCTTCTTTGTCCAATATAACTGATGTGGGCTGGCAGGTTCCGTCTAACATCTGTGTGGTGATAAGGGTGTGGATGCAGTCCGCTTGATCTCGTGGCCGGAAGTTGATCTTCGTCTCGCAGAGGTACCATGTGTTTGACTTCGGACATTCTGTCTCCATGTACACGAAATCATTTCTATGTATTGCAATAAAAGGAGAGGACGGGATAAGGACACTATGATTTCTATTGGGGACAATGGACAATTTATACAAATCGTATGTGTAAGGAGAGGCAATCGGTACTTTATATGTATACTATAACTATTCTATTGTTACTATAATAAGAGCCTAATTTAATAAAGTCATAGTACTCTCTGAGACTTATATCTATTATTTCATCCTTACCGTATATAATCCTAATTTTATCTAACATAGATCTTAGCGCATTTAAACTTAGCATCGAATGGTGAGTATTAGACATATGGGAAAATCCTACAAAGTTTTCTATTTTTACTAATTCTTCAGATAAATCTTCTATATTATCCCCTAATATTAAAAGTAATTGAGCCAGATGGGCATACTTAATTAACTCAGTTTCCCTATCTGCTTCACTAACCATAATTAAACTAAGAATTTGCTGAATTTTATTTTGATTACTAGTTATATTTTTTAATATTAAGGAATGTTCAGAAAAATCCATTGTTTAGTTAAGCTTATATGACTATTATATTCAGAAACTATTTTACCTTCGTTATCCTGAAGGGATTTAATGGCTTTATCATAACGTATAGCGTCTTTGTAATCTAAGTTTCCTGAGATGCTTTTTATAATTGAACCTAGACCATCTATTAGCCCTCTTTTAACTCTATTTGTTTCAAAGGTCTTAAACTGATCAGAAACCCTTTCAAGCTTATTACTTAGGTAATCAATATGCGGTTCGTACAAAGACAAAGTTTTGTTATTTAACTGAGGCCGAACTTCAGCTAACTGAGATTTAACAAGACTAACAATATGTGACTCAATGTAATCGATATCAATAAATTTCAGGAATGCGTGATAATGAGAGACTATTTTGGATGGCCCTAATTTAAAAGGTAGGATACCGGGACCGTCTTCCAGGCTGTCAAGTGTTATTTCTTGCGCTCCCACCGCTTGGACCAGGAACATCAATATTATCCTGTAACAAGCGCGCGGTATTAGGGGTTCGTTTCAGTCTCGATTTAGCTACGGGACCACGCTTTTTCTTAGAATAGATGTGAATTGGGAGATCTGCTAATACCACATCGTGAGTATAACGGGGTGCGAGTTTTTGACGACTAGCCATGGGGTTCTTAATAAAGATATTCTGTTCGGGACTATACGTTTCCTCGGGTTCCCTATTTTTATTACGATTTTCCATAATATTAGTACGACGCTCTAATGACGATTCTTGAATCATCTCATATGCTTTACTCATCTTGGAACGATGATCTAAAATATATTGCTGTAAAAGATGTTCTGTCAGTTCGATATCTAGAGGGTCACGGGGATCGAAATGACCAGTAATAACGTCTAACGGCTGACACTTAGTGAAACTATGTATCGAGCTGTTGTAACCAAGAACAGCATATGACATTAAGTTGACAACAGATTCGCCACGGTGCTCTAATTTTAAGATTTGTAGATGTTCCAGTAACGTTGAATGAAAACGTTCTACTATACCGTTTTCATTCGGGGCATTTGCTAAGATTTTGTGATGCTGTATCTTGTGAACTCGGGTGAACTCTAAAAATAGTTGATTCGTGAATTCTGTGCCACGATCTGTTACTATTATAGACGGGACTCCATGATGTGTACAGAACCTTAATAAAGCCTGTACTACACTTATAGCAGTGCCATCTCTAAGATGGCCGTATTTAGAAAATGCATCTACTAACGTAAGATATTTTTCTGTTTCGACTGTGAACAGGTCTAGATGCAAAATTTCGAAAGGTTTCGTCGGTGGAGGAACGATATGGAACTGTTGTCTGCTTGCGTACTTGGCCTGCCCACATATATTACATTCGTTAATATATTTCGCGATATTTTCCTTCATCTTTGGCCAGAAGTATCTCTTTGATAAGGCTAGATAGCATTCAGTAATACCGCGATGATTGGTTTTACCTTCGTAGTATTTCTGAATTATCTCCTGCTGTCGTAGATACTCTTTTACGTTGTCAAGTTCGCCTTTGTTAGCACTAAGTTCATGGCAGAGTTTTTAAAATGATTTTGAATGATTGGTACTATAGATAACATCTCTAAAGGAGGATGGATAATTTTACCGGTCTTTACCTTCGGATTTACGTATTCTTTAATTGCATTTACAACATCTTGTTCAAGATTAGATTTAGATAACTGGATAGCTGTACGCGTATGACTCTCAAAAGGTTTCGACACCGTCGTTTTACCTTTGATGTCACCGACTACTGTAAAACAAATTTGTCTATTAAATTTATTAAGTGGCTCTTCTGTAATCGGCACTTCTAATATGGGGTTTTCTGTATCAGTGTGAACTGTGACCGTATCTGAGTTATTTAAAGATGGAGCATTGTCTGTAGGGTTGGCAATAACGGAGCTTATTTCCTCATTATGAATTTCTATGCGTGATAAAGCGTCGGCATTTGTGTTACATTTGCCTTGCTTATAGGTCACCGTAAAATCGTACTCACTTAATTTAAGACGCCAACGAGTGAGGCGTGAATTGGGTTCTTTGAGGCTCATGACCCATTGTAACGGCTTATGATCTGTTATAATTTTAAATTTAGACCGAAAAGGTATGGGCGGAAATATTTGGTTGCCCATACTATGGCTAGCAATTCTTTTTCGATAGTGCTATAATTTATCTCGCTAGTATTTAAGGTTCGGGATGCATATGCAATGGGTTTGTCACTACCAATCGGACCCTGTGATAGAACAGCACCTATAGCCAAATTAGATGCATCAGTTGTTAGGACAAAATCTTTAGAAAAATCGGGATATTGTAAGATTGGATCGTTGGTAAGAAGTAGTTTACATTTCTCAAAGCATGTTACGTAATTTTGATCTAGTGTTATTTTAGAACCTTTTTTTAAACATTGCGTTAGTGGTTTTGTGATGCGAGCGAAATCTGGTATAAATTTACGGTAGTTGCCTAATAATCCTAAAAACCTTTTAATTTCAGTTGGAGTCTTTGGCAAAGGGTATTTTTTTATTGCTGCTATTATATCTGGATTGGGTTTGATCCCATCCTTACTGATAATATGGCCTAAGTATGCAGTCTCGAGTTTGAGGAACTCGGACTTGTCCATTTGTATTTTAAAGTTTGTTTCGCGCAATCTTTGAAATACTTTTTCTAAGGTAACCATGTGTTCCTGTAGTGACGTGCTAAATATGATGACTTCATCTAAATATACTAAACAGATGACGTTCTGGAGCCCTCTAAGCACATTGTCCATTACACGTTGGAATGTGCTTGGAGAGTTCTTTAATCCCATAGGCATTCTTAGGAATTCGAAGTGGCCGTGTTCTACATTGAATGCCGTCTTTGAAATATCAGAGGGTTCCATCTCGACCTGGTAAAAGCCACTAGCAAGGTCAAGGGTCGTAAAATACTGGCAATTACCAAGTTTGTCTAAAATATCCGCGATGTTAGGGATAGGATATTTGTCGTCGATCGTCTTTTCGTTCAGTTTGCGGAAATCAACAACAAGGCGCCATTTAGTCTTGCCGGATGCATCAGCTTTCTTGGGTACAACCCAAATTGGCGAGCTCCAGGCCGACTGGGATGGTCTAATGATGCCTTGTTCCAACATTTTACTAATCTGGTCTCTATCCTCCTGCCTATGCACGTATGGATAACGGTAGCTCTTGGTATAGACAGGTAACTCGTCAGTTGTTTTAATAGAGTGTTTTATTTGATTAGTAAAAGTCAGTTTCTCTCCTTCAATGTAGAAAACGTCCGCATACTGAGCGCAAAGATTCTCTAAGTTCGCACGTTCCTCAACGTTGAGGTGACTTGTCCGTAGTCGCGAGAGCACTTCCGTAGCGCGCGTAGACGAATACGTAGCGCGCGGATGACGTAATGGTTGACTCGCATGGCAACGCCAATCAGGTGAGTCGTTTTCCGTAGCGCTATCAAAGTTCGTAGCAAGCGCCTTGGTACGTGTGCACTCGATATTGTACAGTTCAGCTGTTATCTGACGGTCGATAGAAAAGATAATATCGTGTTGGCTGGGATTCGAGACTTCTAAGTAGCCACGGTTATTTATAACGCTCGTAAGACATTCACTGATAATACAATTCGATAAAACTTGTTCCGGGACAAATACTTCTCCGTCACAGGAATTTATCGGTAACCTAACTAATTTAGAGTAATTGGCCGGGATAATGTCTTCATATAAATTTACGTTTCGCGAATCATAAACATGTATTGGATTTTTCGCATGCTGAGTCGGAAGGGTCTTATTCTTAAAATCGATAGAAGATTCCCACTTATTTAACAAATCGGAACCAATTAACCCATCGAAATAATCGTGGAATTTATACACATACAGAGTAATGTTATCTGCATCGCGAAATTCCTGGAAACACGGTATTGTAATTGAATGTTCACATCTACTTATCGCGTGAACATTGACTACTTCGAATGGTTCGTAATTTAAAGGTATATGCGTGAAATATTTTTCTACGGTTTCCGGGCTTATAAAAGATTGGTTTGCACCAGTATCTATAAGTAACTTTAAGGGTGGATCTGAAATTATAATAAATGGTAGCTGTCTCTGAGTCTGTAAATTTAATTCTATTTTGGTTTGTCGGACCGGCTCGGTTTGCGAAAAACCTCAGATTGACTGGAGGAAGCGTTGTCCTCTGGTGGTTCGTCTACGTATTCCGCGTTAGTCAGTTCGGGGTTGTCACAATAGTTAAATTCACAATTAGGGCTGTAATAATTATCGGGATATCAGTTGTCGTAACTATACTCTTGTTCGCCGTGATAGTAATCCGCGTATATACAATAAGGGCCGTATTCATAGTCGTTACACAAGTTATAATTCATTTCGCGAGTCTTAAAATAGTTGCTCGGCGGAGGATTGCCGAACTTACGCCAATCGTGTCCGCTGGGCGGCAAAGGCTTAGAAACAAAATGACTCACTCCGCTCATGGGCTTGGGTCCTTGGTATTGGGAGTTAGAAGGGAAGGAATTATTTCGGTTCTGCATTTTAAACACATTGCTTTGTGGATTATAATTTGGCGGTAAAGCTCTGAACATCTGTTGTGTTCTAGTTGGTCCACGGTACATTTGGGGTTGAACAGGGATAGGTTTCCATGGCTGGTGGTGTTGAGGCATCTGGATAGGATTAGGTCTTGACGGACCTGGCATTGGCATGTTAAAAGCGAAAGGTTTATTAGGAGGCATATAGACTGGTGGATTATAGAAAGGTTTAGGCGGGGGATGATTCGCTATCATATTAGAGGTAGATTTCTTATCTGACGTGTGATCATTGCGCTGTTGTAAGTAAAGGATGTTAATTTCTTCCTGTACGAATTCTAATGCCTGCTCTATAGATTGGGGACGCATGCACCTAATACGTGATCCTAAGGGTTCCTTTAGTCCGCGCAAATAGGACTGTAATGTTAATTTTTTATATAGTTGACGTTTGGCCTCAATTGTCGTATCTACAGAGTCGTGTAGTGTCACATAGGTCATTATGGTACTTAAAAGGGTTTGACAGCGTTCATAAAATGGCTATGGCCTTGTGACTGCAATGCTAAGTCATTATAAAGCGCTGTTTCGTCGCGCTGATCGGCAAAGTTATTTATTAGTGAGTTTTTTATTCCTTGCCAATCGCTAGGGATTCCATTTGAATTTATAAGACGGGCGGCGGGCCCTGTTATTTTATTTAAGATGCCATTTAGTAAGGCTTGATTTTCGAAATCATGTCCGGGCTCTATTCTTACATGTCTTAGAACTAATTGATCGCAAAGGCGAATAAACCGGGTAAGAACGTTAGGGTTCCCGTCGAATTCCGGGAGCAACCTAAGCGATTTGAATATGTCGTCTATGGGGTCCGTCATTCTTAAATTAACGGATGAAGTTGAATAATCTTCACCTTGCATAGGTATATTCGATGTGAGTGGTGAATCCTGGGATTCCGGGTTCAAATTCCTAAATTCGTCTAACCTACTTTGTCTGTCTAACCTATTAGTAGGGGTAGTGGCCCCCGACTGCCTAGGGTGGAAAATTTTGAAAAGGGAAAATTACACAGGATAAAAAGGAATACACGCTAGGGAAAGCAACACATAAAAGATTTAGGTGTACTTACAATTTCATTTTAATTGGTACCTCCGCGGTGTCAATATCTAGATGCCTGCTGCGCTGCAACCCGCGTCGTAGGTTCGGATATTCGGGACGCGACGCGATAGCCACCGATCGGCTCGGAACGGAAATCTTCTGATGAAGCTGGAGACCGATCTCGAATATCCTACCGACTGCGCCAATTACGACCGGGCACAGCGGGAGATATAAAAAAACGAATTTTTACAAACTAAATTTATTAGGTAAAACAAATTACAATTAAAATTATTATTCTACGCGATGTGACAGTGTTCGATGTGGGAAACAAAGTGACGCGTGGAATCGTTCGTCGAAGGTCCGTGGTGTGTGGTCACGTTGCGTTGACTCAGCGCCTCGTGTCCGTCGTTGTCGCAATCCATGTGTTTCAGGTGAAACGGGGTTTATGCTCCATCGGCGTTTATTGTACATCGCTATGGCATAACACACTAATATTATTATCAAAATGTTGTCAGACCGTATTATAAACATATGCAACGATGATGTTGTCTTTTCCAGGACAGTTTCTAAGGGCCTTCCACAGGGATCTGTGCTTAGTCCTAGTTTATATAATATTTACACACACGGTTTAGAAAACACTATTTGCTCAAACACCAAAATTAAGATACTTCAGTATGCCAATGACCTTGCACCTAATACGTGATCCTAAGGGTTCCTTTAGTCCGCGCAAATAGGACTGTAATGTTAATTTTTTATATAGTTGACGTTTGGCCTCAATTGTCGTATCTACAGAGTCGTGTAGTGTCACATAGGTCATTATGGTACTTAAAAGGGTTTGACAGCGTTCATAAAATGGCTATGGCCTTGTGACTGCAATGCTAAGTCATTATAAAGCGCTGTTTCGTCGCGCTGATCGGCAAAGTTATTTATTAGTGAGTTTTTTATTCCTTGCCAATCGCTAGGGATTCCATTTGAATTTATAAGACGGGCGGCGGGCCCTGTTATTTTATTTAAGATGCCATTTAGTAAGGCTTGATTTTCGAAATCATGTCCGGGCTCTATTCTTACATGTCTTAGAACTAATTGATCGCAAAGGCGAATAAACCGGGTAAGAACGTTAGGGTTCCCGTCGAATTCCGGGAGCAACCTAAGCGATTTGAATATGTCGTCTATGGGGTCCGTCATTCTTAAATTAACGGATGAAGTTGAATAATCTTCACCTTGCATAGGTATATTCGATGTGAGTGGTGAATCCTGGGATTCCGGGTTCAAATTCCTAAATTCGTCTAACCTACTTTGTCTGTCTAACCTATTAGTAGGGGTAGTGGCCCCCGACTGCCTAGGGTGGAAAATTTTGAAAAGGGAAAATTACACAGGATAAAAAGGAATACACGCTAGGGAAAGCAACACATAAAAGATTTAGGTGTACTTACAATTTCATTTTAATTGGTACCTCCGCGGTGTCAATATCTAGATGCCTGCTGCGCTGCAACCCGCGTCGTAGGTTCGGATATTCGGGACGCGACGCGATAGCCACCGATCGGCTCGGAACGGAAATCTTCTGATGAAGCTGGAGACCGATCTCGAATATCCTACCGACTGCGCCAATTACGACCGGGCACAGCGGGAGATATAAAAAAACGAATTTTTACAAACTAAATTTATTAGGTAAAACAAATTACAATTAAAATTATTATTCTACGCGATGTGACAGTGTTCGATGTGGGAAACAAAGTGACGCGTGGAATCGTTCGTCGAAGGTCCGTGGTGTGTGGTCACGTTGCGTTGACTCAGCGCCTCGTGTCCGTCGTTGTCGCAATCCATGTGTTTCAGGTGAAACGGGGTTTATGCTCCATCGGCGTTTATTGTACATCGCTATGGCATAACACACTAATATTATTATCAAAATGTTGTCAGACCGTATTATAAACATATGCAACGATGATGTTGTCTTTTCCAGGACAGTTTCTAAGGGCCTTCCACAGGGATCTGTGCTTAGTCCTAGTTTATATAATATTTACACACACGGTTTAGAAAACACTATTTGCTCAAACACCAAAATTAAGATACTTCAGTATGCCAATGACCTTTTGTTGTATAATAATATTAATAAATCCATCAATGAGTCGCAGAAGTTTTTGTCAGCAGCATTGTCAAATTTAAAAAGTTGGATGGATTCTAATGGTTTGGAACTTTCTGCTTCTAAGAGTTCTGTTGTTTTTTTTTTCACGCAAGAATAAAGTCAATCCCATTTCTCTTACTTACGATAACACTGTAATTCCAGTTGCGGACCACGTTAAATTTTTGGGCGTCGTCTTAGATTCTAAGCTTACTGGCAACCGCCATTGCGAATACGTTGTTAACAAATGTGAACGCTTATTGAACATGCTAAGGTGCCTGTCAGGAGTTTGGTGAGGTGCTCACTCGTATTCTTTGAAATTGATCTATAATGCTCTAATAAGAAGCATTTTAGATTATGGCTCCTTTTTGCTAGAACCAGGAAATATAACAGCCTTTAATAAACTAGATAAAATTCAGAGTAAAGCCCTTCGAATAATATTGAGAGCCATGAAGTCGAGTCCAATAAACTCTATGCAAGTAGAATGCTGTGAACCTCCTTTAGTATTGCGACGGCAATTCATCTGCGACAAGTTCTTTGTTCGTACAATGCAATTTTCTAATCATTCATTGCTTTCTTTACTTATAGTACTCAATGAAAAAATTCAAACTTCTAGTTATTGCGCCAATAAATCTCTACCATGTCTTTTAATTCGTTATAGAAGATTTGCTTCACTTTCTGCCCCCACATACAGTTCTAATTTCCTTCCTATGTTTAATGTTCCGTTTGAAGCTTTAACTTATTCTCCTGTCGTGCATTATGATTTAGTAGACAAATATGATTTGAATGTTAAATTAAAATTTTCTCGTATTATTAATACTGTATTTAATTATTTCCACCATATATTTTGCGATGCTTCTAAACATTTATCGACTACGTGTGTTGGGATAGGAGTTTATCATTCTCAGTATAATATTGAGCAAAAAGTTAAACTTCCTCCAGAATCGTCGGTTTATTCAGGAGAATGTTTTGGTATTTTTAAAGCAGTTGAATACATTAAAATCATGAAACTTAAATCTGCTGTAATATTTTCAGATTCAAAAAGTGCCTTACAATCACTAGAAAAGTTCCCATTTAAATTGAAAAATTACTCCCCTATCATTTTTAATATTAGACAAATGACACAGGAATGTATCAAAAATGGTCAGCATATAGAATTTGCGTGGATTCCTGCCCATATCGGCATAGCTGGAAATGAATTAGCTGACAGACTGGCAAGAGATGCTAAATCATGTGGCGATGTTTTTCCGTTCCAGAATTATTGTTTAGATTTATTAGCTATTCCTAAATCTGTATTGCATCAAGGATGGGAACAAATGTGGAAATATAGTAAACTAACAAGAGGTAAATTTTATGCTGCAATTCAGGCTGACATTCCTTCTAAACCTTGGTTTTTCAATATGAAGTTTGGTAAGACGGAGACGTCCATGATTAACAGAATGAGACTGGGCCATTCGTCTGTGCCTTCCCATCTTGTCAAACTCAATATAATAAATAATCCTAGGTGTGACTGCGGGTTAGATGAGGGAAATGTTGATCACATTGTGTTTTCCTGTCCTCTGTTCCATAGATCCTTACTTTTTAATGACTTATCATCACTTCATATACCATTCCCGACCAATATAGCTACACTTCTACATACTAATGACCTATCTGTGTATAAATGTATTATATCTGTCCTTTTGCTCAATAATATTAAACTTTAAATGTAAATATGTATATTTTCTACAATCCTGATCCTTTCCAAATTTCGTAATATTTCCGATTCCTTTTTTCCTATAATGTTTCCTCAATTTTTACTTGACATTGGCTGAACGCACAAACCGTGCATGCCATAAAAAAAGAAAAAGAAGAAGGGATTCTAAAGCGGGGAACCTTCGAAGAGGAAAGGCGCGATTTGAAGAACTTTTTTTACATTAATTTTAATTTTCTCTTTTTTTTGTGTATTCTTGTATAGTTTTATGTAAATAGTGTTTAAATTCAATAATAGGTATATAGTTAAAAATGGCTAGTACGAAAAAGTGGAAAAAAGACTATGGGGGTGGCGATGATAGTCGTCGTTCTTCGGACGATGAGTCTGAGACCTCTCAGAAATTAAAGATATTTAAAGTAACTGGATATCAAAAGAAATATCCTGAAAGTGCTAATAAATCAGATTTTGTTGTGTTTCTGTCTCACAAAACCTATGATACGCCATTTACAGACAAAGACAGGATTAAAATTTCTAAATCTATCCGAACACATTGCGTGTCCGGTGTGCTACATTTAAGGCCGGTTAATCGGTATAAAGTCGGTCGTTCGATCTTTCGAACAATGCCAATGTGTTTTTACAAAATGCCAAACTTTTAGAAGAGTTGGACGTAGTGGCCACCATTCCAGCAAAGGGCACTCAAGTAACCGGCGTGCTAAAATCTGTCCCTACTGAATTGTCAAATAAAAACATTTTCTCTTTGATAAGTAGCTCAAAAAACATAATACAAGTCCGGCGGTTCATGCGGCGTGTGCGGGGGGATGCTGGTGCAGTCTCGTACCAGCCCACGCAAACAGTCGCAGTAACGTTTGCATCTACTCAGTTGCCAGAATACGTATATCTAGACCATTGGAGACACGAGGTCAGTCCATACGTTACCTACCTGTTAAGCAGTGCCTACGTTGCATGCGTTTCGGTCACATTGCTAAGTTTTGTCGCAATAATGAAGTCTGTTCAATTTGTTCGTCAAATCATAATTTTAAATCCTGTACTGTTGATATAGAAAATGCAAAGTGCACTAACTGTGGAGGTAATCACGTAGCCATCTCATCCTCTTGTCCAATTAAAAAGCAACAGATCGAAGACAACAAAATTGAAAGTAGAGCAGTGCAATATTCAGAACTGTTTAATGAAAAATCATTTCCCAAACTTACCGAAAAATCAATAGAAACATTTATATAATTTATCAAAATCAGACTTATTTATGAATTTATTAGTAGAAACAATAATGAATATAGTATCTAATAAGAATGTACCTATAAATAGTAATACTATAAAAGAAAATTTACATAATACATTCAGAAAAATACCTTCCAATAATAAAAATGGCTAATTTAAATATTGTACAATGGAATGCACAGAGTTTAGTAAGCAGTAGGCACATATTTACAAATTTTCTTTATGAACACAACATTCATTTAGCATTAATATCAGAAACTTGGCTAAGACCGAATCAACAATTCAAAATAAAAGGTTTCAACATAGAAAGAAATGATTCTGATAATATACATAATGGAGTTGCAATATTAATTCGCAATAACATTGTTTATACTAAAATCAATACAAATTTTGATAATACTTTGCAAAATATTTTGTAACGTGTTAAAAACGTCACATGGATCTCCTTCGCTCGAAGAGCGAGATAGAAGATTTTTTTTTGGTTGTCTCTCTGGTCGTTTTTATCTCGCGCCCATTTTCTGTAATCTGTGCACTTTTGAATAATTATGTTGCTAACTTTATCAAGCAGTAGGCTGAATGGACGTTTTTCTCTTTGCCTACCGGCGAGAGAAAACAAATTTGAGAAAAGACTAAGGGTGCGGCCAGAGTGCACTCAGATTCAGAGTCAGATTCAGATTCTGAAAACAAGCGCGAGAAATAAACAGTGTAGTCGAAGGTTACGGCCAGATTGCACTCCTGATTCAGATTTAGATTCAGACTCAGAAAACAAAGCGCGAGAAAAAGCAAGCAACCTGCTTAGACTACACTGTTTATTTCTCGCGCTTGTTTTCGAAATCTGAATCTGAGTCTGAATCTGAGTGCACTCTGGCCGCACCCTAATGTCACTTCACTTCACGACGCAATTTTTTTTTTTTTTTTTTTTTAGGGCTTTTTTGGCGGGATTTCATCGAGTGCGGTTGGCGTCTTATTTTAATTATTCTTAAATTCGTTCATAGTGGATATTGTGAAATAAAATTGGTGTGGTTTTGTGTAACAACTGTCTGCGTAACTGAAGAATTAGTGGAATCATTAAAATATACGCTATTCCGGTCAAGTGGACGTGAGAATTTTATTGTAGTGTTGACTACTCACAGAAGCTTATCGAAAAAGCCAACTCGATACATTTCGTGCCAAACACTCCAAGAATCATTAGAATGCGTCACACCGACATTCTAATGTAAAAACAAAAAGATAAATTTAATTAAAGACTAGGCTGTATGGGCATTGTTCCCTTTGCCTTCCCTAAAACGGGAGAACTTCAACAAAAAAAAAACGTAATTTTTAGACCAAAGGATGGTCATTTTGTATTCCAATTTGTTTAATGGATAATCCCTTATATTATTGATTGTTTTTAATGATGAAACATTTTGCATCATTCATACAAAATGGCGATGGCCATACCTTAAGCTTAATTTGTTAGAAAAACGGTAAGAACCTTAGTGATTTCCTTAGATTTACATTTTTTCCTTTGTTGTGAGCCATGTGCTAATCTGAGGAATGTTTGTTTTCAGCGAAAAGCGTTTTTTTACTTGGATTTTCTATTTGGATTATTTCATTCCAATTTCGACATTTCCCATGAGGTGGAGGTGAACCCGCGGGATCTAAAAACGGCCATCCCCTAAATATTTACAACACCAGACATATACACTACCCAGATCAGATGCAGCAAAGTCGGTAATGTCCAAATTCATTGTCGTACCCGAACCCTATTAATAAGGTAAATTTTCATGTAATTCCTAGTAGCATCACAGTATATAATAGTTTCTAAATTTAGATTTAACCCTTTCGGACTTAAGTAATTTTGGACTTAAAATTTCAATATATAGACAACCCAAAATGAATATGGATTTGCATTAAGCCCCCTTTGCGATTAATATTCCAATGTTCTCCCGGCTAATAATGATGGTACAGTCCAGGCGCCCGAATATTCTTTTTTAATTGATTTCGGCCTGTCCATTACAAAAATTTATTATTTTTTTTCTATTACAATTTGTATTCGTATTACAATAAGAAATAAAGATATATCAATTGTTAGCTTTTACAGTCCTCCAAATACTAATCCTGCCTTTAGTAAAAGCAAATTAGATTCTCTTATAAAATCTATCCCTGGGGGCCAATCGCCTAACTGGATTGCTTTGGAAAACGCTATCGCTTACGATTTCATTTTGTTATTTCTAGCCGCCTGAGGTTTTCAAATGCCTCGCGCTCTTTTTTTTCTTTTGCATTGGTAATAACAATGTTAAAGAAAATGAGCGTGAGGTATTTGAAAACCTTCGGCGGTTAGAAATAACAAAATGAAATCGTAAGTGATAGCGTTTTCCAAAGCAATCTGGTTAGGCGATTGGCCCACTGGTCCGATGATTTTTGCAGGTGATTTTAATGGTCATCACTCTTCTTGGGGCTGTAATTCCACAAATCCTCGTGGTCGAGATATTCTGGATATCATTGATGAAAATAACTTGATTCTTCTTAATGATGGGCAACCAACTACAGTTGGCTCTTTAACTTGGCGGCCCAATGCTCTAGATTTGACCATAGTTAGTCCTTCTTTGGCTTTATCTTGTGAATGGTCTGTTCATGATGATCCTCTTGGCAGTTATCATCTACCTGTAAAAACAAATATTAGTCTCAATGTCAACAACCAACAAAATTGTAATAACAATAATGTCATGGATGATAAGGTCACTTTTCCAATATTCAAAAATTTTAAACTGGTTGATTGGAAAATGTATCAATGGAAAATGTACCAAATAGGGAAGATGCAATATTTTTATTTTTGTTTTCATTTTTAAGAATTCCATGTAGAATAAACCACAGATATATTAAAAAATTAAAACATTGTGATTTATCGGAAAAAATGCGGTTTAAAATTGACAATTTAAATTTTCGCGCGAAAACGAACCTATGGTTGCGATGACATCACTCCTAATAGGCTAGTTGCCTATATTTTAAAAAGTGGTTAATAATATACCTTGATGTTTATTTAACCCCAAAATAATATTATTTTAAATAAAAAAGTACATTAGCAATATGTATTTTGTATTTTAAAAACTTATTCAAATTTACCTCGAAAACGCTCTAGACTGTCATGGCGTCTTGAATGACGTCACGCCGTGCAAAGCAAACAATACGCTGTACGCCGACTATTAAAATTATTTAGTTAAAAATGAATCCATCATATTATAAGTACTGTATAGTGTCATAGTGTAAAAGGAGAAGCATAAAACGCCAGACAAATTATATGCCACAAATGCGAAAAAAATGGTTAGAACTTGCAAGGATGGTACCCATCATTGTTTATCAACAAATACAAGAATAATTTTGTGATGAACATTTTGATGTAAATATTTTGCATAACATAATCAATGAAATCAAAATGTTATACAAGCCGGATAAATTATATTGCATTAAATTTATAAAACAATGACAATAGGTTGAGGTTAGGTAAGTGTATTTAGTTTTATGGTATGGTTTAGAGTCTATTTAAGAGTTCAGTATATTTATTCATAATAATAAACACTTCTTATTCTTGTTCTAGTTGCCAAATGATATGCTTAATTATGTCGAGTAGTTAAGCGATGAATTTTTTATTTTGGTTAAAATATTAGGTATTATTTGCTTCGGTAAATCCCAATTCCATGGATTTATTAGGCTTCCTTTCATTAATTATATGAAAACAAACTGATAAATTGTATCAAAGTAACAATAACATGAATGAGATATCAATGAAATGTATAAAAACGGCAAACACAATTAATGTTTTGCACGTGGTGACGTCAGTCTTTCTGATTGGTGTTTGCCGTCACGTGATCTAATGCCTATTTTATTCGAATTTATTTTCAAAAAATAATGATAATCTATAATTATTATGATAAATAGCTTTATTTTTTGTTATTTGTATATCATAATTCATATTTAGAAACTGTAACCCATTCGATTTATTGTTAGTTGACACAAGCCTATTGTTCGTTGCTGGCTTTAAATTTTCATACTTTTGCATATTTTTTCGACTTTCGAAATATTTTTTTGAAAAATTTAAATGGACTATCCATCAACATCATGTGATCATAACAATACCACTAATATTCCGAAAAAAAGCCGTGTTGACTCATGTTTTGTGTCAATCTACTTCAACAAAGTTCCCAAATAAATTGTTTTTGACTGGAACTTCTGACCCAAAACTTTTTTCGGCGGTAGGCGTAAAACACGTTTGTAGGACCTCTGATAACATAATTAAAATAAAAATACTTACAGTGGCTTTAAATTATAATTCATTACATTAATTAATGGTTTGCATCTGTAATTTCACTGAGTAGTGTTATCTTCACTTTATATGCACATTTTATAGTGTTTTGATACTCTGTCCTGTCGGTCACTTTTCTGTCCACTGCTTTGAAAAAGAAATCAGTTATGGCAAGCATTGCTGCAATTATGGAAACACAGCACGCTTTGGAATCCAAACTTTTCAAGAAAATGAGTGAGTTGGAAGCTCGATGGAAGGCATCTTCTCCAGAGGCTGTGAGCTCATTCACTTGTGTGCAGGAAGAGTTTCGGGAGTTTAAATTGGAAACGTTGAACGTTCTTCAGCTACTTCGAGATCAAATATCCGGACTGTGTAAATCCATTGATGACATTGAGATGCGACATAGAAGAAAATATCTATTGGTTGGTGGTATCCCAGAAGACAATACTGAAGAGCTCCCTAAGTTCATTGTGAATGTACTGAACAGCAAGATGGGCCTGGCTTTATCGGAGGAGAAGCTCTCAGTCTGTCACCGTCTTGGCATTGTCAAGGAAGGTAGGTGCCGGCCAGTGTTGGTGCGTTTCCGTGAGCATTCACTGAGGTCTGCTATATGGGGCAAAAAGACGGCTCTAAAAGGTACTCCTCATACCATCTCAGAGTTCCTTACTCGCCAGCGACAATCCGTTTTCGTCAGTGCACGTAAACGATTTGGTATTAAACGGTGTTGGTCAATGGACGGGAATGTTATTGTCAAGCTGAAGGACGGATCCCGAAGGCGGTTGTTCTCCCAGGCTGACCTTGATGCAATTGTTACATCAGAAGATGAAACTCATCAGGTGGCTGCGCCGGCGGAGAAGGCGATCTCAGTTGCGCCGGTTCAGACGACGGCCTCGGCGGCACCGTTGCAGACAGCAATGCTGGTTACTCCAGCAAAATCTAAGCGGACAGCCAGGGCGAAAAAGTAACCATTTATTGTTTCATCCTTACGTATTAATCATAGTTGCTTGTTTTTTTTCTGTCAAAATGCATGTTGGTCGTTTCCATTTCTTGATATGTTCAACTACCACCTTGTAATGTTTTTATTATTGTTGTCATAGCCACTATAATGCAATTCATTTAATATTTAATTATACCTTCTTCAATAATATCTCAGCACGTACGTCATGTATCGTTACGAAATGTCATTGTCATTTTTTTTTGTGTTTATAAAGGCTCATGACACTAAGACCATACAGCTTTGTTTACTTTTTTTTTTCTTTAATTTTATTTTGTTAGTACTTTGTTCGCCCTGGAATCCATTTAACCTGTCTCTTTACTGTGTCAACCGGCAGGACGGGTTATTCATTAATTTTGAAGTTTGATTGTAGGTGTATCTTTGTTTTATTACTTTATTTTGTGATTTGTATATATTTATTTATTTATGTATAATGTCCGATGATGATTCTTTTTATTCAGCACATGATGTGAGCGTTTCCTCGTCAACCAGCTTTCACTCGCAGCCTGAACCCCGGACGTTGGGTGATGAACTTCATGAAATCTTTGACAGTGCCTCGCATAACTTCAACGCATGTCATATAAATGCTCAAAGTAGACTGATTTTATAGATACCTTCTCCTCTTCTGTCATTCATGCCATTTTGATTTCTGAAGTCTGGCTAAAGCCAAGTCTTTCCTCTTCCTCTGTCTCACTCACTGGGTATACTCTGATCCGGAATGACCGCACTGGTAAACGTGGTGGAGGTGTCGCCATCTATCTGCGCAGTGATATTACTTTCAGGATTTTGGCTTCATCACCGACAGTGTATTCTGGCTCTGCTGAGTATATTTTCCTGGAGATCTCTGTTGGAGGTGCTAAAGCTGTACTTGCAGTTGTGTACTGTCCACCTACTATTGATTACTTCTTTGAAATAGAATCTATCCTCGAACCCCTTTGCACAGATTACAGACATCTCATAATCATGGGTGATTTTAACACCGATCTCATGCGTAATACGCCACAGTCTCTTAAATTGCTCAATATTGTCAAGTCCATTAATCTATCTATTCTGCCTTCCGAGCCAACTCACCACAATCCCTGTTCTGATGATACATGGCTTGATTTAATAATTACCTCCCCTGAAGATGTGATCTGTCATGGACAATTTCCAGCCCCAGGTTTCTCTAAACATGACCTTATCTTCTTGAAATATAAATTGAAGCCCCCTAAGCCGAAACCCTCTCTAGTCTGGATGCGTAATTTTTCTCGGCTTGATCTTGACAGGTTGAGGCAGGATGCCGCTGGGCTCGACTTTTCTTGTGTCATGCAGTCGTCGTCAGTTGATGAGAAAATCTCTCACTTTAATAAACATTTACTACAACTGTACGATACTCATGCCCCAATGAAGGCGGTTAGAGTTAGGCGACCACCTGCACCGTGGATCAGTAGGGGTGTCCGTATCGCTATGACTCGGAGGGACCGTGCGTTCCGAGCCTTCAAGCGCAGCAGATCGGAGGAGAACTGGCATATTTATAAATCTGCACGCAATAGGTGCAATGGAATGGTAAGAGCAGCTAAGCGACAATACTTTCACGATAATATTTCTAATTGTTCTTCAGCCAATATTTGGAAGTTTTTACGCTCTATTGGTTTGGGTAAAAGCTCTTCTCAATCTCAGTCTCTTCCCTTCTCTCTTGATGAGTTCAATAACCATTTCTCTGTTTCTGCTTCCTTAAAACCCGCTACCAAATCTAAAACCATTGATATAATAACTTCCATGGCTCAAACTCACTCTGAATCTTTTTCCTTCTGTCCAGTGTCAAATGATGAAATTAGGAAAATTATTATGTCCATAAAGTCGAAAGCCGTAGGATACGATGAAGTGAGCAGGGATATGATAATTAATATTCTTGACGTTACTGTTCCCATCATTGGACATATCATCAATCATTCCTTTCTCACGGGTTCCTTTCCTCTTCCTTGGCGTAAAGCCTACGTTATTCCTCTTCCCAAAACTTCCAATCCAAAACAACTGAATAACTTTAGGCCGATTTCTATTCTTCCCTTCCTCTCCAAAATACTGGAAGCGACTGCTTACCAACAAATTTCTTCCTTCATATATTCCAGGCAGTTACTTACTCCTCTCCAATCCGGTTTTCGACCTGGGCACAGTACGTCGACTGCTCTGCTTAAAGTAACCGAAGATATTCGACTTGGTATGGAGAACCAGTTGGTCACCATTATAGTCTTAATTGATTTCTCCAATGCTTTTAATATGGTAGACCATGATCTTCTGCTTGCTATTCTGAAATCCCATAATTTTTCAACTTTGACATTGGACTGGTTCTCGTCTTACCTTTCTGATCGCCAGCAGGCAGTGCGCAAAGAACGTGAATTATCTAACTGGAATGACCTGACTGCTGGTGTTCCTCAAGGGGGAATTCTTTCTCCTCTTCTATTCTCTTTATTCATCAATTTTCTTTCCTTCTCGCTTGGCTGTTTTTATCATTTCTACGCTGATGATCTGCAAATTTATGTGCAGACTACTGTCGAGGAAATGGCTGCTGGCATATCTCAGCTAAATAAAGATCTTTGCAATGTAAGTATGTGGTCCACAGACTTTGGAATCGCTGTTAACCCTATTAAATGTCAGGCAATCGTTGTGGGTGGTTCCAAGCAGATCTCAAAGATCGATTTTGGTCTGCTCCCACCTGTTGTGTTTGAGGGTTCTACAATTCCATTTAGCCTCAGCGTCAAGAATCTCGGCCTTCACATTGATACAACGCTAAGTTGGACTTCGCAGATTGCTGAAGTTAGCCGAGCCGTTACTTTTTCATTACGTTCCCTTAATCGCTTCAGAAATTTCCTCCCCATAAAAACTAAGATTACTCTCGTTACGTCTCTTATTCTACCACTCATTGATTATGCCGATGTCTGTTATCCCGACTTAAACGCAGATCTTCTCAACAAATTGGACCGCCTAATCAATAATGCTATCCGTTTCATCTTCTGCCTCCGCAAATTTGACCATATTTCCTCATATCGATCTCAACTAAGATGGCTTCCTATCCGCCAGCGCAGGCAGGTAAGATTACTCTGCACTCTTTTTTCGATAATTTCCAATCCGCATTCTCCAGAGTATTTGAAATGCAAGTTCCAATATCTCTGCGATAGTCACGAACGTCCTCTCCGCTCTTGCGATTCATTAGCTCTCTTTATCCCTCTTTCTCATTCAGGCTATATGTCCAAGTCCTTTACTCTTCAAGCCATACGGCTGTGGAATGACCTACCCGACTCCATCAGAAGATCTCCAAATAAACTCATATTTAAAAGGAATGTTCGCACTCATCTGCTTCAAAATTTAAGATAAAGAGTCACTTTATTAATCATCATCAGGTGTATAGTTATGTGTATATATATATATATTTAAATATAATTGTGGTATGTATGTATGTATGTGTATTCCTTTCGTAAGTACTATCTATTTACGTATATATGTATCTATGTTAATTCGTATATATTTTAATATTATTTATTATTTCAATATTTATGTGTGTATATTTAGCTTTATACCGCCGTTCGCGTTTTTCTTTTTTCCCAAAGGTTGACTGGGAGAGAATGCTATTAGCATTAAGTCCGCCTTTTGTACCATTGTTTTGTATTTTGGTCAATAAAGTTTAAAATAAATAAATAAAACTGAAAAAAAGTGGTTTCAAGCTGCGAAGAGAATGACAATTATTCTCCAAAGACCATTATTCGATGCTGAGAAGATCACTTTGACGTAAGTCGGCGAATATACTTGTTATATGCTTAATTAATCTGCTTGTACGTAACCTACCTAATACATACAAAACCTGTCTATAACATATTTTTAATTTTACAGTTGGAGAATGACGTCGAAAATTAGATAAACTTTAAAATGTGTGGCACAATCTTCACATTGGCAGGACTGAACCAAGCTTTGCGTTTCATTTAAAATAACTAACACGATAACCATCTTTACGTACTTTATGCTCCGGAGAACTCGACCTTTTACTGTACATAATTTTCCAACTCTTTTAATTTGGACATAGCCGATTGCATTATCGCCGTAAGATTTGTAGAAGCCGCTGAATAAAATACGAAGTTTAACATTTACGATTTTTACATACCGTAGTAATTTAGTCCCTTTCATTTCTACACTTAAAACTCTGCACTTTGGACAAAAAAAGTTATAACCATGTCAACGCTAACTCTTGGTAAATTCTGGAGTCTGCTTTGATAAACGCAACTTTCATTTTTATAAAATGTAAAAAAACGCAATAAATATTCCCATAAAATAATATTTACTTTAACAACCATAACCTCAAAGAAGTTGCCATAACAGGAGTGACGTCACTAAACGCTGATTGGTGTTTTAAAATACGTTCCGTTTCAAGTATTTTTAATTCGTAATGATTGTTAAAAAACAACATTATGTAAAATAAAAACGTTGCAGTGGCATTTCTTTTATATTTTTTTAACATTTTAATGATAAAATTTGCATAATTATTATATATGCATCTTCCCTATTAAAATCCAACTCTACTAACAGAAGAACTGGCCAAAGACTCTCATTACCTTGGTGGAATAATAATTGTTCAGTTGCTGTGAGTAATTCTAAACAAGCATATATTACATTTAAAAATAACCCATCAGAAACAACCTATTTGGAATTTAAAAGGTTGCAAGCTTTAAAAAAACTCACCCTTAAAACTGAAAGATCAAAAAGCTGGGCTGATTTGTGTAGTTCATTCAATCGTTGTACCCCTCTTACTGTAATCTGGAAATACATGCGTAAATTCAATAAATCTTTTACTTCAAGTCATCCAGACTGTGACAGCTGGGTTTTACCTTTTCTTAAAAAATATACTCCTGATTATGTACTTACTCATCAGGACTGTTCCTACAATAGATCTCAATCAAATTCCACCAACCTGTTTTTAATAAAACCATTTACAATAACAGAATTGAAAAACGCAGTCTCCTCCAGAAGAGAAAGTGTTGTTGAAAGTGAAAATGTTGAAAACTCTTAGTGATTCTAGTTTGCAGATATTTTTGAAGGTTTTAAATCATCTTTGGGAAAACAATGACATACCACCTTGTTGGAAAATAGATTGCTTGGTTCCTATTTTAAAGCCTAATAAGCCTAAATTGGATAGAGATTCTTATCGCCCTATTGCACTAACTTCATGTGTAGGAAAGATTTTTGAACAACTACCAATGCAAAGATTGGAGTTCTATGTGGAAAAAAATGGCATTTTACCTTCGAATCAGTTTGGATTTAGAAGAGGTCGCTCATCTCGTGAAAGTATCTGCCAATTACAACTTGACATCCAAAATTGTTTCAAACTATGGTGTCTGTATTCTATGATGTTGCGGGAGCTTTTAACAGTGTCAATGTTGATGTGCTTGCTAATGAGTTAACTTCAGTGGGTATACCACCAAAACTTGTACATTGGATCCAAAAGTTCTTGTCTGAAAGAAAAGTTTTTGTTAAGAATAATGGTTACCTATATGGCCCACGGTTGGCTTCTGTTGGTGTCTGTCAGGGAGGAATTCTATCTCCTCTTGTTTTTATATTATATATCCGACGTCTCAACTTAATTCTGGGTGCACATGTCAAAAATTTACAGTTTGCTGGTGACTTGGTAGTATATGCTTCTGTTAGTGTAAAATGGAACGCAACCAAAGTAGTTCTTTTTTTATACGCGTGTGGCGCCTTTGTCACTTGTCACTCGCTGCCAAAGTACTTTCGTTCTCTCTCCGATTTTATTACAACATAGTCTATTTTATCTTAAATACGCTTAATTATTTACCACAACCACTTAGAATATTCCTTTATGGTAGCAGTCCTTGGTTCGGAAGTGGTACAGTTGGAAATATCAGGAAACTTTAATCAGAAAAATTGTCGTTGCAATTTAAATTTGAAGTTAAGAAAATTTCCGGTCACTGTTGTGAATTGCATATTCTGTTGAAGAGATGGGTTCAAATATGTTCAATTTGGAGAAGCTGATCGGAAGAGAAAACTTTGCTACGTGGAAGTTCAGTATGAAAGCGTATTTGGAGCACGAAGATTTGTGGTGCAATGTTGAACCCGATGACAAGCCTATAGATGCAACTAAAGATGTGAAGGCGAAGTCGAAGCTGATATTGTTGCTGGACCCACAGAATTACGTACATGTTCAGGAATGCAAAACTGCAAAAGAAGTATGGGAGAATTTACAAAGGGCTTTTGATGATAATGGCTTAACCAGAAGAGTAGGTCTACTTAAAGATCTGATAAATACTACACTGGAGTCAAGCAATAGTGTTGAAGACTATGTTAGTAAGATCATGAATACTGCTCACAAATTGCGCAATATTGATTTTGATGTGAATGATGAGTGGCTTGGTACTTTGATGTTGGCGGGCTTACCAGATGAATACAAACTAATGATAATGGGATTAGAGAGTTCTGGTATCAAAATAAGTGCTGACTTAGTCAAATCCAAACTCATACAGGAGATTAACACATCAAAGTCCGCTGCTTTCTACATGAACACTAGAAAAACTGAAAATAGTGCACAGTCAGTGAAACCAAAGGGACCTAGTTAGGAACGGCCATTCTGCCAAAAATTGTAAACAGCCAAGAAAACAATCAGCAAGCAAAGGAGAGAGCTCCAGTTTTGTAGCAGCTTTTTCAGCGACCGTCAGAGAGAACATTAATGATAAAAAGTGGTTTCTTGACTCAGGTGCATCCGTACACATGACATGTAGAAAGGATTGGAATGTTACCGAGCCATCTGTAAAGAGTGTCACTGTAGCTAACAGAGAGCCATTAGCCGTGCAGGGAGCTGGTTGTGTAGATATACACATAAGTCAAGATAATGTGATAAAAGTTAACAATGTTTTGTATGTTCCAAGGCTAGCTGCCAATCTACTTTCAGTTGGCACTATTGTAAACAAGGGACATAAGGTAACTTTCAATAACAATGGTTCTGAAGTTCAAAATGGAAAAAAAGAGTTGGTGTGCACTGTAACATTGAGCAACAAGTTACATATCATAGACACCTATAAAGAAGTTGCACATTTAACCTCAAGTTCTCAGAATAGTAACAACACTTACCTGTGGCACCTGCGAATGGGCCATTTGAATATCCCAGATGTGAAGAAGTTGCCCAGTTGTACTGATGGTGTGACTCTGACTCAGGAACAAAGTAATGTCACATGCATTCACTGTAGGGAAGGTAGGTGTTCCGTTTAATGACTTACTGCGACCGCCGTAGATTATAGTGGACTTGTTGTATACCGATAGGGCTAGTAGGTGAGACAGAGATAGGTTTTATCCGAGGTACACACACACAATCATGTTCCCAGTAAGAAAAGTGCGCTTACCTTTGCTGTGATAGAGGGGCTTGAGCTGGCGAAACCGTGCAAATAGCCGCTTGTGTTTGGAGGCCCCGTGGTCCTCGCTGTCACCGTTACACCAGGAAGCCGGTCCGTCCGTCCGCTTAAAGCAACCGTGCCGAAGTGGTCGTTCCGAAGCCGTAGAGCGCCCCCGATGCCGATGACCGTTACATCCGGGAAAAACCCAGTATATCCCTTGTTAGGGGCTGGTTCGCTGATTGGCCGGCGCGCAGGCACGCCGCTTTGTCTTACGCACCAATGATGCGCGCCACAGTCAAGGCGCGCAAATTCATACCGGGAAGCGTCATGATGTGCGTGTACATACCCTCCCCCCCCGAAATGATATGGCATAACATTAACCTACAAGGGCAGTCGACAGAGCTTGGACACAGGTCGAAGAAACGTACTACTGCGTGTCCTAACTTCAGCAACACGGTTAACCGAATCCGAACCAGGTAAAAGTCTAACAATCCGACCGCGTTTCCACTGCAAGGATGGGTAATTGTCCTCTTTTATTAAAACTAAGTCATCAATCTTAAGGGAATCCGTATGAGAGGTCCACTTTTTTCGTTGTTGTAGCGTATGTAAATATTCATCGCGCCATCTTGACCAGAAGTGTTGCGTTAGCTTTTGGAGTTGTTGGAATCGAGATAACCGATTTAAATTAACGTCCTCAAAAGGATATTCCGGAACAGCTACTAAAGGCTGGCCAATAATAAAATGACCCGGGGTTAATACTTCTAAGTCATTAGGATCCGAACTCATAGGGCAAAGTGGTCGGGAATTCATGACCGCTTCGATTTTAATGAAAAAAGTAGTTAGCTCCTCAAAGGTGAGCCGTCTATCACCGAGTACTCTATACATGTGTGTCTTAGCTGATTTCACGGCTGCCTCAAATAATCCGCCCATATTAGGACTGCTTGGGGGGTTAAATAACCATGTTATATCGCGTTTTATTAGTTCCCGTTCAAACTCCGAGTTATGGTTTCTTAAATAAACATATAAATCCTTCAGATATTTATCCGTACCTACGTAATTAGTTCCGCAATCTGACCGTATTAGTGAGGGTAACCCTCGTCGAGAGACAAATCTAGAAAAGGCAGCGACAAACGCCTCAACCGATAATTCCGAAACGATTTCTAAATGTACCGCTTTTGTACTTAAACATACGAAAATACACAAATAACATTTTAAAATTTTAGCATTTCTTAGTAAACTACTTTTTATAAAGAAAGGTCCCGCAAAATCCGTACCTACACCCTCAAAGGCTCGCGTGCATCGAACGCGGTCTGGCGGTAAATCTGCCATGAAGGGTTGTTGAAGCCGAGGCTTGGCCCTAAAACATTGTACGCATTGAAAGGTGACAGTGCGTGTTAACCGACGAACGGATAGTATCCAATAATTTCTGGAAAGTATTGCTTGTAAAGCATTGGCACCTACATGACAATGTAATTTATGATGATGCTCGACAAGAAGCCTTGTAAACTCTCCCTTTCCCGGAAGTAAGATAGGATGTCGCGCCGAATAAGGTAGTTCCGAATGCCGAATTCGTCCGCCTACCCTGATCACACCATTCCTATCCACAAACAAATTAAGTTTTCGCGCCGAATCACGAATCGCCTTGCCTAATTTTAAGGCCCTTATATATTCACCAAAATATGAACCTTGAACCGACCGGATTACATAAGTTAACGCCATGCGACGTTCCAAAACCGAAATATTTTTACCGAAGGAATAAGAGACCGAAACATTTTTGCCAAAAGATGTTTTTCGCCGACAATTATTTATAAACCTAATTACAAAACCGATAATATTGACAACCGTATCAAAGGAACCAAACCGACCAAACAGGTCCGAAATAACATCCGAAGCCGAAACTGTAACCGCCACACACCGTAACCGTAAGCCAGGTAAATCTGAGGGAGCCTCCACATGCTCGTCGGGCCAGGACTGACGTGATCGACGGAGCCACTGGGGTTCCCACCATAATGGATTCTGTAAGAGCTGGGCAGCTGAACAACCCCGAGACGCAACATCCGCACAATTGAGAACACCGGGTACATGTCTCCATTGAATAGGTAGGTTCGCATTATTAATTTGCGACACTCGATTACCTTGAAAAACTTCTAATTTGTGAGGTGGAGTACCTAACCATGCTAGTACAATAGTGCTATCGCACCAACCAATGATATCCGATATAATAACCGAGAGATTACACAAAGCCGAAAAAACATGTTTTAACAGATTTACTAAAAGTACTGCTCCACTGAGCTCCAACTGAGGTATAGTCATTTTCGTTTTTAATGGAGCCACCCGAGACTTAGCCATTATTAGCCGGACCGAAGCGTCGCTATTTCCATTTTCTGTACGCAAGTAGACAGCGGCAGCGTAGCCCGAAGAAGAACCGTCACAGAATCCATGAAGGGAAAACAACTTATCATTGTGGGACTTTAAACACCGAGGAATGGAAATATTTTGAATAAATGGTAAGTCCGAAACAAACTCATTCCACTTTAGGACTAATTGTTCAGGAGCTGGCGTATCCCAATCCACACGCCGTGCCCCATCATTTAACAACTCTTGCAGCAATAGCTTTGCACGAAAAACAATAGGACATATCCAACCTAAAGGATCAAACAGTTTTGCTAATGAGGAAAGTATGCTACGCCGTGTGACCGTCTCAGTTCCCGAAGGTAAGTTCCTGATTTTATAAGTAAAAGCATCTGTCGAAGGGTTCCATTCAATGCCTAACACTTTAACAAAACCTCTGCTGTCACTATCCTCAAAACAACGAGGCATCTCACAATGATCATCCGGAATGCCATTAAGGAGTAAAGGTTCATTCGATGCCCATTTTCGCAACTCATAACCGGCCGTACTCATGAGTCGTACTAGCTCGTCCCGAAGCTCACGAGCGTCTGCAAGTGTGTCAGCACCTCCATTAAGGTCATCCACGTATGCATTGTTAAGTAGCAACTTAGCTGCTCTGGGAAAGCGTTCCATTTCATCCGTAGCTAACTGATGCAAACAACGTATTGCAATAAATGGACTAGACTTCAACCCGTAAGTGTTAGTGGTAAGTTCATAAATCCGCAACGGCTCCGATGGATTTTCACGCCACAGGATCAGCTGATATCTGCGATCATCCGCATGAATCCACGTCATCCTAAACATCATTTTCACATCGGTGGTAAAAACAAAGAGAGGTACTCGAAAATTTAAAATAACCAAAGTTATATCATTTTGCAACTTTTCACCGGAATACAAACAATCATTAAGACTAACACCCGTTGTCGTTTTACTACTACCATTAAAAACAACGCGAATTTTTTTGGTGTCGCCCGAAGTTTTAAATACGCCATGATGAGGCAAAAAGTAGTGTTCGTTACCTGAATTAATATCAAAGTTCGAAAGTTGCATATGACCGAGTCGTAAATATTCGTTAATGAATTGAATGTATTTTTGTTTAAAGGAGGGTTGAGCTTTCATTCTTCGCTCTAAAGATAAAAATTGCCGCACCGCAAGCGCTCGAGAGTCACCTAAATCGGCATGATCTGGAATCAATGGTAACCGCACCGTGTATTTGCCATCCGAACAACGTTGAACTGTGTTGACAAACAGCTCTTCACATTTAATATCAACCGGGTCCTTAATTTTAAGTTTGGGTGGTTCTTCCGATTTCCAAAAACGCTCAACCGCTTCCACTAAAGACACACCCGCAAAAGGGTCCGTATTATTTTTTTTTATATTCCCACACATGGGCCCGAAAATCGCAAAATCAAAAATGGTATCAATTGCATAAGGTCCACCCGGCCGTAAGGTCACCTTCCTGCCTTCAATAATTTCACCGAGAACATCACAACCAAAAATAATATCTACTTGCGAACAATCACCAAAGTCGAAATTAGGGGAAACGTAAGTTGTCGGAGTCTTTAACACAACTGCATTCACTGATAACAATACCGTACCGTTATTATTCTCCCGTCCCGAACAAAAATGCAGCTGGACAATATAATTGCTACTTTGACCCAAGTTACCACCGACTCCCGTTAAGGCAGTAACCGAATAATATTTCTTTAAACCTAACCTATTGACTAAATCACTACGAACTACCGATACCTGTGAACCAAAATCTAACAATGCCCTAACCTTAAATATATCACCGTTAACAGCAACAACTTTAACCGAAACCGTGGGTAAAACGACATTATTAATTAATTTCGGAACCGGAGGGCCGACCGTTGTATTCTGATTCACCTCCGAGTCCGAAGTTAATTGCTATTGAGCAGTATTATTGTTGTTGCTGATACTGGAAGGATGAATGAAATCCGCGGCGTCCGTATCCACCATAGCTGGCATAGACCGAACAGATGGGAAACCTGAGTTGGCCGACGCCGGCCCATAATTAAAGGCGTGTACCGTCCGTTCATTTTGAGTACGGTCATTAAAACTATGTTGTGTTGGTGGTGGGCAACAAATCAAACTATGGTGGCCCACATTTCCACATTGCTCGCATGGGACATTTTTATTGCACCGATTTGCCAAATGACTGCCGAAGCATCGGAAACAAAGATTGTATTCGCGTATCCACCTTCGCCGTTCATTGCAATCTCCTTTCTTAAACTTATAGCAGTTATCAATTACATGCCCCGTAGCTGAACAAAAGACACAGGACAACCCACTGTGCGAACCGCTTTCATTGCGACGCGTAGGCATAACATGTACCGCCGCCATTCCGGGCCGTGGAGGGAACACGTGGTGATTTCTCCGAACCGTATTTTGGCGGGCTGCCTGTGTAAACTGCCCGCTATTTCCTACATAGTGGCGTGGCATTTTCGAAAGATCTACATTAGTATAGGGTTTATGAGGGGGATTACTATATTCCGTATTTGCCGTATCTATCATGCTACATTCATTTTGTAAAAACGACATTAACTCATCAAATGTAGGAAAATCAGATTTTGTACCGCCGTATTTCTGCTCGAATCGTGTTTTTATTTCCGTGGGTAACTTGGTAAGTGCGATGTGAACGAGTATGTAACTCCACTCGTCTACTGGCAAACCTAGACCTTTTAACGCCCGTGTGCATTCCAAAAGCGGGTTCAAAATGCTTGACCGCATCATAGCCAAACTTTTTAAGGGTTGGACGTTCAATATCCGAGAAATATACGTGTCCGCGAGTAATCTTTTATTTTCGTATCGATTCAGTAGGATTTGTAAGGCTATGTCCAGTGAAGTTTCAACCATCGGTAAATGTTGAATAAGCGTCTTTGGTTCCTTTTGTACGTGGGTAAATAAATAGTGAAATTTTTCCGTTTTCGTAATATCGGTTCGTGTCAATACAAGTGAACTAAATAGACTATGAAAGCTGGACCATGTGAATAAGTCCCCATCAAAGAATGGTAAGGCTATCTGAGGCAACCGCGCAGCCGGCGTACCGCTGGATCTACTGTTGTCGCTTCCGTCTTTGGCCTGTGAGTCCGAATACTCCACCTCCGCGACCAGTGTATCGTATTGCAGCGTGGCAGTAGCGTATTTATTGTCATATACTTTTATTTGGTCTGGGTCGGACTCAACCTCTAGTAGGTGTTCGTATGCACTAGTTAAAGTTTGATAGTGCGTTTCTAATTTACGCAACCTAGCCGAAAAAACAGGGGTATGGCCTGATGATTCTAAGTAATCTACTGAATTCTGAAACCAGTCGCATTGTAGTTTAAACTTGGCTTCGCTAGCCTTCGCCATTTTGATTTTGAAAAACTACCGTTAGTTACTATCTACGCAGTCACAAATTTCCCACCAAAATACTGTTTGCCGTACCGAATTTTTATACTATTCTACTTATTTAAACCGAAACACTGTTTACCGTACCGAATTTTTATACTATTCTACTTATTTAAACCGAAACACTGTTTACCGTACCGACTATTCTACTTATTTAAACCGAGTTACCGAACCGAAATTAAACACAATAACTTTAGAGAATACCTACTACGAATCTCACCATCCGCGCGTGGAAGGATCAAATTATGTTCCGTTTAATGACTTACTGCGACCGCCGTAGATTATAGTGGACTTGTTGTATACCGATAGGGCTAGTAGGTGAGACAGAGATAGGTTTTATCCGAGGTACACACACACAATCATGTTCCCAGTAAGAAAAGTGCGCTTACCTTTGCTGTGATAGAGGGGCTTGAGCTGGCGAAACCGTGCAAATAGCCGCTTGTGTTTGGAGGCCCCGTGGTCCTCGCTGTCACCGTTACACCAGGAAGCCGGTCCGTCCGTCCGCTTAAAGCAACCGTGCCGAAGTGGTCGTTCCGAAGCCGTAGAGCGCCCCCGATGCCGATGACCGTTACATCCGGGAAAAACCCAGTATATCCCTTGTTAGGGGCTGGTTCGCTGATTGGCCGGCGCGCAGGCACGCCGCTTTGTCTTACGCACCAATGATGCGCGCCACAGTCAAGGCGCGCAAATTCATACCGGGAAGCGTCATGATGTGCGTGTACAGTAGGCAAGCAAGAACACCATTCAAAAATGTTGGTTCTAGAGCAACAAGGCCCCTAGAGCTGATACATTGCGACTTGTGTGGCCCTGTGGCAACATTATATTATTTTCCACATATACTTATAAATAAACATAATATAAATAATTATAAATAACATACATATCATATGTGCTCGTATTCTTTGGGGCGTGTGCCGGAAGCTTGGAGAGATGCTAACGTGCAACCGGTACCCAAAAAAGGGGATCGCTCAGACCCGGCTAACTACCGGCCAATAGCAGTCACCTCAGTATTATGTAAAGTCCTAGAAAAGGTCCTTAACAACCATCTGACCCGCTACCTAGAGGATCACTCCCTGATCAATGATCGTCAATATGGTTTTAGACCGAAACGATCGACGGGTGATCTTTTAGCGTACTTGACTCATATCTGGGGTGAGGCTATCGACAAGCGAGGCGAGTCGTTGGCTATTAGCCTTGACATTGCCAAGGCATTCGACAGGGTCTGGCACAAAAGTCTTCTCTCCAAGCTTCCGGCATACGGTCTGCCGGCCCAGTTCTGTTCTTGGGTAGCTGACTTCCTGCATGAGCGTAGAATTCGTGTCCTTACGGATGGTAGCAGTTCGCGGTTCATGTCAGTGAATGCCGGCGTTCCCCAGGGCTCCGTCCTATCCCCCACTCTCTTTCTGCTGCATATCAATGACTTAATTCCTCTTGGGAATATTCATTGCTATGCAGACGATAGTACAGTGCATGCGGGGTATCTCGGACAAGCAGCGGCTGGGCAGGCGGTAACCAAGGAGAAACGGGAGAATCTTGTCATTGAGCTCAATCAAGCTTTGGACCACATTTCTGTATGGGGTACCAAGAACTTGGTTGAGTTCAATGCTAAGAAAACCCAGGTCTGTGCTTTCACGGCAAAAACGTCGCCATTCCTTTTATGTCCTTCTCTTCAGGGCACAACACTGGAGCTAGAGAGCAGTATCACCATGCTCGGTATGGAGATTCGCTGTGACTTAAATCCAAAGAATTACATCGAAAGTGTGATAAAAACAGCCTCACGCAAACTCGGAGTCCTGAACAAGGTGCGGCGTTTTTTCACGCCCGAGCAACTGTGCTTGTTGTATAAGACGCAGGTGCGGTCTTGCGTGGAATATTGCTCGCACCTCTGGGATGGCTCCGCTAAGTACTTGCTCGATGCTTTGGGTAGGTTACAGCGGCGCGCAATCCGCATCATAGGCGATGAGGAGGTGACTAAACACCTCGAGCCTCTTCAATTACGCCGTGACGTGGCGTCACTAAGCGCGTTCTATCGCCTGTACCACGGCGAGTGTTCTGAGGAGTTATTCTCTCTTATTCCACCTTCCCCTTTCCTTCAGAGTACCACGCGCGCTGGCTTACGTTGTCACCGTCTAACTGTGGCTACAATTCCAACACGTACAAAGAAATTTGGTGACTCATTTCTTTGTCGTACTATCCGTAAATGGAATGCTCTGCCCGCTCACGTGTTCCCTCCCTCTTACAACCTGGGATCCTTTAAAAGAGGCGTGAAGAAGCAACTTGCAGGCCGGCAGGGTGAGGATGGCTGGTGTGGCAGTTAGAACTGCTGTATCAGCTATCTTCGCGTCTGGACTTCACCTTCACTTAACATCAGGTGGGGTGGAGTCATTTGTCGGATCTATTTATAAAAAAAAAAAAAAAAAATATGTAACTCATGGAGAATTCTTCATTTGGCGGTATGAAATATTTTATTACTTACATTGATGACTTCACACGCATGGTCTTTGTTTATTTTTTGAAAGGTAAATTAAATATTTTAGAGACATTTAAAGATTTTAAGTTGAAAGTAGAGAATGAATTGAATCATAAGATAACTAAGCTTCGTACTGATAATGGTAAAGAATACTGCAATAATAACTTTGAAAAGTACTTGTCTAATCATGGTGTAATTCATCAGACCTCTACTCCGTATACTCCCCAGCAAAACGGCATGGCAGAAAGGATGATTGGACTTTAGTTGAACGAGCACGGTGCATGCTGTTCTATGCTAACCTAGAAAAGAGATACTGGGCTGAAGCTCTGGCAACGGCTGCATACATCATAAATCGTTCCCCGACAAAGTCACCAGTAGAAGGTAAAACCCCATATGAAATTTGGAAAGGTAAGAAACCTAACTTATCTCATATGAAAATATTTGGCTCTGAGACTATGGTTTATGTACCAAAAGAAAAACGCCAAAAGTGGGACAGAAAATCAGTAAAAATGATATTTGTGGGCTATTGTGAAAACACAAAAGGTTATCGTTTTATAAACCCTAAGTCACATAAAGTTGTCAAGAGTAGAGATGTTGCCTTCATTGAAAACTATGACCACAGTGTCAGTGTACCTATTGATTGTGAAACTTATGTTCCAGTTAAAGACAGTCATGCAGCTACTGCCAGTTCAGACCCACAAGAGAATACAAACTCAGGCAGTCAGAAAGATAAAATGAACACTCAGAAGTTATCCACTGCTGCATCTGTGATGTCGGGTAAAGACTCAGATATACAAGGTGCTAGTGAAGAATCAAGTGAGTATGACACTGATACTGGCGAACTTGATGAAACGTACCATCCTCCTTATTCTACTAGACAAGATTTTAACAGTAATGTGACATTGAGGTCAACACGATTACAGAATAAGCTAAATGAGGCTAAAAATGACAAGATGGGCTTATTGTGTTTATTTACCGATGTAACTGATCCACAGACTGTTGAGGAAGCACTCACATCCCCACAAGCTACAGAATGGAAGAGGGCCATGGACGAGGAATATTCTTCCCTGCTAAAAAATAAAACATGGTCGTTGACAGATCTGCCCCCAGGTAAAAAGGCTCTTCCATATAAGTGGGTGTTTAAAACGAAAACAAACCAGACTGGAAATGTTATGAAATATAAAGCAAGGCTCGTAATAAAAGGCTATGCACAAAGATGGGGCATCGATTATGAAGATATATACTCACCGGTAGTCAGGTATACAACTATCCGCTATTTATTTGCTTTAGCAGCCAGATATGGGCTGGAAATAGATCAGATGGATGCTGTATCTGCTTTTCTGCAAGGAGAGATTGATAGAGATATATACATGCTACAGCCAGAAGAGTATAAGCAAGGATCTCAGGTATGCATGCTACGCAAATCTATTTATGGGCTCAAGCAAGCCAGCAGACTCCGGAACCTGAAATTAAATTCAGTACTGTATGAGTTAGGGATGACTCAATCGAAAACAGATCCTTGTGTCTATTATAATGCAAAGAAGAATACTTTTATAGCCATTTGGGTAGATGATTTAATTCTGTTTACTTCTGAAGAAAGTACAAAAAATATTTTTAAGAAGAAATTAAAACAACACTTTGAAATGAAAGATATTGGTCCGGCAAGTCAATGTGTTGGTCTACATATTACTAGAGATGGGGACAAAGTATTACTAGATCAAGAAAAATATATAAATGAAATATTAGCAAGATTTAGGATGTCAGAATGCAAACCTGTGAAGACACCATTTGAAGCTGGTATGAAATTTAATGATAAAAATGAAAATGAAATGATCACTGACTGTCCATACCAACAGGCTATTGGCTCCTTACTGTATATGGCTCAAGGTACCCGACCTGACATATCATTTGCAGTGAACACACTGAGCAGATTTAACAAAAATCCTACAGCTGCACACTGGACTGCAGTCAAACGAATTTTCAGATATCTGCAGGGTACCAAAGACATGAAGTTGACATATACCAAAAATGGTAATGAGAAAATCACAGGCTATTGTGATGCTGATTGGGCGAGCGACGTGCGCGATAGAAAGTCGACTGGTTACATATTTTTGTTACAGGGTGGTGCTATATCTTGGCGGTCACAGAAGCAGCAGACTGTGGCACTATCCACTGCTGAGGCTGAATACATGTCGAAGTCTTCGGCGGCGCAGGAGGCGCTGTGGCTCCAACAACTGCATGCTGAACTCGGGCAAGAACAGAAGAATCCACTAGTCATATTTAGTGATAACCAGAGTGCAATTAAGTTGTCAAATAATGATTGTTACTTGCCTAGGTCACGACATATTGACATTCGTTATCATTTTCTTAAGGACCATGTTAACAATTTAGAGATAAAGTTTTGTTATGTTAAGGGTGAGGAAATGATTGCTGATAATTTAACTAAAGGCACTACAGTCGAGAAACATTTGTTTTGTATTACAAAGATGGGGTTGCGTCCCAAGGGAGGGTGTTAGTGTAAAATGGAACGCAACCAAAGTAGTTCTTTTTTTATGCGCGTGTGGTGCAAAGGCACCACACTTGTCACTCGCTGCCAAAGTACTTTCGTTCTCTCTCCGATTTTATTACAATATAGTCTATTTTTCCTTAAATACGCTTAATTATTTACCACAACCACGTAGAATATTCCTTTAGCTTCCGATCCTAATATTACAAATTTAGTAAATAAAATTAATAGTGCCTTATTTAATCTCAATCAATATTTTACATACTTAAATCTTGATATTAATCCATTAAAATCAAAACTGCTTGTATTTGGGAAAAATAGATCTTTGATGCCTACTGTTTACTATAACAATCTCGCTATTACAGTTTCATTAGACACAAAGTTTTTGGGTGTTTTAATAACTCACAACTTATCTTGGAAAAAATATATTGAACACATAACAACTAGGGCTAACAAAGCTAGAGCTGATCCTAAGATCTTGTTGTTACTGTATAAGTCTTTGATTCGCAGCCATTTTGAGTATGCTTTTTTTTGTTTTGCTCATGACAACAAAATTGTAGATATCGTAGACAAAATTCAAAATAAAAGTATGCATTTGATAACTGGTGCTTTCAAAAGCACTCCCATTAATGTTATGCAAATGAGGGCTACCGTTTTCTGCCTCACCAGATGGCGCCACTGTTGAGTGAGGTCCTAAATTATAACTTTTAAAGTTTATTAATACGCACATGAAATCAAAGGTTACATTTAGATCGTATTTTAACACAAAAGAACCATATCCTAAACATAAGCCATGCCACAGTGACGCGTAGTTCCGTTTTATTAGGAAAAAATGGGAACATAATCATTTTTCTAAGCTCAAATTTTTAATAACTGACATTCTTTGCCACATAACTCATATTTGCCATAATTAAGCCGAATTGTTACCAATTATTCACAACATTATTTTAATTAGAAATAAACCCGCGTAGTCAACCAACAAGCAATAACATTTGACATTTCGGAGACCTCACGCTACACTAGCGCCTCTAGCGGCGGATTCATACACGATAGCCCTCATTGAGTGTAATCTTTCTCCCATTTCAATAAGATTTAGTTACTTAAAGGAAAGATTCCTTTTGAAGCTATTCTCAATAAACAATAATCAGCTTTTAAATAATATTTCATATTTATCGCAATCACTGGCAGGTAGGCCTTTGTATATCATGCAAGGATTTCCTCAGTTCACCTAGTTTCTCGAAAATTCCAACATTATAAGCCTTCAATCTTACCATGCTATGAAGGGTATTTTGAGAGCAAATTTCCATCAATTGACATAAATATCTACAAGGAGTTCTCTACTAAAGAGGAGGTGTTTGGTGAACTATCAAAGTGGGTTGATCATAAACATATTTATACAGATGGCTCAAAAAATGATTCAAGTGCATCTTTTGACGTGACAACGTCTTAAATTAGGTTGCGGCTGGGAGTCACTTATGAAAAAGTGTAACGCTCGGTAACGTTACGATGAGTCTCTCGTGTTAAGTTTAAGTTTACATGTACAATGTTTTAGTAAACAAAATATATTTCTATAGTTAAAATTTGTGCAATTCTTATTTTCATTCAATTCCTTGTTCCTATTGTGCAATTTAATTATATTCATATCAATAAATATTCTACCGAGAAAAAGACGTTGTCACGTAAAATCTTCGCCCGTAAAACCGACTTTACAGGCAACCATTTTTTCTTTTTATGTTAGCTCTATAAAATCTGGTTGAGGTTACAAGATAGACAAAAAATCCTCTGTATTCACTGCAGAAGCTCTAGCAATTTTGGCTGCTCATTACATTATTCATACTATTAAAGATTGGAGTAACAGGTAATGAAAATGCAGATTATCTACTCAATACTCTAGCTACTGAAACCAATACTCAGAAGATGTCTATACCTTATACAGATTTAATTGTTCTGCTAAAGGAAAGAATGCACCAAGAGTGGCGAGCCCATTGGAATTATATAGTGCAGGTTAAAGGTAAAGGTCTATGGTACACACCTCTTTATGTTGATGTAAACAAATTGCCATGGTTCTGCAAATCAAATAGCTTTTTGAATAGAAAATTCTATACGACGATTTTTCGCCTAAGGTTTGGTCATTGTCTGCTTAATTTCCATCTCTTTCGGTTGCAAATGGTGAATAATGCTCAATGTACTCATTGCAATTCCCAAGAAGAAGAAGAAGAAGAAGAGAACATTAGCTCACATTTTCTTTGACTGCCCATCCTTCGGCATTCAGCGCCTTGTGTTGTTGGATGAGCTAATCGAAATTTATGGCAAACATGATTTGGTCCCGCGTTCCTTGACCGATCTTCTTGTAAATAATTGTACATACGTTCCTCTGTATAATTTCATTGAAAACACTGTTGAAGAAATATAAATATTCTGAAATATTGTTATGTCTTAGATTTTAAGGTTAAATCTTAAGCATTCACCCAGAAAATATGGTTGTCTCCATTTCATTTTGTTATAAAACGCTCAGTTAAGTTTAATAGGTACCGCATGTTCTCTTTCTTTTATTTGTTTGAAAAAAAATGTATATTTTCGTATTTTTTCTCGTAGGTATTCTTTTTCGTTTAGGTCGTTGGTTTGAAATAAGTTTGAAACGTATCAAATGTCGTTTTTTTAGATTTTTTTTTCTTTCCGTATGTTTTGTATTAGGATTAGGGTATTGCATTGTATTGGTCTATGATTTTTTTTGTGTAAATGTGTACTATAAAATAGATATTAAATAAATATGAAATTAATTCATGATTGGACTATGTACTATGAGAAAAAAAATGTTTAGTGGTTAAGATGTTCAATGTGCTCGGGGAAAAAAGCACATAATAATAGAGTAAAACAAAAAAAAACTAGAATATCGAAAGAACAAAAAAAATACCGGACATTATCAAACTGAAGAAGTTATATTGAATTTTAATAATAAAAAGAAATAGGGATGTCGAAAGTTGAAAAAAATATCGATATATCGATACATCGATATTTTAAAAAATATCAATATCGGCTTCGATATTGATATTTTAAAAAATATCAATATCGGCTTCGATATATCGCGAAAAAAACATCGATATATCGATATATCGGACCAATTTTCCCAAAAATATATTTAGGTCAGCAATAATAACAATACAAATTATAATTAAAGAAAGAATTATCAAAGTACCAAATTGCCGCTACACTACATGACAGTACAATATCTCACAAAAGATGACACGCGTAATAATAATGGAACGAAAATTATCTCCCTAAAAATAGACCCTATTTTCGAATGATGAAAATTATTGCAGGGCTTCCTTACGTGGCATCTTTCGTAAACAACACTAGACAGTCACACACTTCCACAGAATATACTGGAATTCAGCACAACCAATTCACCAGCGAAACAGATTTACAAATCATAGAAAATACTAAATACAGCACAAATCATAGATATGTTGAATATCATTAATCTGAGCTTCAGTTACGACTTTTCCAGATACGAATTTAGTTAGATCGTGGAATGCCGCTAATAATTAAAAAAAATATCGTTTTTGATACGAATTTCGATATTGGTTATTTTGTATCGATGTATCGATATATCGAATCAAAATATATCTTCTAAAAATATCGATATATCGAACAAAAAATATCGATATATTTTCAGCAATCCTAAAACGAAAAAAAATAACTAATGACGAGGCAGTATGGTCCCAGACCTTCGCCTGTCCGAAAGGACAAACGCAAAAAAAATCATTCAGGATTAGGGTACGGCCAGAGTGCACTCAGATTCAGATTCAGATTCCGAAAATAAGCGCGAGAAATAAACAGTGTAGTTAAAGCAGGGTGGCCATAGTGGCAGCAGGCAACCTGCTTAAACTACACTGTATATTTCTCGCGCTTGTTTTCTGAGTCTGAATCTGAGTGCACTGTGGCCGTACCCTTACAGATGACCATAATACCCTTAAAAACTTGATTGAAAACACAATTTCGTTTCAAAGGTGGCAATCTTTCTCATCTCGCAATCATAACCGGCCATATTTTAATTTCAACCAATCAGAAGAGTTTCTGCTTCTGCAATAGCGTCGCACGCAACATGGCAGAAAGTGCAGTTCAATACATTGTAGTGTATACCTATCGGAAACGTAATTAGGTAATGTCGCAATCCGCTATTTACGTAGATAGTTTTAGCAAGTAAGCAATATTATTAATTCAATTATTTTGTAATGTTTTATTTCACTCAATAAACGGACTTCAAACTATAAACTATGTTTCCTTAAATAACCAACGATAGGCTAATATTAGATGGCGACCCTTGCCATTCGAATCGTGTAATATACTTCCACCAAGAACTTAGTCAAAAGAAGACCAAACCTATTTCCAAAAATTAAGAATCCGTATTTTTCAAGAATACAAGATAAACTTCAGAAGAATTAAGACTACGAGAGATTACAGAAGAAACAGATAATGGGAAAATCGGCATCCAAAGAACAAGTTGTGATAGCTCAAAACGCAAATGGAGCAGCTTCGGCAACAGCATCCCAATCCCAGAGCGAAAGATTGGCTATCCTAGAAATTTTGATCGGAGCGACCGTCTGCATAATCCTGTTTGCTGCAATTTATTACATTTTCAAGAAATGCAATAAACATTTTGTTCGCACCATACAACGAGAGCTCAACAGGAACAACATAGCCACCATCTCACGAGCTGACCTCACTACCAGCGCAGTCTAAGAAGTTTAACAAGAGGAGTCCAGGATTCAGCCCGGCCAAAACGTCTGTCATCATCGGTCATCGGCAGCCAGTCATATCACCGTATCAGCACCACTGCAACCAGCTCGCCTGCCCCAGTCCCTCGGAAGAATCTTAGTAAAAAGGTGTATCTTGAACAACCAAATTAAAAAGTATGTAATCATATTTTTTTTTACCAATTTTATTTTCAATTTATCGTTATGAAGCACGTACTTAATATTTTTATTGTTTTTAGTTTAGATAATTATGTCAGGTGTAGTATTTGAAATTCATGAACTACATAAATCATTAGTATATCTTAGAGATTATTTAGTTAAATTAGGACCTAAAGGAAGGCAACAGGACCTTGGTTTGAAAAAAGTTAAAGAGGCAAAAGTTTTATATTCAAAGTTGGAGAGTATCTTGTCTGTGTTGCATTCTCAAATTGAAACTGAACAGATTTCTACTAGTGATATAACTTCCATCCATAAAATAATAAATGAAATTCATCAAATTTTTAATAAAATTATAGAGTTATCAATTTCTGAGCAGAAACAAAGTGAAACAGTCAAAATGAGTGATAATTGCGAGTTTGATTTAAAAACTGCCATAGCCTTATTGCCTGTAATGACGGGACAAGAGTCTGTTACTAATTCCCTTATAAATAGTATAGAATTGTACAGTAAGATGATCTCGGACAAATCTAAAAGTCAATTAATTGAATTTGTTTTAAAAACTCGACTTTCACCGAGCGCACAGTTACGGCTGAGTTCAACTTACGATACAATTGAAAATCTTTTAAATGACATGCGCAAACATCTTATTCAAAAAAAATCAGAAGTCGCTTTACAATGGAAGTTGCATCAGAGTAAACAAGGCAATCGATCTATCGAATCGTTTGGTTCAGAATTAGAAAATTTATTTGTCAACTTAACAATCGCTCAGTCTAGTGGTGATCCTATTTCATACAAAGTTTTAAACCCAATTAATGAGAGAATCGCTATCAAGCGCTTCGCAGATGGTTTGTATGACCGTAGACTTAGTACTATTATAGCATCGAGACAGTTCGAGACCTTGCCGGAAGCCATCAGAACTGCCATGGATGAGCAGTCCCTGTCTTCATCATTCGAGGTAATGAATGTCAGTCGTCGTAAAGCCTTTTATCGTGGTAGCAATTATTGTCATCGTAATAGTAATAACACTATGAGAGCACGCGGTAATTATTCAAATAATTACAATCGCTTTAATACGAAACCCTTACCCAATACACCACGCGGCTCTTACAGCTCACCGCGCGGTGCAATATATCAACAAGGCCGTGCACGTGGATCATATAGCACAAGGTCACGTAGATCAGCTGCACCAATACGCCACACTGTCGTTGAGGAGATGGCACCCGTAAAAAACGAGTTGCCCTCCACTAGTACTAATAATCAAAATGTTAATTATGACACGACAAGTGATTTTTTTCGTTAATTCAGATAATTTTATTTTTAATTTTAATAACAGTAGTACAGTAACTTTCCTTGTATGTAACGAGATAATAAATCTTTTAGTCGATAGTGGAGCAAGTCTCTGTGTATTAAGGTATGAATGGCTTAGTAAGTATCCTCAGTTATTAAAATACTTATGTTATGATAGAATAACTATTAAAGGAGTAAGTGGAAGATTAGAATCGGAAGGTTATATTTTTTTAAATTTAGTTTATAATGATATAGTATTTAGAGAAAAGTTTTACGTTTTTAAAAATAGGTCTTGCTCAGCTAATGGTATTTTAGGAGATAATTTCTTAAAACGCTATAATGCGATAATAAATTATAAAAATAGTGTGTTACAATTAACTAACAATAACATGAATGTTTCTATTGAAATATCGTATAACGCTAGGTACAGACATTTGATTCCGCCGCGGTGCGAAGTAATAAGGTTTATTCCTACATCATTTTCTAGCGATTGCGTTGTTTTATCAAAAGAGATTCAGCAAGGAGTTTTCGTAGCTGGATTAATTGCGAAACCAAATAATGGTCGCATTCCCGTGAGAATATTAAATACTACAAGTAATGAAGTAGAATATGATTTTCAAAATATAACTATTTATGACTTGAATTATTTTGACGTATGTTGTATTTCGGAAGAACAGAATAATGTGAGTAGAGTAAAATTATTGTTTGAGTTATTGAATTTGTCAAATATGAATCAGGAAGAAAGACGTAGTATCGAACATATTTGTGCGAAATACGCAGATGTTTTTCATCTTCCAGGAGATAAATTATCGACTACCAATGTTATGACTCATAGCATATCCTTAAAGGATAATGTCTCTCCTTGTTATATAAAGCCCTATAGAATACCTCATTCGCTAAAGCAAGAGATACAAAGACAAATTGATGATATGTTAGCCAACGATATAATAGAGGAAACAATTTCGGAATGGTCCAGTCCAGTTCTTTTAGTTCCAAAAAAAACAGATAGGTCAAACGAAAAGAAATGGAGATTAGTTATTGATTATAGGCAACTTAATAACAGAATAAAAGATGATAAATTCCCTTTGCCAAATATAACCGATATTTTAGATTCCTTATCAGGTAGTATTTATTTTTCAAAACTAGACTTATCACAAAGTTATTACCAATTATGCTTAGACGAAAACTCAAGAAAATATACTGCATTTAGTGTAGGTAAAATGTACCAACTTGAATTGGACCCAGAATCCCGAAAATATACAGCCTTTACAACTGATAAAATGTATCAGATGAAGCGTTCTCCTATGGGATTAAAAACATCTCCTAGTGTTTTCTCGCGATTAATGACAATTGCTATGTCAGGTATCAATTATAATCAAGCTTTTATTTATTTAGATGATTGCGTCGTTATTGGAAATTGCATAGATAATCACAATAAAAACCTAGTAACTGTATTAGAACGTTTACGAAAAGTCAATTTAAAATTAAATCCAATGAAATGCGAATTTTTACAAACCGAAATTATTTATTTAGGACACAAAATAACGTCGCAAGGTATTTTTCCCGACGATAGCAAAATAGAGACATTGCGCAAGTATCCGGTTCCCTCGAACGCGGACGACGTAAAACGATACCTAGCCTTTGCTAATTATTATAGGAGATTTATACCTAATTTTGCAAATATAGCTTTTCCGTTAAATAAATTATGCAAAAAAGATGTTTTATTTGAGTGGACAACCGAATGCGAAAAATCATTTCAACAATTAAAATCCCTTTTGATGTCCCCACCCGTATTACAGTATCCAGATTTTTCGGAAAATAATATTTTTGAGTTACGTACAGACGCATGTAAAACAGGATTAGGCGCCGTTTTGTCAAACAAAAATGGTCATGTTGTCGCTTACGCAAGTCGTAATTTATCGCCAGCCGAAAGCAGATATCCTATAATCGATTTAGAATTGCTCGCTATAGTATGGGCTGTAAGGCATTTTAGACCGTATCTGTACGGTAGAAGGTTTAAAATCCTTACAGATCACAAACCGCTCGTATATTTATTTAGTTTAAAAGATCCGTCCAGTAGACTAACTAAGTTTAGGCTCTACCTCGAAGAGTATGATTTTGAGATCGTGTATATCCCAGGTCGAAATAATGCAGCTGCAGACGCATTAAGTCGACTCCCGATTACGATGACGTGTGAGGAATTAAAATCACTTAATGAACAAGTTGTATCGGTACTTACTCGAGCACAAAGTAAAAAGCTAGAGTCTAAAGAACCGGTCTATAAAAATAATTTGACTGAAGAGTTATCTACTAGTAGCAGGCCTGATCAACCTGAGATTGTAGAGATTCTTAAAAAACCCAAGGACGTGACAGAGTTAGTTTTCACTAGTGAAAAAATAAATAAGGACACGGATTGTCTTTTCTCTGATAAGAAATTTTGTATTTATGTGCCTTCACAGTGTACTATATACCTAGATACTCGATCGTTATCTACCCCACAGGTGTTAGCGAGAGATTTAGGATCTTTTTGTGAAAAACAAAATATTAATGAGATTTTAATCATTAAAACTAAGCAAAATGCAACTAATATAAAAATACTTGCAAGTTATATGAAAAAGTTGCATCAGAAGGTACCAAAAATTTTAATTACTAGAGATGTGATAAGAATAAGTAGCTACGAGGATAAGAAAATTATACTTAACGACTTTCATATGTTGCCCACTAGCGGTCATGCAGGGGTAAACAGAATGTTGAATAATTTAAAACAATACTATTATTGGCCAGGAATGACTAATGACGTCATAGAATACGTCAAAAAATGTAGTCACTGTCAATTTAATAAAGGACATTGCTCGTTCCCCATACATTGAATGCCCTAGAACGCCCAGCAATGAGAAAATGCTAGTTGTGTTCGGAATCATTCATAAACTCTTATTAAGCATTTGTTGAGATACGGACAAGTTGAGGAACCGTGGACTACTACAGAATGTATTCGATTTTGAGGTTATAATTATTATATTTAATCGTAAAAGATGTACACTTTATATATTCTGAATAGATTTAGTGTTTACCTCTATGTAAGCACTTAAATAATATACATTAAATGAACATAAAATGTAATTAATAATAAAAATAATAAATGCTTATATTCATATTGATTTATGAGTGTTGTCAGTTGGCACCTATGATACCTATACCTACCTGTAGTAGGTAATAATAGATTTCTTTTCAAATGAAATGTTCAGTCTTTCCATTTACCTGTTTCTATATTTTACTATCGGTAATTAGGTATGGTTGGTTTAATAAACAGATATTACATGGGATGGGAGTATAAACTATCTTTACATAATTTCACAAATAATCTTTTTATAAATATAATATAAATACTAGTAATAAGTATTATTAACTAAGGTATCTAGTTATATTTTTATGTTGATAAATACCTATGGTCGCCTTTATTGCATTTATTAAGGTAAACAATCTTGGCACAACTTTTTAACAGAATCACCCATTTAATAATAAAATATTAACGAAGCCAATAAACTATTAAAATAAATCGTTATTATAGACTGAAACCTATTGAATCCAGTTTTTAGTTGATTTTTAATACTGTATTTTCAATAAAAAGGAGTGCCAAGTTGGATGAACAGACTGTAGTATCTAGTAACAGAACTTTTAATTTTTTATTTTTTTAAACAGATTGTCCGTTAACTATGATTAATTGCTAATAAGTTAAAAAAATAATAGAAAAATAATAGTGAAGGACATTCTTTTGGGCATGATAGGGCCGATTTCGTCGATGTCCTTTTCGAATCATAGTATTAAGGAGCCAATGGTTATCACAAATACTGCAAGCTCTGCATTTGAAAGGATAGCTTTAGATATCATGGGTCCATTGCCAGTTGATATTAATAATAACAAATACATTTTAACGCTGCAATGCGATTTATCTAAATTTGTAGAAGCGTATCCTTTGCCCAGTAAAGATTCCGAATCTGTAGCACGAGTTTTTGTAACCAATTTTATTTTAAGATATGGAATCCCTAAGGAAATCATTAGTGATAGAGGCACAGAATTTATGTCTAATATTATGACTGATATTTGCAAAATATTACATATAGAAAAATTAAATTCAACGGCTTATCACCACGAAACAATAGGTTCTCTAGAAAATAGTCATAAGTCATTAGGAGCATATCTGCGAATACAGTGTGATAGGAACACTTTAGACTGGAGCGACTGGTTAGCATTTTGGACATTTTCTTATAATACTACGGTACATACACTAACAAAATACACTCCATTCGAATTAGTGTTTGGAAAACTTTGTAAACTGCCTTCAGACTTTGGAATGTCAATAGAACCATTGTATAATTATAATGATCACCCTAAAGAGATGAAGTATCGATTACAGAGAGCACAGTACGATGCAAAAAATAATTTATTTTCTAGTAAGTTGAAAAGAAAATTATTGTATGACAAATGTACTTATCCTATTACATATAAAAAAGGTGACCTTATTTTAGTGAAAAATCAAACAGGAGATAAACTCCAAAACATTTATAATGGTCCATTTGTAGTTATTGAAGAAATGTCACCCAATGTAAAAATCTTGAAGGATAATAAGGAATATCTTATACATAAGAATAATACGAAATTGTATTACACTTAAAAATAATAATTATAACTAGATTAATTTTATAACTAAACTTATGTTACTATAATTTTAAGTACTATGGAATTAGCCTTATCATATACTTAACATACATTATGCAACATGACTTAATTATTCTATCTAATTTTATTTTTTTCCTTTGAAAGGGAAGGGTGAACAGGACTTTTTCCAGGGAGTTGTAGTGTATACCTATCGGAAACGTAATTAGGTCATGTCGCAATCCGCTATTTACGTAGATAGTTTTAGCAAGTAAGCAATATTATTAATTCAATTATTTTGTAATGTTTTATTTCACTCAATAAACGGACTTCAAACTATAAACTATGTTTCCTTAAATAACCAACGATAGGCTAATATTAGAACATTTTTGTGTTGAGTTTTTAGTGATTTAAAGTTTCTTCTTTAGTGTTTGATACTTATCATGGAGCAAACTCCAACACGTACTACTAATTACACAAGCAAACGAAGAAGGAATAGCGATACATGGAAGAGGAATGTGATAAAAAGCTAAGATAATTTCGTGTTATTTACTAGGTTAGGGTTGGCACCTATTTGATTTTCCTATGTAAACATAATTACACGGATAAAAGTCACAAAAACATTATAATAATAATATTTGTTGATTTGTTTTGATAGTTACGGGTTCTGCCCGTGGAATATTGTTACATATTTGAAACATGATTTTTGTTATCCTTTTCTCCTCATAACATTACCGGTAGGTATTATCCATATACTTTTATGTATGTAGAAATATAGTTTTTTATTTAAAATTTTATTAAACAGGAGCGATAGAACGTACAATAGTCCATTCATGACAGTTACTTCAATTTAGTTGATTTTATTATAATATATCATTGTCGTGATGGCAAACACATATTATGATGTCTGCGGTGTGTGCCCAATTGCAAGTGATCTTCCAAATAGAACGCAAGACTCCGGCTTAATAAAACCTGATCTTTAGTTTCTTATTATTAATTGATTTTTTATGTTTAAGTCCATGTCATTAAAATCATAAAAGGAAATTTTATTCAAACATTGTGTGATTGTGTACACAAGTTTTGTTTTTTACTACGAAATAATGTTAGTTTTTTTTTTATTTTAAATAATTTGATTTTTGTTTCAGTCTATTATTTGTTGTTTATTTCTGTTAATTTTCAATAAAAATATTAATTGAATATAATAATCTTTAATTTTGACAACCCTGTTCATACTCGGCTATCATAACATTTACTTCGCGTCAAAGGCGGCCATATTTACCAAGCTTCGGTTCAAAATCGGCCATTCTAATAATTTACTATCAATGGCGGCATTAATATAGTAATTTTATTTTATTATTATGGTGTCTGTGGTTCATTTTGCGCAATGATTTTATGTTCATTGACATTCAAAATAAGCACAAATTGTAGTTAAATGTCAATTATAAAAATCCTCCCTTAAAGACGAGACTAAACAGTTTTTTTTGATTTGCCAAATATTTGGTTCGCCCTACTTTGCCGCCTTTGATGCTATATGACTCAAATTGACGTCTGTCAGTTTTGTCTTCATAGTGAAGTGACCTGCTTAAAAACATCGACTAAAGTGAATGAATCGATACGGACTTGAAACATAACGTGAATTTAAAAAAATTATCAATCGAATCCCAGTCCCATTATTATTTTTTTCTTTTGTAAATTTAAGGAGCAAAATAAGACAAGTACATAATTTAACAAAAAATGCATTTATTCAGTTGAACTATCAAAACTGTTATTAGTATTGTCATCTTCATCACTGCTGTCAGCACTAAGAGATCTTATTAATTCGTTTTCAATAAATTGTAGCTAACATCAATGATTTTTCTATTTAGTTAATGGAGTTTACTCCTTAAGAATCGATTTGCATATATAAGGGGCCCGGTATGAGAAAAATGTGAGGAGTAAAATCTATCGATGAATGACTTCGTTACGTTTTTGGTGCGCATCCTATGTCGCGCAACTTTGACAAACAAAGATGACGGATTGACATTAATATTTTTTTTTAAATCTGAACTGAATTTAGATATTGTTTCTGATAGAGCAATGGGGACAACGAGGTATGGTACAACCATTGATGCGGTATTTTCAAGATTCGTGAACCACGTATCTACGAACGTCCATGTGTCTTATTTTAGTTAACATAAACCACTTGTCACTGTAATTAATAATGCAGACAATGTTGATTTAATTAATGTTTAAAAAAATGACAATAGTCTGATAATAATAATTACATAATTTATCAACATTCCTAATGATATATTTATGCACATCTGAAATTGACTATTGTAAAAAGTTTAATGTAAAATATTTCGTCGATTAGTTATAATAAATGTATATGAAATGAATAAATATATATTTATATATGTATATTATTTTCATTAATTTGTTAATTTACCCTTTCATACAGTATCAATCTTTTTTAAGTTAAATAAACTCTTTTTGCGTCTGGTTAGACTATCGAACTTAAGGAGTAAACTCCAGTCGTGTGTCGGAGCTGACACACACAATTTTTTTTTGTATTTTTATCGTTAGTTAAAATAATAATAAATATAATTATGTTTTAATTTAATCGCAAAGTGGCTATAAGTAATCATTGCTTTCGATTCAACTTATCAGCTTTCTATTTTTAAAGTAACATCCCTAGTGATTAATAATTAATAGTTTAAAAAAACTAGAAAACACGCTTTTATAAATGCACGTAAAAACCAAAAATAAATATGGATAGTTCAAGTTGTCGCAATTTCTGGGCTGAAGTCTAAACTGTGCTCTTAATTATTATATTTGATTATAAAAGCGTGGGGCGCTGGAACAGGAATAACTTTTTGTATAATTTGCTGAGAAATCAGAAGACTTACGAAGAAGGAAGAGTCCAAGGTTCCATCAGCCACCTTCCAGTCCCATCATCAGACCCGCTCGATGGTACGATGATATTGTATTGTCACATAATCTAATCTATATAATAATTGCTAAGTTTCAAGATGATACACGAATTAGAAGTTTGTGTTATCCAGATTCTTAGATTCCATTACATAGTTACATACAAGTGAACCTAATAAAAGCATGTTAAAAAGAGAAAGGGTTAACTGACGCAGCACTAGACACAATTAAATATGGCAGTTATATGTTACATACTACACTGCGCGGTTTCCCATCGCGGTTTACAGGCGGGAGAAATACGACCGCTGCATGCAGCGTCAAACCGCCGCTGATAACCGGCGTTTTAAACTACATTGGCGGTTTCTCGCTATTGCGTCATTCTGCGCGGGACCTTTTGCGAAGGCGCTCACTCGCGTGCGTCCTTGCGTGGCTCTTTCGCGTCAAAATGTTAAATATGGAGCGATTTTTTTTATATGGAGCGTTTTATTATAGCAATACAAGATCAACTTGCTGGTTCCAGAACACTGGCTCCACCCAAGCATTGCACTTTACTTTGCTTTTTAATAATTCTATTAATATAAGAACTGCAAGCGCAGTTATCATTGGCGGATCCATGTCACACAGCGGTGACACTCTGTACGTGAGAGTTCCAGCGTCAGTGACCTTGAGCAGAAGCGTGTATGCGCTAGGGCTGAACTTGGAATTTAGACTTGTGCCAATGAATATTTATGCATAGTAAGTTATTAAATGTAAACTGATTCAAGGATACTGGGGTAAATAATGAAGGATAGGTTTGATTTTATAATCAATTTTTAATCTTTTAATGTAGGTACTATAACAAATTGCTAACTTTTATATATTTTCTCCTTTTTCGATTCGTTTTATAATTCTTATTATTATCAAAATAATAATAAGATTGCGTAGCGTAGTCAGTCTGTGCGTGCAATGCAGTGCAACGCCATTATTTTACTATTTCGCTACTGCCATCCCTTCGGTCGAGGCAGTCGGCGACTGCCCTCTCCACGCCCCGCGCGCCGCGCAACGCCCCCGCACATCTCCAGACACCCACACATAGCCGCGGGCGATTTTACGAGCACACATGCTTAAGTGTCGCTTCTTTTCGCGTAGTGTATATATTCTGTGTCCATGTTGAAATGAACAAAAGACGACGATAAACCGCGTCCCGTGTAGTTAGATGGTCTGCGGCAGCTTTGTCGCGCGGATACCCTCGTACCCCTTTAGATCAGAAATTATTTATTATGTTTAGAATGGTTTATTAGTGAAAGCAAATCGTAAAATATGTAATTGTAATTGAAAAAAGTTAAGCAACTGTGCAGGTTTTATTTTATGCCCGCCGGCGCCGTTACAAGGTTACGTTTTTGAATTTTGATGAATTGTCAAATGTTACCTTTTAAAATGGCCTGACTATAAGAACACAGTTGCAAGCTTTAAACGAGCATCTAATTTTTTTTTCATAGAGAGAAATATGGAAGCTTAACATAATTATGTTTTTATTTTTTTTTCAATGACCATTGTGCTACAGCGGCCCTGTCGAATTTTCTCTAGCCTTAGGCCGCAAGGCGTGGAAATTTTTCTAGTAAACTTTTCTTTAGATTTAAACTTAACATAAGTTTGTTATTTTATGTATGAGAAATTATGAATAAATATAAAAGAGTAAATACTTGCCTATTTTGTGTTACTCAGGTTTTCTAGATTGGGAGTATTTATCCTTATTTTGGGGAAAAATATGAACTTAGGGAAATTAAATCTGCGGGGAGAACTTTGGAAATCATATTTTTTCTTAGAGCATGCTCAAAGTATTTTTTTTTGGCAAATGGTTGGTGAAAGCCGCCACTTCTAAAATTAAATATAGATACCTTTTGGTACCTAACAAATCTATTAAGGATGATCAGTCACGCTAGACCGTGTCAAGCCTGAACCGTGCTACGGCTGTAATTTATAAACACGTGCCTCGACCGAGCAATTAGGTAGGTACCGTTGCACCGTGATGCAGTTTACTCATACAGATAAAGTAAATAGGGTAAGTGTACTCGTCCAAGCAAAAACGTTTTTTCTTATCTGAGGTATCACTACGATTGCTCGGCGGCACCGCGCGGGCGCTATATTCATGCAACGGGCCGTGGGCCGAGCCGAGGCGGGACCAAATTTTTTCCGAGCGTTGTTCGTTGCTCGGTTGTCAGTCGGTTACCTCCCGGTATAGCTTGAATTTGTCCATAATCCATGTGTAATATATTAATAAATATTAAACTGTGCTACGGCCGACATGGTCTAACGTGAGTCATCCTTGAAAATTTCTCGCATCGTAAATTTGCAATCCAGCGCATCTGTCTAATAGCTAATAACTCAGAAACTATTGATTTATTCCAAAATCTTTATATAACAAATTTTGCTTAGAATCTGTCTCACTATCGATTCCTGGAGTTATTTTTATTAAAATAATTTTCACCCCCGAAAAAGGGTGGCATCTACTCCCAGGGCAAAAGCGCAAGTTGGCAATAAGTCGCTTTTGTTTCCTAAGGTATTTCCCACCTACTCACCAATTTTCATGAAAATCGATGGAGATTCAACGAAATTGGAGGTGAAAACCTTCATTGACAGGACTATATTATTATTATATTTCTATTATAATTAAAAAAAAAATAGAACATTAGTTTTAATAATAACAACTATATTTCTACAAATTTCAAATAATAAATAGAACTAATAAACAATTATTATTAATTTCAGTAGAATACTACTAATAGTAGTATTCTACTAATGAAATTAATAAAAATTGTTTATTAGTTCTATTCTGCATAAAATCAAAATATGCCATACATTTTTCAAGTATATTATTTTAATAATAAATAGCAACTTTTGATACTACCTCTAGTATGTCCATACTTCGTAATTTTATTTTTCGGCATAAAGAGAACTTCGAACTTGATTCAGTTCAGTGTCTTTCTTTTAAAAAAGTTGATAATTTTGATAGTTGGTTTAAAAGTTAAATAATTATACTAATAGAATCTACTTTTAGAATTAACCTAAACAATTTCACTCTTTCTTTGACAGATTAAAGTTGCATAGCAAACTAGTCAAACATCGATTGCGTTTTTACAGAAAATTTAAATTTTGAGTTATTTCTACTTTTGACTAAAGGTCAACTAAAGGTGCGTTTTATTAATAAACACAAAAAAAATTAATATAATTTATTTAAGTAATATTTCATTTCTACTGATACGTAGGTACTTCATTTACATAATTGCTTTGGGTTTCACTTGAAATACAAGATGGAAGAACAAACTTCGGTTATATTATAATAAACATGTACTTATATGACTGAGAAAATATTTATTTTCAATATTTTAAATAGGTAATTGATAATTGAAATTTCATTTAAATTAATGAAGATTATATCAATCTGACGTGAGCTACTTTGTAATCTGAGATAATCTTATAAATTATTTAACTGAGGGCAGACTTCTGTCTATAAATGCACGCATATCTTTAAGTTCCGCCTCCGAAGAGCTATGAGTGAGGCCTTGGTATGTATTGAACTCGATGTTTTTCATGAAGGTCTTGAGGAACGAGGCCGTCATTTGACCCCACTTGAAAGGTACAACCGGATCACAATCACCGTGAGCTTGATAAATCTGTAAATAAAAAAACGAACTGCGTATTCTTTGCTTCAATAGCTTACGTAACTTTTTTTTTTCATGTACATAGGTATCATAATTTAATTTTTTTTGCCTATTTCGTTACCCAATTTTAAGGGCTATATCGAAAGGGTCGGCGTGTCCCCTAGCTAAGCTAACCAATGTAATACGCCGCCCTATCAATCGGACCCTAACTCAGTCTGAAAGTAAAGTTTTTATAAACTTCTCTTAATCGTTCGACAGGTTTTCTAAATCTAAAGGTAAGGTTAGGTGACAAATTATATTTTTTGAGGATCAGTTGAGGAGCTGGCGAACAAAACGTAAATGGTATAATTACGTATCAGCCCCTCTAGCATGACCACCGAAACGGGATATGTTAAAGCGTTATATCGGCATTAACTGTCAGACTACTGTCAAACTCCACTGTAGTCTGACAGTTAATTCCGATATATCGCTACTGGCCAAACTACTTTTTCTTGTTTTGGGCCCGTTGAATTTTATCATAAATAATTTTCAATCAAAACCGCCTAAAACAGTGTTAAAATAACAAATTTTATAAATTAAAAACCGGCCAAGTGCGAGTCGGACTCGCGCACCGAGGGTTCCGTACAAACCTGTCGATTATTATAAAATATTTTTTATTGAAGTTATACTTCTTTAGGCGCGTTATGAAAAAATGATGAGAGTGAAATTTTAAGATGCGCGCGCATCACTGTAAAACAAAATTTTAACAGCATGAAGTTGGTCGCTTTAGCGACCAACTTCATGCTTTACTTTTTGTGTTTACCGCACATTAAGAAAATCTATCAACAAAATAGAAATAGAATATCTATTTAGTGGGTGCTAACGACTGCATTGTGAAGGCCTATCAAAAGTATTTATTAATCTGGAACAACGGAACCAAAGCGCGATTCAGGAGACTACAGCGCCATCTCTTGACCATTGGTGTAGTAGAACCAAAAACCACATCTTTATTTTTTGTAATAAAGTAACAGTTATAGGTATTCATATTTATAATATTTATCCACATGTTTCTAGTTTGTATATTCGGAATACGTGTTTGAGTTTCATACAAGTGCAAATCACATATGTTCTAATAAATTATATTCAGTAGCGATTTTAATTGAATATTTTGATTTTTTTTTTTTTCAAATTAAAACTGAACTTTATTGACTGTGTCCTTTTCCAGACTTTTTATTAATTTATTGTTATTAATTATTTGCATGCAATTAAAAACTAATTTTAAACGATGCCAAAGAAGGATAACTTCTCACGCGCCTACATAAGTACACGCACCCATTTTTATATGAAATTTCGCCAGTGTCTCTACTCTATTTCATTTTCGGCACATTAACTTCGGAACCATAAACAGTTTTCGTGAACGAATGGAATGAGTCACGTTTGTGAGTTCTTTTTATCTCTACTTTTAAGAAAACGTTTTTTTTACTTGGAAACAATACAGGTAGTTTACGGCAAATTTTTGATGACATTAAAAGAACCTTCTTTGACAGTGTTAGCCGACTAATTTGTAGAGTCGATACAATCTACTGTATGTCAACCTCAATTTATCGTTTAATACTATGAAGTATCGAAATAAAAAATAAAAAAATGGTTTATTTGTTAGTTTTACATGCTAAAAATGTTACTCGAGCTAAGCAGCTATTATTAAAAATACTCTTGCAAGTATTTTAGGCTTAATTAAAACAAAAATCTCAAAACGAAAATGAAAAGGTAACACTTTTCATTTCGTCGATTTAAGGTTAAAATTTCGAACAATTATCTGTCAAATGCAACTTTTACTTCGAAAGTTTTGTGCATTAGAGTAGGCTTGGAGAATTTAAATGTCAAAATATTTCGGACGAACGAATTTTCGAAATGAAAAGGAAACAGAGTAGGGAACGTGCGAAATTTCGATCGAAATTTCGTTTTTCGTTGAAATAGAGTAGGCCTCCTGGTAGAAGTGTAGCTATATTGGTCGGGAATGGTATATGAAGTGATGTTATGTCATTAAAAAGTAAGGATCTATGGAACAGAGGACAGGAAAACACAATGTGATCAACATTTCCCTCATCGAACCCGCAGTCACATCTAGGATTTTTTATTATATTGAGTTTGGCAAGATGGCTTCCCATCTGACGAATGCAAGGTCTCATTCTATTAATGGACGCCTCCATCTTACCAAACTTCATATTGAAAAACCAAGGTTTAGAAGGAGTGTGAGCCTGAATTGCAGCATAAAATTTACCTTTTGTTAGTTTACTATATTTCCACATTTGTTCCCACCCTTCACGCAATAGAACAGATTTAAGAATAGCTAATAAATCTAAACAATAGTTCTGGAACTGAAAAACATCGCCACATGATATAGCATCTCTTGCCAGTCTGTCAGCTAGTTCATTTCCAGCTATGCCGATATGGGCAGGAATCCACGCAAATTCTATATGCTGACCATTTTTGATACATTCCTGTGTCATTGTCTTATATTAAAAATTATAAGGGAATAATTTTTCAATTTAAATGCGAACTTTTCTAGTGATTGTAAGGCACTTTTTGAATCTGAAAATATTACAGCAGATTTAAGCTTCTTGATTGATTTTAATGTATTCAACTGCTTTAAAAATACCAAAACATTCTCCTGCCTAAACCGACGATTCTGGAGGAAGTTTAACTTTTTGCACTATATTAAACTGAGAATGATAAACCCCTACCCCAACACACGTAGTCGATAAATGTTTGGAAGCATCACAAAATATATGGTGGAAATAATTAAATACAGTATTAATAACATGAGAAAATTTTAATTTAGCATTCAAATCATATTTGTCTACTAAATCATAATGCACGACAGGAGAATAAGTTAAAGCTTCAAACGGAACATTAAACATAGGAAGGAAATTAGAACTGTATGTGGGGGCAAAAAGTGAAGCAAATCTTCTATAACTAATTAAAAGACATGGTAGACATTTATTGGTGCAATAACTAGAAGTTTGAATTTTTTCATCGAGTACTATAAGTAAAGAAAGCAATGGATTATTAGAAAATTGCATTGTACGAACAAAGAACTTGTCGCAGATAAATTGCCGTCGCAATACTAAAGGAGGTTCACAGCATTCTACTTGCATAGAGTTTAAGGGACTCGACTTCATGGCTCCCAATATTATTCGAAGGGCTTTACTCTGAATTTTATCTAGTTTATTAAAGGCTGTTATATTTCCTGGTTCTAGCAAAAACGAGCCATTATCTAAAATGCTTCTTATTAGAGCATTATAGATCAATTTCAAAGAATACGAGTGAGCACCCCACCAAACTCCTGACAAGCACCTTAGCATGTTCAATAAGCGTTCACATTTGTTAACAACGTATTCGCAATGGCGGTTGCCAGTAAGCTTAGAATCCAAGACGACGCCCAAAAATTTGATGTGGTCCGCAACTGGAATTAAAGTGTTATCGTAAGTAAGAGAAATAGGATTGACTTTATTCTTACGTGAAAAAATAACAACAGAACTCTTTGAAGCAGAGAGTTCCAAGCCATTAGAATCCATCCAACTTGCAATGCCGCTGACAAAAACTTCTGCGACTGAGCGATGGATTTATTAATATTATACAACAAAAGGTCATCGGCATACTGAAGTATCTTAATATTGTTGTTTGAGCAAATAGTGTTTTCTAAATCGTGCGTGTAAATATTATATAAACTAGGACTAAGCACAGATCCCTGTGGAAGGCCTTTAGAAACAGTCCTGGAAAAGACAACATCATCGTTGTATATGTTTATAATACAGTCTGACAACATTTTGATAATAATATTAGTGATGATAGGGGGAACATGTAAAGATTCTAGTTTACGTTTGAGTATATCCAATAAAACATTGTCATTCGCGGAAGACAAGTCAACAAATACAGCTACTAACGAATTGTTTTCTGCAAAAGCTTTGCGAATATCTGTGGTAAGGATAGAAATATTATCAAGAGTGCTTTTACCTTTCCTAAACCCATACTGGGTATTAGAAAATAATCCTTTACTCTTAATAAATCATTCTAAACGATTTTTAATCAAATGTTCCATTAATTTTAACAAATCTGACGATAACGCGATGGAACGATATGAAAAAGCTTCAGATGGATTTTTTCCCGGTTTTAAGATGGGCAACACTGTTTGCTATTTCCAAGATGAGAAATATTACCCGAGATCATCACAGAATTTATTACGTCTAAATAATATTGTAAAGTACTGTTGCAAACATTTTTAAAGTAAGCATACGGGATGCCGTCACTCTCAGGAGCAGAATTCTTACAATTGAGGATTATACCCTTCAATTCGTTTAATGTAAACAACGGAGTATCAATGTCAGATAGGTTATGTGATATGAAAGAAGGAATGTTATTAGCTACCCAAGGGGGAGCTAATTTGTCAAGAAACGGATTAATTAAAGCAGGTGGGATTGATGAGGTTGAATTATTAAAGGAAGACGATTTAAATCTTCTAATATTTTGCCATACAAGACTAGAATTGGGAGAAATCGAATTGCAGAATCTACGCCACCCATCGAATTTCTTTTGTTTAAAGAGCTTTTTGCATTTTTTTATTATTCTGACATACTTTCATAATTACTTATAGTCATATCTGCTTTATACCTTCTCTCAGCAGCTTTTCTTTCATTTACAGCCAGAGTATAAGCGCTTGTTGATTTACTTCATTTAGAATGTTTATAGATGGGTGAGAAATATATATGGAAACAAAACATATGTTATAGACCTTAACAGCCGCTATAGAAATATTTTCATGATGAGTGGGTAAAGAAATAGGAGTAAAAAGGACTGTTTTTTTAATGAGAATAGCTACACCATCGCAGCCATCATGCCTATCTTCACGGAGAGCAATATATCCATAAGCTTTAAGCTTATGCTGAGATTTTAGCCATGTCTCAGATAAAACAAAGATAAAAGGATCATATTTATTAAGAAGGAAAATTACATCACTTATTTTGTTATGAATACTTCTGCAATTCCATTGTATGATTTTAGCTTTGTTGTCCATTTTGAAGAACTTTGATTAAATTTGATATTAAAGAATCAGCGTTGGACGGTGAAGGAGAAGTAGATTGTGAGTTAGTGTTAAAATGAGCTAGAAAAGAGAGCAGTAATTGGATTATGTCATTAATAGTCATTTGGGAATTATTTACATCCTGCACCTGATGACTGAACCCACAACCATCGGAAGGTAAAGGATCGTCATAATCCTTAATAAGGGACTTGTGAGATTCAGTATCATAGCTATGAAGTTGTTTTGGTTGTGCACGAGACTTTAAAAATACAGTCTTTCTATATGATGAGGTTGCAGGTTTATTGTTAGATACAATGTTGGCTGGAATAGTTTTGAGAGTAGAGGATTTGGCAGAATTTTTGGAGGTAACATTAGAATATAATTTTGTAATTCTAGGGTAAGACTTAGAGGCTTCAACATACGAAACACAGTTATGAGCCATGTAGACTTTAATTTCTTTTTGGCGGATATACTCTGCACAAGATTTATTTGTAGCAAAATGAGTACTTTCACATGAACAACAGAAAGCATCACATTCCTCTGTATCACAAGAATCACCTACATGATTCCCACCACACTTGAAACATCGAGGTCTTGATCTACATTGTGTTTTTGTATGGCCAAAGCGGCAGCAGTTATAACACTGTATGGTTGGGTAAATATATAAATCCACAGGCAATGAATTGTAACACATTTATCTCTTCAGGAGACCATTCCACAGGAACACGACGCACTAGACCCATTCGAGTTACATTAAATGTAGGTATAAAGGCCTTCATTCTGTTAGCTTCTAAAATTTTATTACAAATGAAGGAGTTAGCTGCCAAATTAGTTGAGAAAGATAATGCAATTTTATTACGGCCGATAAGTTTGACACTACATCTAACAATATTATTGAATTTGTTCTTTTTAAGGAAATTTCCAAATGACGCAGGATGTATTGATGAGTTATCATTTGGTTCATTTTGTATTTTATGAACATGTACCACATAGGAGAAATATCACTAGAAGTATAGAGGTTACGACCTATGGGAGAAGGATTAACCGCGGGCTGTAGAACAGTAGAAGATGATTGAGGTTCAGAAACGTCTTGTGACTTTTCTGAACATTCGACATGAGGCAAAGAGGGTTTTTTTGGTGACAATTCATGACATATGCAACTATTCATTTCCGAACTTTGGTTTTTGCGTCGTTTTCTGTTGCAGTGCTTGCATACGTGTAAGCGACTGCGTTTCAAAGTACGGCCAGATAATGATCCATCTGTTTCCATTCCAGATTCATTGGACACAGTAATATAAAGTGCAGCCGGGGGAACTTTGTCCCCCGGCGGCCCCCCATCAGGGGAATCGTTTATTAAAGAAAACTATAAAACTTACCTAATCTCCTTCTATATACAAATTCTATATAAAACTATGAAATATATACAAAATTACATAAGATTAATATACAATTCTGATCACTTTATGACTAAATAATGAATTAAATCACCAAAGCCAAGAAAAACGCGCCCGCCTTTTTTTCGTTGATATCGTCGGCCTGACAATAAAACTGTGAAGTTTTATTTTGTCCATTTGCAAAAATTAAAGGATTAATTATCATACAGCCTAGTCTCAAGCCTGATCAAAATAATAATTTTAAATATATGATTGTTTCACGAAAGTTGTATGAGAATAATCAACACGTAATAATTAATAAAAAAATATTGTAAAGTTACGGGCTAGTGCGAAATATTTATACACGTTAAGGGCCGTTTCTTAGCCATGGCCTTTCAAGATTCTAAGTTCACGAGAAGTACCCTGCAGGTTTAGATTGCCGTGCGAGTTTCGAAAATTTGCGGCATAAACGGCTGTATCTTTTAATTGCTTTGGCTTAGAAGTTTGATTTTTTCACAGCTCCACCCTTGGAGCTGTGAAAAAATAGAAAAGACAGTAGACCGGCATATTAGATATGAATTTCAGTTTGATACCTCCACGCGTTCCTGAGAAAAACGGCCTTGACAGACGGATGGACGGACAACAAAGTGATCCTATAAGGGTTCCGTTTTTTCCTTTTGAGGTACGGAACCCTAAAAACCATGCCAGAAGCTCACTGGAGCTGTATGTCATACAGTTTTATACAGCTTCTGTAAAATTTAATTTTATGTAATTATACCGTTGTTTGCCAGCTCCTCAATTACTATTTGCTGATTATTTAAATATGTGTAACTATAGTTCTCTGGCGAATTACGTCGTTCCGGATCCGATCCCTAAGAGAAATTCCCAGCATAGCTTGCTGAGCGACCTTAAATTGGTGGAATAGCCTTAACGTTTGTGGCAACATCTCGGCTCCGTAGGTCATATACACTTTTGGAAACAACTTCGACAGAAACACAGTTCATTGAGACCGATCCCCGGTCGACAATTCGACATGTTCGTTATGCATAACCTTGGTTTTATCCAGGTTCACCTGCAAACCGATACGCGCAGACAAATAAGCCAGGTCGTGCAGCATTTGTTGCAACTCCTGCAACGACTAGGCCATAATGACGATGTCATTTGCAAATCGTAGGTGTGAAATGTGTTTGCCGTTTATGTTGATGCCGCGTTCTTTCCAGTCCAACAACTTGAACATATCTTCCTCTACAATGACATAACAACACATCCAAATGATATTACATCACTCAGTCGCACTCTCCGACGCAAGTTTATACGTTCAGTCTGGTAATTTTGTATTTGGATACGTATCGTTGCGGCTTGGTAAGGACTCATCAATACCTCGACATATTTCCAGTGGATTTGGAATCGTTGTAAGGTATCCAGAACAGACCAAGTCTCGATGCAGTCGAATTCTTTCTCAATGAAAAATTCTCATAGTCCACGAAAGCAAGACACAGAGGTCGATTCTACTCCTCTGACTATTGCACCATCTGCCGCATTGTGTGGATGCTGTCAATGGTACTAATACCTCCTCGAAACCCACTCTGTTCCGGAGGTTGGAAAACCCAAGACTTCGCGCAAGACGGTTCGTTATGACCCTTGAAAACAGTTTGTAGACGTGACTCAGGAGCGATAATGGTCGATAGTTCTTCAAAAAGGTTTTGTCACCCTTCTTGAAAAACAAAATGACCGACCACGCTTCTGGAACACGCTTTCGGAGTAGTCCCAGTAAAGATATCAGTATTAAAAGGTTCCTGAAGTTCTTTTTCCTCTAGTCGTGGTATCATCCTCATCTCGAGCTTATCCTTTTTTTTTACTGTTTAAGGGCAAAGACGATTTCGTCTTAACAGATTTTCTGTATGTTGGCGCATGAGGGTAGCCCCTTGAGCCTTCTCTATAGATTCGGGTATTTAGAGAAGGATCACGGGAATCTGGATCAGACCACAAGTGATATAACTTCTGGTGAAAGTGTCATCCCTAGGCCGGATCCGGATGAAATATTTTGTCATGCCAGGCCTGAAGAAGTCGGCAAGTCGAGAATGCTAGTGTGGAATGCTTGTCTTACCGTCTGCACTCTACTTCTACTTTAAATCTATTGGGATGGATACATAACCTACATATGTATAATATGTTACTACCGTCGCATTTGGCGTTCAACATGAAGGTACGTTCAAGCTAGTTCAAGTTCCCTCTGGCACAACTGGAGAGAGAGCCAATGCATGAGTAGTTTTGATAAGCAATATTGGTATAGTCATGTTGTATAAAAACTTCCCTGTGGCATAATTGACAGTGCTGAAAAGTAGTGGTTCAGGTAAGAAACAGCACACATACTTTTATGCAAACAAAGATCTGGTATTCTAATAATTCTTTCTATGGGAGCCTGTTATTTTTTACTATCCCTTTTTTACATTACAATAAGCTACTGTGGTGTATTCAGAAATGTGAATTATTTGAAATACATATATTTGAACTGCAAATACAAAATCCAAAATACCTATTTTTATTTTAAATTTGAAATACTTTTTTACTAAATGTATTTTATTTGAAATACTTTATATAAATAAATACTTAGTATTTATGAAATACAAAATAGTTTTGTTACATTTTTAAGTCATTTTTCCTATTTTTCATTCTTAAATCCATGATTACCTTATTTATGAATGCACTATCTCCTTTGTATTCATTTTAACTTTTGTCTTTGAGGGTAGGTGTAAAGAAAGGTTCTGTTAAAAGTTATCCAGTTTTAATTTTGTTAAAATATTACATATTCAAATTTAATCTCATTTTATTATATGTTGAATTAATATTTATTACACAATACCTGCCGGAGAGTGTTATCTTAACTGTTGCTCAAACACATCAACAATTTTTTTTTTAAACTACACTTCACTGCTCTGCCCATCAGCAAAATGGACACCATCCAAGACACCCTATCACAAATGCAGCAAATGTTTACTGAGAGGATGAATAAATACGAGAGTGAGCTTCAAGCAGCTACCCCATCATCCACAGTAGCCAGCCTCACTGCCGATTTTTCCACATTCCGGAATTTTATCTTGACTACTATTCGCGGTCTCCAGGATCAAATTGGTATTCTGTCACGTCAGGTGGATGGCATGGAAATGCATAGCCGCAGAAAAATCTTACTATTTCATGGCTTGCCGGAGACTCCAGAGGAGGACGCTGCTGCTGTTGCTGTGAAGGCCATCACAAACCACTTAAATATAACATCTCTCTCTGTTAGGGATGTCAGTCGTTGCCATCGGATGGGGCGTTTCACTGGCAATGATCGGCCTCGACCCCTTGTGGTGAAGATGTGTGATCTAAATTTGCGGAATAAAATTTGGTTCTCCAAGGCAAAATTGAAGGGGACAGGCATAACGATATCAGAGTTTCTAACGAAAGGCAGGCACGATGCCTTTATAGCTGCGCGAGACAAATTCGGCGTTAACAAGTGCTTCACTCGGTTGGGGTTTGTGTTCGTTGTCGGTGGTGACGGAAAACGACACCGTATCAGCTCTGTTAAAGAACTCCATAAGATCCCAGCTCCAGTTACGGCGACGCCTGTTTCCCCGAAATCTGTGGCCCAAGCATCAACCAGTATCAGTTCGCATCCAGAGGCAAATAAGATGCCAGCTCAAACTGCGGAAAAGCCGGAATCTCCGAAGCCTGCTGCACAAATTTCCACCAGGGGCAAGCGTACGGCCAATGCTGCAGTTAAAAAGTAGATAAATGTGAATTTGTTATATCTTGTTAATGTTTACTTTGGTGCATCGTCTCTTCAAGTCCGTGTTCCTTTTTATAATCTTTCAATCCTTCTGTGGATCCTATCGTAACACCGTGTCCATTCACCCCAATGTGTCCCCATCTATTTCATCTCTTCGTTCGTCATGAATTGAAGGTAAAGCTATTTATTGTAATTTTTTCTAACCTTTAATTTATTTACAAATTTTCTAACAAGTTCTTGACACAATGTATGTATTGAAATCCTAATGTCAAAATTACTTTTAAAAATTCACGATTTATGTAGGCTAAGAATTCTTTGTTCATACAGCCACCTTTTTTTTTTTTTTTTTTTTTTTGTTTTCATTCTTTAAATCGGTTTTATGATTGGATCCACAGATTTCGAGGTGCACTGTAATAATGTAACTAAAAATGATTTCTTTCTATCTTTGATAATTTTTGCATTGCTACTTTTTCGTCTATTGTTTTACTTATGCTTGATTCCTAATTATGCTTTGATTTTGTTCCGCTTTTACATCATATTTAGGTTTTTCTGCCTTCCACTCAGCCGGCAGGTGGAGCATAATTTTCATTTGTGCTTATTTATCCCATTTTTTTTTTTTTAGTATTTAAACGTATTTATTTTATATTATTATATTATATTTAATTGATCTATGTCTTGTTCAGGGATGGATAGTGATAACTCCTTTCATTCCTTGCCATCAGTAAGCGACTGCACAGATGATAGTTTTGTAAGTTTGCCTTCTCTCCCTGACTGCCTCGATAGTACATTTTCTGATGTTCCTAAAAACTTTAACGTCGTTCACATAAATGCGCAAAGTATTCCGGCTCACTACAATGATATGCTGGCGTCTCTCAATCACAAAAATCTTCATGCTGTTTTAGTCTCCGAATCCTGGCTTAAACCTTCTCTGTCCTCTTCTTCCTATGTCTTGCCTGGTTTCCGTATGATACGTAATGATCGCATTGGCTCTCGAGGTGGTGGAGTTGCAATTTATTTACGTTCTCAAATTCCATTCACTATTATTAGCACTTCTACACAGCCTCCTCCAGTTAATGCTGGCGAGCATTTGTTTATCGAGATTCTGCTATCACATACCAAAGTCCTACTCGGAGTCTATTACAGCCCCTCTTTAAATGTTAACTTCTTTAGTTCTTTTGAACAGCTCTTGGGAGATTATGTACCATCTTATACCCACTCATTGATAATGGGAGATTTCAATACCTGCCTTCTAAAAAATGATTCTCGTGCAACCTCCCTTCAATCTGTTGTAAGATCTTGTAATCTGCATATTCTTCCCCTTAGTGCCACTCATCATTTTCCAAACACTTCTCCTTCACTTCTTGACTTAATAATCGTCTCTGCTCCTCATCTTGTTATGAAGCATGGTCAATGTTCGGCTGATGCTTTTTCATACCATGACTTAATCTTCTTGTCCTACAAAATTCGTCCTCCCAAAGTTAAGCCCAAAGTCATTCTTCAGCGTAATTTTGGTGGTATGGATAGGGACGCGTTTCTTGATGACGCTCAAAATACGGATTGGTCGTTGGTAATTGGGGCGGTGACCGTCGACGAACAAGTTGAGAACTTTAATAATATAATTACCGAGCTTTATAACAAGCATGCTCCTTTTCGTCCCATCAAGCTCAAACACGTTCCAGCGCCGTGGCTTACTCAAGAGATCAGGGCCCTAATGCATAAAAAAGACGTTGCTAAAAGCAAATATAAACATCGCCCGACCGATTATAATAAAGTCAACTATGTAAAAGCTCGAAATCGCTGCAATTTGGTGTGTAGGGATGCCTTGCGTCGCCATATTCATGATTCTGTCGATAATAAAGATCCAGCAAAAGTCTGGAATTTTCTCAAATCACTTGGAATTGGTAAGTCCCGACACGATTCTACTCCTAGTAGCATCAGCGTAGATTCTCTCAACATTCAATTCTCTTCCTCTTCTAGTCTCAGTGACTCTCAGAAGTCTTGCACTTTAAACTACCTTTCTTCGTTACCAATTCCTGACTACTCTCCTTTTGTCTTTACTCAATTCACTGAATGTGACGTTAAGAATAGCATGCTTTCTATCTCTTCCAATGCGGTGGGGAATGACGGCATCAGTCGAAACATGTTGAAACCTATCCTGGATATTATTCTTCCTATCCTTACCTTCCTTTTTAACAGCTCGATTTACAACGGAGTCTTCCCGTCAGTTTGGAAACAAGCCCAAATTATTCCTCTTCCTAAAAGATCGAACCCTCAAACCATGGTCGATTTTCGTCCCATTTCTATCCTTCCCTTTCTATCTAAGGTTCTTGAACGTCTTATCCATAACCAGTTGAATACATTCCTCACTCGCCACGATCTTTTTAATCCTTTCCAATCCGGTTTCCGTCCTGGCCATAGTACAACGACTGCGTTACTTAAAGTAACCGATGATATACGCTTTGGGATGGATAACGGTCTCCTTACGGTATTAACATTGTTAGACTTTAGCAATGCTTTTAACACTGTCGACTTTGAGGTTCTTTTAGCATTGCTGCGCTCAATTAACGTATCTCCATCAGTGATTGAGTGGTTTCGCAGTTATCTGCATGGGCGCAAGCAGCGCGTTCGCCTCGAGGAGAAATTTTCTTCATGGAGCGAAACGACTGCTGGCGTTCCCCAAGGCGGCGTCTTATCTCCTCTTCTTTTCGCTGTATTAATTAACTCCGTTTCAAACAATATTTCTTCTTCCTACCACCTATATGCAGATGACTTACAAATCTATTGCCAAGCTCCTCTTGGTCAACTTGATGAAGCAGTGCGGTGTACAAACAGTGATCTACATGTGATTTCTAAGTGGAGCAAATCTTTTGGGTTGGAAATAAATCCCTCCAAGACAACTAGCATAGTAATTGGTAGTTCTAGAATGTTAGATAGAGTGGACTGGCAGTCACTACCCAACATCGAAATTGCTGGAAATGTTATCCCTTTTAGTACGTCAGTAAAAAACTTAGGATTAACGTTTGACAACTGTATGAGCTGGGGCCCGCAAATGCAAGTGGTCAGTTGCAAATTGTATGCTTCAGCAGCGTCAGTTAGGAGACTACGTAATTTTCTACCCGTCACCACCAAAATTGCCTTAGCACAATCTTTATTGCTTCCTATACTTGATTATGCTGACGTCTGCTATCTCGATCTCACGGAGGACCAGCTTAATAAACTTGAGCGACTTCAAAATTTTTGTATCCGCTTCATATTTGGCTTGCGCAAATATGATCATGTTTCTCAATTTCGTTCACAGCTCAAGTGGCTACCTATTCGCCTTCGCCGGAATACTCATATCCTTTCTCTTCTTTACAACATATTGTTCAATCCCAAGTCCCCGCGCTATCTAAAGGAAAGTTTTAATTTCCTTCATAATTCTAATACGTTATCTTTAAGGTCATCAGAAAATCTTGCTCTTATGACTCCCGTACACGGCACAACTTTTTTCCACCGTTCGTTTGCAGTGCAAGCCGTACATCTATGGAATTCTCTTCCGGTTTCGATAAGACGTGCGGAAACTATTAATGCGTTTAAAAACCTTGTGAAGTCCCACTATCTGACGTTGTAATACTTTTATTTTTAATATCTCATGTTCTAAAAACTGGACTAGATCAATGTATGTATTTATAGTTATTGTATCTATGTATGTATTTATGTATGTATATATATCTTATATATGTATATGTGTATGATATGTATTTACTAATAGATTATATTATACTAGCGATTTACACCGCCGTCTCTCCCACTTCCTTCTAATCCTCTCCATCCAAAGGTTGCCTGGAAGAGATCGCTTTAAGCGATAAGGCCGCCTATTGCATCACCTGTACTAAATGTTTTTGTGCAGAATGTTCAATGTTTTTCGTGGTGTTTAATAAAGAGTTTTTGTATTGTATTGTATTGTATTAACTTAGAACGTTTTTTCTATTATTACTAGAAAATAATAATATAATAATAAATAAAATAATAATAATATGTAAATCTAATCTGCAAAAAATATACATTATTTCGTTTAAAATAAAGTCAAATACACACATCAAAAGTGTCTAGGGATCAAGCATTTTTATGCGGATTTCTTGAGATTGAGATGTGGCTTTGTAATAAATTTATTATTTTATAAATTTATATGGATCCTTTTTGGTGCATTTCATAATTTGAATCAGGAACTGTGAATCAAATTCGAGTAAAAGATGAAAATCAGCTGTCAATATTTTCCCTATAAAAACATACAACGCATTGAAGACATTATTAGTGCTACTGTTTCCCTACTACTGATTAAAACCAACGTTATTATGGAGCGGCGACGTCATTTAAGCAGGGAAGAAATGCTCAGAGCCGTGGGAATGATAGAAGCTGGTTCCCGGCAACGTACTGTGGCTTTAGCTCTGAATACAAGTCAGTCGACTTTGGACACGATACCGAAGCACTGGTACCGTGGCTGAGCGCCATGGAGGACGGTATCGCTGCACCACACGGAGACAAGACCGATACATTCAAATCTTAACTCGAAGAGCTCCAACAATAACCGCCATGATGTTAGCCGTGAGGCTTCATCACTCTTCAGGGAACTTAATTAGCGACCAAACAGTCAGAAACCGCTTGCATGAAGTGAACCTTCATTCCCGAAGACCGCTACGGGTACCACCTATAGCAATGCACAATCGTAGGATTCGATATCAATGGGCTCTTGAACACAGAAATTGGGCAGAAGAACAATGGCGTTTCGTGTGCTTTTCTGATGAGTCTCGTTTTGGTATGAGACCGGATACAAGACGTATACGACACTGGAGAACCCCTGGACGCCAACAGCGATTAAAATCCTGCCAGGAAGTCCATCCTTATAGTGGTGGAACCATCATGGTATGGGCGGGTATTTGGATCGGCGGAAGAACTGAATTGATTTGGATCAGAGGCAACCTCAACGCTCAAATTTATGCTGAGACGATTGTATCAGACGTCATCGTTCCTCTACAAGTGCAAATCGGTCCCTTATTTCAGTTGATGCATGATAATGCACGACCGCACACCGCAAGAGTTGTAAGACAGACTCTCGCCGCAGCTAACATCAATGTCCTGCCCTGGCCTGCTCAGTCGCCAGACTTGAACCCGATTGAGCATGCATGGGATATGCTACAGAGAAGAGCTCTGCCGAATATGGAGGGTATCCAGTCACAAGAAGACCTTTTTTTGTTGTTGCAACGAACATGGGCGGCCATTCCACAGCGTGATTTGGATGAACTCATTTTGAGTATGCCAAACCGATGTTCTTGTGTTGTTAGTGTTCGCGGTAGAAATACGGATTATTAATTGTTTAAGTTACCCAATAAAATTTTAGAGAAAACTGTTATTTCAGTCTTTTTTTCGAACTTTTGTGTTAGTGGTTCAAATGTCAAAAATCCCTTTATTAGGAAAATGGCAAATTTCTTTATTAATGCAAAGGTGACTTGGTTTATCGTTACTGTGACAAACGAAAACACTTTATTTGATGAATCCTTAAAGAAAATTTTAATTAATATCAATCAGGAGAAAAGTTATTGCAAAAATATATGTTGATCCCTAGACACTTTTGATGTGTGTATGTGTTATTACGTTATTATCTTATGGGATGACCATAATTTTTAATATTGTCAAATACCCCATTTCAGTGAGGTAATTTTGGCACCGGGAGTCACTCTGATAAAAAGAAGGAAAGGACAGAATCTTATTATGTTTGTTGAGGACTCTGATTCTTTAGCAGCCAGTGATAATGTTAATACTACTACAATAGATCTGGAAACACTACAATATTTAAAAGATGAAGACAATAGCTTAGAATCCATGAACAGGTATAAAAATGTAAATAAACTCTTCCTTAAATATAGTACCTGCTTACAGAGTTCTGCCCTTGTTGAATGACTATTTCCTTTTGGTGGAATGATTATGAGGCCCCATAGGCGGAACATGAAAGATGAACTCTTTGAACTAATACTAGTTTTAAAATCAGTTACAATAAAAATAAGTGCTTACGCTTACAAGGTATTTTTTCAAAATAGGTTTTGATAATATGTATTTTACATTTTGTATTTAAATACTTATTAAAACTATTTTGTATTTCTATTTGAAATAGTGCTAACAACTATGCATTTGCATTTTGTATTTAAATACTTTTACTAAACTATTTTTCACATCTCTAGGTGTATTGAATGTGCATTGAATGTTGTGTACATTTAAATAGTGATTTTGTTTGTATTGTATGTTAAATTGATTGTTATGCACTTATCATATTTAAACAATAGGTGCTTTCAAATAATTTGAACAGTTCAATACACATTTAACCTTATATCCTGCATTACTAATTCTAAAAAGGATAATGTTGGTAAAATGTAAATAAACTTTTTCAAATAAACAATTAGTACGATCTACAAATGTGATAATATGATAATAAAAAAATACCGGTAGATCTAGTGGAGCCTTGACACCATCTGGAAAATGGGCATGTCTTGGTAGCCAACAAGACAGTGACATTACACCAGCCAATCTCTCAGGATAAGTCAGTGCTGCATGAAGGGCTAAAGCTCCTCCTTGAGAAAAGCCTCCAACCAATATGCGGGTTGCAGGAATACCAGCCTAAAACACATTTATTTAATAACTATTTAATGGTCCACAAATATACATGCATAGGTCCACACCAAGAGACATCAGTTTACTCTAAAATTTACAAAAATGTGTACAATTTTATTATTTTTGCAGTGAGATGATGCAACAACTTAATGCAATTTCCGAGGAGTGGCTAAGGTTTGATGTTTGGGTAAGCTAGAATTGTTGTCTTGAAAATAAAAGGTACAATTTTGCCTCTATTATAAGGAAATGTTACTTTATTGATTACCAATCATCTTTATTTTACATAATGATTAAAATATAATACATAATATGCTAACATTTATTAATAGTAAATAAAATTTCAATAGTTTGATGTGTTTGACTGTACTACAAATTTATGAATTTTAATCATTTTGTAATTTATTGTATCAAAAACCAATTGAGGAATTTATTAGTATAAATTTACATTATAGAGAATCCAATGTGTTTATTTTTAAATGTTAATATTAATATGGCTGCTACAATATGTTTGATGTGTACTATGTTTTTTTGTGCAAGCTAGGCTCTTCATATAAAAAGGGCCTACAACTACTAGCAAATTACATGAAAAAAAAAACTCATTTATTCAATAACTGGATTAACATATTAAAAGTGATAACAGTAGTGTTTCATTCATGTTTTATTTTGTGAATTTGTAGATAGATATTTTTCATTATACTTATAATGTTGATAAAAAAATAATATATTTGGTGGTTTGTGTTTGTTGGTCGTCTCAAATAAATACATAAATAATGTTACCCAATAATATTTAGCTCTCATTACCTTGACTTCATCTGAAATTAGTCCATGGACAAGACTAGTAGCCCTTAATATTCCTTCTTCATCTTCAGGAGCAGTGGCATCAAGGCTCCTCAAATCAAACCAAGATGGCATTCGGAACCCAGCATTTAATGTTACTGGCATAGTAGAAGCTGTGGGACAGATTACTTTCACATGAGGTCCCCTTATTGCTGCAATTGTACTAGCCCAACCATGTCTGCAGTGACAAATAAATACGAGATTAGGTTATATTTTTTACATATTTAAGGACATATTCAGCTACGTTTTCTCACGCAATAGTTTTAGTAAAGTAAGAACAAATTACAGTGCATAGATACTAACCCAGTATCGCCTAAACCGTGAAAGAATATCAGCTGAAAACAAAACATAATTAATTTTGAGAATATGAACTTTCATCCCGCGTTTCGTACATCAAACAAACTACTCACAGATGCAGTATGTTTTGCCGTAGCAGCAATAATCACAGGATTTGGTTCCATCACTTGAAAATCAATACAACTGCAACACAAGCACAATATAAACTTTTATACAGTACGAACATCTGAAACGCCGTCTACGACAAAGAATTATTAATAATTCCTAAAAGATAAGTTTATAACATACACGAATTAAAGTAGACAGGTATCTTGATAGAAATATAGAAAATTTCTTATGAAAACCATCGACCGACTTTCCAAATTACTAACTGACTTGACTTGACTGCTGTCACAAGACAACGTAAAAAATCCTTCACATCACAGATAACTTTTTTATGTTTTTTTGACGTTCTCCCTTTCTACGGAAGGCAAAGGGAACAATGGCCATACAGCCTAGTATTCAGTTTTCTTTGTTCTTTCTTTTACATTTGAAAGTGGGTGTGATGCATTCTAATCGTATTTTTGAAAATTCCACAGGGTAATTTTTCCAGGATAGAAGGTATAGAATAGGTAGGATAGAAGGAAGGTATGTCTTAATCCAGGTCAAAATATATCTGCGTACCAAAGTTCATCTAAATCCGTTTTTCCGTGATTGAGTAAAAACATACAAACTTTCATATTTATAATATTAAGTAGGATATATATATATATATATTTTAATTAAATTTGAATTTATATTAATAGAAAATTAAAAGTACTTGACCGTTATTCGAAGCTTTATAATTGAGATAGGCATTTCCGTTTCCTGTAATTTTAATCATTTTTGTCCTCTTTTTCACTTCCGGTTGACAAACTTCCGTTGACTCGGCGGGCAGTGAAAACGCGGCACCTTGTTCATTGGCGTCTTTTCCCCGTAGCATTAACACGGTTTAAAACACCGATAAGTTATCAAGAAATTATTTTATTGCTAATAAATCGAAATAAAAGTGAGTGAATATTTCAAAGCAGCAGTGTGTGAAAAATAATAAGAATGTAAGTACCTGCATATTTTCAAGTGTCCTTTTAAATAATGCTATTGAATCTGGTAAAGTGTTTAATCTCTTTGGAGTATAGTACCAGATTTAAACAAGCGATATTCCGTGAAAACGGATTCGTCGTGCGATGTGAGTATTTCACAACATACAAGGATTCATTGGTTATTAGTAGCTCATAGTTTTGTAAAAACAATGGAAATATATATAAACATGATATACAATAATATATCATGTAAAAACGTGGAAAATATGGGTTACATTACCTAAATAAGCTTCATTACGTTTAGTTAATTTTATGATATGGTGAAAGACATATTAATAATTTGAATGTATGTTATAAAAATATTAAATGGATTTTCCGTTCGAAAAGCTTAAATTAATACGGTCCTAGTGCTCAATTGATATTTTAACGAAGTGGCTCATAATCTTTGATCTTGATAAAAAAAAAAGTATTTACCCACATAATTTTCGAAAGACCGTACCAGGAAAAACGCGGGAAACTTCGGTCTGATTGGTCGTGAGAATTTTATAAACTCACTTTTTTAATGTAAATTGGATCAGTTGAGTAGTATTGTGTTAATATTTTAGTTTATTGATATCTATTTAGTGTACATGTTGTATTTTTCTTCTTATAGTTGGTAAGTAATAGTTTTAATTTCAGTTCTCATTTTATGTTTGATCCAGACGACCCTGGGGGCTCTGGCCCCCAGGTGTCGAATGTAATTACCGTGGATTGTAATTCCGGCTTAGACACAGAGGGATCTGTACTAGATTCCGATTGCTCGAACCCCAGAACTAACTCTAAAAGAAAAAGAACACATGCCAGTAGGATCTGCAAACATTGTAATAAAAAAAAGAGGAAACATCATAAATCTTCAATTGATTCTAGTGAAACAGACTGTAAATGCGATTTAGCTTCTTCTGCCCCCGTTAGTATACCAATGCAAACTAATTTACTTTCAATTCCTTCTTCCAATTCAGCATCTCAATTACAATACACTCAATCTTCTATTGACAACAAAAAATCATCACAGCAGCCAATAGGTAGAATTCTTTATCAGTCATCAGATGCCTCTCCTTTTATTGTTCACATCCAAAAGATTCAAGAAGATCCGAATAATAAAGTATCAATCCACCCAGTTTCCTTTGGACAGTTCTTAAAAAAGCACTCCATTAAAAATATTGTTAATGGTAGTTTGAAGCGCATTGGCAGAAACAGACTTTTACTTGCCATTTAACCATTTTGAAGATGCTAACTTATCATATATAATCCTGAAATAAAAAAGAACAATTTAAAGTCATTCATTCCCACTAACAATATTACTCGTATGGGTGTTGTGAGGGGAATCCCTACAAACTGGTCAGAGGAAGAGATTTTAAAAAATGTAAATGTGCCCATTGGATGTGGAGCTATTCATAAGGTAAGAAGATTTAATAAAAAAGTAAATAATAATGGTAGTACAAGTTACATTCCAATTGAAACAGTAGTGCTCACTTTTGATGGCCAAATCTTACCAAAACGTGTATATTTATGTTATAATTCTTTACCTGTTGATCTGTACATTTATCCGACTATTCAGTGTTTTCAATGCTGTCGATATGGTCACATTAAATCACAATGTAGGTCTTCTCCTCGTTGTTTCAAATGTGGTAATGGTCACTCTGGTGACTGTTGCAATGTTGTAGAAGAAAATGTTACATGTTGCCTTTGTTCTAGATCACATTTTGCCACTAGCCGTAAATGCCCTGAGTTTTTTAGGCAATAAAATATTAAAGAATCTACGGCCAAAAGTTGTCGCTCATATGCAGAAGCTCAGAAATTACAACCTCCTATTGGTAGATCATATTGTGATGTTTTGTCTACTCCAATATCTACTACATCATCACAAATAAAGGTCTTGAATCCAAAGCCAGAAAATGTTAACAAATCTTACAAAAATACAGTTTTTCTAAAGCCTAAAACTCCTGTACAACTTGGTAAAGGATTTGACAAAGTAGCTCATGCGAAATTAACAAATGAATATGATATTCCATTACCAACAGTTGGAACAGGGTGTGATTTCAACTCCCTTCAAAACTTGTCAACTCGTGATTTAATACTCACTCTTGTAAATTTTCTTTTTCAATCTTCACAAGTAATATCTGAACATTCTATACCGTCCAACACTGCCACTTTTATTGCAAATGAATCTTCAAATAACAACAATAATGGATCAGTCACAAATAATTCAGTGGAATTTTCGCAGCATTAGCTCTAAATAAAGTGATATAATCTATTTAGCAAATACTTATCAACCTTTTTTAATTTCATTACAAGAAACCTGGCTACGTCCCGGTTTTAATTTCCGAATTCCTAAATATTCTAGTGTTCGTCAAGATAGGTCAGGCGGATACGGCGGAGTAGCAATCTTCATTAGAAATGATATTAATTTTTCTCAGTTTACTATTCCAAATCATAGTTCTGATTTTTCAATTATTGCCGTTAGCAATAACAACATATGTTTTGTTTCTCTATATATTCCACACCCCTCTTTAAGTGTATATAATGAAATAGAATCAATTTTTTCTATACTTCCCAATCCAATCTTAATCATGGAAGATTGCCCAGCATGTAACATGGGGCAGCTCCAATAGTAGTCATTATGGCTCTCGACTGTTAGATATGGTTGATAAATATAACTGGTGTATTTTAAATAGTGGTGAGGCAACTCGTCGCTCACAACCCCATGAAGGAGTCAGTGACCCCGATCTATCCTTCTGTTCACCTAATTTAGCTTCTATCATTTCTTGGAAAACTTTATCTTCCACTTATAGTAGCGATCATTTTCCAATATTAATAAATTTTCCTTTAACATTATCATCTCGTACTATAATAATCGCTCTCCTAGAATAAAATTTAAACTTGAAAATGCTGATTGGTTTTTGTACAAACAAGAAGTAGAACAGGTAATTTCTAACCTCTCGTCCATCGAACAAAACAATCACGAAGTTAGTGCAGAAGCCTTTGCATTGACTATGTTGCAAGCTGCAGAGAAGGTGTTCCCAGTCAAAAATAATAATCGTAACAAGATTCCATCTCCCCCTTGGTGGGATAACGGGTGTTCATTAGCAGTTAAAAAGAGGAAGCTTACAGAAAAATTATATAAAGGAAATTCTACGAACGAAAACATTGATTTATTATATCGTGTAATAAAGAAGCTTCTTAAAAAAAAGAAATGGGAAGGGTGGAAGACCTTTTGTGTTTCTTTATCACCTGACGTCTCACTTTCTGTAGTTTGGCAAAATATACGTCGTTTTCGATCAGCTTTTAAGGAACCTGGTGCATCTTTTCTTCCAAAAGATGTAGTAGACAACTTTTTAGATAAACTTGCTCCTCCGCTAGTTCCCAATATCTTTATCTCTCATACTCTTTCCCCAATAATTAATACCAACAGCTTAACAAGTCTCGATTCTCCTTATAGCCTTGCAGAGCTGAAAGGTGTTTTAGCCTACGTTAAAGATTCTGCTCCAGGAACTGACGGTATACCATATTCTTTTCTCTCTCATGTAAGCGATTCTAGCCTTTGTTATTTTTTAGAATTAATTAATTCCATTTTGATTTCTGGCAATATTCCTACGTCGTGGAAATTACAAGAAGTAATTCCTATTCTAAAACCAAATAAGCCTCCTTCTGATGCGAATTCATATAGTCCAATAGCCCTCTCATCCGTTCTTGCTAAATTAACCGAACATCTAATAAAAAATCGATTAGAATGGTTTGTTGAAACTCATGAATTTCTTGCTCCGAACCAATACGGTTTTAGAAAGGGACGAAGTACTATGGATAGTCTTGGTGTATTTACTACCGATATAAGATTATCATTAAGTAACAATGAATCAACACTTGCAGCTTTCTTAGATATAAATTCGGCCTATGATAACGTCGATCTGCACGTATTAAAGCTGAAACTCCTAAACCTAAAAGTTCCTCTTTTGATCACTAATTTTATAATTATTTACTTGTCTGGTAGAGTGATTACAATTGATACGGGCGATTCAAAGTATATATCTAGAACTTTATGGAAGGGTTTACCCCAGGGATGTGTCATAAGCCCTATCTTGTATAACATTTATACACATGACCTCGATAAAGCCATTCAAAATTCAAATAGTGATTGTAACAATGTGTCGGTATTACAATATGCAGACGATTTAGTTGTATATGTTTCGGGACGATCAATTTTAGAAATAAGTAATATTTTAAGTAGAGCACTGTCCAAACTTAAAATTTGCCTACACTCAAACGCTCTTAATCTCTCCGTTTCAAAAAGCTGCGTAGTGTTATTTTCTAGAATGCGTCTGTCCCCTTCTGTTTCCGTATGTTTCGACAGTAAAGCTATCCCGGTACAAAACGAAACAAAATTTTTAGGAGTTATTTTAGACGCCAAATTATCAGGTTTATCTCACTGCTATTATGTTACAGCTCGATGTGTACGAGTTTTAAATATCATGAGATGCTTAACAGGTGTTTGGTGGGGTGGACACCCATATACTTTGAAACTTATTTACAATGCTCTTTTACGAAGTATTTTAGACTATGGAAGTTACTTTCTTGAGCCATGTAATGCTGTTGGGCTTAAAAAGCTTGATGGGATACAGTCTAAAGCTCTTCGCTTAATAGCCGGTGCAATGAAATCTAGCCCTATCAATGCTTTACAAGTGGAATGTGTCGACCCTCTTCTGCGACTCCGTCGTCAATATCTTTCTGACAAGTTTTTGTTCCGTGCTTTGCAATTTGCTAAGCACCCGCTTCATTCCAAATTATTTACTTTTTCACATATAGTAACATCATCTTCTTACTGGAGGCTTAAGTCACTACCTTGTTTAGTTGTAAGTTTTCGTAAATTTTCCTCTCTGCATTCCCCTACTCACATCTCTCAACGTCTATCTATTTTTTCTACAGACTATGAAGCTTTAACTCTTGTTCCTAAAATTTATTTTACTTTAGATATATCTCGATCCATTTATTCTGCAAATGTTGATTTTTATATAATCATAGATAGAGAATGGCCAGATCGACATTATATTTATAGCGATGCATCTAAAAACTCTTCCTCAGGCCTCGTTGGTTGGAGTTTATCATCAACAATCAATAATTGTCCAAAAAATTAAACTACCACCTGAAACTTCTGTTTTTTGCTGGTGAATGCTACGGATTATTTAAAGCTTTAGAATATATTAATCTGATGAAATTGCATAAATCTGTTATATTTTCTGATTCTAAAAGCGCGCTTCAAGCACTTCAAAAATTTCCTTTTAAATATACCAATCATCCTGTAATTATAGATTGTACAAAATTGCTCTGGCAATGTCATTTAAAAGTTTTCGATGTAGTTTTTGCCTGGATACCTAGTCATATAGGTATTTCTGGCAATGAAATTGCTGATAAACTTGCCAATGATGCTGTGGATTGTGGTGATATTTTTCCATACAAAAACTTTATTAATGATCTTTTGGATCTTCCTAATTCGGATCTACGTGAATCTTGGGAACAAGTATGGTCTGTTTCTAGTAAAAATAAACGAAAGCATTACTCACAAATTTAAACTTTCATTCCTACAAAGCCTTGGTTTTATAATTTTAGATTTGGCAAGATAACGACCTCTATCATAACTCGGATGAGACTGGGTCATGTTTGCACTCCTTCTCATCTGGCCAGATTAGGAATAGTTAATAGCAGTAAGTGTAATTGCGGCGCTGATATTGGCGATTTAAACCATATTTTTTTGCCTGCTCCTTAAATTACTGTTCCTCTTTTATTGACTCCATAACATCCCTTCGTACTCCTCTCCCGACTTCTATAAATACTTTGCTATATTCTATGAAATATGATATTTATTTATGTATTTCAAATTTTATCCTTAAACATAATATTAAACTGTTAATATGTAAATACTTACCTGATCCTTTACTAAAAAATTCCGTTCATTTTTTTATCCTGTTTCCCTACCTTTACATTTGTATGTGGCTGACGCACAAACCGTGCAGGCTATAAAGGAAAAAAAAGACCGTACCAAATTGGAAATTTATTTCGTGTTTTTTTATTCTTTATTGCTAGAACCGAGTTTGTATGAGAGTTTTTGTTTTGAAAACCTATAGAATCCACCGGGAAGTTCAACAATCGGGATACGATGATTTCTCATTAATTGACAATTACGAACCACGCTTAATGGAACGTTATTATAATGCAGTGTTATTTACAGAATGAGTACTGTTAATGTACCAGTTATGGAAGTGCCATCTGAAGCTGGGCCAAGTAATGAGCACCGCAAGCGGGTTCGTAGTAGCAGTAGCAGCAGTTTTTCCAGCAGCTCCAGTTCAAGCTCTTCGAGCTCTGGACATAAGAGGTCTCATCGTCACCGTCATAAGAAAAGTAAAAGGAGCAAGCGTAGCAAAATACGTCAGGTGACCAAGGAGATACGTGAGTTACGCAATTTTTTAACTCGACCTCCCAATTGTGATGTTATGGATGCAGACCTCATGTCCGTTTGTTCAGCAATAAGTGGAGATCTTTATAATCAGAATGCTAGTAATGAGCAAATGTCAGATATAATGGCAACTTCTTGTAATTCTCAATTCACGTTCAATATTGAGACTAAACTGAAGGAACCTTCTATTCCTAAGACACCCGAAAATTTTATTAAAATGCTTAACGAAGTTCAACTTTTCGGTAATGCGTCCTGGTCTGATATTAGGTACGCTGAGACCCAAAAGCTGTACAATCATGCCCCTGGCTTTACAAATCTCGATTGTAATCCTGAAATAAAGCCCTATGATATAACAACACAGTCGGCAAAAGCTGATAAAGCTTACGCAGCTATAACTTATTGCATTCTTAAACAAAAAGAATCCCTACAAGAAAGTATTCGGAATTTACTCACTTGGGCTTATTCAGATAACGGAAATTTAGATAATTTAGGTAACAAAATTGAGGAGTTATTTGTTAACGGTGAATTTCATAAAATTTCTAATGATTTATTACAACTGGTATGCGGCCATAGATCCGAAATTGTAGAAGTAAGACGAGACGCTATAATTAAACATGTTGGCTTTTAAAATATCAATTGGCCAAATTCACCCATCTGTCTCGCATATTTTTGAAACCAATGCCTTTTCGACGGCAATAGAAAAAAATGGGGGCATACGTAAAGTCTTTTGGCCTCTTAAATCTGAAAATGTTCAAAGAGGTTTTCGTAAAGCTTCTCGTCCGCCTACAAGAGAGGAGAATAAGAAAAACATACCGTTAAGTGTAGGGCGATATCCAATCTGTGCTTCAGGCTTTTCTAGACCTATGCATAATATTGTGCCACCCTCGAGGGGTGGATACTCTCATAAGAACCAAGATAATACAAACGGCAATGGGCACAATAACGGTTCATTTCAATACCGAGGCTCGACGCCTCGAGGGGCGCATAGAGGTGCAAGAGGATATAAATCGTCCTCTCGTGCCGCTAGAACCAAACATTATGATCAATGACTCGAGGTCATTTCACGCCGGCCAGTTAGCCCATCATTACGACGCGTGGAGGAAAATGGGAGCTCCGGCATTGATCTTAAAAATTATAGAAGGTACCATTTGTCCAAAAACCTCCCTTGTACTTTCCAAACAACAAAAGTCGCTGTTGCACTCGATTGTCAGGAGAGATGACTGCAATCATTCAGAAAATGAAAGCTCAAGGAATATTAAAACCAGTGCAGCCCAGTCCTAGTTTCATTTCATCTCTTTTCCTTGTACCAAAGAGCGACGGATTGTTCCGCCCAATATTCAATCTGAAAGCATTAAACAAATTTGTGAGAGCAGAAGAATTTCACCTTGTCAATATTCATCGCATTCCCGATTTTCTACAGAGGCAAGATTGGATGTGCAAAATAGACTTGAGTCAAGCTTATTTTCACGTGAAAGTTGCAAAAGCACACAGACGCTTTCTCCGCTTGAATTACAACGGAGAACTCCTAGAAATGACTTGCCTACCATTCGGATTGAGCACAGCTCCCAAAACCTTTTCGATTCTTATCAATTGGGTGGCCGAAATCCTGCGAAAAAGAAATGTACGCATTCTTTCATACTTAGACGATCTTCTAATAGTAAACCAAAATCCTGTTCTTCTTCAAAAACATGTGCATATCACTGTAAATATTCTTCAAACGTTAGGATGGTGTGTCAATCTAGAAAAATCAATAATGGTTCCCCAAAGGAACGTTGTGTATCTCGGAGTCTTGTGGAAACCATGGGACAACTTAAAGTCACTGCCAAAAGAAAAGATTATAAATCTCCGGGAAAAGCTTCTAAAAATGTTGAGTCAAAGGCGGGTAGTCCTAAAAGAAATACGCAGTCTGGTAGGTCTTTTAAATTTTGCCAGTTTTTGTACCTCGAGGGCGACTACATCATCGGCAAATGTTGCGATTAATGAATACAAATGAAAATGAAAATAATATTCCAGAAATGGGGGCTTCCAACGATCGACCTCTTTGCTTCGGCGAGAACCCATGTAGTTTGCAATTATGTGTCTCTGGACCTGAAAGACCCCAATGCTCTCTTTTACGACGCATTCAGTGTAACATGGAACTACCATCTTGCATGGGTATTTCCTCCGCCGTTTCTAATACCCAAGGTCTTGTCCCATCTGAACCTGTCGACAGGCGTGTTCCTAATAGTCGCCCCTCGGTGGCAGAAAGTATTTTGGCGAGCAGATCTCAGAGCGAGGGCTCTCGAAGCTCCATTTGTCCTGACGAACTTGAGCACCAGTTTAATAGACACATCAGGAGGTCTGCCACCACCGAACGTCAACGATCTAACTCTCGAAGTTTGGAAATGTGGGGGTGGGGCGAAGATGTAAAAGAATGGAATAGTAATCAAATCTCTTGGTTAAAAAGTTCTTGGCGTGATTCAACTTTAAAAATATATTCTATAGCATGGAAACGTTGGTTATCGTGGAAAGAGAGAAACCAATAATGTTGATGCCCATAGACCCTCAGGCTCTGAATTAGCGCGATTTTTAGCTGATTTTCACTTTACTCACGGCTTTTCGTCTCTATGTAATGCGGAAATGTCGAGTCATCTTAGTTCACATGTTATAGTTAAACATATTTTAAAATCAATATCTTTAAAAAATCCTAAAAATATAAAACCACCTATTTGGGATATCGACGATCTCCCTAACTTTTTGTGTACATATTTGGATAAAACCAATATCTATCAAATATCTCGTCATACAGCTATTCTTTTACTCCTATGCTCAAGACGTCGTATCCACGATTTGACTTTACTTAGAGTGTGAGGATGTAATGTACTATCCCTACAAATAGCGAGCGGATACGAAGTGAAACACCGTAGAAGAAATACAATTCGTATACTGATAATAATTAAGGAGATACAATGAAATAATTATTTGGAAAAGACGGAAGGACGAGTGACGTGGAGTTGTGTGCGAGGCGATTCGTAGCACACTGCGCTGCCGGCCAAGCGACTGGGAGCAGGTTCCAGGCAGGTCCGCGTCTCCCGCATACCACGCCCCGTGGCATACGCGTTCGTGACGTAGCCGCTGTTAGTGATGAGGGCACGACGACGCGTAGTGATGTGCCACACTACCCCCCTGGGAGAATCAAAACCCTACGGAAAAATAATGAGGGAATTTAACATGTCGCCCCGAACGAGTAGTTTTGACAGGTTCGGGCTCAGGGCGACTTGTAGGATTATTTGGTGGTGCATTCTTCGCTTCCGTCAGAACGAATGCTGGTTTGGTTCTGTCTATTGAAACGGTAACCGGTCCTCTATTCAATTCAACAGTTACTGTTTTCTCTGTCCGTTTCAAAACTTTATGAGGACCACTATATGGAGCTTCCAAAGAACCACGTAAAGCATCCTTTCTGAGGAATACGTACTGTGCTATTGGTAAGTCTTGGTGGACAAAAATGGTTTTCTGACCATGTCGCGATGCTGGCACTGGCTTCAAGCGTGACATATGAATGCGCAGATTAGATACAAAGTCTGATGGCTGAGGTAACTGGGAGTTATTAGAATGAAGGAACTCACCAGGAATCCGAAGAGGATCACCATATACCATCTCAGCAACAGAGCATTGCATGTCGGACTTCCAAGCAGTACGCACTCCAAGGAGTACTGTAGGCAGCACGTCTGTCCATCGTGTAGTCTCGTGGGCCATTATCGCAGCTTTCAACGTCCGGTAGAAACGCTTCACCATTCCGTTCGCCTCTGGGTGGTAAGCTGTGGTATGACGCAGTCGAATTCCGCAAAGATCTGTCAAAGATTTGAATAAATGCGAATTAAATTGACGTCCTTGGTCAGTTGTCACAGTTTCCGGACACCCAAAGCGTGTTACCCAAGCATCATAGAAAGCTTTAGCTACGGATTCAGCTGTAATATTAACAAGTGGTATGACTTCTGGCCATCTGGTAAACCTATCCACAACCGTAAGACAGTATCTAAAGTCATCGGAGGGTGGGAGTGGACCTATCAAGTCAATGTGTATGTGACTAAATCGGTGGGCAGTTAATGGAAAGTCAGTTGTGGGAGAAGAGGTATGTCTTTGTACTTTAGATCTCTGGCATGATATGCAACTTCTTACCCAATCACGACAGTCTTTTTTCACAGAAGACCAAACAAATCGGTCGGTGATGAGTTTTGTAGTGGGCTGAACTCCGGGATGGCTCATGTTGTGAGCATTTTCAAAAATAGAACGGCGCAGCTTTTCGGAATGTATGGACGGGGTCTTGACTGAGAAACGTCACAGTAAAGGGTAATATCCGTACTTGGTACTGGAACTTTCTGAAGTTTCAAGGAAGAAGAATTATTTTCCAATAGCTCACGAACTTCTGGATCGTTATGCTGCTTCTGTGCTAACGTTTCAAAATCAGGAGGGATAGATATAACCTCTACACGAGACAATGCATCAGCAGTAATATTTTCTTTGCCCGAAATGTGCTTGATGTCGGTGGTAAATTGGGAAATAAAATCCAAATAATTGAACTGCCTTGGGGAAGATTTCCGATCTTTTTGCAGGAAAGCATAAGTAATAGGCTTGTGGTCTGTAAAAATTGTAAAATGACGACCTTCTACTAAATAGCGAAAATGCTTAACGCTCTCATATATTGCAAGCAATTCACGGTCATAAGCACTGTACTGCTGCTGAGCTCTGTTTAACTTTTTTGAAAAGAAAGCTAACGGTTGCCAACTACCTTCTACTAGCTGTTGTACTACCGCGCCTGGTGCTACGTTAGAAGCAAGCGATGCATTATGCAAAGGATGTGCTAAAAGAGCTGACATGGAGAGACTTGCCTTACACGTTTCAAATGCAGACAGCTGTTCTGGTGTCCAGGTCAACGGTTGAGAACTCTTGTTCTTTCCTCCAGCCAACATGTTGTGTAGCGGTGCCTGATCTTCTGCAGCATGAGGAATAAAACGCCTATAAAAATTTTGCTTTCCTAAGAAACGCAACAGGCCTCCCACAGTCTAGGGTGGGGGAAATTCCTGGATCGCTGCTACTTTCTCCTCCGTAGGCTTTGTACCCGATGCAGAGATAGAGTATCCAAGAAATGTTACCTTAGTTTGGCCAAAACTGCGCTTAGCTTCGTTGACGAGGATCCCATATTCTTGTAGGCGGCTAAATACCTTCTCCATGTGTTCCAGTAGCTCGGAATTATTTCTGGAAAATAGAATTATATCGTCTAAATACGAAACGCAACAATCTAGACCTCGAAGAACCTCATCAATAAACCGTTGAAAAGTTTGAGCTGCGTTCCTCAAACCAAACGACATAAATGGAAACTCGAACATTCCAAAGGGGGTAATTATAGCCGTTTTAGGTATTTCGTACTTGAAAACTGGTATGTGATGATAAGATTTCACGAGGTCTATTTTTGAAAATATTGTGCAGCCAGTTAACCGATGTGAGTAATCCTGGATGTGTGGTATGGGATACCTATCTGGAATCGTTCTGGCATTGAGAGCTCGGTAATCGCTACATGGTCTCCAGCTGTCTCCCTTCTTGGGTACTAAATGAAGAGCTGAAGCCCAGGGTGAGTCAGAACGTCGAGCTGTACCATCTCGAAGCATCTCCTCAAATTGTTCCTTGGCTATTTTCAAGCGATCTGGCGCCAAACGTCGAGGCCTGCAGTAAACTGGGGGTCCAGGCGTAGTGCGAATATAGTGCACCGTATTATGCTTGACTTCGCAATATACACCTGGTGGCTTTGTCAGCGATGGGAATCTAGCTAATAAAGTGTGGTACTCACTTTTACCCGCGATCGCCTTGATACTATGCAGCTGACAGGGTTTACTCGTAACAGCCGTTGAGAGGGTAGTTAGACAATCTAATAAGCGACCATGCTTACAATCGACCAGCAATCCATAATGAGCCTATCATAGGGGCGGACCCTATGATAGGCTTGTCCACATCGGCTACTACGAAATTCCACGAAAAGTCGCGGCAAAGTCCCAGGTTAAGACGCATCTTCATCAATCCGTAAGTACGGATGCTGGAACCGTTGGCTGCTGTGAGGCTGTAATCAGTAGGTGTTACATATGCACGTAAAAATCTACGAGGCAAAACACAAAGATCGGAGCCAGTGTCGATTAAATATTGAATTTTGCTTTCTTTGTCAGTAACAAATGGGCGACGGGTAGTTCCATGACAGTCGGCTGTCGCCATTACTTACCGTGTCGCGAGTTTTCCTTATAATTGCAAGGATGGATACATTTACTAGCCTTCTCAGCAAATTTGTAATGGTACCAACACATACCCGACTTCCTAATCTGACCTGGTCCGGCGCTTCTAGATCTACTCCTTGACCTTGACCTACTAGACCGCCTCCGGAACGACTGACGACCATGCCCTGTATCTATATTCAATTGGGACAACTGGTGGCTTAACTCTGTCTTAATGCGTGACGAAATCATCTCCTCTAACCGTTGAAACATTCCTTCCATACTATTCGATGAAGTACTAGTAACTTGATTGGGGGTAGGAACAACGTCATAAATTTGATCAGCAAGAACGGCAACCTCATCGAGACAAGTAGCTTTTTGTGACACAATAATTGAATATGCGTTGGAAGGCGACCTGACCACAAGCTGCGTAAAAATTCGTCACTAACACCATCCCCTGCTAAAGCTCTAAGGTGGCGCAAAAATTGCGACGGCTTGCGATCACCTAACTCCTCATGAGTAAGCAATTGACGCATACGATGTTCCCGAGAAACCGAAAGACGACTAATAAGTTCCTGTTTTAATTTCTCGTACTTGCCGGTCGACGGTGGGTTTGTAATTATGTCCCGAACCTCCCGTGCGCTACGTTGATCTAACTCACGAATTCCCCCTCCCTCCCGGATCTCTGAGGAGTTCAGACGTGTTTAACATAGTCCCCTATTTCTAATATTAATTAAAACTTAAAAACAAATTTCAATAACTTAATAATAAAACACAAAAATTCGGAGTACATAAGTGCAAGGAGCTTATCCCGACCGGAGCCGACGCGCTGACGCATCTGCAACTTCAACACCGCCCATCGTACGCCGCCCACCGCTCTCCACACTCCGCCTCCAGAGGCGTCGCGCTGTGCACCAATCACCAGTGCTTGTGATCAACGCGAGGTACGTCTTACTCGTCGTGCTCGTTGGCAATTAGCTATCGCTTGCAAAATCGGCTGACCACGGTCACTGCATTCGATCTGCTACAGCTTATGCTCGCCTGGTACTGTGCATTTGTATTAACTATAAACATGCCACTGGATCGATCACCGTTAAAAAATCCACCACCATCTCTTGGATTAACTATGCAACACTCGGACTCTGAACCAAATTTAGCCTTGTCAAGTGATAACACGGCGGCTTTTCGTAAGAGAAAGTATTGCAGTGACTTACCGGACGAATTTTTATCAATGCAAGATAAATTCACTAACATGTTTATAACACAAAAACGCGAACAGGATACTAAACTGTCAAATATATTAGAATGTGTTAGCAATATCAAGCAACAAAATGATGATATAAGGGAATCAATCAAGTTTATGTCGGAAAAGTATGATAACTTAATGTTGCATGTACAAAATCTACAGGAGGAGAACAAAATGTATAAAAAACGTATTCAAACACTGGAGGATAAAATTGATGGATTCGAAAGACTGTCGTATACTTCTCGTATTGAATTACGTAATGTTCCGAAAAAAGAGGGGGAAACTAAAGAAGATTTGGTTAATATCCTGCTCAAAACAGGTGAAGTAATAGGAACAACGATACAACAGTCTGATGAAAAACGATAAAAATAAACCTATAATAGCCGATTTTACGAGCATTTTAACCAAAGAGAGAATTATCACGCATTCAAAAAAACATAACCGATTAAATAAGGACAAAAAACTAAATTCGGCCGATATAGCAATTGCCGGTCCGGCTGTACCCATTTTCCTTTCGGAAAATCTTCCCCAAAAAGTGAGACACATGCTTCAGCCAGGATATTCAGCAAGGAAAATAATTACGACTATTGCTGGACAACTGCAGGAAGAATATATCTGAAAAAAACAGAGCGGGACAAACCTATCGTAATCAAAAGCCAGGAAGACATTGGCAGATTGTCTACTTTGTGACTGTATTTGCATGGCTCTCGAAACATTGTTATATTGTTTAATAAATAAATAAATAAATATTTCCAACACTCACACCAATTAGCCTAGCCCCAAAGTAAGCACTGTAAAGGCTTGTGTTATGGGATACTAGGGTAACGGATAGAATACATATATTGTACATATATAAGTATATTTATATGAAATACATATTAATCATCCATGACTGGAGTACAAATGCTCGTATTCATCACACAAACATCTGCCCCCACCGGGATTCGAACCCGGGACCTCTCGAGTCGGCGACGCCATGAAACCCGGCGTATAAACCACTCGGCCACGGAGGTCGTCGTTCGTTTAGATTTATCTTTCCTTGTTTAATTTTAATTTTGATTACTTTTTCCCATAAAATATTAATAATATCTTTTTGTGCATATATCTCAATTTACACATACAAACACACCAATTACTTATCCACAATACACGACAAGAACACTACAACCAAACAACATACATACTACACTTATAACATTCTGCATAAATGTCAAGTTTCTGTTTTAGAATGTATAATAAATATAAGAATATATAGATCAATAGCAATAGCCGTATCGTGGAACAAAACACAGCTTGGTTTTGGCTGTATATCACTAATACACACTATTATTTTGTCATTTATAAAGGTAATGTTGTGCTATTCACATTGCAAATTTGCTCATAGTCATTGTAATACATTTGCTATGAGCAAAAATCCCTCGAACTATCGTATAACTAAACTGAATAGGTACTTGCTTCGTTCTACGAGCTTTGTTTTTCTTATATAATAAAATTCAATTCGTTATCTGACATAAGTATGACACTGGATGTAATGTCATCTTCTGAGGCTACCACAAGCCTCCCAGAAAACTGTGAGCAATTATTAGCCAACTTTGGATCCACTAAACTACATATATATTTTTATCCGTGCGGTGACGGAGAAAGAATACCACTCACCGCCCCTTCACTTCCCGCGGGTGTCGTAAGAAGCGACTGAGGGATATCAGAGCTTCCATCTGCTCTCCTGGTGGTAGGGTGCCTAACACCCGCCTGGTTTGTTACCACCGTACGCATGGTGAAAAACCCGTGAAGTGCTTCACGCGCGTTTCGGGATCAGCCAGCGTACAACCAGAGCTCGAGTGGAGATTGCCGCGACAGATTCGGTCCAGTGGAGGCATCCGTCGAACCGATGCCGGGAGGACTGCATCGACCCACCGGCCAGGGAGACCCGTAGAAACGGCTGTCCCGCTGGCCGCCCGTGGCACAGTACAGGGGCCCGAGCGTTCCTAACCAGTTCGTGAGGCTGCCCTATCATGTCACGCATAATCTCGGGGTGGACCGTCGTGCCGGTTGGTGACCGGGGCGTGGGGTCCCGGCGGCCACTCCCGGGAGGGTGCGGGGGCCCTTCCGTCCGTTGGGTCGGCGTATCTCTTTCGCAGGCAGTTACTCGGGAAAACGTGCCTCCATATATTTGCCTGTCTTTGTCGCGACTAACTCTACTCGATTCACGTCTCTCAACTTTTTTCTCATGATGGCAGCCCGTAAAATAAAGTTTGGCTGTACAGCGGTGCACACCCCCACGCCTTCCGCGCTGTTTGAGGTTGAGTTCTGTAATATACGCGGACTCCACTCTAACCTCAATGCTGTCCACCACCATCTTGAGACAGCACGGCCAGCACTATTGTTTCTCACGGAGACACAAATACTTCCGCCCGCTGACACAGGCTACCTTAAATATCCCGGCTACGCGCTTGAAGAATCCTTCAAAGCAAAAGCCGGCGTATGCCTGTATGTTCGGGCGGATGTTTGTTGTCGCCGTTTGAGCTGCCTGGAAGACCCCTCCTTTTCCATGTTGGCGGTACATGTAGACTCTGGTCCTTTGGCCAGAGTCTACGTGTGCCTCTACAGATCTCACACCGGCGACGCTGAGACAACTCGACTGTTTGACCACCTCAGTAGGGTAGCAGATGATGCCCAGGCGCAATTTCCCAACGCAGAACTGGTGTTTTTGGGAGACTTTAACGCCCACCACGGCTTGTGGCTTGGCTCTTCCAAAACTGACCATGCAGGGATCTCTGCCCATGCATTCGCTCTCACGCACGACCTGACACAACTGGTTGATCAGCCCACCAGGATCCCAGATATAGCAAGTCAAGCGCCTTCTTTACTAGACCTTCTGCTTACGACCCATCCGCAGGAGTATCAGATTGTGGTTCGAGCCCCACTGGGTTCATCAGACCATTGCCTGATATTTGTCAAGGTGCCACAGGCCAAAACCCCTCGACCATTGGTGGTCAAACGCAGGGTCTGGGACTATGGGTCGGCAGATTGGGATGGTATGCGCGATTACTTTGCGTCTGTCCCTTGGAAGCAGCGCTGCTTCAATGAAAAGGACCTATCATCCAGTGCCGTTGCCATTACTGAGGAGATCGTAATGGGAATGGAGTATTACATTCCACATTCTGATCTCATCAGTAAGGGCACACGTAACCGCTGGTTCAATCGCGATTGTGCCGATGCTGTTTCTCGTAAGCAGGCGGCATATCGCGCTTGGATCAGAGGCCGCGCTCTTAAGGATCCCGGGGTTAACTCATTGAAAGCTGCCTATAATAGTGCTTCCAAGTCTTGTAAGAAGGCTTACATCAGAGCGGATGCCCAACGTGTAGCACGTACTGGCCACGAATTGTTAACGCACCCTACGGGCTCCCGTAGTTTTTGGCGTTTGGCTAAGGCCGTGCAACACAACTTTTGCCAGCCCTCGCTGCCACCTCTGCGATGTCCAGATGGGTCACTAGCTCATGAGCCGCAAGAGAAAGCCGATTTGTTGGCAAAGCTCTTTGCGGCTAACTCCCGAATCAGTGATTGCAATGCACTGCCACCTACACTACCTCATTGTGGCACTACGATGCCTGACATTAAAATCAGGCAGCGTGATGTTCGTGCGGAATTGCAATCACTCGACGTCCGGAAAGCTAGTGGACCCGATGGCATCCCAGCAGTTGTTCTAAAACATTGTGCAGCGGAGTTGTCTCCCGTGCTTACGCGACTGTACCAACTCTCTTACTCTTTGGGGCGTGTGCCGGAAGCTTGGAGAGACGCCAATGTGCAACCGGTGCCCAAAAAAGGGGACCGCTCAGACCCGGCCAACTATCGGCCGATAGCTGTCACCTCAGTGTTGTGTAAAGTCTTAGAAAGGGTCCTTAACAACCATCTGACCCGCTACCTAGAAGATTACTCTCTAATTCACGATCGTCAATACGGATTTAGGCCGAATCGATCGACGGGTGACCTTCTCGCGTACGCGACACACATCTGGAGTGAAGCTATAGACAAGCGGGGAGAGTCTCTGGCTATTAGCCTTGCCATCGCCAAGGCTTTTGACAGGGTCTGGCACAAGAGCCTTCTCTCCAAGCTTCCTGCATTCGGTCTGCCTGCTCAGCTCTGCGCCTGGGTGGCTGACTTCCTGCATGAGCGTAGAATTCGCGTCCTTACGGACGGATGTAGTTCGCAGTTCATGTCAGTGAATGCCGGTGTTCCTCAGGGTTCCGTTCTATCCCCCACACTCTTTCTGCTGCATATCAATGATTTGATTCCACTTGCGAATATTCATTGCTATGCAGACGATAGCACAGTGCATGCGAGATACTTTGGACACGCGGCGGCTGGACAGGTAGAAACCATGGAGAAACGGGAGAATCTTGTCGTTGAGCTCAATCGGGCTTTAGACCACATTCCCGAATGGGGTACTAGGAACTTGGTTGAGTTCAATGCCAAGAAAACTCAGGGTTGCGCTTTCACGGCAAAAACATCGCCATTCCTTCCCCTTCCCTCTCTTCAGGGCACAACACTGGCGCTACAGAGCAATATTACCATGCTCGGTATGGAAGTTCGCTCAGACCTGAATCCAAAGGACTACATCGAAACGTTGATCAAAACAGCTTCACGCAAACTCGGAGTCCTGAACAAGGTGCGGCGTTTTTTCACGCCCGATCAACTGTGCTTGTTGTACAAAACACAAGTGCGGTCCTGCGTGGAATATTGCTCGCACCTCTGGGATGGCTCCGCAAAGTACTTACTCGATGCCTTGGATAGGTTGCAGCGGCGCGCTGCCCGCATCATTGGCGATGAAGAGGCAACTAAGAAACTCGAGTCTCTACAATTACGCCGTGATGTGGCATCATTAAGCGCATTCTACCGAATATACCACGGCGAGTGTTCTGAGGAGCTATTCTTGCTTATCCCTCCATCACCTTTTCTTCAGAGGACCACGCGTGCTGGCCTACGTTGCCATCGACTTACTGTGACCACTATTCCTACACGAACAAAGAAATTTGGCGACTCATTTCTTTGTCGTACTATTCGTAAGTGGAATTCTTTACCCGCGCACGTGTTCCCTCCTTCCTATAATCTGGGGTCCTTTAAGAGAGGCGTGAAGAAGCATTTTTGCGGGCCGGCAAGGTGAGGATGGTTGGTGTAGCAGTTAATAACTGCTGTACCAGCTATCTTCGCGTTTGGACTTTATCACCATTTAACATCAGGTGGGGTAGAGTCATTTGCCTACCTAGTAATATAAAAAAAAAAAAAAATAATAATATATAATTTGCCAAAATATACGTAGTGTGAATGCAAACCTCGCCAGTTTCCAGACGTTACTAGCACGAATTAACATAGACTTTGATATAATGGTACTAACTGAATGTTGGTTACAATGTAATAACTATATTCCCTCTCTACAGGGATACATACATTATCATCCACCAACCCGTATAACCAGAATGATGGTGTTGTTGTCTATTTTAAGAATAATATTGATAAAATATCGGTGGAGGAACCTCAACTGAAGGATGCCAGCTCTCTTTTGATCAAAATTGGAAAGGATACTGCGGTTTTGGCGATCTATCGACCTGACGCTTTCCGTAATCGGGTTGACTCTTTTTTTCGATCACTGTATGCATTGCTTTGTGACCTGACTTCCTTCCAAAATGTGATCTTACTCGGTGATATCAACATAGATATATCTTCCTCAAATACCGATGTAAACTCAACCGAATATCTCAATTTAATGGCCCAACTAGGTTTCCTTCCATCTCATACATTACCTACCCATAACCGTACTTGTTTGGACCACGTGTTACTCAAAACCAGTCTCCAAGCGTTCACTATTGTTGTTGAGGCCACAGTCACAGACCACTTTGCTATAATGGTCACTCTTTCTAAAAAAGTGCAAAGCAACTCATCTCTTCAAATAAATAGAATCGATGAAGAAAAGTTAAGTGCAAGTCTGTCGAGTTTCGATTTTGGGAAGATCTATCAACATACTAATCCGGACTACGCTATGGAATATTTTATTAACACCATCCGTGATTGCCTAAAGAATGCTACCTCGACTTACACCTCATCTCGTAGGTGCCAAATTATCAAACCGTGGATGACCCCGGGTCTCCTCAAATGTTTGCGTCAAAGAGATAACCTATACCGTAAACTAAGAAAATGTCCAAGTAGCGAGGTTCTTACTATTTCTTATAAACGCTACAGGATTTTTTGTAATTTGTTTTTAAAGAAAGTCAATCGTGATTATGAAAGGCGGGAATTTGCTAAGGCTGGAAAAAATCCAAAGCATGTTTGGAATGCAATAAGAGACATTACCAACTATTGCCCTAAAAAAGGGCCATCCCACGATTTATTGCATTTGTGTTCATCTCCATTAGACTCTGCTAATAAGGTTAATTCTTTCTTCATCGATATTGGCAAACGTCTAGCTGAAAAAATTGCCCGCCCAAGCTTTGATGCCAGCGCCATATCAACTGTTGTACCTCATAAACTTAAAAACAAATCATTTGTGATGCTGGACCTATGTCCAGCATCACAAATTCAGCAACCTCACCCTCGTCTATACGAGGGTGAGGTTGAAATAATTATTCTATCCCTAAAGTCTGATAAAGCTGTTGGATGGGACGGTATCTCCGCAGGCTTACTAAAAAGGTATCGATGTCTGCTTGTGCCCCCTTTAACTAACATAATAAACTCGTGTTTTGCCGCAGGTATCTTTCCGAGAGTTTTAAAACGGGCGGTAGTGCAACCTATCTATAAGAGTGGTAATCGTAGTCAGCCTAATAACTATCGTCCCATATCGATCTTATCTTCGATCTCAAAAGTTTTTGAGAAACTCCTTAACATGCGACTTATGAACTATCTTGAACAGAATAGCATGCTGTCGGATTCACAGTTTGGATTTCGTGCAAAAAAATCTACAACAGATGCGCTTTTGGCAGTTACTAACTTTGTAACGAAAAGCCTGGATCAAGGCAAAAAAAGCTTGGTCGTCTTTCTCGATTTACGGAAAGCATTTGACACAGTTTCCATACCTCTACTGTTAAAAAAGCTTGAAAACATTGGTATACGAGGAAAACAACTCTCCTTGTTTACTAGCTACTTACACGATCGACACCAATTTGTTAAATTGTCAAATGAGATCATCAGTTCCGATTTAACCATCACTTGCAGCGTTCCACAGGGGAGCATAGCCGGTCCGACCCTCTTTCTTGTTTTGATAAATGGGTTGTGTAATCTAAGGCTTCCGAGGGGCAAGATAGTCACTTTTGCTGATGATACGGCTCTTCTCTTTGCTGGCGATACCTGGGAAGATGTGTTTTCACAGTCCCAGATGGGTCTTAATATTGTCTGTGATTGGCTTCATCAAAACTTACTCACACTAAATTGTGAAAAAACTAAATACATGACCTTTGCAATAAAGAACTCTACTCTACCTTGTGGAGACATGTATAAGATTAGAGCTCATTCCTGCGATAGTCCCAACAATATTCGGTGCTCCTGCCATGTCTTGGAGAGAGCAGAAAGTATTAAATATCTCGGCATACTCTTCGACAGCAATTTAACTTTCTACTCTCACGTACAGTCTCTATGTGGCAGAATACGTAAATTAATATTCGTTTTTAAAAAATTACGCCATGCTGCTGATAGGGATACTCTTAAGATGGCTTATTATGCCCTGTGCCAATCATTGATAACGTACGGGATTGAGGTTTGGGGTGGTACAGCTAAGACCTGTCTTATCAAATTGGAGCAGACGCAGAGGTGTCTTTTAAAAGTCATCCACTCTAAACCTTATCTCTACCCCACCATAGATTTATACAGACTCAGTGGCGTTCTCACGGTCCGTCAACTCTTCGTCTTGCATATTGTCTTAAGACAGCACAAAGTGACAAAAGTCTCATCTGATACCAATAAACGTCACCGTAGCTATTTTGTTGCTGGCACAGTTGTCTGCAAAACAGCTTTTTCTAAGAGATTTTTGCCTTTCTTGGGACCCTTTCTTTACAACAAGCTCAATAGAAAATTAGATTTCTATAGAGGTGGTTCGTGGTCGTGTAAGGGAAAGCTTGTAAAATACCTACAAGCACTTACTTATATAGAAACTGAACAATTGTTGCAGATTTTATCATAATACAATAATATTTACTCCCCCCCCCACACACACACGCACACACGCACACACACACACTCATACTCACACACACACACACACTCATACTCACACGCATACCTACATACACACACTCTCTTATACACACAAACTGCCCATAATTAGTCGATGCTTACCTTACAAACCCTTAGAGTATCATTGTCTAGGTGTAATGTTTTCTGTAAGCAATGGGGGCCTGGTGACCTGTAACACGGGTCTATGAACCTACACGGGCACCAGTCTCCCACGAATGACGACATGATTATAAAATTCGCCTAAGATTTTGTGTAAACCTTTTCTGTCATTTGTGGTGAGAAATAAAGTTATTTTATTATTAAAAAAAAAATCACTTGAAAAAATTTCGTACTATCACCTTTTATTCCCGTGCACGCGAACTGAGCTTCAACCTGCGCAAACCAAATTTCGGGATCTTCCGGCCAAAATGCGGGCAAACGTAAAGTAACTCGGTCCGCCGCACTAGTATCTTCACCGCTCGCGACCTTAAATTATTGCGCGACGTCATCACTATCGCTACGAGGTGGATTCATTATAACAACACAGGCAAAATAACACGACGCGTAGAAAAATCAAAAGATTAAAAGCGTATTGAATTGGAGTCACCACTGAGGATGTAATGTTACTATCCTTACAAATAGCGAGCGAATACGAAGTGAAACACCGTAGAAGAAATACAATTCGTATACTGATAATAATTAACGAGATATAATGTAATAATTATTTGGAAAAGACGGAAGGACAAGTGACGTGGAGTTGTGTGCGAGGCAATTCGTAGCACACAGCGCTGCCGGCCAAGCGACTGGGAGCAGGTTCCAGGCCGGTCCGCGTCTCCCGCATACCGCGCCCCGCGGCATACGCGTTCGTGACATAGCCGCTGTTAGTGATGAGCGCACGACGACGCGTAGTGATGTGCCACAAGTGGACCCTGACCACTGCATCGAATCCGAAGATTATTTTATCTTATGGCCAGCTTTCGGTTCAAAAACTGATAATAGTAACCATGTGCAATCGGGTTGGAAATTATTAAGAAATAAAGATAATGTGCGGTTGAACCCAGTTCTTTGGATCAATACAACGATAGCACTACTGAAAAATCGACGCGAAACAGCGAAATCCAGTAATCTGTTTGTAACTGGTAGAGGTCCTGCAAAACCTGCCTCTCGAACTGTTATAGCAGGTTGGATAAAGCACCTGTTGAAAGATACAAATATACAGTTTAGCCCGGGTAGTGTCAGGTCAGCAGTGGCCTCAAAAAATTGGCTAACCTATCCTCTGGTAAATTTTTAGATTGGGAACGAAAATTATTACCAAGTGTTTTTTGTAAAATATTAATGAAATCTTTTTTAATTGCTATGTATGTATGTTTGTTCGGTTGGAATCTTGCAACTCAATTTCGAAGCAGTTGTTTTCATTCGATTGAGCTGAAATTTTGTACACACGTTTAGTTTGGATGATAATGCATGGTGAGCTGTGTGACGTCATTCTAAATCCTATATGGCGGAACATACAAGATGGTGGACTAGCTATTTTCGATGCACTCCTACAATATGGGTATCAAATGAAAGGGCATGATGAGAATAACTCAAAAAATAAAGAGACGTTACTTTAAATCCAATATGGTGGACAAAGTTTTTTTATGTTTTGCTACAATATGGGTATCAAATGAAAGGGCTTGCTGAGAATAACTCAATAAATAAAGTGACGTCACTTTAAATCCAATATGGCGGACAAAGTTTTTTTATGTTTTGCTACAATATGGGTATCAAATGAAAGGGCTTGCTGAGAATAACTCAATTAATAAAGTGACGTCACTTTAAATCCAATATGGCGGACAAAGTTTTTTTATGTTTTGCTACAATATGGGTATCAAATGAAAGGGCTTGCTGAGAATACCTCGATAAATAAAGTGACGTCACTTTAAATCCAATATGGCGGACAAAGTTTTTTTTTGTTTTGCTACAATATGGGTATCAAATGAAAGGGCTTGCTGAGAATAACTCGATAAATAAAGTGACGTCAACTTAATTTAATACCGCTTTTTTATACTGCTAAGTTTTTTATGCTTTCCTAAAGGGTATCAAATAAAAAAAAACTAGCTAGATATGTGGGGTTTTAAAGTTCTCGATTGTGTGCATCTTTAAACTAAAAAAACTTAAAAACAAACTTTTTTTACTCTTAGCTATGTTTTGTGGTCTACTTTTACTCATGTGCTTAAAAGAGGTGGTTTGTTTGTTCATATTTTTTTTGTTGTGGACGCGATTTTTCCTTGCTTTTCTAATTTTAATAAATATATAACTGTCTTTCAGATTTCGCACCTAATAACAGTTGCGACAGGCCGGCCCAATAAGGAGAAAGCAACCAACATCCTGATCATCTGCATGAAGATAAAATATATATTATATATATATAGGGGGATGAAAAATAGATGTTGTTCGATTCCCAGACCTACTGAATATGCAAATAAAATTTCACGAAAATCAGTCGAGCCGTATCGGAGTAGTTCAATTACGCACACCGTGACACGAGAATTTTAAATATCTCTTATCTATTAGACAAGTCCGTCCGTCCGTCCGTCCGTGGTGCTGTTTCAGCGGCTAAACCGTAAGAGATAGATATGGAGAATGTTTAAGTTATAAGTTAAGAATAGTCTGATAAGACTACAAACCGGATGTGAGTAACGTAGCACTTCCGGTTTTCGAGAAATCACGTGATTTCTATTTCAAACGAAACCACACAAAATCTCCGAAGTTCTCAATTAATTAAATACATTTTTTTTTTTTGGTGAACATTTGGTTCACTGGTTTGCTAGTATATATATATATACATAAATAATATACATATATATAGTAGGTATATTTATTAAAAATAAAAAAATATAAAATATTGAATTCTTTTTATTTAGAAGTAACCTACTCGGCTACTACGCAAAGTCCGTATTGAGCCTTAGGAACGGCGGCCATCTTGTGAATATTTCCGTCGCCCGAAATGGCCGAAGCCGTGGTGGATGAGAAGTCGACAGGATGTTAGATTTACTGAAAAGGATACAGACTGAATTAAAAAAAGTTATTGATACCATTAGAAAGGTAGTTAAACTTCCTGCATTTTGAGAACAACAAAATTTGACATTTTCGTAACTAACATTAGGAAATAGGCGTTTAATTTCAAAAGTTTATTAAAAATTGACTTTTTGTTGGGTTCAACCAGCTCTATTTAATCGTTTTTCGAGTTACAGAGGTCCAAGTGTTCTGTAGTAGATTCTTTATTTAATCAGCTTTACGGTAGTATTTTTTGTTTGGTCCTAGCTTCATTATTAAGCGAGAAAATGGCATTTCTAACTAAAATTCCGGAATGGCCGACATTTTTCGCTTCGCTTCGCGCCGCTTGGACTGTTGAGAGCGGCTGCTTTGGTTGCCACGGACTGTCCAGTGGGGCACATTTCTTTTGTAGGTATTTCCAGTCCTCTTATTTCTTTAGTCATTGAAACTAGACCAAACATTATGGGTCTATTCCGTAATATATACCAGTATACTGGCCAGTGCTAATGACGTCATGAATCGACTCTATACTGGTGAATTGTTCCGAAATATACGGGGCAGTGCAATGACGTCATAAATCGACGAAATATTAAAAATAGTGCAAATAAAGAAGATTTTTTTATTTACCTCATCAATTAAAAGGAATTCTTTATGTTCGGATGCCGTTATTGATCTTTAAATAAAAAAGAAATCGTCATATTCGTTTGCCCGGTAAAAATTAGAGCTGTAGCAAACCGTATGTATTCGGTACTGAGTAACGTGTGCGCCATCTAGTACCGAGTAACGAAACGTTACACACAAATAAATTTCGTTACTCGCATTTTTCGTAGTATGACTATCTATGATGTCGATTCTGGCATAATTCTCTACACCTGCCTGAACATTTTCTCAATATCAGCGCACGCAACATATTGATACTGGCGGAAACGTAAAAGAAGTGCAAACAAATCACTCTGTAAAGGGGGACCCGTCATTTGAATATCGTTAAGTGACTTTCCGGATGACGTAGGTTGACTAGCGTTGAACACTACACGTAACTTCGTGGTAACACTGTCATCACGGAACACACCATGGTGAGGTAGAAAATAATTAGGTTGCGGGCAACCTGCAACGCGAGTCATGTGTCCTAGCCCTATGTACTCGTTTACAAATTCATGATACATTTGTTTGTACTCAATATTACGTTCAAGTTTTCGCTCAAGTGAAAGAAACCGATTTTTAGCGACTTCGTAACTATCGCCAAGTTCAGTCGTTGACTCTTTTAGCAGTATGCGCACAGAAAACCGACCATCTTTCAAACGCTTAGTTGTGTCTATAAATAATTTTTCACAAACTTTATCTTCGTGGGTATATAAATTATTGTTGTTCATCAGTCGCGGTTGTCCGTGTCGATCAGTGGATGTGTGTCACTCGCAGTTCTGCGCCATTAGTAGTGATGTACTCTGCTTTTGATATCGATATCGACCTCGATAATAATGGATAAATTTCTGGAGCGTTCATCGTCAACTGGGAGTCTTAACTCAAAGAGACCAGCCGAAGTTATGGAAGATGGATGGCAGCCGGCCAAGCGTACTGCTGTATCTAGAGACACCTTGGGCAAAGAACGAACGTTTGTCAACAAAAACAAATTCGCGGATCTTCCAGTTGACCGTGATACTGATATACCTTCTGGGCCCTATCATGATGCCTCTACTATTGTTAGAAAAACAGGACATATCCCACCTATCATACTAGAGGTTGAACCGGATTGGACACATGAAACCATAAGAAGCATGGTCTCAAAATATACAAATCGTTTTCATCTACAATATAGACGTAATAGTAAGGTAGCGGTCATCTGCTATACATCAGATTCACATCAAGCAGTGAAAGATGGACTTCGACAGATTAGTGCAAACTTTGTGACGTATACCAGAAAGGATGAGAAGGTTCCTAAAGTGGTAATTCGAGGTTTGCCTGCATACGTTGAAACTGACCTGCCGACAGAGCTTAATAAACTTGGTTTTGATGGAGCTAAAATCACAAAGCTTAAAGCTAAACAAGGTAAAGAGTTATTATGTCCTCCTTATCTGATACAGCTTCCAGCTGGTACGGATCTGCTAAAATTTCGTAAGATAAAATACCTGTTTAATTGCACCGTAACAATAGAAAAGTACAAACCTAATAGATTGCTTGGTACCCAGTGTTTCCGTTGTCAGGGTTTTGGGCATTCCTCAATTAATTGTAATCTCCCGGCACGATGTGTTAAGTGTATCCAACCACACCTGACTAGTGAATGCCCAAAAGAAGATCGCAACGAACCTGCTGTCTGTTGTAATTGTAATGAAGCCCACCCAGCTAACTTTCATGGCTGTTCTGTACGTCAAAAGTACCTGAGCAAAATTCAAGAGAAAAAAGTTCGTCAGGCAACTCTCAAACCTCAACTTCAAAAACCGAAAACCTCGAAGCAAGAATTTCATCCTATTAACATAAAAGAGACTAGATCTTGGGCAAGTATAGCTAAATCAACCCCAGCTGCAGCGGAAATTCAGGCAGGCACTCAAGTAGAAGATCAAACAATTTTAGAAATGCTACATATTTTAAATACTTTACGTAAAATTAAAAACCAGTTTATGTCGTGTACTTCGTTACTTGACAAAGTTCTATTAATTATCACACACATAGGACACTATGTTTGAACCGAAAGTGCTGAACATTATGTTATGGAATGCTGATGGCCTCCGTCATAAGCTGTCTGAACTTCTTGATTTTGCGGTGAGTACCGTATCTAACGACATTATCGCAATAAGTGATACTAGGCTTTCCGCCAATATTCATTTATCGGTTCCTGGATATAAGATATGGCGAGAAGACAAGCATGCTTCGGGTCGTGGTCAGGGTGTTGCTTTACTGATCAAAAATAACATAATACACTCTGCAGTTAAAACACCTTTAACTGGAAACATTGAAGCGGTTGCGATTAAGGTAAAATTAAATAATACAGACCACATTTTAGTCGCAGCGTATCAATCTCCTAATCTTCCCCTTTTACTCAGGACTTGGATAATCTTTTTCAATTGGGAAATCGCGTCATAATTATGGGTGATTTGAATGCAAATCACAAGTGCTGGCGTAGTAGTTATATAAATGCTCGTGGCAGGGTTCTTTTTAAGTACTTACTCGACCGAGATGTCGTCATTCATGCTTCTGACACACCAAGTCATGTTAACTACCGTGCAGAATTAAATGCTACAAATCCTGATATCATTCTTTGCTTTAATATTGTTACTGTAGATAGCGATCGTGCCATTCCAGCACTGTCATCAAACCATTTCCCTATAGTGTTTACGTTAGGTGGTACACCCTTGTTAAAACCCAAACTAAACTACTATAACTATTCCATGGCTGATTGGCAAGGTTACCGCAAAACATTGGACGAAAATATATTTCTCAACTCAGGTACAATTAAAACGGTTACCGAGGTGAATACTGCTGTTGACTATTTTCAAAATTGTATAATGTATGCAAGAGACAAACATGTACCTACCTCGGCCAAGATCAATAAACCTGAACAACTACCGTGGTTCATCAGAAAGACTATTAAGCAAAAAAATCGCCTTCGCCGTGCTGAACAAAAGCTTTCTAATGGACCATTGAAAAGACAGTACCGCGCTTTAATTAACCAAATTCAATATAAGGTTCGGCTAAAGATTAAATCCCATCTTGATCAGATTTGGAATAAGAAGTTGGCTAAAGTTGACAATCCTCGTGCTGACATTTGGCGTGTTGTTAGATCTCTGAAAATTAAGCATTATGATATTCCTCCTCTTTTGAATACCGATGGTACGGTAACAACAAACCCAGACGAGCAATGTACTGCTTTAGTTAATGCTTTCTTAAGTAATATGTGTTTAACTACAGACTGGAGTAGTCCTAGCGTTGATACCGAGGTTCAGAATTCCTTAAAATTGGTTAATGATCATAAAATTTGTAAACTGCATCAGCCCATAAAGCCGATTGATATCCGTAAAGCTTTATACAAACTTAAGAACCGCAAATCACCTGGCGCTGATGAAATACACAATGTACTATTAAAAAACCTATCTTTGAAAGCTATAGTTTACCTTACTAAAATATTGAACGGGTGTTTATTCCTCGGCTATTTTCCTAAAGTTTGGAAGGTAGCAAAAGTCATAGCACTTAAAAAACCTGGTAAAGATGATAAAATACCATTAAATTATCGCCCCATTAGTTTATTGCCGGCCCTTGGCAAGTTATTCGAATTATTTATTTACAGAAGACTCATGCGATCGTCTAGTGATCTGTTAATTGATGAACAGTTTGGGTTCCGTGCTTTGCATTCAACCACCCACCAACTAGCCCGAGTAACCGAACACATCGCTCATAATTTGAATCTTAACAAATCAACGGGGATGTTTTTGCTGGACATTGAAAAGGCTTTTGATTCGGTATGGCACGCGGGCCTGATCCACAAGTTATTTGGCCTTAAAATCCCTTTAAATGATATAAAACTAATCCAATCATACCTAAGTGATCGTAAATTTGCAGTACACATCGATTCCTTTAAGTCCCCACTCATGTTCACTCCAGCAGGTGTTCCTCAAGGATCCGTGCTTGGGCCTCCCTTATTTATTTTCTTTACAAATGACATGCCCATTGAAAGGCATACCAACCTAGCCTGTTTTGCTGATGACACAGCATCTTACTCATCGGATGTAGATATGGATTTGGTGTCAGTAGATTACAAATATCTATTGAAAAGTTGCATGAGTTTTTTACGACTTGGAAACTCAAATTAAACAAATCTAAGACCGAAGCAATAATGTTTACTCGTCATCGTAAACCACCAACACGTTGCCTGAACGTTGCTGATCATAAAATACCTTGGACGTCTTCTGTGCGTTACCTGGTTGTTACACTTGATACCAAATTAAAATGGAATAATCATATAGCAAACGTCCGTATAAAGGGGGCTCAGGCACTTAGTACGTTAAGTCCCATACTGAACCGCAGAAGTAATCTGAGCACTGTTACTAAAATTAAAATTTATTCAACGTTAGTGCGCCCAATCCTGACATATGCATGTCCAGTGTGGAGCAATACTTGTAACACGAATTATTTAATATTATAAGTTGTACAAAACAAAGCCATTAAGATTGCCTTAAATACAGTATTCCGAACGAACTTAAAGGTATTACATGTTAAAATAAAATTTCCTACATTGAAAGAATTTATTTTAAAATTAACTAAAGGTTTTTATTATAAGAACGCTCATAATCCTAATTACCTAATAAGCAAAATTGGTCAATCTAGATTATGCGATCTGCCATATGTCGATAATCAATCAATCAATCAATCAAAATCATTTATTCAGTTTAGGCTGTTACAAGCACATATGAATGTCGAGAAGCTACGCCATCGGTTCGTAAATCTACGGCGGGAGACCTTGTACTGAGAAGAACCGGCAAGAAACTCAGCAAGGGCTGTTTTTTTCTCCCTGTTTTATCATTTACAGAGTCGTCAAGTTGAAAAATGACTTCAGAGATGATTCATGAAGTCACCCTTCATTACATAATGTGAAATTATACATTAATTGTACACCTGCATTTTGATTGCTGTGTCACACAGTATAAATACAAACAGAGTTATTTATAATAGGTGTAATTAAACATTTATATCTTAAATATCAAAGTAGTTAGGGCAGACTCATCTCCGCTGGCAGCACCCGTTCACGAGCATGACGCATGAACCAGCCATCGCTTCGCTCAACCATATTTTAGGGAACGTAACGACCCGCCTCACACGACACCACCGAAGAGACTTTTAAGAGAGCATGACTACCCATAACCACCTATATCAACCACAACATATTTACTTAAACTTAAAGTCATTTATCTGTAGGACACTGCAAACAATTACAAAGCAAAAACAATGGAGAAATCATGACCACGCCGTTTTGTCATTCAAATCTTCTTAAATAGTCTGATATTCTTCCTTACGTAATCAGCTTTAAATACAGCTTTTCAATAAAAGTATCATCAACACATGATCCATAATATATATCATATAGAAATACCCGTTGGAATGGTTGGAACAGTTCAAACCCAAGCATTTTTGTCTGTAATATAATCAGACACTTTATAATAAGCATTCTTAATAAGAGTTTTTTTAATAGTCGATTTAAATTTAGTCAGGCTCAACTCTTGAATATTGCTTGGGACTTTATTGTAAAAGCGAACACAGAGGCCTCTAAACGAGTTATTAATTTTGTGGAGCCTAGTAGCAGGTAAAGTTAACTTATTTTTACTTCTAGTATTAAGTGTATGTATTTCACTATTTTTAGTAAATAAACTAATATTTTTTTTGACATATACTAAGTTTTCATATATGTATTGTGATGCAACCGTCATTATGCCTATTTCTTTAAACTTATTTCTTAAAGAGTCCTTAACTTTAAGATTATAAATTGATCGAATAGCCCGCTTCTGCAACACAAATATTGTTTGAATATCGGCGGCATTTCCCCACAGTAAAATACCGTAAGACATTACACTATGAAAATAACTAAAATAGACTAATCTGGCAGTTTCTATATCCGTTAACTGACGTATTTTCATTACAGCATATGCTGCAGAGCTAAGTCTCTTCGACAATTTATCAATATGTGGGCCCCATTGCAACTTTGAATCTAGTGTGATTCCTAAGAACACTGTGGTATCTACAAGGCTCACATTTCGATCCTTTATATTTACATTCGTTTTTACCTGTTTAACATTAGGTAAAACAAATTTCAAACACTTAGTTTTCCCTTCATTTAGCAGTAAATTATTAACGTTAAACCAGTGGACTACCTTAGAAATAGACTTGTTCACGTCGTCAATTTGCGACTGCCTACGTTTAATTTTAAACAAAAGTGAAGTGTCATCCGCAAACAATACTATTTCATGGTTATCCTTTACAAAATAAGGCAAATCATTGATATAAATTAAAAATAAGAAAGGACCAAGGATTGAGCCCTGCGGAACTCCCATCTTAACCGACGAACCAGGAGATTTTTCTCCATTGATGTCAACCCTCTGAACCCTATCACTCAAATATGATACAATAAGATCCAGAGTGGTGTCTCTAAATCCATAGTGCTGTAGTTTCCTGATCAATGTTTCATGAAAAACGCAATCGAATGCCTTTGATAAGTCGCAAAACACACCAAGTGCATCATGCGAGTTCTCCCAGGCATCAAAAATTTGCTGTACAAGCTCAACACCGGCATCGGTTGTTGAGCGACCCCTTGTGAAACCAAATTGTTTACTATGCAGAAAGTTATTACTATAAAAATATGATTGCATTTGATCTAGCATAATCTTTTCGGTAGATAGATACGGTACATATCGATTACCACATCACTATCTATTGTTTTGTGATGACGAGTGCAACTCGAATATTGTATGAGTTTATTGTCCACCGTGATAAACTTTGAGCGCTGCTGGTAACTCCCCTCTGTCGCCCAGTGGCGATAGTGACGCGGGGGGCAGGGCGGCTCATGCTGCATGCTATTATGTAGTTAAATATCTTGAGATATATTTTTATTTATTTTTTTCTACCTACCTACATTTAGAATCATGTTATAAGTGAACAAATTATAAGTGTGTTCATAGTTATCTTAAAATTGATATTTAAATAAGTTTTACTAATTTATGATATAATATTTATAGTGTGTAGTATGTATACTTATTTAGGCAACTAATTAGTCTGGAAAAGTAATGTACCGGAATGCATGTTTCAACATAAATATTGTAAGTAATACTCAATGTATTTATGGTTGTAAAAATTTATTAAATAAACGCTTTTGAAAATGAATGAATGACTTCATCCCAATCTTGTTTACATAACCATAATTTTTGTAACAATATCTTTGCCCTAATGATAACAGGACTTAACAAACCTAATGGATCATATATTTGCGACACGACTGACAATATCAAGCGTTTCGTTAAAGGTAATTCAACGCCTTTTATTTTAGAAATAAAATGAAATTCGTCATTATTATTAGACCAGCCTAAACCTAATGTTTTATTAGACTTATTCTCGTTCAATGTAAAATGTTTTGACTGGCAGTTATCATTTTGAGCGACTTTCTTAGCGATTTCATCCGAGTTAAATATCCACTTTCGTAATGGAAAACAGCCCGACTTACACACATCGATAACACCTTTACATATACGCACCAATTCCGTCTTATTATCGACGACTTCCGTGGCCGAGTGGTTTATACGCCGGGTTTCATGGCGTCGCCGACTCGAGAGGTCCCGGGTTCGAATCCCGGTGGGGGCAGATGTTTGTGTGATGAATACGAGCATTTGTACTCCAGTCATGGATGTTTAATATGTATTTCATATAAATATACTTATATATGTACAATATATGTATTCTATCCGTTACCCTAGTATCCCATAACACAAGCCTTTACAGTGCTTACTTTGGGGCTAGGCTAATTGGTGTGAGTGTTGGAAATATTTATTTATTTATTATTTATTTATTATTATGACCTACCAGATAATCGTCAACATAAAAGTTATTTAATATTGTATATGCGATTTCCGCGCTCGTGCATTCATGCCCTAACTGTCTAACGCATCGCATGCTAAGATAGGGTGCAGACGCGGTTCCGTACGTAACGGTGTTGAGCTGATATGCGGAAAGTGGTTCGGAACGACTTTCTCGCCATAGTATCATCTGTAAATTTCGTTGATCTTCTTGTACCAACACCTGCTTGAACATTTTCTCAATATCAGCGCACGCAACATATTGATACTGGCGGAAACGTAAAAGAAGTGCAAAAAAATCACTCTGTAAAGGGGGACCCGACATTTGAATATCGTTAAGTGACTTTCCGGATGACGTAGGTTGACTAGCGTTGAACACTACACGTAACTTTGTGGTAACACTGTCATCACGGAACACACCATGGTGAGGTAGAAAATAATTATCGCGTTGCAGGTTGCCCGCAACCTAATTAGGTTGCGGGCAACCTGCAACGCGAGTCATGTGTCCTAGCCCTATGTACTCGTTTATAAATTCATGATACATTTGTTTGTACTCAATATTACGTTCAAGTTTTCGCTCAAGTGAAAGAAACCGATTTTTAGCGACTTCGTAACTATCGCCAAAAGTATGAAATTTCTGTGGCTTTATCTTGCCATCCGCAATTGGTTTGTTAATAGAATGAGCAGAATGATTCGCCTGTACCATATCTAACATGTTTGCTTTATCCGTTAAGAAATCCAGCAACTGAGAAAGCTTCGAAGATTGACTGTTACCTATTACTATTTTATGTTGTTCCCACTCTTTTTCTGTGAGCAAGTCTAATTTAGAAATAATGATATGAATAATAAGAGTGTCCCACCATTCTGTGGGCTCACCAAGTGTTTTTAAAGCACGTAAATTCTTCAACACGGTATCAATCAACCTTCTAATTAAATGGGGCGATTCTTTAGTTATAGATTGCATAGAAAACAAAGCTTTGACATGATTATGCTTAAATTATTATTATTAAATCTACGGTTAAGCGGGTCCCATGCTATTTTGTAGTTTCCAGAGGAAAATTCTAAAGATTTTATCACCTGACTAGCACTCCCCGTTAAAGCAGATCGCAAATAATGAAATTTCTGTATATCATCAAGTTGCGCTGAATTATGTATCAACGAAAGGTAGGTATCCCTAAACTCTAGCCACGTATTGTACGACCCGTCAAATGTAGGTAATGTGATAGTAGGCAATTTAACTAACGGATTTGAATTGCATTTGGATTTGTCACTAAAGACCGAATTACTAGCAGTATTCTGCAACAAACAATCAACTTCTGTTAAAACCTTATAGTAGGAATTTTCAAAAGACTCCCGTATATCTATTTGCTGAGATAATTCTTTTTCCGAGATTAATTCCTCTATAGAACTTTGAATGCTTTCAAAATCCTGTATTAAAGATTTAGCAGCATTAGATCTCAATTTTAATTCTTTTAACTGCCTATCGCTTAACGGTTGGCTGTTAAAGGAGTTTACAAATTTCGTAAAAAGTGTCAGTCTACCCTTGATTGTTCCGCGTTTTTTATTTAAATCGTGAATCACATTATCACTGATATTTTCTAAAACCGGCAAAGGAGACTTGCTATGCACAGATATCCTATCCATATTTTCTACAACTAGACTCATTTTAGCACTTTATGAAAAACAAAGGTACTCACGATTTTCTCTGCAAACACCGTGGCTTTATCACGCGAACCAGATTTGCGAGACGAATCACCTGTAATTAATCACAGTTTTAGCACAAATACGATTAGGGAAAGAAAGGAACGATACGACCAAACCTCTGCTTCTCCGTTTTCTTTATTCTTCTCTGATTCTTCTTATATTATTCGGCTCTGAAGATCCATGTATATTTTTCTTGTTTGAGGAGGAAATAAAGCGAACTTCTCAATAAATAAATAAATGTATATTTTCAACTTCGTTACATTAATTTTGAATATATATATGTAATCTTAGAGGAATCGAAGTTGGACCCCTTGACCAAGGAAGTAAGTCCACCACTCGTGCGCTCGGGTTTATATATATATATACAGCGCCATCCCGTCCGTTCCGGTGATAACTGCTTCCAACGGTGACAGATTGTTGCCAGATGAAAGACGCCCTTGTTCATGCGTTGTTACGTCCGATCGCTAGAGGGAGCTATTCATAAACACATTTTTCTCGAAAACGTTAAGTTTTATCGTGAAAATAAATCTGACAAAAGTTGAAGATCATACAATTCTCTACAAAACTGGTTCAGTCACTTTTTTCTCTCACGACACACCATTCGTGAGATATCGCTGTTTTAATAATTAGAAAATTCATATTTTACATATTGAGTATAACTTAGTTGCTGCTAAAGCTAAGTACCACAATAACTGTTATAATATCTTTCTGAGGCCTACTATGGGATATAAATCTGGACTATAAACAAACTCTTCAGCTTTATATTATATTGTACTAGCTGTGGCCTGCGGTGTTACCTGCGGTTTATTAGGGATATTTTCCCGCAGTGCAACGTAGCATATGTGTTAATCCAGGGTGTCAGCTAACTCCATACCAAATTTTATTAAAAACGCTCCAGCCGTTTAGACGTGAAGAAGTAACAAACATACACACTCACAACCTTCGCCTTTATAATATTAAGTATTAAACATTCACAATCAGCTTTTATTTATTTCTAAAAGTTACTTTAATTCTTAGGTGCTAAAATTCAATCGATAAAATCTATCGAAAATGTAAAATGTGCGGTGCAATGACCTTGTACTGCGTGCGGCCACGTGAAGCGCTCTGTTATCCACGCGTCATTCTTGCTCGATCGTACTACATTACGTGTTTTGAATATCGTAGAAAGAATAGCGAGCGTACTTTGTCAGCAATGAATATTTTTGTGGAAATATATATGTGATTTATCGTTTTATTAAAATTTCTCGAATTTTTGCTAAAATATCAGTCTAACTAAGAAGTTTTATACTTACCGATGAAAAGAAATTCCTGCTTTAGGTAGATTTGATGATTGACTCCTTGTTTTGCAAGTAATTACGGCACACGAAGGCATATTTTAAGCGGTAATCACAATACTCTCTCACTGAGCGGTCGCGGGCAACTAAACGACGCGATCGGACGTTACGGTCAAGTTATGAGCATTTGCTCATAACTGTGACGCGCCTGCCCCGCCCACAAGGCCATTCTAACCTCTTTCTGTGTTCTGTGCTCCAGATCCAGGAAGGCATCGACAGCAATGGCAAGGACTTGATCAAGCGCACGAAGGCGGTACTTGAGAGCCACTCCACCCTGGTCAATAGCAAAATAAGAGACCCACTGCCACCCAGCCTCCAAGCAAAAATCTTACAAAAGAAGAGGTTAAAGAAACAATGGGCCATAGACCGATGCCCTAGGATCAAGTCCGAATTAAATCGGGCGACGGCGGACGTTGCAGCCTCTATCCAAAGATGGAGAGGAGATGCCTGGGAGGTCACCATCGAGAAGGCCTCTGACTCCCAGACCCTACTCACCAAACTCCTAAAGGGCATGACCAACAAAAAGGACACCACCAGCCCCCTACTCGATACACAGGGCAGACGAAGATACGCCGCCCTAGACGGGACCAACATATTCGCAGACCACCTTGAAATCCAAGTTTCACCACACCCGGCCGCCCCTGAATCCGCTGCCCACCACGAAGAAGTAAAAATAGAAGTAGGAAAAATACTACAGACACCCGCTCCCCAACTGCTAGGAGACCTGTTTATCTCTCCTTCTGAGGTGCGTAAAACAGCCATCCGACTAAACAGAAGGAGAGCTCCAGGGCCGGATGGACTGCCCCCGGCTGCCCTTGCAGAACTTCCGAGAAGATGCATGGCCGTATGGGCCCAAATTCTAAACGCTGCCCTAAGAACCAATCATTTTCCCACCCCTTGGAGAAAGGGAAAGGTAATCTTAATCCCTAAACCGGGCAAAGACAGGAGGCGACCCAAGAACCATCGCCCAATCACACTGCTCGACCACTCTGCCAAATTGTTCGAGAGGCTACTCCTTCGTAGACTGCAGCCCCAATTTAAGCCACGCGACGAACAGTTTGGATTCCGCGGCGGCCACTCGAACACTCTCCAACTGTGCCGCCTACTACACCGTCTAACAGAGGCCAAAAACAAGGGACACTGTACGGTGGCAATGTTCCTTGACATTGAGAAAGCTTTCGACCGGGTCTGGCACCCCGGTCTCATATACAAGCTGAAACAAGAGAAAATCTATCCGGCGATGATCCACCTAATTTCCTCATACCTCACAAACCGCTCCTTTTACGTGTCAGTCGAGAGTACAGATTCGGACATCCGCCAATTAACAGCTGGGGTACCCCAAGGATGCGTACTCTCGCCTATGCTGTACAACGTCTACACAAATGACATGCCGCTGCTGAACGAGGAGTTGGCAGAGTGGGAACCGAGGGTCGAGTTGGCCCCGTTCGCCGACGATAGCGCATTTTTCACCTCAGCAGTATGGGCACAGGCGGCGTCAAAAAGAATGCAGCGCCAGTTAAACAAACTCCCGAGGTGGATGGCCGACTGGAGAGTAGCCGTCAATGTGTAGAAAACAACGGCCATCTGCACCTCGAACAAGAGAAAGTTTCCACCCAAACTAGCCCTGGGGAAGAAAAAGATCGAATGGGCAAAAAAACCAAGTACCTGGGCATATTCATCGACCACCAGCTTTCCATGGCCGCCCAAGCAGAAGCGGCCATTACCAGGAGCCGAGGAGTTAGAGCTGCACTCCGGCCCATACTGACATCCCGACTGCCCCTCAAAACAAAAGTGGGCATCTACAAGACGTACGTTCGGCCTATTTTAATCTATGCTGCCCCAGCGTGGTACCCTCTCTGTTCGCAGACCCTGAGGCAGCGGCTGCAGTAGCAGCAGAACGTGGCGCTTCGTATCATCTCCCGGGCGGGACGCTACGTTCTCAACGAAGTCATCAGCCGCGACCTCAGAGTGGAGTCAATTGACTCCTTCGTGGGCCGCCTTTCCCAAAATATTGCGCCCCTCCCATCCGGCGGCGCTAATTCTGCTTCCTCACCAGGTCTAGCCAGCCGCGGAAGAACGCCGCGCCGTCCGCCGCGCCCGACACCACGCAGCTTGCTCTCGCCACCATCCACGTCCCACCCACCAACAATCCAGACTCCCACCTTACCACCACCCAGCTAAAATCCCCCGCATACCCCCGCTTGCCTAAATCGCAGTCTGCTCGCTGGCGCTAGCTGGGCCTCCCCTCACGGGGTCTCACCCGGCTGGGCTGACCGCGCTGAGGGCTGCGTTGTAAGCCTCCTGGCGAGAGCGGGCACAAAGGGGCAAGGAAAATATGGCTCGTCGCCTACGACGGCAAAAAACTCTACCTATTGGCTGCTGTGCTGAATCTTTGTTAATAGAAGATTGAGTAAATTGTGATTGAGACACTGAATTTGGAGAAGAGATTGGAAGTGAATTAGTTTGCATTGGCGTACTAATGGGTGCAGAAGAAGCAAAATCGCATTTACAATCTGTTTCAGAAAAATCAATTGAAGATTTATGATGTTTCCTCTTTTTCTTATTACAGTGTTTGCAAATCTTACTGGCATGAGTTCTTTTTTTTTTAGAATTAGTTCTGGGGTTAGAACAATCCGAATCTAGTACAGATCCCTCTGTATCTAAGCCGGAATTAAAATCCACAGTAATTATATTCGACACCTGGGGGCCACAGCCCCCAGGGTCGTCTGGATCAAACATAAAATTAAATTCAAATTAAAACTATAACTTACCAACTATAAGATGAAAAATACAATATGTACACTAAATAGATAAAAATAGACTAAAATATTAACACTATATTACCCAACTGATCCAATTTACATTAAAAAAATAATTTTATAAAATATTTACGACCAACCAAACCGAAGTTTCCCGCGCTTTTTTTTCGTTTAAATATTGAAAAGATTTTTTAAATGTAAAATGTTGGCGCCAAGGTGCAAACATCGATTTTTATATAAAAACTAGCTGACCCAGCGAACTTCGTACCGCCCTAAAAAAATAGGGGTTGTCCAGCGGACAAAATTGTGAATCTAAACCATTCTCAGATCCCCTTGAACACACACAAAAAATTTCATCAAAATCGGTCCAGTCGTTTAAGAGAAGTTCAGTGACATACACACTCACAGAAGAATTATATATATAAAGATAAAACCACTTCATAAACTTTTAATCTGTAAAAAGTCTCAATCGACAGTCATTCAACAGTCTCTCTTTCTCATTCGACGCGTTCGAAGCTGTTGATCCAGAAACTTAAATTGGGGGGTGTTTTCGCAGTTGTAAACATGGAGGAGTTTTCTAATGAAGATCGATCGGAGAATATGGGGATTACCATCATTTGTTAACCTAATTAAAAGTCGATAGGAAACGTTTCTTCCAATATTTTAGGATGGAAGTGGAAACGTTCTAACTACTACATTTTAAAAAAAATTGAACCTCACATGATGGAGAATTAACATCAATCTCTCCTTTCATTCTGTATAGAGAATGGCAAGGATGCACTATTGTCAAATTTAAGTTTAGATTTAGAGAATCGTGCCAGAATCGACACCAGTATGTGTTTATAATATTTACTTTAGTTTTGAAATAAATATATTTTTGTTGCTCTTTGCCTTACTAATATTATAATAACAATCTCTAATATTTTTTAAGAAAGCTTTTACTGTCAAAAATATGCTAGCAAAATACAATGCCGAAAAGCGCGGGAAACTTCGGTTTGATTGGTCGTTAATATTTTATAAAATTATTTTTTTAATGTAAATTGGATCAGTTGGGTAATATAGTGTTAATATTTTAGTTTATTTTTATCTATTTAGTGTACATATTGTATTTTTCATCATATAGTTGGTAAGTTATAGTTTTAATTTGAATTTAATTTTATGTTTGATCCAGACGACCCTGGGGGCTGTGGCCCCCAGGTGTCGAATGTAATTACTGTAGATTTTAATTCCGGCTTAGATACAGAGGGATCTGTACTAGATTCGGATTGTTCTAACCCCAGAACTAATTCTAAAAGAAAAAGAACTCATGCCAGTAAGATTTGCAAATACTGTAATAAGAAAAAGAGGAAACATCATAAATCTTCAATTGATTGTTCTGAAACAGATTGTAAATGCAATTTTGCTTCTTCTGCACCCATTAGTACACCAATGCAAACTAATTCACTTCCAATCTCTTCTCCAAACTCAGTGTCTCAATCACAATTTACTCAATCTTCTATTAACAAAGATTCAGCACAGCAGCCAATAGGTAGAGTTTTTTATCAGTCATCAGATGCCTCTCCTTTTATTGTTCACATCCAAAAGATTCAAGAAGATCCGAATAATAAAGCATCAATCCACCCAGTTTTCTTTGGACAGTTCTTAAAAAAGCACTCCATTAAAAATATTGCTAACGGTAGCTTGAAGCGCATTGGCAGAAACAGACTTTTAATTGCATTTAGCCATTTTGAAGATGCTAACTCATTCTTAAATAATTCTGAAATAATAAAGAACAATTTTAAATCATTCATTCCCACTAACAATATTACTCGTATGGGTGTTGTGAGGGGAATTCCTACAGACTGGTCAGAGGAAGAGATTCTAAAAACTATAAATGTACCCATTGGATGTGGAGCTATTCTTAAGGTAAGAAGATTAAATAAAAAAGTAATTAATAATGGCAGTACAAGTTACATTCCAATTGAAACAGTAGTGCTCACTTTTGACGGCTAAGTCTTGCCAAAACGTGTATACTTATGCTATAATTCTCTACCTGTTGATCTTTACATTTATCCAACTATACAATGTTTTTAATGCTGTCGATATGGTCACATTAAATCACAATGTAGGTCTTCTCCCCGTTGTTTCAAATGTGGTAATGGTCACTTTGGTGACAGTTGCAATGTTGAAGAAGAAAATGTTACATGTTGCCTTTGTTCTGGATCACATTTTGCTACTAACCGTAAATGCCCAGAGTTTTTAGACAAAAATGTATTAAAGAATCCATGGCCAAAAGTTGTCTATCATATGCAGAAGCTCAGAAATTACATCCTCCTATTGGTAGATCATATTCTGATGTTTTGTCTGCTCCAATATCTCCTACATCATCCCAATGAAAGTCCCTTCAAAACTTGTCAACTCGTGATTTAATTCTCACCCTTGTAAATTTTCTTCTTCAATCTTCTCAAGTATTATCTGAAAATTCTATACCGTCCAACACTGCCACTTTTACTGCAAATCAATCTCTAAACAGCAACAATAATGGATCAGTCACAAATAATTCAGTGGAATTGTCGCAGCATTAGCTCTAAGAAAAGTGATATAATCTATCTCTATTTATATATTCAAGAAACATCTCCGTCAATATCTCACAAATGCACAGCAACAATTGGGATATATAAATATGGATATGTCATACATATAACTATGTGAACTTAATTGATTGCTAATATAATAAATAAATAATGTGTTGGTATATTATAAAAATAAAAACATTAATTTACAATTTAAATAATCAAATAATAATAAAATAGACAAAAATAAAAACAGAACACAGCTTGCTGGTGACCCCGTGTTAGTGCAACATCTATATTTGGCGCTATTCTTGCTGCTTAGTTGGTGATGTAGGCCCAGAGTAATTACTTCAATAACAGATCAGGACCTGAAAGGCAATAAATATATATACTAAACACAAAGCCTACACCTAAACTTCACAAAATATGTACAATCATTGAAAACAAATATTTATCATATTTATATATACTTTATAGGTATGTACCATAACTTATTATCTTATATTTAGATATACGCACCTTTTTATTTTTTGTTTTAAATAATAATTATAATTATACGCATATAAAAATCGTTAGTGTTTGGCATCCACTTGTCAGATAAAGGACCCAGTTGAAAACCAGCGCCAGTGCATACTGCACTGACATTATGCTGAACTGGGCCCTTTTCAGCGCAGCCGTGGATACGGAGTGGCCTCAGTCACTGTAAGATTTAACTACCTATAACAATTTTATCTGTATCCGTGTTCTGTACTGAATAAACGATTTTGTTTGTTTGTATCTAGCAAATTCATATCAATCTTTTTTAATTTCATTACAGGAAACCTGGTTATGTCCCGGTTTTAATTTCCGAATTCCCAAATACTCTAGTGTTCGTCAAGATAGGTCAGACGGATACGGTGGAGTAGCAATTTTTATTAGAAATGATATTATTTTTTCTCAGTTTACTATTCCAAATCATAGTTCAGATTTTTCAATTATTGCTGTTACCATTAACAACATATGTTTTGTTTCCCTGTATATTCCACACCCCTCTTCAAATGTGTTTAATGAAATAGAATCAATTTTGTCTATACTTCCCAATCCAATTTTAATCATGGGAGATTTCAATGCCCAGCATGTAACATGGGGCAGTTCCAATAGTAGTCATTATGGCTCTAGACTGTTGGATATGGTCGATAAGTATAACTGGTGTATTTTAAATAGTGGTGAGGCAACTCGTCGCTCACAACCCCAAGAAGGAGTCAGTGTCCCCGATCTTTCAATCTGTTCACCTAATTTAGCTTCTATCATTTCTTGGGAAACTTTATCTTACAGTTATGGTAGCGATCATTTTCCAATATTAATAAATTTTCCTTTAGTAACTTCTAACTCTCGTACTAAAAGTCGCTCCCCTAGAATGAAATTTAAACTTGAAAATGCTAATTGGTTTTTGTACAAACAAGAAGTAGAACAGGTAATTTCTAACCTCCCGTCTATCGAACAAAACAATCATGAAGTTTGTGCAGAAGCCTTTGCATTGACTATGTTGCAAGCTGCAGAAAAGGTGTTCCCAGTCAAAAATAATAATCGTAACAAGATTCCATCTCCCCCTTGGTGGGATAACGAGTGTTCTTTAGCAGTTAAAAAGAGGAAGCTTACAGAAAAAATATATAGAGAAAATTCTACGAACGAAAACTTTGAGTTATTATCTCTTGTAATGACCGAAACAAAGAAGCTTCTTAAAAAAAAGAAATGGGAAGGGTGGAAGACCTTTTGTGTATCTTTATCACCTGACGTCTCACCTTCTGTAGTTTGGCAAAATATACGGCGTTTTCGATCAGCTTTTAAGGAACCTGGCGCAGCTTTTCTTCCAAAAGATGTACTAGACAACTTTTTAGATAAACTTGCTCCTCCGCTAGTTCCCAATTTCTTTATCTCTCATACTCTTTCCCCAATAATTAATACCAACAGCTTAACAAATCTCGATTCTCCTTTTAGCCTTGCAGAGCTGAAAGGTGTTTTAGCCTACGTTAAAGATTCTGCTCCAGGAACTGACGGTATACCATATTCTTTTCTCTCTCATTTAAACGATTCTAGCCTTCTTTATTTTTTAGAATTAATTAATTCCATTATGATTTCTGGCAATATTCCTACGTCGTGGAAATTACAAGAAGTAATTCCTATTTTAAAACCAAATAAGCCTCCTTCTGATGCTAATTCATACAGACCAATAGCCCTCTCATCCGTTCTTGCTAAATTAACCGAACATCTAATAAAAAATCGATTAGAATGGTTTGTTGAAACTCATGAATATCTTGCTCCGAACCAATACGGTTTTAGAAAGGGACGAAGTACTATGGATAGTCTTGGTATATTTACTACCGATATAAGATTATCATTTAGTAACAATGAATCAACACTTGCAGCTTTCTTAGATATAAATTCGGCCTATGATAACGTCGATCTGCACGTATTAAAGCTGAAACTCCTAAACCTAAAAGTTCCTCTTTTGATCACTAATTATATAATTAATTACTTGTCTGGTAGAGTGATTACAATTGATACGGGCGATTCAAAGTATAAATCTAGAACTTTTACCTCAGGGATGTGTCATAAGCCCTATCTTGTATAATATTTATACACATGACCTAGATAAAGCCATTCAAAATTCAAATAGTGATTGTAACAATGTGTCGGTATTACAATATGCAGATGATTTAGTTGTATATGTTTCGGGACGATCAATTTTAGAAATAAGTAATATTTTAAGTAGAGCACTGTCCAAACTTAAAATTTGGCTAGATTTTAACGCTCTTAATCTCTCCGTTTCAAAAAGCTGCGTAGTGTTATTTTCTAGGATGCGTCTGCCCACTTCTGTTTCCGTATGTTTCGACAGTAAACCTATCCCGGTACAAAACGAAACAAAATTTTTAGGAGTTATTTTAGACGCTAAATTATCAGGTTTATCTCACTGCTATTATGTTACAGCTCGATGTGAACGAGTTTTAAATATCATGAGATGCTTACAGGTGTTTGGTGGGGTGGACACCCATATACTTTGAAACTTATTTACAATGCTCTTTTACGAAGTATTTTAGACTATGGAAGTTACTTTCTTGAGCCATGTAATGCTGTTGGGCTTAAAAAGCTTGATGGGATACAGTCTAAAGCTCTTCGCTTAATAGCCGGAGCAATGAAATCTAGCCCTATCAATGCTTTACAAGTGGAATGTGTCGACCCTCCTTTGCGACTCCGTCGTCAATATCTTTCTGACAAGTTTTTGTTCCGTGCTTTGCAATTTGCTAAGCACCCCCTTCATTCCAAATTGTCTACTTTTTCACATATAGTAACAACATCTTCTTACTGGAGGCTTAGTTCACTACCTTGTTTAGTTGTAAGTTTTCGTAAATTTTCCTCTGCATTCCCCTACTCACATCTCTCAACGTCTGTCTATTTTTTCTGCAGACTATGAAGCTTTAACTCTTGTTCCTAAAATATATTTTACTTTAGATATATCTCGATCCATTTATTCTGCAAATGTTGATTTTAATATAATCATAGATAGAGACTGGCCAGATCGACATTTTATTTATAGCGATGCATCTAAAAACTCTTCCTCAGGCCTCGTTGGTGTTGGAGTTTATCATCAACAATCAAAAATTGTCCAAAAAATTAAACTACCACCTGAAACTTCTGTATTTACTGGTGAATGCTACGGATTATTTAAATCTTTAGAATATATTTATCTGATGAAATTGCATAAATCTGTTATATTTTCTGATTCTAAAAAGCGCGCTTCAAGCACTTCAAAAATTTCCTTTTAAATATACCAATCATCCTGTAATCATAGATTGTAGAAAATTGCTCTGGCAATGCCATTTAAAAGGTTTCGATGTAGTTTTTGCCTGGATACCTAGTCATATAGGTATTTCTGGCAATGAAATTGCTGATAAACTTGCCAATGATGCTGTGGATTGTGGAGATATTTATCCATACAAAAACTTTATTAATGATCTTTTAGGTCTTCCTAATTCGGATCTACGTGAATCTTGGGAACAAGTATGGTCTGTTTCTAGTAAAAATAAACGAAAGCATTACTCACAAATTTAAACTTTCATTCCTACAAAGCCTTGGTTTTATAATTTTAGATTTGGCAAGATAACGACCTCTATCATAACTCGGATGAGACTGGGTCATGTTTGCACTCCTTCTCATCTGGCCAGATTAGGAATAGTTAATAGCAGTAAGTGTAATTGCGGCGCTGATATTGGCGATTTAAACCATATTTTTTTGCCTGCTCCTTAAATTACTGTTCCTCTTTTATTGACTCCATAACATCCCTTCGTACTCCTCTCCCGACTTCTATAAATACTTTGCTATATTCTATGAAATATGATATTTATTTATGTATTTCAAATTTTATCCTTAAACATAATATTAAACTGTTAATATGTAAATACTTACCTGATCCTTTACTAAAAAATTCCGTTCATTTTTTTATCCTGTTTCCCTACCTTTACATTTGTATGTGGCTGACGCACAAACCGTGCAGGCTATAAAGGAATAAAAAAAAAATATATAATGCCATAAAAAAAGAAAAAGAAAAAGGAGTTTTTGGCGGGATTTCATCGAGTGTGGTTGGCGTCTTATTTTATTTATTCTTAAATTCGTTCATAGTGGATATTGTGAAATAAAATTGGTGTGATTTTGTGTTACAACTGTCTGCCTAAATGAAGAATTAGTAGAATCGTCAAAATATACGCTATTCCGGTCAAGTGGACGTGAGATTTTATTGTAGTATTGTCTACCTCACAGAAGCTTATCGAAAAAGCCAGCTCTATACATTTATATATATACACATATATATACACTTCAAGAAACATTAGAATGCGTCACACCGACATTCTAATGTAAAAAGGAAAACAGAATAATTTAACTTAAGACTAGGCTGAATGGGCATTGTTCCCCTTGTCTTTCCTGAAAAGGGAGAACTTAACCAAAAAAAAAATAAACAAAAAGAAGAAGAAGAAGAAGCAAAGTATAGTAATTTCGCCTACTACGTATTTTTTAGAAATATAATGGTGCCAATTCTGGCGTGATTCTCTAAACTTAAATCTAAATTTAACATCAGTCCCTCCTTTTCATTCTGTATAGAGAATGACAAGGATATACTGCTGTCAAATTTAAGTTTAGGTTTAGAGAATCATGCTAGAATCGACACCAGTATTTGATCCCCTATTAAAGTAGGATACTATATTTTATAGGAGGGTTGGCAACCCTACCGCAGCAGTCCGAGCGGCGCTGGTGAATTCAGAATCTGAATGACCTAAACATTCCGGTAAAGTGTCTGACTCCGAAACCTGCGCGGGCCTGCTGCCACTATGGCCACCCTGCTTTAACTACACTGTTTATTTCTCGCGTTTGTTTTCTGAGGGTACGGCCACAGTGCACTCAGATTCAGACTCGGAAAACAAGCGCGAGAAATAAACAGTGTAGTTTAAGCAGGTTGCCTGCTGCCACTATGGCCACCCTGCTTAAACTACACTGTTTATTTATCGCGCACTGCGTGCACTCTGGCCGTACCCTCAGTCTGAATCTGAATCTGAGTGCACTGTGGCCGTACCCTGACAGTTTGTTGTTCTTGCCTTTTCCGTTTAATGAACGGAAAGAACGGAACCAAAAAAAAATATGTCTATGTCATAGGTTTTGGCGGGATTTCATCGAGTGCGGTTGGCGTCTTAATTTAATTATTCTTTAATTCGTTCATAGTGGACATTGTGAAATAAAATTGGTGTGATTTTGTGTTACAACCGTCTGTGCAACTGAAAAATTAATATATATAATGGAATCTTTAAAATATAGGCTATTCCGATCAAGTGGACCTGAGAACTTTATTGTAGTTTTGACTACCTCATAGAAGCTTGTCGAAAAAGCCAACTCGATACATTTCGTGCCAAACACTCCAAGAAACAATAGAATGCGTCACACCGACATTCGAATGTAAAAAAAAGAAAATTAATATAACCTAAGACTAGGCTGCATCAGCGTTGTACCCTTTGCCTTCCCTAAAAAGAGAATCTAAAAAAATGACTGACAGACTACTATTGTAATTTTGAGTTTTGCATCATTTTATGACGCATTATTTACTACGGTTAAGGGTTCTTGTACTTGTATCTAAATTGTGTTAAACGGCAGTTTCAATAATATTAATGTTTAACAGAAAAGTTTAAGAACTTGCTACTGTTTCGTGGATTGGTCTTCTATCAAACTGGTATGTACGTATGTTAGGAGTAATCTCAGACTTGCAACTTGTTTATTATGCTATGCTTGAGCACTTCATGTATAATTATTATTGAGTTTGTTTGTATTCAATGAAATCCTGTAATTTATTAATTCGTTTGCTCAAGCCGAAGTTGCTCATCTTTCCTTTAAATACATAGAACTTAACTCGAAATATAGATAAATAATTGACGTTCACTAAAGTATTTTTTTTTTCTTTAAAATATTTAACTCTGACCTGGTATTAGTCTGGCATCGAAGCAATGTCAAATGTGAATGCACTCACCACTACTACAGAAACATTATTCATTCTACAGCAAAAACCCAGTAAATTTAAATTAGTTGATAATGTAAACTAAACATTTTATTTTTCTTTAGATAATCTTTTCTACCCTGGTAGGTATAAGGTTCGAATCGAAGAAATGTCCTTCACAATCTGGGTGAATGCACTCACCACTACTGTATTCGTTGTTCTATAGTGAAAACCCAATAAATCGAAATTAGTTACTAATATAAAATCTAAATTTTCGAGAAGAAAAACTAGTTTTGTATTATCTACTACTTTTGTACATACTTATTTCCATTACTGGGTGTACAATAATGATAATACTTGATTAATTATATTCTTAAATCATAGCCATGTCTCCTGTTGCAGGTTGCTCTAAGATGGCCAAAGAAGATTTATTACTTAGGGTGGAAATGGGAAAATTAGAGATTGAACCTATTAAAACTCCGAAAAATGTAAAGAATGAAAACCCTTTTGTTAATATAACAAGTAATAAGATGTCTTTACTGTCAAAAAATAGCACATCACAATATCATAAATGTTTGTGCAACTCACATAAAGTGAACAATAATGCAATTTATAAAAGAAAACCTAACAAAATTATTAAAGAACCAGTTCTTAAGATTCTACAGAGCTGCAAAAGTAACAATAGCATTCAAAGAGACACCAATGCCTCCTCAGAGGATAAACCAATACATTCTGATTTACTAAATTTATGTGCACTTGTAGATAACTGTAATCAGTTAAGGATTTCTTCAGAAGTAAAGGAAAACCACACTGTAGAAAATGGGAATACTATTCAGAAGAGGTGGTGGAGCAGAGATGCATCACATGTGACACAAATAAGAAAATCACTTATAGAGAAGAGCAAGGCTGGTTCCTGTTCACAACAAGCTTTAAATCCTCCTTGTGATGTCACTATTGATGAATTAGCTAGTTACTTTGAAACATTAGTGCACATACCTAAAAAAATGTCTTCAATGGCTGAAATGATGTATATTTAAATTAGTATCTAACATTTTACATCGAACTTGGGGTTGTCCAGAATTGAAAATTCAGCATTTTAATTAACTCATTGAATTTATTATATAGAATGATGCATATAGTTGAATTCTATATACAAAAATGTTCTAATGTGTGTGTCATTTTATTAGTACTATTTTGGACTGAATAAATTAGCTATTGAAATTATCTTTAGTCGGTGGCATATTGTGGTCCAAATTAATTTTATGATATTATTTATTTTTAAAAACTTGTCAATTTCTTTGAATATTGATCTATAGAGTAAGATTAAAATGTGTTCCCTTTTAAAATAGTATTTTTCGGTAATTCAACATACATTAATTTTATTGTTGTAATTGAAATATAAATTTTATATTTATAGAATAATGAAGTAAAGATATAAATATGTGATGTTATAATAATAGCACCACTGTTGTAAATGTACAAACTTTTATTTGTGTTCCCTGCTGTGTCTGTTGACTGTGCCAACATCTTTGATGTACTTATGAATAAGATAATCAAATTACAACATTTTTTATTTTGTTATATATGGTAAAAGTAGTCTTTATCATCTCTCAAGGCTTCAAAGATACACGCCCCGATTGCTTGGGTGCTGTTCTGTTGAGATAAAGTAATAATTGTGCATCAATGGTATTTCAGTAGTTTTTTTTGGACACAGTTATTGTTATCTATTAAAACACAAAATATTTATTTACAACCAAGGGCGTCGCCAGTCGGTGGCCAAGGGGTGGGGGGCATGTTCATATAATACATAGATAAATGGTTGGTCTCGCTAGTGAAGCGAGACCAATCATTCATCTATGTTCATATACATACGATGGCATATGGAGGGGCAATTTCATTTATATAAACGGAGGGAGGGTGTAGAAGTATGATGCTCAGTTGGCATTGGAATCACCGAGCAAATTCGTTTGAGTTTCGACGTGCAGGAAGCAGAAATAATTGTTCAGACAAGTAAGTCAAATAAAGCTTTCTTTGCATACCTAAGCTACGCCCGCTGCGCCCGTGTCCTTCCCACACCTTATAGACAAAGTACTTCGTTTTACGCACACCCTGCACCATTCAGAGCATACCGTAAAGTCACCTCTGAACCCGTCAGAAATCGTTCGGGCAAATCGTAAGTGGCTTGGGGCGCCAGATTTTAAAATATGCCCCTGCTTATGTGAAAGGTAGCTGCGACTCTGTCGTCGACGAGGTGGCTGGCACAGATCAAGGATCAGCCCTTGTTGAGTTTTTTGCCGGTTCTTCCCAGTGGGCAGGACAGTTGCGAAAAATATAATTTGCACGGACCACATCTGAAGTGAAACTTCTTATCTCAAATAACCTCACGTAGGTGGTGCCATAAGGCATAGTCAGGGGAATGAAGCAGCGTATATGTATATATATATATATATATATATAGGGCTGCCATCTCTAAAATGTGGCAACCAGGATCAGAGGCGTGATAACCCCGGGTCTGGAGCCCAGAACCCGGACAGACAAATAAAAAAACAGTTAAAAATGTCACAAATCAACTTTTTTTATGTTGATGTAGGCAAAAGAGCTAGCGGTCTACCTCATAATAAGTGGTCAGTGCTGCCCATGGACACTTGCAGCACCAAGGGCCACTCATGCGTTGCCGGCACTGAACGAAAAGGTTCATCCGCCTTTTTAAGATTACCATACCATAGCTATAAGAAAAAAATTGTGAGGAAAGTTCGTTCTAGATCTTGCTGGTACACAAAAGAAAGGAACACATGGTGCTCGAACGCCAGGCGTCCAAATGATGGGCGGGAAACTTCTCTGCGGTGTGTAGTGCTGTGAAGAAACCTGGCCACTGGCATCCGGTTGAATAATTCCTCGGAACACTCCATTGATTGTATAGACGGTACGACACGTAGAAGGAGTTGTGTCCTTTTACGTGTTGTACCGTCTGCGCATCTAAGGGGTTGCAACGCGTGTGTGAGCACAGGAGCATCGATATGTCAAACTGCTCGCTTTTGTATCCGGTCAAGAGGAAGGTATTGGGGTGCTCCAGCCCAGAGGACCAATGCTTTATAAAGTAACATCCGATATTCAGGCTTGAGGTACTTACTAGATCTATTGAACACACAAGCTTTTTCACTCACACTTGTGTCTTTGCTGGGTTAATTCGATCAAATTTTGTTGGCTCCAATTTGAGACTTGATCCAGTAACATCTCAATCTCGGACACAAGTCTGTCTTTACACCCTTCTTCTTCCATCCGAGGGATGTTTGACCGGCCAGTGTAAAAAATTTCAGTGCTGTCATCCACATAGCAACGAATGCTGTTATTGCGGACAGTGTGGGCGACAAAGCTGATCTTTATTGGAAGTCAGCATTTATGGCTACAGTGTTGGAATAGATTTATTTATTTTCAAAGACATTTAAATTGACGGATTAATTGGCGACCCAAAAGAGGAAATTTTGAAACCCGGACTACAAATGAAACCCCGCCCGGACGCTCCCCGGACGCCCCGTAAACTAGGACAAATCCGGGAAAACCCGGACGGATGGCAACCCTATATATATATGACGTGTGTGACGCTCGTAGTTTCCGACGAGTGCTACTTGCATTCATGCTATTTACATTATATGTAAATATGTAACAATAAATATACAAAAGCCCCGAAATATCCAGTAAGCAATTCACAAACAATAAATTAGCAACAAGTTTGTAGTAGATAAACAGCCTCCTCTTGGCCTCTTAGAGCATATACCAATAAATGTATATTATGCTCTAAGCTTGGCCCTGAATCGACCAGCGTAGCTAAATCCGTAGTCCATAGGCCCCTGGCAGTGGCAGGTGCCGACGGTATACTCCTTGTCATCATTCTTTCTCAGAGAGTACTACATACGCCATGATCCTGCCCTGATCATGTCATGATTTAAACTCTACGTATTTTTCATCACAATGACATGAATCATTTTGTATCAGAACTATCCACTAGACTAGACCAAAATTAATAGTCTAGTTTACAACGATTAAGCCATGGTTCTGAAAATTACTTCGGATATACTTTAATAATGTTTCCATGGCCTATTTAGAAAAGAGTGCTGGAGGGTACTGGTATGAAGTATTTTTGGATGCGTACAGTTATTCTTGTAAATACCTAATTTTCGTGCTATCTATCTTAATGGCTGCTGTATTGAGTTTGTGGATATATGAAAAGCCTCGATTCTACAAAGTAAGAAATGTAATAGAAATATTTAATGACAAAGTGTGCAGTATTTGTTTCTTAGGTTTTCACGCACATCACTCATTAAATAAAACTAGTTTTTACGGGTTAATGCACGAAACTTTATTTATTTATTGACGTTTCGTAGCCTTTACAGGCTTCGTCGTCAGAATAAAACTTTTATTTAATTTGTCGAGCTACCTTCGAAAGACTTTTATTGAGCGTTTGGTTATTTCATTGTTCGATTTTTAAGTTTTATTGTCTATGTATGAATTTATTATTTAATTTACTTAATAAAGTATTTTATTAAATTTTTTTTTGTAATTTTGAGTTTATTTATTTGACCCTAACTACCGTCCTAAAAGTCTTTCGAAGGTAGCTCGACAAATTAAATAAAAGTTTTATTCTGACGACAAAGCCTGTAAAAGCTACGAAACGTCAATAAATAAATAAAGTTTCGTGCATTAACCCGTAAAAACTAGTTTTATTTAAAGTGTGCAGTACTTGAGTAGGTTTCTATACCTAGTTACTCGAGGTGTATTTTGCCAACAACGAAACGACTAGGTACATATTTTGCTGGCACTGGGACATTTGAGTCTAGGGTCGGATTTAAGGCGGAGCTACGGCCCCCACAAGACCGGGCATCCGCAGCTCTTAATCATGCACTGTACCTTTTTAAGGTTTCAACGGTTTTTCTGTGATCGTATGCAAGGAGAAAGGTGTTCTGTGGCATGCTGCTTAGGGAGAATATTTTGAGAAACCATAAATTCACTCCGTGGCGGAAGTGGTTCTTGCGTTCGGCTAAGCAACTTTCGCATCGGATGTTTGACCAAAAATTTATCTCGAGCTCCTAAGTTATGCTTCTGTGCCTTGGAAGGAGTGCCGTTGGACGTTGGAACGCACCAATCCGCACTGGGCCCGCGTGGTGAATTAGCCCCAACGACATTAAATATATCGTTTATTAGCCCCCGTGATCGCTCCATCTTACTATTTCATTGAAATAGCATGTGCCCCTCAAGTAGGTTTTTTTCTTACATAATCCGGAAATTTTAATGTGCATCTTACGCGCATTTTAGTGTGGTTCACATATTTGTTTAGATTTTTCGAATTGCAGTAGGCAACTATACACCGTGAATTTTGAGTTACCTGAGATTTTTTTTTATAGAAGGTATATTACGACATGGACATTATTTTTTTTCTTTCAGTATTTTTTTCGAAATATGTCTACGTTAACTCACAATTGTGCAATGTAACTTCTTACAATTTTAATTGTCATATTTTGGTTGAAATAAATCTACTTGCTAAAACGGTTTTTTTTAATAACAGGTATTTTATTTTAAAAGCGCCGTTTCAGGATACTTTGTTGACGAAATAATTAAGTATTTTTGTATAGGGAGTGTAGTATTTTTACTTTTTATTACTGTTCTCAATATTTTTATTTACACAATTTTTAAGTTTCACGGGTAACTCAAAAATCGCTAAGTATGTATATTTATGCTCTGTGAGTTACTGATGTTAATATAATTATTATAACGTAAGTATATGATAAGGCTCCAATTGTTCGCGAGAGATCTGTCTATTGGGCAAAGCCAATTGACGAAGCTGAAGACTGACAGCGGTAGCATCATTTCCTCTTAAGGCTGAAATCCTGAGGGAGATTGAGAGTATCTATGGACAGCTATATTCCACGCAAGCACCTGTTCAAAGCAAGGCTAGAAACCCCAGAGCTAAGCTTACTCGACACTACACTGAAGATATCCCGGACGTCAGCCTGTATGAGATTAGTATGACTCTCAAACAACTTAAAAACAACAAGGCGATGATGGAATCACAGTAGAAATTTTGAGAGCGAACTGTAAGCCGATACTTAAAGTCCGCCAGAGGCTTTTCAATTCCATCATCCTCGAAGGCAGAACGCCAAAAGCATGGGCCAGAAGTCAGGTTGTCATGTTCTTCAAGAAAGGTGACAAAGCGCTCTTGAAAAACTATCGACCAATCTCGCTTCTTAGCCATGTTTATAAGTTGTTTTCGAGAGTCATTACGAATCGTCTCGCACGCAGGTTTAACGACTTCCAACCTCCCGAACAAGCCGGTTTCCGAAAAGGCTTCAGTACCATAGACCAGATTCATATGCTGCAGGTTATACAGAAGACCGAAGAGTATAATCTGCCATTTTGCTTGGCGTTCGTGGACTATGAGAAAGCTTTCAATTCGATTGAGACATGGGCGGTGTTACAGTCTCTCCAACAGTGCCAAGTAGACTACAAGTATGTCGAGGTTTAAGGTCCGAGTACCTTTACGAAAACGCCACTATGTCAGTCCGATTACAGAACCAGAACTCTAATCCTATCCAATTGAAGCGAGGCGTGAGATGTGATATCTCCGAAACTGTTCACAGCTGCATTGGAGGATATTTTTAAGTTTCTGGATTGGAAAGAACGAGAAATTAACATTAATAGCGAGTACCTTTCGCACCTTCGTTTCGCCGATGATGTAGTTCTTATGGCTGAGACCTTGGAAGATCTTAACACGATGCTCGAAGATCTTAGTGCTTCCCAAAAAGTGGGTCTTAAGATGAACATGGATAACACGAAAATTATGTCGAATGCCCATGTAGTACCCGCTTCAGTTAAAATTGGGAACTCTACACTCGAAGTTCTCGACTGTTACGTTTACCTAGGACCGACAGTCCAGGTAGTTAAGTCCAACTTTGAGAAAGAGATCTCTCGGATACGCCAGCTCGGATGGGCAGCGCTCGGGAAGCTACGGAAAATCTTCGCGTCCAAATTACCTCAGTGTCTCAAGACAAAAGTCTTTGACCAGTATGTGTTGCCAGTGATGACCTACGGAAGCGAGACGTGGTCCTTTACTGCGGGTCTCATAAGAAGGCTCAAGGGCACACAGCGAGCAATGGAGAGAGCGATGCTCGATGTTTCTCTACGCGATAGAATCAGAAATGAGGAAATCCGTAGGAAAACCAAAGTAACCGGTGTCGCTCGAACGATTGCTCTGCTAAAGTGGCAGTGTGCGGGACACGTGGCAAGAACCGATGGTCGTTGGGGCGGAAAGGTTCTGGAATGGCGATCACGCACCGGACGCCGCTCAGTGACCGACGATCTTGTAAAGGTCGCGGGAAGCCAATGGATGCGAGTGGCGAAGGACCGATCGGTGTGGAGATCCTTAGGGGAGGCCTATGCTCAGCAGTGGGAATCGTACGGCTGACATGGTGATGATGATGAGTAGGTATATGATTCTGTACGGTGAAAACTTCAAATCTTTTTTATTGTGTAAAGTAACCGAGGAGCTCGATGGCGCAAGTGGTTAGCGCGTTCGGCTGCGATCGTTAAAGTTAAGCAACTTTCGCAGTCGTCGCTCATTAAATGGGTGACCAAAAATTTATTATCACGAGCTCCTCCGTGCTTCGGAAGGCACGTTCAGCCGTTGGTCCCGGCTGCATTTGCAGTCGATAGCACCCACCAATCCGCACTGGGCCTGCATGGTGTGTCATGCATGACCCAATCTCCCTATTTTATACATAGCGAAGGCCTGTGCCCCAGCAGTGGGAACATTAATAGGCTGATGATGATGATGAACATAACCGTTAAAAGTGTTAATGGTTATGTTAAAGAATAAAATGTTGGCTGTTTTCACATACACTTACTTCATATAATTATATTAACATCAGCAACTCACAAAGCACCCCATCTGTGCTTTATCTTATTGTGGTGTGGTATTTTTGTTGGGTTCCAGTGCTTGACGGGGTGGGAGATTGGGTTCAAGCTAGCTAGTTGAGCATAGCTAGGACGGCACATTTGTCTCCTGCATTAGGACCGATTCCCACTGGAATGGCAGCGGTCTACAGCGACGAACGACGAAATCACGATACTGGTCTTTAAAGTATGTAGATGAATTTTAAAATTATTTCGTACTGCTTTTTAGTGAAAAGTGCTCGCCGAATCGTTGACATACCGTTGTGAATCGGCCCTGAGCTATCTTCGCGACTGGCCTCCACTTAAAGGTGCTGTTGCACGATATGTGTTGTCGCGGGCGAGGACGCGCTACGCAGGGTTGCCAAACGTATGAGAACTCCTAACGTTTGATATTTAGCAGAGTCCTATACACGATACGAGGTAAATAGAAATCTCGTACACTTTTATATGAGATCTGAACAACGTTGACTGTTTGTGTCATGTACACAAACCAAAAATATTATCAGAAAGTAAATGTCCAGTCCACAAAAGATCGACTCAGTAAGTACAACTTCGCCAACACACATCGTGGGACAGCACCTTTACATCAGGTGGGATTGCGCGGGTAATCTGTTGCGCCTTCCTACTATAAAAAATTGGCGTCCTAGCAAATTGATGGAAATTATTTACGTACCACAAGTTAAAATATCAATGGGACCTATTTAATTAACATAATTGTGTTACAGCTTATATTTAAAAGAAGTAAACAATCTGACGATTCAATTGTTGTCCAAAATGAACAAACACTCGAAGATAAATATAGTGGCTTTATAATGGATCAAGAGTTTATTTTATATAAAGATGAAGAACACGAAAAGTGAATTAATTAATATAACACACTTCAAATGATATAATTATAATCATGTGGTTTGACAAGTTTTTGGTTTTGTTTTTATCTACAGTTTGTCTATAAAGTCGTGACATTAAATGATGACGCCACTAGTATGCATGTAGCAACCCTATACAGTCGGACCAAAATGATTTGGATACTACAGTTAGTATATATGTTCATTCAAGTAAAATAGGTAATTAATAAGACACACTATACAGTCGTATTTTGTTTCTGTTTTATATATAGTAGGTACCTATGCTTATAAAAAGTTTAGCCAAGCATATTTAACTGAATCAGAATAAAATTATTATAGATAAAATAGTACTTTATAGTGTAAAAGTGTGTAATGTTGGTGATTACCGCTGAGGTGTCATTGAGACCAGAGCCGTTAGGTAATCATCAATACACACAAGATTCATCATACGACGTTTTTTAACACACTTGTTAAGAAAATAATACTAAAATTCATTTTATAGTATATAAAAAGTTTATTTAGAGAAACATTTTGTAAATGTGCAGTTACTAAAATTAGTGATAGGTATCTTCACTAAAAGCATCTGGCCATGGTTCTTTATGTGACCATTTCTTTCTTTGGTCGGCCTTGCCTGTTTTCCCAGGAGTTTCAAACTTTCCATCATTCTTAAAACCTTCGTTGACTATCCGACTCTCTGATTTTCCTGAAAAAAAGTAAAAAAATATGTAACGGAATAGAAACAATAACTTATTGACATGAAGCAATTAATTCAAAATTGGTAGAAAATCTGACCGAGTTGAACCATAATAACGTATCAAAAGAAATGGTCGTACTACAATATTACCTATTTACAATGTCAATCTAACCTAAAAATGCCTTTTTTGGTCTCAAAATCGTAAATTGAGTAAATTTGTAACATCAGGCAGATTACAAACAAATAGTTACACGATTACATACCCGACATAGATGGTGTCCGCCCATAAACATCATCCAAATCCCACAAAATTGAATGAATGAATTGAAACATCGCTGGAAAACTTTAAAAATCACTTCCCGCGTGCCACTACGATTTACTTTACTCATTTTTATACCTTTCCACGTAGTTTCGTCTTAATTTATTACAGTTTAATCCAAACAATAAAAAATACTACTAATAATAAAACTGTTCCACAACTGAAACTCGATGACAGCTGATGTACATAAGTTTGGTGTTGCCAGACACATGAATAATGTTAGTTCCTCAAACATTCATGTCACGACTTTATAGATAAACTGTTGGATCGGTTTCGTTCGCTAAATGTTCAACTACTAGGTTGTTATCCTATACATAGGATAGGATATTTTCCTTAAAGATACTTTACTTGTCCATGCCTATAAATAACAGAAAAGCAAGTCTGAGAGCAACATTATATTGATGATTATGTAATATATGTAATATTATACACTCAGGCAAACTTCTTGAGCGACTGACACCCATATTCTTAGTCGCGTCCTCAAACGTTCCTCGGCTCTAACTCATTCGAGGGCTCCTTACGGAGTTCCTTCAAATAACCTCGAAAATGATATTCTAGTAGGTATCTTGAACAAACTTGAGAAATCCTCCACTGAGAGTACAAACAAAGGTATAAAGCATAAAAGCATAGACATATTATATGTGTAAGGTAAAATATCACACAACAAACATAGGTAAATACCTACTTTGTAATAATCCTGTCACGTAAAACTTAAACTTAAAACAAAGTCACCAACCAGCAATTGTATTAAAGGCGGTACAGGTAGTCCTCTGTTATTACAATTTAGTGTAATGCTTAGCAGATTCCTTGTATGAATGTATCTCTCTAAACCGAAATCTTCTTTTTAACGAATCATTGTCGTAAACCTCATAAGGATTTGCGGCGTCACGTAAATACCGTCGCGCCACCAATTCGTCAATAATCTCAAAATTCAAAATCTAAAAAAACAACTTAAAAACACCTTAAACACCACTCGAGGAAGCCTTAAGGTACGTCGAGACCTACCTTGAGTTTGACAGTTTATTCCTCGACTCGACCTCCACTCGAGTGAGGAATATCTCAAGTGAAGGATATTTTTGTTGTCTAAGCATACGAATTTTCTCGAATGAGGTTGAGTCGAGTGGAAAATTTGCAGTTTTACTGTAACTATAAGAAAACGCATGCTGTCTGGACAAGAACTTTAATGAAATAACGTTTTACGTGTATTTTGAGAATAACGAACAAGTAATGATGACGTTGATTTTTTCAATAAAAATATAAGTAATCAAAATACAAAATTGTGTTAATTTCTGATATTGAATACTGGGTTTCTAGTTATATCTAACATCGTTTACAAAAGTAAACTGTTTTATCTGGATATATTAACATAAATTAGGGGATAAGTTCATACAGAAAAAAAACGTTTTGAAATGTGTTTATTAAGTCTAAAAAAACGTATTTTTAGCTGATTAAGCTTATATTGGTTTATAACTCCTGCTTTCTAAGCTTACCCAGCACATTATTTCGAACCCTTGAATCTTATTTATTTCTTACCTACAGTTATCTGAAATAAATCTATTTTACTTACATTTTTTAATAATAATTACCAAATATTTTATGTTCATGCAGCATGACATTCCAATATTTGTCTAAAACTGTACAAATCGTGTAATAAACCATAATGGTAATTAATGATGTGATTATAAATACTATAATAACAGTAAAAATATCAAATTTTTGAATTAAAAGTTCACTAACGTGTCCTTAGAATACGGCTACCTACTTCAATCAGAAACGGTTTGTTCATTCTTATTTTCATAAAATGTATTCGTGTATTGTCTTTTATGAATCGTCAATTATATCAACATTAATAATTGCGTTTTAATTTTTAAATAATCTATATCATAAACAATACCGTAAAAAATATGAACAGTATGTCGATTAGGTTTGTTTGATTTTTTACAAGTCAGTTTTTTATATTATACATGATTACATTTCATTTTCTGACATTGCAAAAACGCTACTAAATTAGACCAAAACATAATTTACTATAGAGCAAATATATGCGAAATGTAAAAATTAACATTGGGCTCGAGTCGTTTTGCATTCTCTAAGCATTTCAATAGAAGTCATAATAACTATTCTATTACTATAAGTAAATGGATGCATTTAATTTTGAACAACTTTACCTGTTATATAAATTCCTTGATTTTCAATCATATAGAAAAAACAAAAATGTTTTGTCTTGTGAAGCACCCCACAACTGCTTCTTTATTTGTCTATTTTATATTATGATAATATAACAGTCAACCGGTTTTTTTAAGACGACAAACGAGAACCAGGTTTCGCCTTAAAAATAAAGGCTGATCAGAATTGAGCCCACTGTATACATAAAAATACATATTTGTAATATTTCATAGTATATAACATGATTGACTACCACACCCTAAATATTGTCCAGCTTTATCTTTGCTGATAGGGTGTTTATTGAAGAATATATTTATAAATTTTCATACACAATTCCACAGCTCACATTGCGCACCATTATAAAAATAAATTATAGATGCTCCTAAACTAATATTTTAAACTTATCTTGGCATATGTTCACTGCATACCTGTAACAAATAAATGATAATTAAATAAACATTGGACAACAACACAGACATTTCTTTAAACCTGACAATGTTGGTCGCAAAAAGATAAAATTACCAACTAAATTAACATATGCACTGGGGGCATATAACATTAACACCCTCAGCCCTGAACCCTCATATTTTCGAAGGAAACAATATCATTCAGAATTTCTGCTGGTAGGACAACATTTCTTCACCAAAAATAAAAACAGACACTCTTGCGCTTATGTCGGGGGTTGTTCGAAGTCATTAAAATTCAACACCCTGTATCACAATTAAAACTAAAGCGAGAGTAGATTTAGTGCTTAGATTTCGACTACTACGTTTAATTGGTCCAGTAAACCGGGCTATCCCAACTGCATTACGGGCAATGCACGTAATCTTATTCAGTAAACTAATTTCTTGCAGCCACATATCCGAAATCGTTTGTAGTTGATTGTAGTGAAAGAATTTTCGGTTGTAGTTGCTTCAAAATTAAAAAAGATACTTGTTTTATTGCAGCCATATATCCGAAATCGTTTGTAGTTTTGAAGTGAATTGTAGTGAAAGAATTTTCGTTTGTAGTTGCTTCAAAAAAAGGTAATGGGACTTTGAAGAATCAGTAGCACCCCGTTTCAACCGTCCCCAAATCTTCTGATTGATTCTCATCGAGAATCGTTTGTAGTTGATTGTAGTAAAAGAAATTTCGTTTGTAGTTGCTTCAAAAAAAATTATGGGACTTCGAAAAATCCGTATCATCCCGTTTGAACCGTACCAAAAATTTTTAATTGATTCTCATCGAGAATCGTTTGTAGGTAGTTGATTGTAGTGAAAGAATTTTCATTTGTAGTTGCTTCAAAAAAAAATTATGGGACTTTGAAGAATCAGTATCACCCCGTTTCAACCATACCCAAATTTTCTGATTGATTCTCATCGAGAACCGTTTGTAGTTGATTGTAGTGAAAGAATTTTCGTTTGTAGTTACTTCAAAAAATAGTAATGGGACTTTGAAGAATCAGTATCACCCCGTTTCAACCGTAGCCAATTTTTTTGTTTGTTTCTCATCGAGAATCGTTTGTAGTTGATTGTAGTGAAAGAATTTTCGTTTGTAGTTGCTTCAAAAAAAAGTTATGGGACTTTGAAGAACCAGTATCACCCCGTTTCAACCGTACCCAAATTTTCCGATTGATTCTTATCGGAAATCTTTGTAGTTGATTGTGGTGAAAGAATTTTCGTTTGTAGTTGCTTCAAAAAAAAGTTATGGGACTTTGAAGAATCAGTATCACCCCGTTTCAACCGTACCCAAATTTTCTGATTGATTCTTATCGGGAATCTTTGTAGTTGATTGTGGTGAAAGAATTTTCGTTTGTAGTTGCTTCAGAAAAAAAGTTATGGGACTTTGAAAAATCCGTTTCAGCCCGTTTCAACCGAACCCAAATTTTTTTATTGATTCTCATCGAAAATAGTTTGTGATTGATTGTAGTGAAAGAATTTTTGTTTGTGGTTGCATCAAAAAAGTTTTTTTTTTTTTTATAGATAGGTCCGACAAATGACTCCACCCCACCTGATGTTAAGTGGAGGTGAAGTCCAGACGCGAAGATAGCTGATACAGCAGTTCTATCTGCCACACCAGCCATCCTCACCCTGCCGGCCTGCATGTTGCTTCTTCACGCCTCTTTTAAAGGATCCCAGGTTGTAAGAGGGAGGGAACACGTGAGCGGGCAGAGCATTCCATTTACGGATAGTACGACAAAGAAATGAGTCACCAAATTTATTTGTACGCGTTGGAATTGTAGCCACAGTTAGACGGTGACAACGTAAGCCAGCGCGCGTGGTCCTCTGAAGGAAAGGGGAAGGTGGAATAAGAGAGAATAACTCCTCAGAACACTCGCCGTGATACAGACGATAGAACGCGCTTAGTGACGCCACGTCACAGCGTAATTGAAGAGGCTCGAGGTGTTTAGTCACCTCCTCATCGCCTATGGTGCGTATTGCGCGCCGCTGTAACCTATCCAAAGCATCGAACAAGTATTTGGCGGAGCCATCCCAGAGGTGCGAGCAATATTCCACGCAAGACCGAACCTGCGTCTTAAATAACAAGCATAGTTGCTCGGGCGTGAAAAAACGCCACACCTTGTTCAGGACTCCGAGTTTGCGTGAGGCTGTTTTTATCACACTTTCGATGTAATTTTTTGGATTTAAGTCACAGCGAATCTCCATACCGAGCATGGTGATACTGCTCTCTAGCTCCAGTGTTGTGCCCTGAAGAGAAGGACATAAAAGGAATGGCGACGTTTTTGCCGTGAAAGCGCAGACCTGGGTTTTCTAAGCATTGAACTCAACCAAGTTCTTGGTACCCCATTCAGAAATGTGGTCCAAAGCCTGATTGAGTTCAATGACAAGATTCTCCCGTTTCTCCTTGTTTACCGCCTGCCCAGCCGCTGCTTGTCCGAGATACCCCGCATGCACTGTACTGTCGTCTGCATAGCAATGAATATTCCCAAGGGGAATTAGGTCATTGATATGCAGCAGAAAGAGAGTGGGGGATAGGACGGAGCCCTGGGGAACGCCAGCATTCACTGACATGAACCGCGAACTGCTACCATCCGTAAGGACACGAATTCTACGCTCATGCAGGAAGTCAGCTACCCAAGAACAGAACTGGGCCGGCAGACCGTACGCCGGAAGCTTGGAGAGAAGGCTTTTGTGCCAGACCCTGTCGAATGCCTTGGCAATGTCTAGGCTGATAGCCAACGACTCGCCCCGCTTGTCGATAGCCTCACCCCAGATATGAGTTAAGTACGCTAGAAGATCACCCGTCGATCGTTTCGGTCTAAAACCATATTGACGATCATTAATCAGGGAGTGATCCTCTAGGTAGCGGGTCAGATGGTTGTTAAGGACCTTTTCTAGGACTTTACATAATACTGAGGTGACTGCTATTGGCCGGTAGTTTGCCGGGTCTGAGCGATCCCCTTTTTTGGGTATCGGTTGCACGTTAGCATCTCTCCAAGTCTCCGGCACACGCCCCAAAGAATACGAGCACTGGTACAAACGCGTGAGCACGGGAGACAACTCCGCTGCACATTTTTTCAATACTACTGCTGGGATGCCATCAGGTCCACTAGCTTTCCGGACGTCGAGTGATTGCAATTCGGCACGAACCTCACGCTGCCTGATTTTGATATCAGGCATCGTTGTGCCACAATGAGGTAATAATGGTGGCAGTGCATTGCAATCATCGATTCGGGAGTTAGCCGCAAAGAGTTTTGCCAGTAAATCGGCTTTCTCCTGCGGCTTATGAGCTAGTGTTCCGTCTGGACATCTCAGAGGTGGCAGCGAGGGCTGGCAGAAGTTCTTTTGAACGGCCTTGGCCAAACGCCAATAGCTACGGGAGCCCGTAGGATGCGTTATAAGTTCGTGACCAACACGTGCAACGCGCTGGGCATCCGCTCTGATGTATGCCTTCTTACAGGCCTTGGAAGCAATATTGTAGGCTGCTTTTAGTGAATCGACCCCGGGATCCTTAAGAGCGCGGCCTCTGATCCAAGCACGATATGCCGCTTGCTTACGCGAAGCAGCTTCAGCACAGTCGTGATTGAACCAGAGGTTACGTGTGCCCTTACTGATGAGATTGGAATGAGGAATATAGTATTCCATACCCATTACAATCTCCTCAGTAATAGCAATGGCGCTGGCCGATAGGTCCTTCTCATTGAAGCAGCGCTGCTTCCAAGGGACGGACGCAAAGTAGTCACGCATACCGTCCCAATCTGATGACCCATAGTGCCAGATCCGGCGTTTTACCACCGTTGGACGCGGAGGTTTGGCCTGTGGCGCTTTGGCAGATATCAGGCAGTGATCTGAAGAGCCCAGGGGGGCTCCTACCACAACCTGATAGCCCTGTGGATGGGTCGTGAGCAGAAGGTCCAGCAATGAAGGCGCTTGACTTGAAATATCTGGAATCCTGACTGATCAACCAGTTGCTTCAAGTCATGCGTGAGAGCGAACGCGTGAGCAGAGATCCCTGCATGGTCAGTTTTCGAGGAACTTAACCACAAATTGTGGTGAGCATTAAAGTCCCCCAAAAACACCAATTCTGCATTGGGAAATTGCTCCTGCGCGTCATCTGCTGCCCGACTAAGATGTTCGAAAAGTCGAGTTGTCTCAACATCGCCAGTATGGGATCTGTAGAGGCATACGTAGACTCTGGCCTGGGGACCTGAGTCGACGTGTACCCCCAATATGGAGAGCGGCGGAGACGGCAACAACAAACATCCGCCCGAACATACAGGCATACACCGGCTTTCGCTTTGAAGGACTCTTCAAGCACGTAGCCGGGATAGTTAAGGTAGCCTGTGTCAGCAGGCGGAAGTATTTGTGTCTCCGTCAGGAACAACAATGCTGGCCGTGCTGTCTCAAGGTGGTGGTGGACAGCATTGAGGTTAGAGTGGAGTCCGCGTATGTTGCATAACTCGACCTCAAACAGAGTTGAAGGCGTGGGGGTGTGCACCGCTGTACGTCCAAACTTTGTTTTAAGAGCTGCCATTATGGAAGTAAAAAAGAGACGTGAAACGAGTAGACTTCGTCGCGACAAGACCGGGCAAATTAGGAAGGCATGTTTCCCCGAATGATTGCCTGCAGAGGATATACGCCGACCCGCCGGACGGAAGGGCCCCCGCACCCTCCCGGAAGTGGCCGCCGGGACCCCACGCCCCGGTCACCAACCGGCACGACGGTCCACCCCGAGATTATGCGTGACATGATAGGGCAGCCGCGAACTGGTTAGGAACGCTCGGGCCCCTGTACTGTGCCACGGGCGGCCAGCGGGACAGCCGTTTCTACAGGTCTCCCTGGCCGGCGGGTCGATGCAGTCCTCCCGGCATCGGTTCGACGGATGCCTCGCCCTGGACCGAATCCGTCGCGACAACCTCCACTCGAGCCCTGGTTGTACGCTGGCTAACCCCGAAACGCGCGAGAAGCACTTCACGGGTTTTTCACCATGCGCACGGTGGTAGCAAACCAGGCGGGTGTTAGGCACCCTACCACCAGAGGAGCGGATGGAAGCTCCGATATCCCTTAGTCGCCTTTTACGACACCCACGGGAAGAGAAGGGGCGGTGAGTTGTATTCTTTCTCCGTCACCGCACGGATAGTTTGGGAAGTTTTGGGACTTTGCAACTACAAACGAAATAATGTTTACTACAATCAACTACATACGAAAGTCTTGTTATTTGCTGAGCCAGATGTAGACATTGAATATGAAAATAATTGCTTGATCAAAGCATTAAAATCGATGCAAACGGCACAGGACGAAGTAGACATTCAATTAGAAGATTATTCTGAATCAAAAGACAAGTATGTTCCTACTGTATCTGGTCGAAAACTATTGTAGATTTTTTTCGGGATTAATTTTTAACGGAAATAAATATTTTCTTCAACCTTATTCCTTTGCTCCAAATTGAATGCAAGTAAGTGAATTTTTCGGATTATTTTGTAACTTAAATTCAATGCCTGTTTTTGCGCCACATTAACGACGCATAAATTAAAAAAAAGTTTTATACAAAAGTTGTAGGGAATTTAAAGATGAATAACTTTTATAAGACGTTTTTTATCAATAATTGGCATTTTTAGGGGTTTATAAAGGAAAACCTACAAACATGTTCAAATAAACAACAATAATTGAAAAACGGCATTAGTAACAATAAAAAGTTTTAAACAGCAGTTAGGGAATTTTATAATAAACAAAAAAGCACATTTTTTCCGTAAAGTCAAAAATTTCCGAGATATAGCGATTAACGCATTTTCCAATATGGTGGCCAGTTGTAACCACCCTACATTCCCTGATTTTTAAATTTAAGCTTCTTACGACATAGCCTAACATGTGTAAAAAAACTAGAGTGCAGCAAAATTTTGAATTGCGATCAAGTATAACAGCAATCTCTGTCTCTTCGGCTAGTAGGGAAATACGTTGGCTTAATGAGTAGTAGAGAGCAAATTGTATAAGTGACATTAGGACCGCAAAACAAACAAACGGCTTCGATTTGAAAACAAAGTTAAGTAACGTAGTGTTCAATCAATTTCCTGGGATAACATTCCTCCTAACCCATATGAGAACACTACGTTACAATACCCAATAGTTTGAATTTTGGCGCGAAGGCGCATTGTAGGTTTCAGAACACTACGTTACAGGTGGACAACCATTATCACTTAAGGATATGAAAAATAGATAGTAGCCGATTCTCAGACCCACGGTATATGCATATAAAATTTCATAAAAATCAGTCAGGCCGTTTCGGAGGAGTATGGTAATTAATACTGTGACACGAGAATATATATAAGATATAGAAGTTTCACTTCAAAACCAACTTACGGCAGTTGAGCAGGACATCGATGCGTAGTTAGATTGCGTGTTCGGCGAACCGGGAAAGGTGTTGGGCACATGGGCATGCTGGTGCGGCGGCGGGTGCGTCGCGAGAGGGGACACGGACGGAGCTCCGCCGGTGGGGCCGCCGCCGCCGCCGCTCGGGCTGCCCGTCGTGGACAACCGCGAGAACGCAGCCAACGCGTCCGGAAAGTTCGGCGGTGTCGCTGGCGTGTTACATGGCGTCATCAATTGCTAAAAAAAGTTACCATATCGAATAAAACGCATTCGTAATACAGAAAACGTAGGTATCAATAGGTACAAAACTTGTACATAAAAATTGCGTTAAATTTACCTAGAAAATTAGATATATCTAAAAGAAATTTTACCCATAGAATAATAAGTTAGTTATACTAGGCCTCTACGTTTTGCTTTTTTTGTAAATGCTTATAATGGATCTCCACACTGTGCGTCTTTAGTGGTGATAAAAATAGTTTTTATTTGGGGATTTCGAGGGCTTCTAATTTCTTTGAATAACAAGTTATAGAAGGAAGGGAGACATAGGAGCATAGAACGAGTAAAATTATATTTTATGCATGAAAATCATTTCTTTAGTGATAATAATCGAGGAGGAATCAATCGCGAGCGTTTGTATAGAAAATACATTGCCCGCCTTCCCCATTAAGGATCTAAGTTGTTTTTTTTCCTATAGGATACTAATATCAGTATTACTTAGTTGATAGTAGCATGGATCTTGGTATTCCGCAAAACTCAATGCTATCCCCGACGCTTTTCGCCACACTTTAATATGCTATAGTTAAATAAGTTAAATCGAAATCGGAAAAGGCATTACCTGACGATAGTGTGGTGCCGCGATACCGTTCGCCCCTGATGGTATTGCAACCTCTTGAAAAAATATTGATAGCGCCGTCTGAAATAACAATGAACAAATGAAAAACAACAAAACAAACCAGTAATCTCTGCTACAGGACTAAATATTTATCTGCTCTTACAGTTTTTAGGATATTAAAAAGTTTTATAAAAGTAAAAGGTAACGTATTATTTTATTTTTTGCTAAGGGCCACTTGGCCCAACTTTCTTAATACAAAGCTTAATATAATTTAACAAATCACTTTTTCCTTATCATCTATTTGAATTCAAGAGTTTGGAATGAGGCATGACTTTATGCTTAGTTTATTTGTAGTACTTTGGTACAAGTATAATAAAAAATATTTATTATTATTTCAGTGATGAGATTTTTTTTTTGTTTCTGAGTGATTCTTCTTGTTTATTTTCATAATTTATAAGCTCTGCTTAATTTGTAATGACGTGTTACTATGGAATTAGGAATATAGAACTGATTAAGAATTTCCAAAAACTTATTTATCTATTGTTTTAAATTTTCACTGTCACTAGCATCATAATAATAAGTCGGATTGCTAATATGTAATTTTTTAAACTTTTATAAACAGTATTAAATATCTTAAGTTTAGGAAGCTACAAAGTTGAAAGCCTTTATTGCTATAGTTAAAATAGGGTTCTCTTTTAACTATCTTAACTTATGTTATACTTCCCTAAATCATGAATCGGTGTAATATAATATTACCTTAAAATTGAAATAATGTTAATGTTGTAATACTCATACTTGTGCTGTAGAACAGGCTTATAAAAATGTGTATGTAAACTATACTGAAATCAGTTACTGAAGCCCCTTACAACATTGACTACAGAAAAGTTTTACTAGAAAAAAATATTTCTTTAGATTTAAATATCTAGCAGTTAAATGCTTAAAAAAAATAAAAACATAACATTGACTACAGTTAAACCCAATTTGAAAATGTTTGCTAAAGATGGAGATAGTATTAACTGCAAAAAACAACTGTTATTAGTCTCACTTTATTTTTTCTTAAGTAACTAATTAATAGTCTATACACATTAAGAGATTAATAGATCACTCTCAGCTCTGAGAGCGGTCTTGAGTACAATCTTGAGATGCTGTTTTTTTGTTTGATTATAGTTTCTCATAATCGTAGTCTCAGAGTTGAGAGCAATGTATTAATACGGGCCTAACTTTCTTTATTCTGAATTCTATACTAAATAATAACTTAAAACGCATTACTTATACTTGAGACCTGGAATGAAGAATAACATGTATTATGGTTCTTTGAAACTCTACCCCATAACGGAATGAAAAGGGGAAGAAAGTTTTACTGGGGAGTATTTTACTGATTAGGCTTGATTAAATCGGAAAAGCGTTGAACAAAGTTGGGTAAATTTTGGCACATATAAATATACTTTACCAGGATTGAGATATTTTAAAGGATATAAGGATTTTCTTTTCCGAAAAAATGTTAGGTTCCGAAGGGATTTAAAAAAAAAAGTTAACGTGGACGAAGTCGCAGGCGGCCGCGGTAGTTCATCGTCGAGCCCGCCGGCCGCCCGCGCCCCCTTGGTCCTGGCGCCCCAGGCTCAAGCCTTATTAGCATGTCGGTAAATCAGGCCCAGTTTATTTGAATGAATTTGTGGCAGTTAAATGGTGCCTAATTGTTTAATTATTGAGTTAATGTTGAGCCACTTATATTTTTTTTCAGAAATATAGCCTACTTTTTTGTTTGAATTCAATTGTGAATCAGGACGACCTCAGTGGCCGAGTGGTGTGTACGCCGGGTTTCATAATGTCGCCGGCTCGAGAGGTCCTGGGTTCATATCCCGTTGGGGGGCAAATGTTTGTGTGATGAATACGGGCATTTGTACTCCAGTCATGGATGTTTAATATGTATTTTCTATATAAATATACTTAAATATGTACAGTATACTATATCTTTCCGATACCCTAGTATCCCATAACACAAGCCTAGTTTACTTTGGGGCTAGGCTTATTGGTGTGAGTGTTGGAAATATTTATTTATTATTAATTATTATTATTTATCAGTTAATTCAAAATTCACAATGTTTTAGAACAAATAAAATGTCATATAAATTTAAGAAAATGCAATAACAAACAATGTTTGGGTAACTTCTCCAATAAAAAAACAAGCATCACTTATATTTTGCCCCCTATTTTTGTTAACATAGTGTTACATACTACTTAATGTCTGAATGACGAGACCCTTAGTCTTCTTCTACACAAAAACATATTTAGAATGAATAAAAAAATTGGGTTATATTGAACAAATTATGCGAGATACCAACATTTCAAATATACCATTCGCTAGAGAATTTTAAACTGAGTGTGGAAAGATAAAAAAGTGATGTTCCCATTTTTGTCCCTTACGCCAATTGATATTATTATTGAAATTGTTTTATGTGTCATCTGCTACTTCTGTTTAATTTTCTTGATGTTATGGTGTAGACCACAACTCATACAGTTATCATATAATTTGAAATTTTCTTAATTAAAAATCCTAAAAATTAAATACCAACCAAGAGAAAGCTTAGCTTAAGGTCCATAAGAGAAGTTTTGAAAACTTGACTTCACTGTATACAGTTTGTGTTCTTGGATGTTGCTAAAAGCTGTATTAAAATAAATACCTAATGTAAAATTAACACATCATTACCAAATTTCTCAGACAGCTTCTTTTTATGTATCTAAATAGGGTTATTATAAACATATTAGGTTATCAATACATAACAAACATATCAAAAATGTTATGTATAAGCAAGACGCATCATTCACAGAATCAATATGTTTCATTAATTGATGTTTAAGTTTTTCATAACAAAGTAGATTGTTATACTTATATATTTTCGTTTCAGAAAACATAATTGGCTGATTTCAAAAAAAGAAATACAGATAGATATAGACATATAAATAATAGACATGCAGTATAAACTTATTACGTGAGGATTGTTTGGCTCAAAATTATTGTAATAATTAACTACTTTTAAAAATCTTTCTTTTTCTTTTTTTATGGCATGCATGATTTGTCATAAAAATAGAAAAAAAAGATATTTAAAAGTAGGTAAAAATTAAAAACATTTTTTTTTCTTTTTTCTTTATTTGGTTCACAAACAGGCATACAGTCATAGCATATGTAATCCACTAATTATTATTAAAAAACTAGGTGAAATAAAACGCCTTCTCAAAGTGAACATGACATGAAAATCAATTAAATTTAGTTTCGCACTTGATTCTAAACCAAGTTTAAATCTGAGACTTCACAAAGTAAAATATATATACTTAAATGATAAAATTGAAGTCAAAGAATTGTTTTACTGCACTGACTGATGCATTGAATATATCGAGATTGTGTAAAACATCATTATGCGAATAGCATAAGCTGTACAAGGGTGTCTTTAGTCTCTAGTAGTATGGTGGGCTGTTTCCGCAACTCGACACCCAGTGACTATTTTGCGTGGGGACTGCACAAGGGAGAATGTTGACAGATTTTTTTTGTGTCATGGAGGCAAAATAGATGTTTTATGATTGATCAAACAATTTCCGGATCGGGCACTCTAATGTCGCAATTGTTCAAGTATATCTGGAATACCCAGCTTGCCATGCAATAACTTTTGGAGAAATACAATATCCGCCAACCTCTAGCCAGTGGTGTCATATTATAATGCTCAAGACTACTTGCATAGGAGTTAATAGAGCGACAACAGTTGTCTACAGGTGAGGTGATATAAAAAATTTTTTTTTGCAAATCTTCAAATCTATTTATATGAATTGAATGAGAAAGGGCTCCAAATCGGACTGCAGTATTCTAGGAGACTGCGAAAATAACAATTGAAAAGCACTATAGAAACTTCTGGATCTCGGAAACTTTTAGTCTGTCTAGGCACAAATTAATAGTAAATAAATGACTACAAAACCTATCAATGAATATAACTGAAAAAACTGGATATTTATGGTTTTAACGTTTCGTTCTGTAAATTTTTTAATTGACCAAAGAACATTGTATTTTTAGGAAATGTACTTTCTAGCACAATCTCGTATTTATTTTTAAGGAATACGTCACATTGACGATTACCTGTATTGTCTTTATTGCGTATTAACGCATTGATAACCTGTACCTAAACAATGACAGCAGGTAATAATATTCCTACGTATGGCAATAATAATAAGATTACATTATGTAGAAGGTCTTAAATCAGCCTAAAAATTACCCATACATTCAATTGAAATGATAATGAGCTAGGGCTCGCGGCCAAATATTGCAAAACACAAAACAAAGCAGCCATTTCATGATTACTGTTTGTTTACATATATTACGAAATGTACCTCAAATTGCCAATGAGCAGCTTGCAATAACTGTCTGGCTTGTTCTTGAGCACATCCTGCTGCCAGTACGAATTGATTTATCATAACTTGCTCCCGTAAAGAAGAATCCATTGTACTCAATCAACTATAAATAAAAGCTCACTGTCTGAATACCAAAACAGGGGCAAACAACAAGCTAGCGAATATCAGTCAGGAAAGCAAATTAATGTATCAATGGGTAAGGAGTGAAATAAAATCATTATTTTCAGTTGGAGGGAAAGAGAAGGAATTTTGATTATCCGAATGAAATTCAACGACAAGGACAGACACTCATAAAGATATATTATGGTTTTACCACAGACTTAGGCCCACCGTATTACAGAATGACAACTATAAGGTGCGCGCCAGACACGGCGCCAGATAAGTCTGCGCGCGGCCAAAATCGGAACTAATCGCAGGCCGCCATGTTGTCGTTACGTCAGATGTTGTGAGTGTGTAGTGTTTTGCGTTTTTATTAGTTTTCAGTGGTCAAATTTGGTAACCATCATGCCAAAAGTAATTAAAAGTGCTGGCAGAGAGATTGTTTTGAACGTGAAACGTTCTTGTGAAGCATAACGGGACAATAAGGGACCAATTGTACCATTTTCTAAAGTACGCGCACGGACTGCTTTCTTGAGAGGTAATTTTTGGGGGTGACCATTGCATGGTATTTTGCTTTCGTGTAGGGTAATTTCTGTTTTTTAAGTATGTCGGATAATCATAATATATTTAATCGTTTCAGGTATTTCTGAACGGACTGTCACTCATATAACTCGAGAAAGTACTATAGCTGAAGCTTAGAATTCAAAAATTATAACTCCAGGAAAAAATAGGGAGCGAAAGAGTTTTTTGGAAATAGACGATTTTGACACGTGTGCTATAAGGCACATGATACAATCATTTTTTGTCGTCAAAAAAGAAATTCCGACCATTCATAAGCTTTGGCTCGCGCTGAAATCAGATATTGATTTTAAATATAGCAAAACAACTTTAAGGCGTGTTTTGAGAAGCATGGGGTACAAGTATAAAAAGTGCCAGTCCAAACGCAAAGTCTTAATGGAACGTTTTGATATTGCAGCTTGGAGAGCCAAATTTATTTTTAGGATGCGTAAAAACCGTTTGGACGAAAAGCGTCCTGTCATATATCTCGATGAAACATACATCCATGCTTCCTACCACATTCAAAAATGTTGGCAATCCAATGAAGAACCAGGTGTTTTGACTTCGGATAGTACCGGCACAAGCTGGATTATAGCTCACGCTGGCGGAAAAACAGGATTTGTCAAAAATGGGCTCCTGCTATTTAAATCCCAATCAAAATCAAGCGACTATCATGATGACATGAATGCTAAGAATTTCATTAAATGGATGACTGAAAAATCATTCCGAACTTGCCACTTAATTGCATCGTGGTAATGGATAATGCATCATATCATTGCACACAAATAAATAAAGCACCTACAATGAGCAATTTAAAATCAGAAATGCAAGAATGGCTATTAAATAATGGTATTCCGTTTGAAGATTACTGGACGAAACCACAGTTGTACGAATTAATAAAAAAAGCAAAGGAGATCCAGTATATGAAGTCGAATATTTATTAAATCAACATGGACATGAGGTCGTGCACTTACCTCCATATCACTCCGATTTAAATCCGATAGAAAAAAATATGGGCTATAGTCAAAAGACGTATTGGAGAGAAAAATGTGAGTCAAGCCGCAAGCGAAATATCCAGAATAACTGAAGCAGCATTCAAAACTATAACAACGTCGGAATGGATTAACGTGTGTCAACACGTAGAAAAAATCGAAGACCAATATTTCGAATCAGATACACTTATGGATATAGAACTTGACAAATTTATAATTGATCCAAGTGACGATGAAAGCTTAGACTCTTCTGACGACGAAATCAATGAAGACCCAAAAAGTGATATAATGGAAGGCATTGACCCACTGGAGGACCACAATAATGCAAAATTTAGAAGTACTGCTAGATATTCAATAAAATTGTTTATTTTTTAATTAAAAACACTTCATAAAAAGCAGATACTACAATACCTTTATGTTTTGTGGGGGATATTCCAATTATATATTTAAATATTTATATATATTTTGGATCTATACTTAAGTATATTTTGTACATTTTATGTATTTGTAGTCCACTTAGCTAGTTTGATTTTGTTCGAACACTAAAGTACTGTGAAAACACCATATTTGTTATAACTGTGAATAATAAGAATATTTGCTCTAGAAAAACATATTTATTCTGTTTTAATCATACATGACAAACCTGATGACATTAATAGACGAAGTGTAAGTATTTTCACCTCATCATCGCCCTCATGTCTAATTTTTCATAAAATAAGAATTAAATTTTATATAAACTAATGAGACGTTTTTTATTAACCTCATCAGAATTTCCCTCTTCTCCCATTTCATGTCTGTGATCGGAAATTTATTTCCCATAACTGGCAACATTAGTCACGCCACCAGACGCGCGCAGACTTATCTGGCGCGGTAAGGTAAGTGTTGATCTCTAGTATTTACTCTGACTCGCAAACGATACGAATTCGATATTGGTTCGTGCTAGGGGTACAGAGTCTTCTTTTTGATATGCTAGATATGACAAGGACACACTATTGTCAAGTTTAGTTTTAGAGAATCATGCCAGAATCGATTCCATTGCTCTATTCAATGTTACTATACATTTTACAAAGAATTTCTCAGCTAAAATTTGGCCCTAATATGTATCGGTGGTATACCAGATTCTATTTTCTATAACATAAAAAGCTACAAAAATCATATAAAATATTTAGGATACATTCCCTAGCTAAGGCTAGTATTTTAAAATATTAACACGTTTTTGCATCTTATTGACGATACTGTGTACATAAGCATTAAAAGATATTTTGCTGCCAAATATGATTCCTAAAAATTTGCTTTCCAAAACTTGCTTGATTTTAGTGAAATTTAATATTTATTACTATATTTACATTATTATTACATAAAGATTTACTAAAAACACAATACTGCTCTTGGCTGGGTTTAATTCTAGTTTTAACAGCTTTTTGTAATACAACTATATTTTATCAAGGGCTTTATTTATTACAATCTGTGCTTCATTTATATTTCTAATGGTGGTATAAACGACGAGATCATCAGCATTATTTCAATTGACAAGCCTGTAAATACATACCAGCGGTGTACAACAAATAATCCAAAGGAGCTAACGACGCGTCTTGCATTACACTCTTAAAAACTAGCTTATGACCATAAAACTTGTTGGCAAATTAAATAGAAATTTGTCGATCATAAAAGAAATCAAAAATTAATTGCAATATCTTTCCTGAGATGTTCAATGAGTTTAAAATAACAACTGAAGTTTCTAAATCTACATTATTAAAAGCGTATTTGACGTCTAAAAAGAAACTTATAAAATAAAAATAGTTATTTAATGACATTTCAATATCATCAGCAAATTTCAACTTATATAAAGTAGTGCTTTTTCCTTTACTGAAGCCAAACTGGTATTGGAATGTTTGATATTTGTTTCAAAAGATTCCAGTCTACATTTAATCTAATCTATTTTTAATAAATTTGCCTGTGCGACATTAGGTGCACCCAGAGCGATGGTTTTGAACCTCTGAATAAGGAATCTAATAGAACTGCCCTACCTACAGAAAAAACGTGCATACAGTTTTTCTATAAAGTCGTGACATGAATGTTTGAGGAACTAACATTATTCATGTGTCTGGCAACACCAAACTTATGTACATCAGCTGGACTTTTTGGCGGGAAGTCAAATAAGGCGCGCGGAAATTTTTCTCTTTAAATAATTTTATTTCTTTTTAATAATTAATTACTGATAAAAGCAGTACTAAATAGATTTTATCGTAGAAGCGAACCCCATCTGCAAAAATGGGGTCGCAAAGCGACGGAGAGGAGGGCGAGCGTAAGCGAAAATACAAAAGGACTGTCGACTCTTCGGTGGATAAGTATAAAATATATTTTAAAACCAACTACACTCGATTGTTTTTAGAAAAAAGTGCCGTTGACTATACGGTCTACGTAGAGTCAAAAGAAAGAGAGATGATAGGCAATAGAAATCCTATTAAACTAACCCAATTATTTACTGATAATATAAAAGGTATCACAAGTGTGTTCCGATTGAATGCCTATAAACTTAGATTAAAACAAAAAGGGTAGATACGGTACGCTCTTACTTGCATCAAACAAAAACTGATCCCACTTTACTACATATGCAACACTCACACGAAACAGCAATATAAGTTTCAACTGCAGCGCGAACGAGACGGCGAGATCCGCGTCACTGCGCTACCGACCAATCACGCGACCAGTACTCGACGTCACTACAGAGTAGCGTCAGAGAAAAAAATAAAAGTATTTTTATTAAATATAAGTTTTTTATTAAAATTCAATAAAAAAAAAATGGTTGCCTGTAAAGTCGGTTTTACGGGCGAAGATTTTACGTGACAACGTCTTTTTCTCGGTAGAATATTTATTGATATGAATATAATTAAATTGCACAATAGGAACAAGGAATTGAATGAAAATAAGAATTGCACAAATTTTAACTATAGAAATATATTTTGTTTACTAAAACATTGTACATGTAAACTTAAACTTAACACGAGAGACTCATCGTAACGTTACCGAGCGTTACACTTTTTCATAAGTGACTCCCAGCCGCAACCTAATTTAAGACGTTGTCACGTCAAAAATTCCACATTGAGCAATTTTCAATCTACTTTGAAAAGCTGAGGGAATGAAACTGTTTACAAGTATACCTACTAAAAGTAGGTTTTTTTCATGATAACGTCAACATTTTTTTAAGGTATCTTATACTGCTGGATGTGGTCATTTTTATTCTATTCAGTGTTTAAAAGAATCTAGTCGAGATACAATTTTTACTAGAAACTTTACACTTATTATATTTCAATACCAACCATAAACTGATTGTTCAATAAATAAAAAGAAAACTAAAATAATATTAAAAAAGTTAAAATCAGACACACATTATTATATCACCTGATAAAAAATCAGTTAACAAGCGTATCTACTAAAAGTAGGTTTTTTATACGATACCGTCAACAATTTTTTAAGATACCTTGTACTGCTGGATTTGGAAATTTTCATCGTCTGTAGACGATTCTTTTAAATACTACAGTATTAATCCGAAACACTTATTATATTTCTCTTCTAAGCATGAATTGCTTGTTTTATAAATCTAACTTTAAATTATTCATTTAAATAATAAAAAATATAAAGGTAAAATTAAATAACAAAAACAATAATCATCATCGATAAATAAAAATAAACATAAGTTATGCCTTGGGTTTTATAACAGAAGTAAGAATCTTACTAGGTACCTACCTACTGTGTGGCAATAGGGTTGATGACAAAACCTTTTTTTCTTCGTCGGCCAGGTAGATTAATAAAAGTATTGGACAAGTATTTATTTCTTATTCACATAATCAAAACATTACAAAGATATGTTGATATGAAATTTCCCATGACGTCATGTCTTGGTACAATTTTTACTTAGAAGTGACTTTACAAGCCTTCTCTCCCAAACTTTCACGCGCTCTATTCTTTTGGTATTAGTTTCCAAAACATAGAACCATTCTAAATCGAAAGAAGTCTTAAGGTACTGACAGGTTAAGGGATGACTGTGTATAAAGAACAGTTGTTCCGGCTGGCTGCTGATAGAACTACATACAGGAAACTAACGGCCAACCTTCAGGATTGTAGAGTCACTGGAAGAAGAAGAAGATTATTACCCCACAAAGAATGAAAACGCCATTTCTGTAAGTACAGAGTATATTAAAGCTAAAATGTCTGAAAAAATAAATAAACCTCTTCGAAGAAACCAAAATGTAATGAGTTTAATAAATGCAGCATATTTTTTACCTACATAAATTAATATTCCAAAAAAAATTACTAAATATTTTTTTTGTTGACTCTACCCAATTTTTACTCTCGACTGACATTACAATGGCAAATATTCGCGCTAATGCTTTTTCTCCCTCATACAAACGTTTACAAGTGTTGTTGTCTTTTTCTTAATAACAAATACCGAATATGATTCAAAACAAACAGCATTTCTATGAAAAAATATATTTTATAGTACTTACGAATGAAAAGTGATGCCGTCGGTTTTATTTTTAGTACTTGAGCAATTTGAACACTTTTTAAAACAACACTTAGGCATTGTTTTATCATTTAATCACAAAATTTTAGCAATATTTCTTTTTGACGTTCACATGTGCGTCATTTGCATGTCAAGTTGTGACTAAAGCGATTGGCCTTGGGCCACAATTTATGCGTATCACTTTTGTGAGGCTAGCGCCGTATCTACCCTTTTTGTTTTAATCTAAGCCTATAAATTGGGCATTACTTTTCAAAAGGCTGCTGCAGCAAACAGTTTTTTAAAGCACGAGCACTTTCTGAATAAGCACAAATTTCGTGCGTTTATCCCTGCTCATCTAGTGGAGAGAGTAGGCATCATTAACTTTGTTCCCACTGGTTTGTCTAATGAAGAAATATACAAAAATATCACCTGTGACGCTGATGTCATCTCAGTCAAAAGATTTATGAAAAAGGAATCCAATGAACTCGTGCCATTAACAACAGTTGCAATCACATTCTCGACATCCAACTTACCTAAATATGTATTCTTAAACTTATTCAGATATCAAGTAAATACATACATTCCACCATTGATTCAATGCTATAAGTGCTTCCAAGTTTAATCACTCGGCGAAAGTATGTCGTGGCACTCAGATGTGCTCTTCTTGCTCATCTCTTTAAAGAATGTGACTCAGAGACTATAATTTACATAAATTGCGGAGGTGCCCACCTTGCCATTTCTCGAGATCGCCCAATAAAAATAAAGAAAATTGAAGAAAAAAGGAATAAAATACTGAACCAAAATCGTTCTTTTGCCTCTGCAGTAGTAAGATAGATGATGTAAACTACCCTTTGTTAACGAAAAGAGTTGGAAAAAACAATGTTAATGATGTAAGCAAAAATGTAAATTGTGTAAATAAAAATACTGATTCTCTTAGCGAACAACAAAAAATAAATAGTTCTAAGCAAAAACTTGATATTCAATGTATAATTAATGATGAAAATATTGTAAACGCCCTAGTTAAATCTTTACTTGCCTTGGCAAATACTACCAGTAATGAAGCAGTTACTTCTACAAAAATAAAAGAAACTTTGTTAATTTTTTTAATGTAATTTAATGGATTTTAGGTCTTATAATGAAATACAAAACAAGAAAACCTATGTAACAATTGCCCAGTTTAATATACAGAGTGTAAATAACAAAAAACCCTTGTTAATTAACTTTCTTAATGAAAATGATATAGACATTTGCATGTTAAATGAAACTTGGTTGAAATCAAATAGCAGCTTTAATATACCAAATTACAAAATAGTATTACAAAACGGACCAAATGGTCATGGAGGTGTAGCTATATTGGTAAAGAATAGTCTTAAATTTACAATAGTACCAACACCATACTTTGATTTTATGCAAACAGTCTCTATAATTTTGAAAACTGGAATTGGCAATCTGTTACTATTATGTGTTTATAGCCCCCCTAGAAGTGGTCGTTTTCATAGTGGGAAATTAAAACAGATTATCAACTCATTGCCTAAACCAATCATGCTCGCTGGTGATTTGAATGCACATCATGTTGCATTTGGTTGCCTTCCATCAAACTCAAGAGGTAATGAAATCTATAACTTGTTAGATGAATGTGATCTCTGCATACTAAACACAGGATCTCCAACTACTGTAGGCACCATCAGCCATAACCCCTCGGCTATAGACATATCTTGTATTAGCCCCAACATAGCTCCATTATGCGACTGGAAGGTACATGATGATCCAATGGGCAGCTATCATTTTCCCACTTTGATTGATATTCAGACATCTGTTGAAAAGTATGTTCTTGGCATTCCTACTGAGCGCTACAACTATAAACAAGCTGATTGGTCCAGGTATTTTTCTGAAAGTGAAAAAGCATTTGATGAATTATACTTTGATAATAATCCTTTTCAAGTATATAATTCCTTCTGTAACATATTGAATAATCTCAAACAAAACTGTATTCCTAAGGTTGTAAATAATTATCAGTATAAAATTAAAAAACCAGTGCCATGGTGGGATAAGGAATGTGCTACTGCTGTAAATAATAGTAAATTAGCTTTAATGGGCCTACCACACGCACGAGCTTCACCACAGTTTTCCCTGCGCAGGCCGGTTTGTACACGGAACACGGTGCGTGTAGTTGGTAAAACTGTATCACGCGCCAACCCCACAGCGCTGCCTGCATATTTTTCGACTTACTTGAAATATTGCCTGCGCAAGCCCGGCCTGCGCGTACTTGTCTGTGCGTGTGGTTGGGCGTTCAGTGTTCAAGCCACAGTCGAGTGTACTTGCTCGCTCGTCGTTTCATGAAGTCGTTCGTCATCGTCACTCAAAAATGGCAGATTTGCGTACGTACAATCGCGAATTCACGTCTGAACTAATTAGTTTGTACAAATATCTGCCTGCACTCTGGAAAATTAAATCTAAAGATTATTCCGACCGAAATAAAAAGAAAGACGCCTACGATAGAATGATAAATAAAATGAAAGAGGTAATAACATAATTTTGCAACTAAATACCTATGCCTAATACCTACTACCTACATTGTTTCCATGCCAATGATTTCGATAAGAATGAGGCTTGCGCGTACTTAACTGTGCCGTGTGGTAACGCACAAAGTGTACAGTTTTTTCGTGCGAGATGCTTGCGCAGGCCAAACTGTGGTGAAGTTTGTGCGTGTGGTAAGCGCATAAGAAGCTATAGATCAGATCCTACAATAAATAATTATATTGAGTATAAAAAAGTTGATGCCCTTAAAAAGAGAATAGTCAGAAAAAGAAAGACAGTTGGAGATCTTTGTGTGAGGCATTTAATAGATACACATCTATAAGTATGATTTGGAATCACATTCGTCGATTCAAGCGTGCTGCTAGCAAAAAGCCTTCTAAAAATGATGACTGAATATCATCCTTCTTAGATAAATATGCCCCAATATCTCCTCCTGAAAAGGATTTAAACACATCAAGGTTAAATAACATCTTTGAATCTATTGGTAATATTGAAGCATGCTTTTTGATACAACCCTTTAACATAAATGAGCTTAAGGCATCTTTGAAATCAAGAAAAGATACAACACCTGGCCTTGATGACTTTTCTTATAATTTAATATGTAAACTTCATCCTAAGGCACTCAACATTTTGTTAAAAGTTTATAATTTTCTATGGAATAAAGAGTACATCCCTAACAGTTGGAAAACATAATGTGTTATACCAATATTAAAAGCACATAAGCCAGAAAATGATTGCAATTCATACCGACCTATATCCCTTTCATCTTGTATTGGTAAATTATTTAAAAATATGCTTAAATTGAGATTAGAGTTTTATTGTGAAAAACATAACATTTTACCTGAACAGCAGTTTGGTTTCAGAAAAGGTGCAGTGGAAAATTATGTGTCCCTTATTACTGATATAAAAAATTCATTCCATAGTCATTCATATACTGCTTGTACTTTTCTTGATGTCTGTGGTGCTTTTGATAATGTTAACCCATCTATTCTTATCCAAATCCTCAGTGATAATGGTATACCTGGAAATTTTTTGTAAATGGATTTTAAACTTTTTATACAACAGAACAATGTATATTAGGTATAATAACATATTACATGGCCCTACAAATGTTTATAAAGGAACAATGCAGGGCTCCCCAATATCTCCGTTATTGTTTGGGGTTTACACATCTCAAATTAACAATTATCTAACAGATTCATCAGTTAGATGCCTTCTTTTTGCTGATGATATAGTTGTATATAGTGTAAATAAAGATGTAAATAGTGTTGTTAGAAACCTAAACAATGGTCTGTCACAAATTCAATGTTTCTATAATAGTTTGAACCTCACAATTAACATTGAAAAAAGTGGAGCAATGATTTTTTCAAGGAAACATGTAGATACAGATAACTTTTCTCCAGTTTTGTTCAATAATGTACCTATAAGACGGCTGCATAATAAGAAATTCCTTGGAATACATTTAGATTCAAAATTAACATTTGAACTACTTAATAATCACTTGATTAAAAGTGCTAGTCAGGGACTAAATATCTTACGATCTCTGGCTGGTGTACATTGGGGCTCTGTTCCCAAAATTCTATCAATGCTTTATAAAAGTATAGTAAGAAGCCACTTTGATTACAGCAGTGTGGCATATATGAACACCAATGTTAATCTTTTAAGAAAACTAGACATAATCCAAAACAGAGCATTGAGAATTATCACTGGTGCCATGTGTTCTACCCCAATTAATGCAATGGAAGCTGAATCCTGCATAGTTCCTTTAAAAATAAGAAGGCTACAGATTGTAATGAAATTTGTCTTAAATTATTGGCATCTGATAATAATTAAGTATTAAGTAGAATTTTACCAAGTCAAAACCTCCCTGCAAGTTTGACCAGCAATACTGAGATAAGTGTTAATGAACTTATCTCAGATCACTTCCCGGAAATGATAAAAATTGTATTGAATATAAAAAACAGCTGCAATAATGTACGAATTTCAAAACCTTTACCTATTTTTTCTTCAAGTTATGAAACAATAAATAGCAGTATTAATATTGACTTGGAAAAATTATCTAACCAAACTGAATTCTTGCAATATTTACATGAACAGCAAGATGTTTATACTATGGGCTCAGCTTTCCATTATATGTAATTGAGTTGCAAGCTGAAATTTTTGTCACGCAAAGTGTTAACTATTAAAAACACGTACACGAAATCTTTTTAGGCGGAAACGAATAGAACTCGAAAAAAAAATTATTGAAAATTAATATTTTTGTAGGTTATGAGTCAATTTTGACAGCAATTTTGATCAGTGCTGCCATTTTTTTATGCAAAAATAACATGTTTCTCGTTGTCTATAGTAAATATAAGTTTATTATGTTGATACTATTGTCAAAATGTGACAATTTACCGCCATTAATGAGATCTGTCAGTCAGTGTTTGTGTTCGTCGCAGTTGAGAGCTTTTTCGTACTCCTGTTGATATTAACGTCGTCTGACTACATTGGCACATATGGCATCCTCAAAGCCTTCGACCTCGAGTTCTGCTGGCCCTTCGCCTGAAGAGTCGAGTGTAGTGCGAGTTTTGGACTCTAATGAGCCGCTTGTGTGGTGATACTTCACACTAGGTTAGGTTAGGTTAGTGTTGTGACCTTAACGCGCGAGCCGAGCGAGCGAAGCGAGCGTGCCGCGGCAGCGGCCCGCGAAGCGCCAGAAAGAAAAATTCGTTAATAGAGACTTTTTCTACAAAAAAATCAAATATCATCTCTAGGCCCTGGAAGTACAGTTTTACCTATAAAACCCCTCTAATTTTTTATAATTATCATTTCTGTAAAAAAACGCCGGGAGGGGGATTTACCTTTCCCTCTGAGGGGTCTTCCCTAATACTTATCCCCCTGAAATTCCACTACATTTAACAGATTTAATGAATTTTTAGGTTAGGTAAAAAAAAAAAACTGCATTTCCGCCAAAAATCTTTTATGGCGGGGGGGTCGGGGGGAGCCCCCCCTCCACCCCCCCTACAAATTACCCCGAAATTCAATTACATATAATGGAATTAAGTACCCATAATTGATGTAAATAGTTTGAAGTTTTTAGTTGTAACTGACAGTAAATGTGTCTTGCTAGCTTTAGAAGGTAATTTACAGAAATCCAGTACAAATTATATCTTGATTAATATTAAGAAGTTGTTAATATATTTAGGAAACTGAGGCAAAAGAGTATTATTTAAATGGGTACCTTCACATTGTGGAATAACTGGCAACGAAGTGGCAGATGGTGCGGCCAGAGGAGCATTTGATGAAAATCAAACTGATGCAGTCAAAATTCCATTAACAGACTTCCACCAGCAGATAAATGAGTCGGTCACTTTGCTGTGGCATTCCTATTGGAAGAAAATAGCAGAAATAAAAGGGAAATGGTACACTGCTATACAGATCACCCCGCCGCTAAGACCATGGTATCATAGAAGCAAAGTCGCCGATTCAAGAAACTTTATCACAACAATAAACAGATTACGATTTGGACATTGTAGAACACAGGCCCATTTGACACGATTACGGATAATGCAACATTTTGTCCAGGAGAAATAGGAGATTTAGAACTTAATAGTATGAAATGTCAAAAGTTCAACGTACAACGTTTAATTTTAATATCGAAACTGCAAAATATCTGTGAAACTAATGATTGTTACATACCAACAGAATTGCATAAACTTTTAGGGAACCATTTATTTTATAAACCTATATTTAATTATATAAGTAACACCGTAGAAAATTTGTAAAATGTAAAAAATTAACTTAAATATTTTAAGTAACATGTTCTTAGTAATAAGCTAGGCATAAGGACAATGTATCTATTGCCAATAAATTAAAACAAAAAAAAACTACATCAGCTGTCATCGAGTTTCAGTTGTGGAACAGTTTTATTATTATTAGTATTTTTTATTGTTTGGATTAAACTGTAATAAATTAAGACGAAACTACGCGGAAGGGTATAAAAATGAGTAAAGTAAATCGTAGTGGCGGGGGAAGTGATTTTTAAAGTTTTCCAGCGATGTTTCAATTCATAGTCCAAGATTTTTAGATGTCCGCTCTGCATAAAATCCTTCTACGTTATTTTTCGATTGGATTATGTCGGAGGGTGCCCCCCAAGTATAAAACCGAGTTTCTGTCGCCCGAAACTGCGAGCGTTAGCCGCCATCTTGGTTTTCGAATTTTCTTCTTCCAAGTCCATGTTACCTGCATCCAACTTTAATTCAAACATTTTTTTCGTATCTCCAAAAATTATTGAGTTACTTTACAAAAACAAAAAATTTGGTTTTTTTACTTCAATATATCGGAAAATATCAACAATAGGGGGAAAAGTTTGGTATAAAAAAGATGGGAAATTTTGTTCTCTACAAAAAAGATCTCTTCGGTTTTTAACGTAAAACTTACCGTTTCCGAGATTTATGCAAAAAAACGGTTTCCAAGATGGCGGCTAACGCTCGCGGTTTCGGGCGACAGAAACTCGGTTTTATACTTAGGGGGCACCCTCTGATATAATCCAATCAAAAAATCACGTAGAAGGATTTTATGCAGAGCGGACCTATTTTTGGTGCTAAAATTCCTGGACTATCATTCATTCAATTTTTTGGGATTTGGTTGATGTTTATGGTCGGATACCATCTATGACGGGTATGTAATCGTGTAACTATTTGTTTGTAATCTGCCTGAAGTTACAAATTTACTCAATTTACGATTTTGAGACCATAAAAGGCATTGTTTACATTGTACATTTTTAGGTTAGATTGACATTGTAAATAGGTAATATTGTAGTACGATCATTCCTTTTGATACGTTATTATGGTTCAACTCGGTCAGGTTTTCTACCAATTGTTATTGTACCATAAGTTATTGTTTCTATTCCGTTACATATTTTTTTACCTTTTTTCAGGAAAATCAGAGAGTCGGATAGTCAACGAAGGTTTTAAGAATGATGGAAAGTTTGAAACTCCTGGGAAAACAGGCAAGGCCGACCAAAGAAAGAAATGGTCACATAAAGAACCATGGCCAGCTGCTTTTAGTGAAGATACCTATCACTAATTTTACTAACCACACATTCACAAATTGTTTCACTAAATAAACTTTTTATATACTATAAAATGATTTTTAGTATTATTTTCTTAACAAGTGTGTTAAAAACGTATGATACTAGGGTGTATTGATAATTACCTAACGCCTCTGGTCTCAATGGCACCTCAGCGGTAATCACCAACACTACACACTTTTACACTATAAAGTACTATTTTATCTTTATTAATTTTATTCTGATTCAAGTGCAGTTCGTTACCTCCTTTTTAGTGAAGGAAAACATTGTAAGAAAATCAGCAAGTATAGAGATTTAAGACTAGCAATATTTCAAAATCAATTGGGTTAACGCGGGGATTATATTCAATACCACTAGTGAGGTGGTAGGGTTCGCCAGTACCGATGCTGTACGCGTTGTGAGGAATCAAAGAAATGATAGGCAGGAATCCAGTATAAATAGTTTTACAGAAACGCTTTAAACAGACTATTTAATATCTAATATCGTATATCAGAATAGAAAAAAAAGACATAAAATAGGTAAGTATTAAAATAAGTGGGTTATAAGTAGGGCTGCCATCCGTCCGGGTTGCCCCGGATTTGTCCTAGTTTACGGGGCGTCCGGGGAGCGTCCGGGCGGGGTTTCATTTGTCGTCCGGGTTTAAAAATTTCCTGTTTTGGGTTGCCAATTAATCCGTCAATTTAAATGTCTTTGAAAATAAATAAATCTATTCTAACGCTGTAACCATAAATGCTGACTTCCAACAAAGATCAGCTTTGTCGCCCATACTGTCCGCAATAACAGCATTTGTTGCTATGTGGATGACAGCACTGAAACTTTTTACACTGGCCAGTCAAGCATCCCTCGGATGGAAGAAGAAGGGTGTAAAGACAGACTTGTGTCCGAGATTGAGATGTTACTGGATCAAGTCTCAAATTGGAGCCAACAAAATTTGATTGGATTAACCCAGCAAAGACACAAGTGTGCGTGAAAAAGCTTGTGTGTTCAATAGATCTAGTAAGTACCTCAAGCCTAAATATCGGGTGTTACTTTACAAAGCACTGGCCCTCTGGGCTGGAGCACCCCAATACCAGCTCCTGCCTCTTGACCGGATACAAAAGCGGGCAGTTTGACATATCGATGCTCCTGAGCTCACTCACGCGTTGCAACCCCTTAGCATGCGCAGACGGTACAACACGTAAAATGACGCAACTCCTACGTGTCGTACCGTCTATATAATCAATGGAGAGTGTTCCGAGGAATTATTCAACCGGATGCCAGTGGCCATGTTTCTTCACAGCACCACACACCGCAGAGAAGTCACCCGCCCATCATCTGGACGCCTGGCGTTCGAGCACCATGTGTTTCTTTCTTTTGTGTACCAACAAGATCTAAAACGAACTTTCCTCAGTATTTTTTTCTTATAGCTATTATATAGCAATCTTAAAAAGGCGGATGAACCTTTTCGTTCAGAGCCGGCAACGCATGAGTGGCCCTTGGTGCTGCAAGTGTCCATAGGCAGCAGTGACCACTTACTATGAGGTAGACCGCTAGCTCTTCTGCCTACATCGACATAAAAAAAGTTGAATTGTGACATTTTTAACTGTTTTTTTATTGGTCTGTCCGGATTCTGGGCTCCAAAATCCGGGGTTATCACGCCTCTGATCCTGGTTGCAACATTTTAGAGATGGCAGCCCTAGTTATAAGTATAAAAATCAGTATTTATTTATTTACATTCATCAGTTTCACATAATTCATTTCTCAAAAGAACAATTTTGTTTAAGTAATTTCTAAACGATATTTTTTCCGAAAATATCTAAAACTTATATCAATATATGTTACACTCTTTATTAATAAATAATTATGATTGGCATCATGATCGCTCGAATCAGTCTCAAAACCTTGATTATTTTCGCCATAATTTTTGATGAGAAAAGAAAAATATACAAATAATATTTCTCATTTTTCTTTTCTTAAAATTAATTTTTTTTTTCTGTCTTTTTACAAAGATCCTCAACGTCTCTAGACGGATACACGAGGCCACCTCATTTTTATATGCTATCAATGACTTTGCTTTCACATCGCCAAATAACATTGACGCACAAGTGACCCATTTTATGGTTCAGGATAATTTTCTGGCTACAAAGCCTGCGATGTACGTCACAACACTTTCTGCATATTTTGTGACATTATTACTAAGGCAGGTTAGGTATTTCTCGAATAAACTGCTGTCATCCTCCGGTACTTCTATAAAAGACTTTTTATTTGTTAAATCATTAATACTTTCAACAGGATCAGTTCTGCTTGAACACGTTAAAATATTTACCTCTTCAAGAAGAATGCAATTGCCTACGCCACCATCGCGAATCTCCACTCTTATCAAGAGACGTTTGAATGCAGCTCTGAACTGACCAGCGTTTGGATTATTATTGAATCCACCACGGGCTCTAATAGCAAAAAAGAATAATTCTACATAATCCTGGCTCACTTTGTATACAGGAAAATACATCAGCATTTTTGTTTTCGAGACTAAGTACTGAAAAACATCTAAAGCACTTTTCATATTAATTATAAGCCCAATAAACCCAGTTTTTCGTTTCGACTCCACAACTAAAAGTCCCGATGGGAATTTTAATTCGTTAATGTAACTGGTGGCCCCTTCAAAAAGGGCATTAATTAATCCAATGTTTTCGGGGCACATAGCTTTTTTCCAACCTGGTGGTCTAACGGAGCAGCTGTTCAAAACGTCGAACACATCGTTTATAAGACGTAAGAACTGTATTGTTCCATCACAGTCTTCAAACTCATCAAGTTTTAATTCCGTGCTGCAAAATCCTAACGCATCTGCTACAGATCTACTGAGTATTTGCGTTGCCAAACGAACTTTAATTTTTTGCTTAGCAAAATATACACGAGGTTTTGTGATTTTCGTACCCATGTGCAAACCCTCGCTTTCCTGTAATTTTAACAGCCGTTCTAAGAAACAAAAATCTATTTTACGCCCAAACATATCGTAAAACAATTTGAGTTCTCCGAAGGTATTTCGAATCAGTTTGACTGCATGTCATGGATCGACGAAACAATAAACATGATCATCATCGATTTCAAAGTATGTGCGACCACTGGCTTGCATTAAGTTACATCCGAGGCTGTTAAAAATGTTGAAGATTTTCACACCAACTTCTTTACATTTCTGCAAACATATTTGGAGAAGTGCCGCTTTTTGATCACCTTAAGCTGGTTATTAAAAGATAAGCGACAGGCAATTTCCACTTCCCGTTAATACAATTTACTAAAAACACTAGAGATTGACTGACTAGCCACTTTGACAGAATCACTTTCAATGTCAACTCCCGTATTAACGCGACCATAATATTTTTGTAAGGCTGAGGTTAGCAAGGGATAGATCGGGGTGGAAAAAGCTGAAGGAGGCCTATGTGTCTTCAGGACACGCTGAATTATAAGTGAAGGTTAATGATGTGTATTTTATGAAATTATCAGCAATAAAGGCTTTTGTATTGTATTTGTATAATATTTTTGTAATAGAGGATCCCAACAAAGAGATTTTCTTATGGTCATTTCGTCGAGAATCAGTGCGCAAATGACTGGGCCTTTATTCGAATTTACTTTAGCTTTAAGTGTTAAAAGCCTCTTTACAAAATTCGGGCTCGGTTTTAATGTGTACCTACCATTTACATAACGTGCGTGGATGGGGTAAACACAAATCGTATGAATTACGCACAAAATCATATGCTTTGGTAGATAGGAAATTCAATGTCAAAGCGAATTTCCTTACTTCTTCTGAATATTGCTTTTCTACATGTAAGCCTTTGGCTTTACTAATTTTATTTTAAAATGAAGTCTTTTGGCCCAGCACATTGTTCTAAAAGTATGCAGTTTTCATGAGTAACCAGATTATTTTCTTTCAGGTCTTTAATCACTTCTTTAAATGTTGCTATTTTAATCTTTTGCCGACGGACAGTTTCATTCAAACATTTTATTTTTTTCTTTTGTTTATTGATTTTCTCCTGCAATTGTCTCAATTCCTTAAGTGCTAGATCCTAAAAAAAAAATTGTAAAAGTCCTGAGTACATTGAATAACCAATCAGAAAAGGAAAACAGTTTAATTTAGTATCTATTTATTCAGTGATTTCAATTATTGAATTGACTGTTTACGATAATTAATTATTGATTAAACGGCCATTTTGTTTTAAAGTATATAACTTTACATCCTTAGCATAAAAATTAACCAATCATTCATTATGAGGTTTTGTTGTACCGACATGAATTAAACAAGCACTAACTAGAACTGAGAAGTGAATATGCACCACAATTACTTACTAATTCAATGTCCTGTTGGATGTCTGCAGAAGGCAGGCCTGCAGGCCTAGCTGTAGAAGCTAATCGATGTAGGGTAGCAGGTTGCTGAAAACAGACATATTGTACATAAAAAATAATTATTGAAACAGTTTGCCGAGTTGGCATAATAAAATCTGAACAGAACTTTTTTAATTATTAACATCAAACAATTTATGCACTGCAAACTAGGCACAATTTCCATCATTTAAAGGCATTCCAGTAATGATTAGTAAAAATGATTAATCTAAAGGTTTGCATACCAATTGAAGATTCTGTTGACTGGATGCATGCACATTATCGTCTCTGTCTGTTAGAGCCGATTGTTGAAGGGTTGAAGGGTGCTGAAAAGAAAGAGACCAATAATAATTAATAAACAGTGAAATATCAAAGAGAATTTTATATATTCCGCCTATTTAAAGATTGAAATAAAGAATAGTCATGTAATCTCATTCAATCTCACCTCTATAAACAGCGATGGTACTGCATCATCTTTTAATCTTATAACATCCAATGTTTTGTTAAATGAGTTTGGATGAAAATGCAAAGTACATATGTAAATGTGTTTAAGATCTGTTCTTAACTTTTCTTTTCCAATGACCTCTAACCAAATTCTTTTTTTGTTATTACTTACTGGCAGTCTGAAAACAAAAATAAATCAAAAAAATTACAAATTAGGTCTTTTTTTTTAATGTATTAAATGTCAATTTGGTATCGGAAGCATGTTTTTTTTTATACGTAACTCCCCTATGTGCACTCTCTACTATCACTTAATTATTGCTTCTCTTGAGGAGAGTGTGAATTGAATGTAAATAAATCAAAAGGAAAAAGTGTTACGTGCGAGAAAATATCGATAAATCGTTCGATATAACAAAACCATCATCACTACAATCAAAACAAAATATAATATAAACCAAACCGAAATATACTTTTTAGGAAAAATACATACTCAATTACTCTATAAACTATACTTTAAATGATTTTAAGTGTCCTTGACTTGATTGCAAGGCTCAAAACACTAATAGGCTCAGCTTTCCATTATATGTAATTGAGTTGCAAGCTGAAATTTTTGTCACGCAAAGTATTAACTATTATAAACACGTACACGAAATCTTTTAAGGCGGAAACGAATAGAACTCGAGAAAAAAATTATTGAAAATTAATGTTTTTGTAGGTTATGAGTCAATTTTGACAGAAATTTTGATCAGTGCTGCCATTTTTTTATGCAAAAATAACATGTTTCTCGTTGTCTATGGTAAATATAAGTTTATTAAGTTGGTGCTATTGTCAAAATGTGACAATTTACCGCCATTAATGAGATCTGTCAGTCAGTGTTTGTGTTCGTCACAATTGAGAGCTTTTTCGTACTCCTGTTGATATTAACATCGTCTGACTACCATGGCATCCTCAAAGCCTTCGGCCTCGAGTTCTGCTGTCCCTTCGCCTGAAGAGTCGAGTGTAGTGCGAGTTTTGGACTCTAATGAGCCGCTTGTGTGGTGATACTTCACACTAGGTTAGGTTAGGTTAGTGTTGTGACCTTAACGCGCGAGCCGAGCGAGCGAAGCGAGCGTGCCGCGGGAGCGGCCGGCGAAGCGCCAGAAAGAAAAATTCGTTAATAGAGACTCTTTCTACAAAAAAATCTAGGCCCTGGAAGTACAGTTTTACCTTTAAAACCCCTCTAATTTTTTATAAATATCATTTCTGTAAAAAAAACGCCGGGAGGGGGGGGGGGGGTTACCCTTCCCTCTGAGGAGTCTTCCCTTATACCTATCCCCCTGAAATTCCACTACATTTAACAGATTTAATAAATTTTTAGGTTAGGTAAAAAAAAACTGCATTTCCGCCAAAAATCTTTTATGGCGGGGTTGTCGGGGAGAGCCCCCCCTCCCCCTCCCCTACAAATTACCCCAAAATTCGATTACATATAATGGAATTAAGTACCCACTAATAAATTATATATAAATGCTTGCCGGTGAAATGTTAAATTTGGCCGATTTCTGCTTATTGTTGCACCACAATTTATTATGCTGCACTTATTAGGCATTGTACACTATTGTTTTGTACAATATATCACCACAATATTCAAAATATCTTCAAGAACAATTTTAATAAAGAACTAATGTTTAATATCAAACAGTGACAACGGCACCTGTGAACGGCACAACGGAGTCAGGGTGCGGCCAGAGTGCACTCAGATTCAGATTTCGAAAACAAGCGCGAGAAATAAACAGTGTAGTCTAAGCAGGTTGCTTGCTTTTTCTCGCGCTTTGTTTTCTGAGTCTGAATCTGAATCTGAATCAGGAGTGCAATCTGGCCGTACCCTTCGACTACACTGTTTATTTCTCGCGCTTGTTTTCAGAATCTGAATCTGACTCTGAATCTGAGTGCACTCTGGCCGCACCCTCAGTGTTTAAACTTATGTACTTATACAGCGGCACAATATGGCGGACAAGGAACACGTCCACGTCACGAAAAATGTTGCCAACATAGCGAAACTGTTTTGTATAAAGTTGGACTGCTCTCATTGCATACTTTAGACAAAGACGCCATTATGTAATTTTTTTCGTCTTCCAATACTTATAACTAAAAACACTATATATAAGTCATTGCAACAGTTCAGTAGGTTTCCCACGGTTTCCAACTTAGGGGTTTTGCCCCCAGATTTAGGGGCTAGAAGTTTTAAAACGGACTTTTTAGGGGCTAGAATTTTTTGGGGGTTCTTTTAGGGGCTTTTATCAAAACTTGCAATTAAATCTAAAAACAAAACGTGTGTTTTCTTTTAGTTTTGTGCGTAGAATGGAACGCACCACGAACTGAACTGACTGTGTGGCGGGTTGTTTCCTAAGGCTATATGCACTAAATTTAAAAAACATCTAAATAAGATTCGGAAACTGTATTTATTCATAAAATAATTTACTGTAACTAAATATGTAACGTTTTAATTTATGAGCAACGAAAGAATTTGGGTAATAAGTAGGTACTTAAAAAATGTATATTTAGTGGATTTTAGGGGTATTTAAAAAATACTTAGGGGAAAATTTTGGTAAGGGTTGGTAACACTGAGGTTTCCTTAATCAGAGGCTTTATGGACTTGTATCCTGGCTATGTCATTTGCTAATAAAAAAAAAAGCTTAATCAGAGAGTGGGTTTTTTAGCGGGATTTCATCGAGTTTGGTTGGCGTCTTATTTTAATTATTCTTAAATTCGTTCATAGTGGATATTGTGAAATAAAATTGGTGTGATTTTGTGTTACAACTGTCTGCGTAACTGAAGAATTAGTAGAATCGTCAAAATATACGCTATTCCGGTCAAGTGGACGTGAGAATTTTATTGTAGTATTGACTTGAAAAAGCCAGCTCGATACATTTCGATGTTGACATCGATGTTAACATCGAATCAAAAGTATCGATGTACGATAAATAGTGACAGAAAAACATCGATGTTTTTGGAAACAAATAAAACTGTCTATTATATTTATAAAATGTTTTTATTATTAGAAAATGACATTAAATTGAAAAGCCCACTCTTCCTGAAACATGTAGTAATCACAAAAATAATAAGAAAAATTAACATTCCCAGTATTTTTTAGGGACACTCTGTAAAAAATGCACGTTAGACGGCGCCCCAAAGAATAATTGAGGTTTCGATACTTTTATTCTAGTAACATCGATGATTCGATGATATCGGAGTCAACCTATCGATGTCAAAACATCGATGTTTTACTGGAAAACATCGATGTTTATACAACATTTTTGGCGGGAAGTCAAACTAGGCGCGCGCTTTTTTTCTTTCCTCAAATATTAATTAATTTTATTGACTTTCTAATTCAACTTTTCTTGGAAAAAATCTTTCAACAACAAGATGGGTCCTCCCAACGATGGGGAGGACCATGCAGAGGGTACCAAAAAGCGAAAGTTATCCAGTAATGCGGCGGCGAGCACCACTGTATCCACTGATAAGTATAAAGTTTATACCAAACACAATTATAAACGACAATTTAAAGGGAATCACTCAGGAGAATGCACAGTATTTGTAGAATCGACTCAACAGGAAAAACTAGGAAACAAAAACCCTATTACTATTACCAAATTATTCACTGAAAATATTAAAGGAATAGCTGGCGTTCATAGAGTCAACGCCCACAAAATAGGTTTAAACACTTTTAAAAAACCATCCATGGCAAATTCGTTCATCAAAATGGAAGATTTTCTGGCCAAGCATAAAATGCGCGCTTTCGTCCCAGCCTATTTAACAGAGACTATTGGTATTTTAAAATACGTGCCTAAAGAGCTCTCCAATGAGGAAATTTATAAAAACATTACTTGTGACGCTGAAGTAATATCAGTAAAGCATTTTATGAAGAAAACTGATGACGGCCTTATCCCATTGACCACTGTAGCAGTCACCTTTGCGACAACATCACTGCCTGAATATGCATACATTCAATTATATAGATACCGTGTTCACCAATACATACCACCTGTACTTCAATGTTTTAAATGTTTGAGATACAACCACTCAGTCAAGGTTTGCAGAGGCAACCAGACTTGTTCGTCCTGTGCTGGACAACATTTATACAAAGAATGTGACGTTGAGGAAATTGTTTGTATAAATTTTAATGGTAACCACTTAGCTATTTCCAGAGACTGTCCTATCAGAATGAAGAAAATGGAGGAAAATAAGAAAAAATACTCGCAGCAATCTTATGCCACTGTGGTCAATGAAAATACATTCCCCCAACTTGTGTACCAAAATAAGAAATCTAGTGAATTTGACATTATAAGCAAGTAATGAAATCATACTTAATGCGAAAGTTAAATGTTGTAACGTGTTAAAAACGTTACATGGATCTCCTTCGCTCGAAGAGCGAGATAGAAGATTTTTTTGGTTGTCTCTCTGGTCGTTTTTATCTCGCGTCCATTTTCTTTAATCTGTGCACTTTTGAATTATTATGTTTCTGCATTTATCAAGCAGTAGGTTGTATGGACGTTGTTCTATTTGCCTTCCCGGCAAGAGAAAACAAACTTAAGAAAAAACTAATGTCACTTTACTTCACGACGTAATTTTTACGTAAACATGTAAGAATCTTTAGCGATGTTACGGTTTTTAATTTTGGCAAACCGGATTTGATCGGTTAGCAATACATGCAAATCGGTTTCCGAACCGAACCGCCAAATTTTCAGTAAACCGCGGTTTGAACCGTTTGACGAGTTGAAGCTTACGAAACAACAGGTGTTACATTATTTTTATTCTACATATTTTGTTGATATTACAACGTGCAAATATTTAAATGTAATTGAAAAATCAGAATTAAAAATGTCGAAATAAAAAAATATAAATTAAATCAGATATATATGTAATACCGTGTTTATAAAATTACTAAAAAATATATAAACTCTATTAATTATTTGAAACTCTACTTCTTCAACAATATAATAAATACGTAACGTATCTTAGTAAAATCATTTGAGTCGTAGAAACTTAACTTGCTATAAACAACTTAGTTAAAAAGTTTTCTTACAACTATTTAGGAATAGTATTTGGTCTTTTTTAGAAGCTAGGCGATTACGTCGCATATTAGATAATAATGAAAACAAAACTACACCGTCAAATCAGTCAAATCTACCATAGTTCGTTTCACTTCAGTTCGGTCGGTAAGTCGGTGGTTGTTGTATTTAAATTGACAAAGCGCGCTAAACGTATCCGCTGCTGTAAGTCGGTTCGTATTGGTCGATCAAGTTTTTTTCGGTCGGTAAAGCAGGCTCAGGAGCCGTGCGCGATTTGTGGATGGCGGCATAAACAAGAATTGACATGCGCGCAGCGCGACGCAAACGAATGCCACGATAAACCGGTTTACGAAGACGTTAACCGATACAATCGGTCTATGCTCAAACCCGTTTGAACCGGTTTGAAAAGTCGAATCATTACATCTCTAAGAATCTTAATCGCATTCGCCCGGATTGCGAAGGGTGCGGGTTCGAGTCCCGTCTGCTGCCTGGTCCGTGTGGATTTTTTTCTAGTTATATTTTCTTTAGATTTAAACATCAAGCAGTTACATGCTTTAAAAATAATAAAAATTATAACTATAATTGCTATTTCTTCTTTCAAATGTTTAATACTTGTAAAAGTGTTCATTTGACATTGTGGGTTTACCTATAATGCGAAGAGATGGCGCTGCCTTGCAGCTTAAGAATAGCTAGAAAGAATTTCGACGCGGTCCGTGAGGGCCGCGGTAGCATAATTGGTCAGTGCATTCGCCCGGATTGCGAAGGGTGCGGGTTCGAGTCCCGTCTGCTGCCTGGTCCGTGTGGAATTTATTCTAGTTATATTTTCTTTAGATTTAAACATCAAGCAGTTACATGCTTTAAAAATAATAAAAATTATAATCTTAATCGTAATTTAGAACTTGATAATCCATTGGATTGTCGATTGTTTTTAATGGTAAGTGTTTTTCCAAATTCGAAAAGTGTTTTAATTCATATATTTCAATGATTTACATGAGGATTGATTTTGTTTACAGATGTAATATTTTACACCGTTTGCGCGGAATGTCAGCGATCACATTCCAAGCTTAATTTGTTTATAAAACGGTAAGAACCTTAGAGTTTTCCTTAGTTTTACATTTTTACCTTTGTTGTGAGCCATGTGCTAATCTGAGGAATATTTATTTTCAGCGAAAAGCGTTTTTTTTTACTTGGATTTTTTATTTGGATTTTTTCATTCAAACTTCAACATTTCCCATGATGTGGAGGTGAATCCCGTGTTGTAACAACGGCCATCCCTTACATATTTGCAACACCAGACATATTTAACTCCAAAGATGCAACGAGGTCGGTAATCTTCTAAATTCATAATTGTGTATCGGCCCCCATATTAAAGGTAACATTTTCACTTACATCTTGGTAGCTTTAGTATATAAAGTAGTTTCAAAATTTAGCAGTAACCCTGTTTGGACCAGTAATTCTGTAGTAAATTTAAATTAATTGACAACCCAAAATGAATATGGATTTGCATTAAACTCCTCTTGCGATTAAAAGTTCATTGCTTTCCCGGCTAATAATATGGTACAGTCCAGCCGCCCGAATATTCTTTTTTAATTGATTTCGGCCTGTCCATTTCAAAAAATTATTTTTTCTATTACAATTGACGCCAGCGCACAGGGACTTGGTTTATGCAATCCATCTCATTTTGTACCTATAATAGTAGTCTTGTCTGGTTGTTTGTCATTTTTATTATTACATTTGTGATATAATATAACTTGTGTACTCAAATTTTGATACATAAACATAGTTTTTGTTTGTAATATTATTTATTACAATTTAACTTAATGTTTTGGATGGTTCGTGTTAATATTAACTTTTCATTTAAACTACTTGTTTTAAACTTTATTTCATATTTGAAATGTTCTATATACATAATATTTACTACTTTTGTATGTTAATTTAGTATTTTGCACATGCAAATTTCTTAGAATTTACTCGACTTAAAAACAATTATTTGGTTTATACCAATTGATGCATATAACTTAAACTTTCATTACCTTGTTAACTATGATCATTGTGTTATTGTTTTGTTATTTACATTTGAATATGCAAATTTACTAAGCTTTTTGCTATATATAAAAAAAAATTAGGACTTTTTGTTCGAACGTTTTGATAATTTTTAAAATGTTTTGTGAACATTATTTCAATTTCATACAAGTTTCTTTACGATAAATATAACTGTTCCACAACTTGTTTTGAGCTAGTATATACATTGTTTAATGAAAACATAAACAATAAAATTTAACTTTTATAAATAATAACATAAACTTAAAATAATTTAACATTCTTTGAAAAAATAAAACTAAATATTTTGAAATACTTTCATAACTTAATGAAGCATTGTTTATATAATAATAATAATTAACTTAGTCATAATAATATTATGAAATAACTTTTGATGTTGTTGTAACTTAGATATTTTGACATTTTGTCACAAACTTATTTCAGTTAAAGTTAATATAAGTTTTTATATTAATAATTTTTAAATAATTTAGTTTAGTTACATAACTTAACTTAAGATTTAAATATCTTTCACCAATTGTAAACTTGCTGCATCTTGCTTTATCCTTTAAAAGATTTAACTTTACATTTACTTTGCGTTAACTGCGTTTATAATTTCACTGCTATTTTGGCATTTTGCGAGAATGGAAGGTGACAAACTTGCATTATCTGCTGCCTTGCCGCCTAAGGAGCCACCTGTTTCTTTTTGCATTGTGATGCTAGTTCTGTTGGTATTGGTAGTGTTCTGAGTCAAGAAGATGATAACGGTGATCAATACCCTATTGCTTTTTATTCTAGATCTCTTAATAAGTGTGAACGTAATTATAGTGTGACTGAGAGAGAACTTTTGGCAATTTTAGATTCTATTGAACATTTTAGGCCGTATATTGAAGGAATGAAGTTTACCGTAGTAACGGATCATGCTAGTTTAAAATGGCTTTTAAATTTAAATAAACCTTCTGGTCGCTTGGCTAGATGGGCTGCTAGAATTTAACAATTTACATTTGATATAATTCATAAAAAAGATTCTTTGCATTTAGTTCCTGATACTCTTTCTCGTTATGATATAGCTGCGTTGACTGTAAATTCAAATCGTATTGTTTCGCCTAACGATGACATCGTAGATCCTTGGTATAGAAAGATTTTTGTCAATTGTCAAAAAATCCCTTCTAGATATAAAAATTTTAGAGTAGAAAATGATACTTTGTATAGATTTTGTAAATCAAAATATAGCGTTAATAATAATTTAGATTGGAAAATTGTTGTTCCAAAAGAACATATTTTAGATACTTTTAGAAATAATCATGATGATTTAAATTCGAGTCATTTAGGAATTCATAAAACTTTGCATAAAATAAAACTACATTACTTTTGGAAAGGTATGTTTAATGATGTTCATAAATATATTAATAATTGCGATATTTGTAAAGCTTATAAACATTCGACTTCTAAAACACTTGGAACTATGATTAATCCCAAAAAAGTAGATAGACCTATGGTAATGTTAAGTATGGATTTAATTGGAATCTTACCTAAAACTTATTCTGGTCATAAATTTATATTATCTGTAGTAGATGTTTTTACAAAGTATTGTTGGTTATTTCCTTTGGCTAATGCAACGACTAGATCAATGTGTAAGTTCTTAGAAAAAGATATCTTCCTTAAGTTCGGATGTCCAAAAATAGTTGTATGTGATAACGGTACTCAGTTCACTTCTAGAAATTTTGTAGATTTTCTTAAAGGTTTTAATATTGATAGAATATTTTACAATACTTTATATACGCCTCAGAATAATCCAGTGGAGCGTTATAATAAGACGGTTAAAACTTGCATTTCTTGCTTCGTTCGTGATGATCATAGAACTTGGTCGAAATTTCTTCCACATGTTCAGTTAGCTTTGAATAGTAGTGTTAATTTGGCTACGGAGCTCACTCCGAATTTCCTAATGTTTGGTAGGGAGTTAATTGTTGATGCGTCATTGCACCGTTTTAGTAATTCTTTTGATAATTTAACACAGATCGATCTTGTTGACCGTTCTGCTTTTGCTCATTCACTTTCTTCACTTGAAAGTATTTTTGTTAAAGTTACTGGAACTTTATTTAAACCATATAAACGTAATGCTTCTTATTATAACGAGCGTAGTGAAGTCACTTATGATGTAGGTGATATTGTTTGGAGGAGGAATTTTGTTCAATCTAGTGCTGCTCATTATTTTTCGGCAAAACTAGCTCCGAAGTTTATTAAATGTAAGATTATTGATAAAATCTCGAATAATGTTTATGTTTTGAAGGATTTGGTTAAGGGTACTTCTGGTCGTTACCATGTTAAAGACATTTTGAAAATTTAGATTGCAAATTGTTAGCTATTGTTTGGTTAGTTTTGTTAAACATAAACAAACCTTTGGGTCTTAGGCTTTTATAACAAGAGTAATTTTGGGGATTGTAAGTTGAATTTTTGCGTGAAGTATGTAAGATTTTCCCCTTGTAAGGTGATGAAAGAAAGTGATATTACTCAAATACATTTGACTTTGCTCATTGACTTTTTGGTTTTTATTAAATTCAAGTTCTGCCATTATATTATTTGACTTTGAAAATTTTTAAGTAAAATTTAAAATTTACGTAGTATGCCTACTTGTTTTCTGCATCATAAGATTTTATAACCTTTTGTTTCGTGCAGATGTTTTATCTGTATGGACACATTTTTTATTAGGATTTTATATGTCCTTATTTGTTATTTTTGTACAAACTTATTTGTTAGTACTATAATTGTGTGGTGTTTCTGCATGTTTGTTGTTTTATAACAATTTGTATTGTGTAGAAGTTTGTGTGTGTGATAATTGTTACACCCGGATTTGACATTTTGGAGCTCCCATTTTTCCTTGGATTTGACGTCCACGAATTAGACTTTTTCGTTCAATATTTTTGACGATTTGTTTGGTTTACCATTGTTTTGGTAATTTGTTTGTCCATATTTCTGGACATCAATTGTTTGTTTTTGCACATCATGTTCGGAAGTTCGGTGGAGTTGTGCCGATCATGAAGTTGCAATTTCGACTTTTTGTTCAACATTGTTGACGCCTTTTTGGTTTTGCCATATTGTTTTGGTATTTTGTTTGCCCATATTTATGGACATCAATTGTTTGTTTTTGTGCTTCATGCTCGGGAGTTCAGTGGGGTTGTGCCGATCATGTAGTTACAACTTTTGTTTTGGGTGCTTCATGTCCGGAAAGCCGTTGGTGTTGAGTCGGCCATGAATGTCACGTTTTGGTTTTCGCCAAATTTTTTTGCTGTTTTGACTTTCGTCATTACATTTTTTGTCGAACTGTTTGTTCTCGACGCCTTTTGCACATCATGTTCGGAAAGCCGGTGGTGTTGTGCCGACCATGATTGTGACTTGAATGAGTTAGTGTCAATTTTGCTACTAATCTCGAACTTTTTTAGGGATTTGACTAATAGTACTTGCGACTTTTTAGTATGGCAGTACTGGGGTGGGATTTTTCCAGAGTCTGCTACATTGTTGTCTAACAGATCTCCCAAGAGTTGGTAGTAGGTGTAGATTGTAGTTTTCTGTCTGTGACCTAGTTGTCCAACAGACCTTCAGAAATTAATGTTAAGAGTTGTAGAGTAGTAGTTTAAGAAATTTTAAGAGTCTGCGATTTCAATATCCAACAGATCTCACAGGGGTTTAGGTTTTGAAGGAGTTTTAGTTTAGGAAATTTTAGAGTCTGCGACTTCGGAGTCCAACAGATCTCACCAGGGTTTAGTTAGAGTAGTTTGGATTAAGAGAATTTTAGAGTCTGCGACTTTTATGTCTGACAGATCTCAATAATGATGATGATAGTGGTTGAATTTTTGGAAGTAAGCTTTGCATACTTTTATTTTAGAGCATTTTGCTTTAGGTTTTTAATAATTTTGGGTCTGTGACTAATTTAGTTTAACAGCTTGTTTTGAGACTTGTGACTTTTCGTCCAAGGACTCTATAGTTTGATGATGTTTTGGTATTTGGATAACTTTATTTGAAGTTATTTTCTTTTCACTTTGGGTTTTCGTTTTCATCCATAATTCAACGGATTTCGTTTTGGCTTTTAGTATTTGAACTTTAGCTGTAGTTTCTTCAGCCTCGATTCTCGATGCTTTATTCGGGGAAGGGTGAAATGTAACGTGTTAAAAACGTGACATGGATCTCCTTCGCTCGACGAGCGAGATAGAAGATTTTTTTGGTTGTCTCTCTGGTCGTTTTTTATCTCGCGACCATTTTCTTTAATCTGTGCACTTTTGAATTATTATGTTTCTGCATTTATCAAGCAGTAGGCTGTATGGACGTTGTTCTCTTTGCCTTCTCGACAAGAGAAAACAAACTTAAGAAAAAACTAATGTCACTTTACTTCACGACGTAATTTTTACGTAAAACATGTAAGAATCTTAATCGTAATTTAGAACTTGATAATCCATTGGATTGTCGATTGTTTTTAATGGTAAGTGTTTTTCCAAATTCGAAAAGTGTTTTAATTCATATATTTCAATGATTTACATGAGGATTGATTTTGTTTACAAATAGAATATTTTACACCGTTTGCGCGGAATGTCGGCGATCACATTCCAAGCTTAATTTGTTTATAAAACGGTAAGAACCTTAGAGTTTTCCTTAGTTTTACATTTTACCTTTGTTGTGAGCCATGTGCTAATCTGAGGAATATTTATTTTCAGCGAAAAGCGTTTTTTTTTACTTGGATTTTTTATTTGGATTTTTTCATTCAAACTTCAACATTTCCCATGATGTGGAGGTGAATCCCGTGTTGTAACAACGGCCATCCCTTACATATTTGCAACACCAGACATATTTAACTCCAGAGGTCGGTAATCTTCTAAATTCATAATTGTGCATCGGCCCCCATATTAAAGGTAACATTTTCAATTACATCTTGGTAGCTTTAGTGTATAAAGTAGTTTCAAAATTTTGCAGTAACCCTTTTGGACCAGTAATTCTGTAGTAAATTTAAATAAATTGACAACCCAAAATGAATATGGATTTGCATTAAACTCCTCTTGCGATTAAAAGTTCATTGCTTTCCCGGCTGATAATATGGTACAGTCCAGGCGCCCGAATATTCTTTTTTAATTGATTTCGGCCTGTCCGTTCAAAAATTTATTATTTTCTATTATTACATTTGACACCATTTCTTTTATTTTTTAATATTACAAAGTTTAGTAGCTTTAGGTAATAGAAAAGAACAGACCCCCTTAAATTCTAAGAAAATTAAAGAAATATTTATGTCACATTTAGTTTAATGGATACTTATTTACAAATAGTTCAATTTAATATACAAAGTTTACAGAGTAAAAAATCTTTTCTGCAAATGCTCTTAACAGAAAAAAATATAGATATTTGTTTATTATATGAAACCTGGCTCAGCAACAACTCCAATATTCCTAATTTTCCTAATAGGCTAGTTTACTCATGTCGAATTGTATTAAATAAATGTTTATTTCTTAAAGTATTTGGTCGAAGGAACCTAAATATATCGATTTCACTTCATAAAAGCAGAAGATTGCTGTAGAAATTTAATTTTAAAAAATATTTTATGGTCTATATTTTTTAAACACTAAAAACGCTGTTCACCACATCCGCCATGATTTTGACGTCTCTTTTGGTAAACAACTAAATGTCATTCGCGTGTTACTTTAGGTGGATTCTTTCGTCTGACTAAATTTATCTTAAAACACTTTTAACTTTAGGCAAGAAAAAAACAGTAAACTTAGTTTTTTTTTGACAAAACTAATTATGGTTGCCGGCTTTGTGAAAGCAGAAAGCACAAATCTGCCAAGAATTGACGCATTGATGGTTGGTGAATTTGTTGCACTAAACCCCGATTGCTGCTCTGCGGAGCAGAGAAACGACAAAGCATCTATGTAAGTACAGTGCATTTAGTATTACAATGTAGTAATAAACATAAAACTGATACAACATATGAATAAGTGTAATAAAGTTGCGTAGGTTAATTTCTTTCGGCACTTTAATCCACAACTTTCCTGGAGTCTTCAAGGATGTGTTTTTATATTCTCGTACAATACAGTAATGATAATTACTTTATTTTTCGTGGTATTTATTAGAAATCATGTTTTTTTTTTATTATAAACTCAGTTTTAAGTAATTTTCTACGTGTTTACGAGTTTTTGTTTACCACAGTTCACGTCATAGCATAGATAATCTATAGACTAAAATGGCCGACAGCGTTTTTGTATGTCCATGAAAAGTCTATTTTAAAATTAAAGATTTCTAGCTTTCTAGGTTTAAAAAAAATACATTACATTTTTTTTCGGTATAATAGAACATTTATTAACCATTTAAAACCTTTTTCCAAAAAGGGTCAACTAGCCTATTACAACTTTATTTACAAAAATTCTCAAAACAGACATAATGGTGTGGGAATTTTAGTCAAACTTGGTTTCTATGAGTCTATACAAAATGTAGGTATATCTATTAAAACTCAGTCAGGTGACATATCCATCTTATGTATATACTGTCCACCCAACAGTACTCGATTTGATAATAAATTAAATAATATAATAAACAGTATTCCTAAACCATGCATTATCATGGGTGACTTTAATGCCCATCACATAGCTTTTGGATGTCAGAGTAGTAACAATAGGGGCAATAGTTTTTATAGTATTATAAATGACTTTGATCTATGCATCTTAAATGATGGCTCTCCAACCCCTTGTCCATATCCCAATAGACAAGCCTCAGCAATAGACATAGCACTTGCTACTTCTTCAATAGCCCACTTATGCGATTGGCATGTCCATTCTGACCCCATGGGTAGTTACCACTATCCAACTTTCCTTCAGCTTAACATTCAACCATCTCTGTATGAAGTTTCACCTGTAGAAGAAAAATATATTTATAGTAAAGCTGATTGGTTTAAATTCTACACAATGTCTGAAACCTGTTTCTCTGAATTGGATACTAAAAATGGTTTTGCATTGGAATTGTATAATAATTTTGTAAATATTTTAAAAAAACAGAATACCACCCCTAACATCCACAGAAAGCCAGCTCCAGGTGGAACCCGAAATGTGCGGCTGCTGTTAAAAAATCCAAAGAGGCATTAAAGTTTTACAAATCAAACCGAACTATAGACAATTTTATTAAATATAAAAAACTTGATGCTCTAAAGAAAAAAAACTATAAAAGAGGAAAGTAGGGAATACTGGAAAAATCTATGCAGTAGCTTTGACAGATTAACACCTATCTCTAGAATATGGAAATACATTAAAAAGTTTAAAAGTCTTAACAAACATTTTGAAGATGAATGGGTTCCAAGTTTCTTAGACAGCTTATCAGACTATTCTGACAACGATGAGGAAAGACTTATAAGTTTACTAGCTGACCCAGCGAACTTCGTACCGCCCTAAAAAAATAGGGGTTGTCCAGCGGACAAAACTGTGAATCTAAACAATTCTCAGATCCCCTTGAACACACACAAAAAATTTCATCAAAATCGGTCCAGTGGTTTAAGAGAAGTTCAGTGACATACACACTCACAGAAGAATTATATATATAAAGATTTAATAATTCGAAAGAAAATCAAATAAATTCCTTTTTGAATCAGCCATTAACGAAAAATGAACTGAACATATCATTACAAAGTAGAAAAGACACTACACCAGGTCTTGATAATTTACCCTATATTTTGATTAAGAAAATTCATTCAAAAGCACAGGACATTTTACTTAAAATTTACAATAAATTATGGCAAGAACTCATTATTCCTCTGACTTGGAAAACACAATGTGTTATACCAGTATTAAAACCAAATAAACCTAATAACATTGCTTTATCCTACAGACCCATATCACTATCATCATGTTTGGGAAAGCTCTTTGAAAATATGTTGAAGCTATGCTTAGACTACTTTTCTGAGGCTAATAACATAATTCCACCAATTCAGCATGGTTTCAGGAAAGGTCGGAGTTGCTCTGAAAGTTTTGTATCTTTAATACATGACATTAAACAAGTAAAATTAGGTCACTCAAACATATGTTTTCTTAGACGTAAAGGGAGCATTCGATAATGTAAATATACAAGAACTAATACAGGTTCTCCATGATGTTGGAGTACCTGGTAAAACATTAAAATGGCTTTATACATTTCTCAGTAATAGGACAGTTTATGTCAAATTCAATAATAGGCTGCATGGACCAAGAAATGCTAACAAAGGTACAATGCAAGGTGCAACTCTCTCTCCATTACTGTACAACTTGTACACCTCAGAAATATTAAAATATGTAAATACTGTCCATGTAAATTTTTTACAATTTGCCGATGACTTGCTTTTGTACAGCATTAATCAAAACATAATATAGCTCAAAACAATATCAATACTGCTTTAGAACAATTACATGCCTATAATTGTAATAAGCTGAGACTACAAATTAGTCCAGAAAAAAGTTCAGCCTTAGTTTTTAGTAAAAATAGTAATAACCTTGACATTTCATTTGACAATAATAAAATCCATATAGTAAATGAGCATAAATTTTTAGGTGTAATTATTGACAACCAATTAAAATTTGACAAGCACATACGTCACATTAGTGCCAAGGCATTGAAAGGTATCAACATTTTGAGGTTTTTGGCTGGAACATTCTGGGGTTCAGATCCCAGAATAATGAGCATGTTGTACAAAAGCATAGTCAGAAGCCATTTCGATTATAGTAGCTAAGCTTATAACAATGCTAGCGCTCTCTGCTAAAAAGGCTTGATGTAATACAAAACATTGGCTTAAGGTTAATATGTGGTGGAATGAGGTCTTCACCTATTAACTCTTTGGAAATAGAAACATGTATACCTCCTTTGTTCCTTAGGCGTTTACAGTTGGAAGAAAGATTTTGCTTAAAAACTTTGTCATCATTTAACATCCTCTCCAAAAAGTTTGAAAGCATTTGCAATATTCTTCAGTCAGCATCAGCTGTATATATAACAGCTGAATCACTTGCCACTGCTCATGAAATTATAAAAATATACACTCATGTTAAAAATCAGTCTCAAAACATACATAAAAGTGATATTTGGCCAGTTTATATATGCCCTTTCAAAGGGCTCATTAATGTTAACACTGATACAGTTTACTTAGGTAATATATTAAATAAAAATGACTTTATGCAATTTAAAGCTATAAAATCTGATAGCTATTTTATTTATACAGATGGCTCAAAAAAGAATATAATGTTAAGGCTGCTTTATATGATCCACAAGACAATTATACTTTGACCATTCAATTAGATTCTCAGTGCAGTATCTTTACAGCTGAATATTATGCAGTATATCAAGCATTAGTTTTTGTAAATAAGAAAAGTTTTGTAAATAGTGTAAATATAATAATAGTTACTGATTCTAAAAGTGTATTAGTAGCACTTCTAAATGGGCTCCTATGTTTTAAAAGTAATTACATTTTGTATAATATTGTACATTTAATAGAAGAACTTAAGAAATAAGTACATTAATGTGGAATTTTGTTGGGTTCCTTCACACAGTGGCATAGAAGGCAACGAAATAGTAGACAGTCTCACACACCTCCAGATCCTGATGAAAACCATAGCGACATTTTGAAAGTTCCTTTCACAGATTTCAAACCGATCTTCAGGAATAATTTGTACAAGTTATGGAAGGATTACTGGAATATCACATTACAGTTTAAAGGAAAATGGTTAGCAGACATTCAGAAGGATATCCCAAATAAACCTTGGCATGAGAGGTTCAAATACAGAAGCAGAAAATTTATATCAGTTATTTTCCGTATGTGTCTCGAACACTGCCTGACTCCAACACACATGCACAGGATCAAGATCTTTAGCAGTGCTCAATGTCTCCATTGTAGAGAAGAAAATGCAGACCTGGATCACTTAATAATGACCTGCCCAAAGTTTAATTTACAACGGTTAATATTGGTTAGCGAAGTGAGTGACATTTGTGAATTGCTTAGCAACTCAGATTTTTATTTACCATTATTTAATTTTATAGAAAATACTGTAGATAAAATTTAGTTTACAATAGATTATTTTTGATATTGTAAATAATTAAATAGAAAGAAGTCCAAACTTCCTTTTTTAAATTTGTCATACTTTTGTTTATTAATGATTCTTATTAATTTTGTTCAATTTGTTTGTTTTTTTTTACAATTGTTATTTTAAAATTCTGTCATTGTCTTGTATTACCTATGTATACGACTGGAGGACTTGTATCCATGGTCATGAATAAATAAATAAAAAAAAAACATAATCAGAGTTTTGAACGCAAGCTTGATTTGACGGGTTTTTGGCGGGATTTCATCGAGTGTGTTTGGCGTCTTATTTTAATTATTCTTAAATTCGTTCATAGTGGATATTGTGAAATAAAATTGGTGTGATTTTGTGATACAAGTCTGCGTAACTGATGAATAAGTAGAATCGTCAAAATATACGCTATTCCGGTCAAGTGGACGTGAGAATTTTATTGTAGTATTGTCTGCCTCACAGAAGCTTATCGAAAAAGCCAGCTCGATACATTTCGTGCCAAACACTTCAAGAAACATTAGAATGCGTCACACCGACATCCTAATGTAAAAAGGAAAACAGAATAATTTAACTTAAGACTACGCTGTATGGGCATTGTTCCCCTTGCCTTCCCTGAAAAGGGAGAACTTAACCAAAAAAAAAAAATCATCAAATGTCATAAAGTGTGCTTTAAGATTTTTATTCCTCGTATTCGTACCTCGTAATATCAGGTTTTAATTTACTGTCGGTGTATTCGTTTTAATTCTAGAAATATCCGGCAAAAAATATTAATTAAACGACGGATTAAACAATGATTTCATGTTTACCTTTTGGTTTTTGAGAGTTCAATAGGATAAAGAATTTATTAGCAGAACGTTTGACTACAAGATGTTTATTTTTATTAGAAAAGAAGTGCTTTGGGTTAATATAATTTGCTTGTTTTGTGTGTCATATGCCATACAAGTATCTGAAACTACAAAGGTGAAGTTATTCAGTGGAAATAATATTGAATACGATGAAGGGGGCAATGAGAATGGAAGAGAATTGTCGAGGTCAAAACGACTTAGTGCATTATCTGTAACTAATTCCACCGAATCAAATTCTACGGCAGGAAACCCAAATATAACAACACACAATAACATTTCACAGAGTTCCTCTTCAGAAAGCCCTCATCTAGTGTTTGAAATAGGCCCTTCTGATTCAAGTATCTTGTCTGTAGTGGCTGTGAATTCATCTTCATCGATGCCAATAGCTAATGCATCTGTTCCTAGTCCATCAGACCCTGCACCATTACCAGAGAAAAGTTCTGCTGAAGATGAACATAACAGTTCTATGGCTATCTTCTTCGTACTGTGTATTCTTGCCCTTGGAATATTATTAATACATCTCATGTTACAGACTGGTTTTTCATATTTACCTGAAAGTGTTGTTATTGTATTTCTTGGTGCATTGATAGGCATGATTATCAACCTCATGTCCATTAAAAACATTGCTAATTGGAGAAAAGAAGAAGCATTTTCACCAACTGCTTTCTTCCTTGTTTTATTACCTCCCATTATTTTTGAATCAGGCTATAACCTACATAAAGGTAACTTTTTCCAAAACATTGGATCAATACTGCTATTTGCCATTGTGGGAACTGCAATATCAGCTTTTGTGATTGGGGCTGGTATATATTTATTAGGATTGGCTCAAGTTGTGTATAAGTTAAGTTTTGTTGAGTCCTTTGCATTTGGTTCTCTGATATCTGCTGTTGACCCTGTTGCTACTGTGGCAATTTTTCATGCCCTGGATGTGGATCCTGTTCTTAACATGTTGGTTTTTGGTGAGAGTATACTCAATGATGCAGTTGCAATTGTTTTGACCACAGCAGTCTTGGATTCAAATGATCCTATCATGTCAACTGGAGAAGCTATTCTGTCTGCTATTCATCGTTTCTGGTTAATGTTCTTTGCCTCTGCTGGCATTGGAGTTCTCTTTGCTCTAGTCAGTGCTCTTTTGCTTAAACATGTAGACTTACGAAAAAATCCTTCACTTGAATTTGGAATGATGTTGGTTTTCACATATGCCCCATATGTATTAGCAGAAGGAATACATTTGTCAGGTAAGATATAGCATAATATGGGAAAGAGAATACATATATTATATTCTCAATTCAGATTCATTCTATTTCAAAATAATGATAGTGATCATTTTCAATTTGTTCATAAATCTAACTTATTGTTTCAGGCATAATGGCAATCTTGTTTTGTGGAATTGTAATGTCACATTATACTCATTTCAATTTGTCAACTGTAACTCAAGTCACTATGCAACAGACCATGAGAACTTTGGCCTTTATTGCTGAGACATGTGTTTTTGCATATTTGGGATTAGCTATATTCAGGTAGGTATTTCTTTTAAAGATTAGATATTATACAGTCACTGTGACATAGAGTGTAATCTTACATTCTTAAACAATCTTATCAGTATGGATATATTTTAGTTAAAATAAAAATAAAGCTGCATTTCGATTTTTGAAATGAAACGTAAGTTTGTTAAGTGTATGTTAAACATCCTTGAAATAATAGTAAATGATCACTTTAAAAATACATAATTGCAAACTTAAGTTTATATTAATTGTAAATGTTAGGTAAGATTGGGAGTTGTATTTTTTTTTGATCATTTACAATTTTTACAGTCTTTAAATTTGCTGTGATTGTTGTGGCTTTGGAGACTGCACCAGAGGAGTTTCAGAGTGAAACTGAATCCTTACGATGCTTCCCATGTTATCCCTCCTGAGTATACCTACACCTAGGCCCACTTAATGGCGTGTCAGATTTCTTCCTGTGTAAAACAATAGCATCAATGCTTCTTTCACCCTGTCTCAGCCCCCTAACTTCTTGTAAGATGTTGCTGTTATGTCTATTTTCCGCTTTGGAGCTCTTTGTTCACCACATATAAGCCACCAGGTTTATATAAATCATGTACATTCCAAATATTAATTTCGGTCCCTAATACATTTTGTCTTTGAGTTTTGTGAGCTGTCCGTTTAATTAAGTTTAATGTCAAGAGTTTAATTAGATTGCAGAACAAGCCATAAAAACAAATCTTTTTTTAAAAAAGTTAAAAAATTGTTACATATGTTTGAAAGATTGATAAATAGATAAAAAAATATGTCTTGATAAAATTGTTTTAATCTCTTTTCATTTATCTAAGTTCTCTTTTCATTATAACTATGTGTTAAACATATTGTTGAATAACTTTTTAATGACATTGAGTTTATCTTGAAATCAGTAAATATTAAATACAAATTAATTTATGTGATGCATTTATTTTACAGTTTTCGTCATCGTGTGGAACCAGCGCTGGTGGTATGGAGTATTGTGATGTGCCTCCTTGGTAGAGCTGCAAATATCTTTCCTCTTGCTCTTTTATGTAACAAGTTCAGAGAGCATAAGATCACAAAAAAGATGATGTTCATTATGTGGTTCAGTGGTAGGTTTTAAATTATATTATTTATATGAGACGACAGGTCCTTGACTGTATTTAGGTACTGCATACATTATTATTATTTTTATATGAGGTGCAGCAAATAAACCCACCCGACCTGATGTTAAGTGTAGGTAAAATGCAGTTGTGAAGATAGATGATGCAGAAAAAGTGTGCCCCGCCAGTCATCCTTACCTCGCCGACAACCCAATCCCCTACCGGAGGAGCTATGCAGAACCCTGGAACCCTACTTACCAGCAGAAACACAGCAATACCAACTGGGTACTGTTATTTAATTGTGATCTTCTGTAAGGTAGAGTTTGCTTCCCCAGACAGGCGCTCCATCTCTAGCGCAAAATCCGCTGTGCCCTACCTCTGTAACTATCGTCTAGAACATTTTACACATGTACAAAATAGGGTATGAAAAATAAAGTACCAATTATTGTCAGGGGCCGTTCAAGTATTACGTAAGCAGATTTATTACAATTATTTACCCCCTCCTCCCCTCGTCAGCAAAAGTAAGCAAAGCTCTTACCCCTCCCCCCCATCCTTACGTAAACATTGGTACCTATATGCATTTTTCCTTTAATGTATTCTGTTTTTTTATTGATTCATGAGCTTCATGAGCAGCAGTACTTAAAAAGGCTTAATCGATGATGCTGACGTAATCACCACCTCTACCCCCCACCCCCCCATGTCATCAAAAATAAGCAAAGCAAAGACCCCCTGCCCCCCTATAGTGCTTACGTAATACTTGAACAGCTCCTCATCTGTATTCTGGGGGAACAAACAATAATACCTTTTTTAAAAAATCAAATAGAAATGATTTTTGTTTTATAGTAACGTGGCCGAAAACGCCTGGGATTGGCAGAGACTAAAATGACTTCACATGTTAATTTTTTTTTACATGTTAAAATATCATAACACTAACAAACACCTTGGATTCGCACGACAGTCGCTAATTCATGTTTTTTTACTGAACAGAATGATGATGAATTGTACTTTTTATGGACTACTTAAACATTAGTAAATAACGCGAGATCGTTTTCTAAAACTTGCCTAATACCCTATTCTCTAATTTTTGTTTCAGGTCTTAGGGGAGCGATTTCGTATGCCCTGTCTCTACATCTTGGGTTTTCAGATGAAACACGTCATGTTATTATTACAACTACGCTTATTATAGTGTTGTTTACAACTTTATTCTTTGGTGGTTCTACAATGCCTTTATTGAAGTTTTTACGGGTGAATATTGATTTATTGTTCTTTAAACACTACACTTAGGAACTCTTCTACGCGAACGGCTTCTTATATTACAACTGCAAGCGCACACAATAGCCGCCGCATTTTACAATTTACAGCTTTAAAATGGAGCTCTCCTTCCGATATCTCAAATAAAAAAAAAATGTAGACAATGTCACTGATATGAAAAATGTCGTGATATTTGAGTATCTATAAAACGGGAGTAGATTTTATTTGATCCCGGAGACGATAAATTAAAATTGGCATCTCTAACGTTATTGACGGTTTTATTTGATAAGCGGCTTATTGATGGTGCCATCAAGTGCGCATACTACAGTCGCCTATCGACCGTGCCCGTGACATAATTGAAAATCCTCGCAAAAAAAAAAAACAGTCAAATGCGAGTCAGATTCGCGCACGAAGGGTTCCGTATTAAATATACAAAATTAAGCAATATCTTAACTAATATTATAAAGCTGCAGAGTTTGTTTGTTTGTTTGAACGCGCTAATCTCTGGAACTACTGGTCCGATTTGAATGATTCTTTCAGTGTTGGGTAGTCCATTTATCGAGGAAGGCTATAGGCTATATTTTTTTTTCATAATTAGGGATCCGTAATAAAATTGATATTTTGTAACACAAGGTGTAAAATCGAAAACCTATTTTTGCGTGCGCTGCAAAAACTATTGACAATAGAACAAAATGATGTACTACGGGTTTGTAGATCCCATTAAGACCTACAAAAAAGTCCGCAAGAACATATATCTAGCTATCATGGTTTAATCACAATAACCGATTTTGTGTTCAAAATAATTATTAAATCGTCTGAAGAAAAAAAACTACGTTAAATATGTATCGTTATATTAAAAACACAAACAACCCTTAATTTTCACCCCTCTACCACCCATATTTTTATGGCGATACGAAGTTCGCTGGGTCAGCTAGTATTATAATATCGAGCAAAAAATCTCTTCTGTTGAATGCTCCCCTCAAATGTTTACTTTATTTTATGAATTAAAAGTTAACAACTTAGTATTTTGTGAATATTTCAAGCGTTTAACCTATTCCCGCTATTAATATAGAACAAAAAACGGCAAAAATCACGTTTGTTGTATGGGGGCGTCCCTTAATGTTTTTATTCAGTTTATGAGTTATAACCTGGTGTCAGGCAGACAGAAGGACAGTGGAATCTTAATAATAGGATCTCATTTTTACCCTTTGGATACGGAAGATACCCTAAGATGATTTCCAACGCAGATAACGCCAGATCTGCTTTATCTACGATTGATAAATGAGAAAAAAAAGATAACTAAATCCACTACAGCCTAAAAAATTTTCACATTTTCCTTGTCGCTGCTAATTTTTTCAAATGTGAAATTTTGTTTAAATACTTTTTTTACTGAACATTGCTAAAGTCGCAGCGGACGGGAAATGTTTTGAATGTTCAAGAACAATGTTTGTTCAAAACATTCCGCAACACGCCTTTCGACCCCACTTAATTTGATTTACTTTCTTCTACCTAAACGAACTAGAACAATTTTCTTGTATCTTTTGACAGAGGGGAAATGAATGTAATGGCGTCTCCCATTATGGATACTCAAAGCTCGCGATGTATACTTATTACCCCCACTCTTCAAAATCGCTTGAAAGGCATACAGATCGTGTCAAACAATTATCATCTTCAGCATAATAATGTTGTCACTGCTCGGGAACACGCGGATTCCCGCGGGCTCTCGGAATGGGCTATGCTTGATCCCAGTAGATCTATTCTGTAAGAACAAACGCATTTTTCACCACGGAATCGGTGTGTGTTTTTTTATGCTAAAAGGGTGGAAAACAAGCATATACCCCGTCGGATGGCAAGAAGCCGCTATAGCCAATAGACGCTTGCGATACAAAGAATAGCACTCGCGCCGTTGCCTGCCCCGACCCCTGGAAGTTTACTCACCGACAGAAACACAACACCACCAAGAGGTAGTGTTATTTTACTGTGGTCTTCTGTAAGGCGAAAGCGGATTACATGGTGAAAAGTGAGTTTGTTCATGTAGAATAGAACTGTACCCCTAGCAGGAACCATTGACGAATTCGAATAATTTGCAAACCAAAATTTCAATGTCAAAGGAGAATGAGCAAAATGTATGGACATTGGGCTCGGAAGCGGCCACTTCAAAAACACTATTTTTAAGACTCATTATGATAAGAACAATACTTAGTATGGACAAAAAGTCCTATATTATCGGTAATAGTTATGACATCATATTGATGACGTAAACAATAGAAGTAATAAATTATTCAACAAGCGTTCCATTGTTGACTAAAATATTACCTGCTAGGTCTTTTCATTATTCCCTATATGCAGACGCCGCCGCTACGTTTTAACCTCAACCCCCTTTCCCCTCATGCGCCCGCGCACCCACAAGGGTGGAGGGGTTGTTGTATTCGGGTAGTTGTTTGTCGACTTGCTTCGTGATCAGCTGTGTTCTGTGCTCCCCTATTGCAGTTTTTATTCCCCAATCCATTTTTGATCGATTACATTGGTGATTGTGTGGTTTCTAATCATGAATTTGGAAACGGAACTACTTACATCTGTCGTGTTTGCTGGCAAAGAGCTGAACGTGCCCAATCAAGAAACCAACTTCAAGAACCGATTCCTGACCAAATTCCCAGAGCCGATGATGCCAATCATATATCAATACCAAACTTTAAACGTGTGCCAAATACAGTGATCAGAAGTGCGCATAAGAATTCCTCAACGTATCAAAACAAAAGTATTTTGTGATCACAATATATACAGACCCATCAATGCCAGAATATGCCAAGAATATTTACGATCTAACCATTGGGAAGTACTGATTGATTCACCTACTCTAATAAACTATTTCACCGTTGAACAAGTCGCAGATGTATTTGAGATGGTTAAACGTGCTTCCCAAGAAACAGCTTATTTCAATTTGGAAAACATTAATGACAATGATACAGATGAGTTCTTCTATTGGACTGGAGTGACACCGGCGCAATTTCAACAAATATTAGAAGAAACACCATTTTTAAGTCAAACGTGCAAAAGACCAAAAGTTGCTCTCTGCATCTACCTCAGCAAACTGAGAACTGAAGAATCAAATCTAAGGACTATCTAATCTTTTTTGTATATCTCGACGCACTTTTCAACGCAACGGTTCCTTAAACAAGCAATTGTCCAATAATTTTGTAACGCGTCACCTGGGAATTGACCATGTCACGAGAGAAGAACTAGAAAGGAGAAACCTTTTAATACCCAACAACATTTTTGGGAATCCAGGATCTGCAGAAAATAGGAAATTAATTTTTATATTTGACGGCACATATATTTACATCCAAAAAAGTTCTAATTTTTCATTCCAACGCCTTACATATAGTTTACATAAATTCCAAAACCTGTTAAAACCATTTATCATCACATGTAGTGATGGATACATAATGGACGTAGTCGGACCTTTTGCTGCAACAACTTCAGATTCAACTGTTATGACCCAATTAATGTCAGAAGATTCGGCGTTTCATTGGTTTTTTAAATCTGGGGATGTATTTATCTTGGACAGGGGATTTCGGGATTCATTGCCAAATATAGAATCTTGTGTTTATGAAGCTCACATGCCACCATCAAAACAAATGAATGAAACCCAGCTCTCAACTATCCAAGCAAACAAGTCGCGACTTGTTACAATTTGTTGATGGGTAGTTGAAGCTATCCATGGGCGTTTTAAACGAGACTTCAAGTTGTTGCGGCAAAAGTATTTTAATATGGCCGTGCCACATATGTTTCAGGATTTTAAGATTGCAGCCGCCCGCCCTCCTTAATACTTTTCGAGAACCTTTTGTCAATGGGCCTTATGCAAATGAAACATTAAACCAAATACATTTGAGAATAAATTCTACATTTATTCTCAAATGTATTTGGTTTAATATTTCAACTTTTTGGCCGACTACGTCATTACTAATAATTTAAATAGGCACCGGGTGAGCTTTATTTCCATATCTGCTGATGATTTAGCCGTTGGTGATTTTCCTCAGTTAGAAGAGAGAGATTTGACACTCTTTGCATTAGGTAGCTATCATATAAGGCTCGCTACTGTAGTGAACATTTACGGGATGGTGTGTACTTGATTGAAGTTATGAGAGATGATTCTGTAGATATCCCACATATAAATGGGGATTGTTATCTGAGGGCGTATTCAATCAAGACACACCAGAGCACGAGTATCTTATGTATATATAATAGTTAATAGAGAAGGAGTTGGAACAGAATGTATACCCCAATATTATTGTACATGCCTTACAGGAAGACGGACTTTGGGTTGCTGTGCTCACGTTATGTCAATTGTGTGGTACCTAGGGTGGGCACGGCACCAAGGAGCTCTAAATCTTACAGCACCATTTTTGGATGAAGTAATAATAAACGAAATAAATGAGTTTTAAAAATATTAAAATTTTATTTAATATCCTTCTCTCTCTCTCTACATAGAAACTGTGTTTACTGTTTTGATTCACTGTATTAGAGTTTGAAAACCACTTTAAAACATGATTATGCTATTTTTGGGTAACCAATGTAAAGAATATATGCCACGCGAACATAGTTAAGCGAAAATATATAAAGTACTAGCTTTCCGCCCACGGATTTCGCCCGCATGATCGTATGTCATGGGGATTCCTGTAGGATAAAAAGTAGACTGTGTTACTCAGGACTAATGTAGCTTTTTTAGGTGAAAGAATTTTTAAAATGGGCGCAGTACTTTTCGAGTTTATCTGTTACAAACAAAAAACAAATCTTTCCTCTTTGTAATGTTAGTGTAGATACACTATTTACTTTATTTCGAAAACTATACGAGATAGGTGTCCGAGTCCATAACAACTTTTCATCGTAATTATGTTTTCTATCAATTTTAATCACTTTTTGAAGTGGCCGCACCTTAGCCCATTTTGCCCATTCTCCTTTTGTATGGAAACTTGAACAGCAGCGGCACAAAGTACGTAACGAGAACTAAAAATCAGTACAAATTTGACAATGTCATTTCGGACTCACAAACGATACGAATTCGATTTTGGTTCGTGCTAAGGGTACTGCAGAGCGGATTATTGAGAGCTAGCTTCTGCAGATGCAACTCGTAAAATATTATACTTCGGCTTACGTGCCTTCCGTAGTGCGTATTCTTCGCCAAAGCTGTTTAACTTTCATGTTCGAAGACTGAACGGGCTAAGCAATGCGTAGCGAGCTCCTCTAAAATAATATGTATTCATTTATGCGAAAACATACCCCTGTTTCTGGTGCTACCCGATTGCACCAGAAACAGGGGTATGTTTTATGTAGGTATGTAATATGTTTATGTATTATAATAATTATGTCTTTTAAAACAAACAATTCCGTGTGTTTTACAGGCAAATAAAAAACCTAAGCGATCACGATCTTTACGCAAACAAAAGGAAGTCAGTCTGTCAAAAACGAAGGAATGGGGCCAAGCTATTGATTCTGAGCACTTGTCTGAAATAACTGAAGAGGAATTAGAGGTGGGTACTTAACTTGACTCTTTCCACTCCGATCAACTAAAAAAACAAATCAACATTTTTTCTTTCCTAACGGTACAACTATTTCGTTGGTCAGAAAGGAATATTATAAAAAACACATTTTAGTTCTGATAAGTGCAAATTTCACCCTGATTTATAAAACCTTTTCAATGTATGTCTCCCTTGATGACCCCACTAGGGAAGACATCAGAGTAAATTGAGCACCCGTATATCCCCTAGTCAAGCTTGCATTAAAACTATAAACATTTATAAAATCATTATTTGGAAAAAAGTACCAGGAGAGCATATATGACTGATAATAAAAATGAGAAAAAATCTGTTCTTTTTTTTTTTTTTTATAAAATAGATCTAATATTTAGTCTGATTTTGTGGCCAGTTTCTAAGGATGCTGTACCCTTGGTCACAATATTAGTTGTACCATCGAGAATGAAAAAAATAATAATTAAACACTCGAACAATTAGTTGCATTCATTGGAACAAGTACCTCAGTTAAGTTCCATTCAGCACAACTAGTTGATCGGTTCAGTTGACCGGAGTAGAAAGGGGGCTCAATTCTTTCAAGTACAAATTATGCGAACAATGATGGAAGTCTTGACACCTAATGTTTAGCATCAAGTCCATTTCACAGTGATAATTTGCATAGAATTTTGAAAAAATAAACAGAAATTAAATACAAAAAAAGATATCCTAATCTTAAATAAAGCATTACTACATAATATATACCTTCTATCAATTAAGATTTCATTATTGGAAAAAAATATGGTCTGTACTGAAGTAAAAGGTGCTTCGAATTTACGATTGCATGAAATAAAAATACATTGAACTGCCTTTACGTGCAGATTACCATATGTTTATGTTGTTTTTTACTAGGTCAACTACTCCCATGCTACAAGGTTAAAAGGATTTGTGAGGTTGGATATGAAATATCTTACTCCCTTCTTCACTAGACGGTTCACGCATCAGGTTAGTTGCTGGTAATATTAAATATTTATAAAAAAAATATTATCATCATCTTATTAATGTCTCCACTGCTGAGGTACAGGCCTTCCTAGTGTTGCCAACTCTACTATATAATATAGTATCCTACTATATTAGGGGATCAAATACTATATTTCTATAAAAAATATAGTAGGCGAAACTACTTAAAGCCAGTAAAAGCTTTCTTAAAAATAAAAACTTGAATTATTAAGGTATAGAGCAGCAAAAACATACTCATATCAAAAATGAAGTAAACGTTTTAACCACATGCTATATTTTTTCCATTTTTTTGCCATCTACTATATTTTTAGAGGTAATAGCTTCGAAAATACTATATTTGATAGAAAAAAAGTTGGTGACCCTAGGCCTTCCCTATGGATAGAATAGGGAGATTGGGCCATGACCCACCACGCGGATCCAGTGTGGATTGGTGGGTGCTAACGACTACAGATGCAGCCGGTAACAACATCTTAACGTGCCTTCCGAAGCACGGAGCTCGAGATAGTAAATTATTGGTCACCCATCCAATGACGGACCACTGCGAAAGTTGATTAACTTCAACGATCGCAGCCGAACGTGCTAACTACTTGCGCCATCGAGCCCCTCTAGTCCTATTCCATCAACGTTATTAAAGATGATTTGATTTGCCTGTGCTGGATTCGAAGTAAAGAAAAACATATAATACTCGTACGGCAGCTACTACCATTACCGTTCGGTAAAGGAAAACATATAATCACCCATCCAATCAGACCCGTCTTTCCCAGTGGGCACTTTGGGCAAGTGCCCAGGGCCCCGCGATCAATAGGGGGCCCCCTCAGATCAAATACAAAGTCCCTAGTTATAGGGGCCCCATTATCCTAATATGCCCAGCCCCTCTAGCATGACCACCGAAACGGGATATGATAAAGCGGTATATCGACATTAACTGTCAGACTACTGTCAAACTCCATTGTAGTCTGACAGTTAATGTCGATATATCGCTTTATCATATCCCGTTTCGGTGGTCATGCTAGAGGGGCAGGGCCTCCAATAGGTCAAAGATGGCACTGCATCCAATTATCGACCACTGCGAAAGTTGATTAACTTCAACGATCCCGCTAAGCGCTAACCATAGAGCTCCTAAACTTCCATTTGGGGTTTCGGAGAAGTAAAAGTTTATACTTGTTATTTATATCAGGAGCTCAAGGATTGCAAGAGCCAGATGACGGATCTTACCAACCAATGGTATCAAGCGATTAGAATAACTAACGATCGTGAAACTGACGAAGATGACAGTTTAGAGCCAAGCTCACTGTCCAACTCTCGAAGCAGTTTACAAAGAGGAGTATAAATTATGTTTATTAGCAAATTTTCATTTTATTCTAGCACAGTAATCGTGATTTAATGTATTTTATAACACTACATTCACTATCAATAAAATTGATTTTACGATATACGCTGCCATAAGATGACTATTATAATTTTCGTTGTTCAGTCGTGTGTGTATATTACATAATAATTATGTACCTATTTATGTTTGACAGTTGAAAATTCTTAAGCTAGCACTGAGAGAAGTCAATGAACTTTTAAGTTTAAAGCTATTAGTTTCTTTGTGATAATAATAGAATATGAATACGTCACTTGATGAAGCGTTAAATTTAATTGCCGACTCTCGAGTGCAGAATAGCGCCGTACGCTTTTTGATAGACCAGCCCACCTAGCAACGCGATATAGCTCGTTTTTATCACGCTCAATTATTAAATTACTACGGAGTTTGACAGTTAGGCGCTATAAAAATACGTGATATAATGTTAATTGTGGTGCTGATTCTACGGGGACTGGGGACGTATTATTAAATTTTTAACACGAGGCAAAAACAGAAGTGGGATGCCATGATAACCTGTGATATCACAAAAACATAAATTACCTAGTATTATTAGTTTACATGGTCTCTGACAAAGCGAAAGAAAGTACACAATTATACATTTCATAGCAGAAAATTTATTTGGCCAGAAGGCGATTGATATTGATGCTAATATTTATTTTAAATGTATGTTATAACGATATTTAGTCTGAATTGTGATAGTATATATATGTATTTAAGTCTTTGTACCTATTACAGAGCAAGAAGCATGCAGGACATGCAGTATAAATAAAATGGTTACTTATTAATTTTTATTATAGAAGGTAAAAACATAATTTTAATAATATACTGGCTGTTAAAAAAGACAGTGGTTGGAGGAATAGAATTTGATGATGGCAAACTTTACTGAAAAACAACATTCCTATATAAGTAGGAATAATTAAAACTGAATTTAAAGATTTTTGACAAATCACCGGGCATCAAGCAGTTGAATTGTGAAAAACAATCATAGAAGAATTGAAAACCGAACTTCACAATATTATTTTTATATCACCATAACTCGATAAAAGGCTACACGTAGCGACTTCAGTCGAAGATAACGTCTGTGGATACGTGAAAGTGAGTCTCATTTTGAGCCAATTCATAAGTAAACTACGCTCTTTTGGTCGGTAATGAGTAAGCTTTATAATAAAAAAATCTTGGTCTTTCTTTAAGTTGCTTCCTATGTTTAAAAGAAATTCATCTTTATGATTGACTCTTTCGGTTGGTATTATAAAATGAATGTTTGCAGGATGTTTTTTTTCACTGGTTCGATAACCGGCTCAAGCTCAGGGTTGATTTTTAAAAATCTTTATATGTAATTTTAATTATTTTTGAAAATAAATGCGTGTTTCCTTTTAGTAAAGTTTGCCAAAATCAATCAATATTAAGGGTACTTTTCCTCTAACCACAGTCTTTTGTTTCCACCCTGTTAGTATAATTAATAACAAAAAAAATATGCTTATTACTATGAAATTATATTTTATTCTACTAATACACACATGAAAAAAGTCTAAGCAACACACATCATTCATTGAAACTGTATTTTTCTATTAATTGTTGATTCATTTTTGTAATAGCAAAGTAGATTGGTACCTATACAATATATGTTGTTCTTAAAAATATAATTGGCTGATTTTAATGGATAAAAACTTTTCGATTGTGTTTTTAATAGTATGTTATAAATATAATACAATAGTAAAAATGTTTAAAACCGTACAACATGTTCATTGTGACTTTTTTGATTAGTATATTATAAAGAAGTTTGTATGTTGATTACTCGAATCACGCAAAAACTAATGAACGGATTTGGTTGAAATTTGGTGCGCAAATAGCTTATGACCTGGATTGAGACATGTATCCTGTCTCAATCCAGGTCATAGCTATTTGAGCGGTTGCTTTTTTCAACTCAAACTGATTCAGGGTTTTATTTCCGTTTGAGTCTTTGAAGAAGAAATAATTTGCACTATAGTTTAACAAATTTGTGGAATACATTTTTATCGTGACCAGTTTGAATTTTTCATTTTCTATGAGTAACATACAATAAGGTGTCCAATCACAGCCAAATTTCTTACTTCAGAACGGTCAAAATACATAGTAGGTACTAATTTTTCTGTGTGTTGGCCCGTCCAGTATACAATTATTTAACTGATTACTAGGTTAAGGTTTATCCACAAACTTTTTAACTTAATTTTATGACTGTCCTAATAAATTACTTCAGTATTCACGATATTAAAAAAAAATATAATTATTAATATTAAGTACTGTCACCCTGAAAACTTTATATTTATTACTTACCATTGTATTTTGTTAGTCTGTCGTATTTCTTAATTTAAATAAACGTTTTTACAGCTAGTACAACAAAGTAACTAGTACCCATGTATTATGAATGTGATTAATATTTTTAGTGTGTATTATGTAAGCACAATAAATTGTTTTTTTCTGTATTTTATTCATAAGTCAACATTTATATAAATGAGTTATTGCTTTTTCTAGCTTTAATATTTTATTTAGTCATAAACATAATGAAATTGTGTTGTAAAAACCAGAGATTTGTATCAGTGTATAAGTATTATGCCTTAGTTAACAGAATGTAAATACATAATCTTTTATTTTCTATCATTTGCTTATAATTTATAGCAAGTGTTTGTGGATCAGTCAACTGTTAGTTAGTACTTATTATCTTTGAACGACATTAATTAGAATACATTTTTCTGCATTGTATGTACGTGTAGGATAGTTTAATACTGCCAGTAAATGACACGAGTACTAAACAACTGCGATTTTATCAGGCAATAGCTTCGTAATAAAAGCAGATAAAACCATTCCTTTGGTAGACACTGGTGTCGATTCTGACATGAAACTCTAAACTTAAAACTAAATTTAACATCAGTCTCTCCTTTTGATTCTGTATAGCGAATGACAAGGATACACTGTTCTCAAATTTAAGTTTAGGTTTAAAGAATCATGCCAGAATCGATATCAATATCCAGCTAATGTAAACTTAGTTTGCAATAAACGATTGACTATTGACTAGATATCAATAGAAAGAAATTGTTTGAAAACTTGGTTTATAGCAGCCTTTCCCAAAGTGCGCGATAACTCCTCCTTGTGGGCTTTATATCACAGATTAGACCAGTGCGTAAAGTCAGTCAGTTTTCTAGATCCATCTTAACAGGGATTCGGAATTCGGATCGGAAGTAATGCGAAACCGCTCTAACGGTGCCACCACCTCTGACCGCCATACTGATTTTATTTTACGTTTATAATGTTGCTACTCACTTTACAACATGAATAAAAAATAAGCTAACTTTGTATTTGAGGGGATAAATAGGGCTGACGTCAGTGCAGCAGCAACATCTCTGTATTTCGAGATACCAGTTATTTCGATTACAAACAAAACTTAAGCTAGACTAATACTCAACAAATACTGTGCACTAAGTCACAAGAGGCCAGGGTGCTATACTTTATCTTTGTTTCAATATTTTTAAATTAGATGACCTAGTACTTGGAAGTTTGTAAGTACACATTATTCTTATTATTTGACAGGTCCTTTTGCTATACTAGATATTGTTGCATTGAAAATACAGAAAATAAGCCTAATAGTTTAAATAGATCTGGGATCCTGCTTTAGATTAAACCAAAAAGGAAGATACGGTACATTCATTCGAGCATTAAATAAAATACGCTCCGACTCAACTACATAAGCAACTCTAAAGCACGCATACTTCTGTAAACAAACATTCAATCGAGCGAGCGAGACAGAACTGTACGCTTCAACGTAGTACGAGCGAAACGGCGAGCCCGCGTCGCTTGGCTTGGCGTCTGCGTTTTCTTTTCTCTCTCTACAAACGGCTGAGCTGTATTGTTGTCCTTTTCTTGATAACAAATGGTGAATATTTATATAACATCACGAGAAATCGTGATTTCTGTGAAAAAGTTTTTATGATGAATAAAAAATGTTGTTGTGTAATTTGTTATTTGATATTGAACTATTTGTTCTTTAAAAAAGCATCGAAGTCATTGTTTTGTCTTTATCTTTAAACAGAATATACGCAATATTGTTATATTGAGTGCACATGCAGCGTGTTTGAATATCCAAATGTAAGTAAAGCAAATCATGGTTATGCACCACAATTTAAGTGGTACACTTTTGAGCCGTGAGTGCTGTATCTTCCCTTTTTGTTTTAGTCTAAGGATCCAGGTAATGTAGTGTAGTTTGCTCAGGAAGATCCCATAAATATTTCCTATTCCACTGAAACATTTTATAAAACACTGTTTATGAAAAATATTACATACCCATTTTATTGTGGGTCTGTTATTTTATTCTTTTATAATATGTTCCTACTTTGCTTTCAAAAGCAATTTTTGTACATTATAAATATAGGTGGCATTTGAATTTATTATTATGAGTATTCCTAGTATTCAACAAACTGGATATCTAACTGTGTGTAGAAGAAAATTGTAGTACATCTTTAGAAGTTTGAATATATTGTTTAACTCCTCTATTCATCACACTTTTATCAAGGTTTAAAAAGAGACTAGTTCAATGTTAATAAAACTGTTTAATAGAGGCAGGCCTGTGATAGTAAAAATATATTAAAAATTTGTCATTTGAAATATTTTTTCACTACAAAGCACATGAAATCTAAGCATAAGTAACAAAAATAACATGATTATATCAGAGGATGTCTTATTTACTTTGTTCATAAGGTTATTACACAATCATTATAGCCAGTTGCTATAAATGTAAATTTTTTTGCTCAATAAATTATGTTGTTCCTTGTAAGAGTAGTTTCATTCTTCTTCATTTTCTAAATTGATGTGGCTCCCAAATTTGCCATATAAATGTGATTTCAATTCACTCATTTGGGATTTCAGTTCATCACACTTATGTTTTAGTTCACCTATCTCACCTTCCTTTTTAGCTTTAGCATCTTCCAAAGATTTCTGAAATAGGATAATTACTAATTATATACAAATACTGTACATAATCTTAACAGATTAATAAATATATATATATATATTTATTTATAAAGTAGCATGTTGTTCTGATATTTGAAGAAAACTAATCAAGTATTGATGACATTTAAAACTGAAGTGACCGATTCCAAACATATTGCTAACAAGCAACAACTTATTCAGGTTAACTTGCCTAAATAAGTTTGTTTCATCCAGATTAACTTTACACTTGTTCAAGTATTATTTCAAACATGATGATTGGGAAAATAAGCAGTCTCCAAAATTAATTAAAGGACAATGCCCATTTTTCTTAGGAGATCCGTACCGACTTGCATCAAACCAAATTTACTCTCAGGAGTTAAGTTTTTATCTAACTTTTTACTATTTAAAATATTTTGTCAATGTTTAACCACATTTTAGAGAAAATTACATTAGTTGGAAAACAGACAGCAAACGAACAACGGCACTTCAAAGACACTGTCTCGATAATCCACAAAAAAGAGTCGCTATCTCATCACTGTTAATACTTATTACAGGCGTTGTGAATAAATTAAATGATAAAACTACCAGATCGACTCAAACGAAGCAAGAATATCATTGATCAAACAAACAAAACAAACATCATCACAACGAAATTGACATTGACACTGGCAGTTCCATAATTAAGCGTTCCGAATCGCCATGAATGTATATTTTGAGTTTCGAAAATACGCAATGCTTACTTTATGAAATGGTAAGATAAAATAAAATTATATAAAAGAATTACATATTTTATTTTCTACTTTAAAATCTTATTTACTTATACAACGGCTAAAGCTAATAAGGCGAACAAAGATTTTTATGTTCATTGTTAAACCTCAGAAATAACAGACAACAGTTATCGGAACGTGCAAGATTTCAGAAATGAACTTTTATTTAATTAATGTAATTTTTTGCGGAAGTAGGTAATTGCTAATTATTAAACATCATTTATCTGATTTTTTAAATGTGGTTAATAAAAACGGTTAGATGTTACTACATAATACATATAAATAAAACATTATTTTCGGTGTTAATATATCTATGACGCAATATGGTATGGGGTATGGGCATTGTCCTTTATTTCATATACTTTAGCAAACAATTACGAATTAATAGCACAGCTTTTTATTTGCATAACCAGAGCCTGACATGTTTTTTAAAATTCTGCTATGCTATCAATAACAGTAGTTAAGTATTATTTACATAGTTTCGAGAAAATTACATTTAGTTTTTGTTGAAATTTTACTTATTCGGACTTTCTTTAGTTAATGTCCCCACTGCTGGGACACAGGCCTTTCCTATGGATGGAATAGGGAGATAGGACACATGCATACCAGCACTTAATTAATGTTACCCATATGGTCTTTTTTATTTTGGAATTGTTAACTTGTATTGATAACAGATTTAACTTATAAATGGCAAAACACCTAAATTATTGATACAAATTATTAGTTTCATTGAACTAAAAATATGGCCGTCATATTGTAGAGCTCATTCTGAATCAATATTTAACTCAATTTCGACAAAAAAGGACTTACTGCTCTTAAAGGTAGCACAACAAAATTGTGGTATGTAATAAGCAATATCCTTCCTTACCAATGTATTGTCTAGACTTTGACAAATAAACACTTCTCCAATCAAGCAGGGTATCGTTTCCGAATCGTCGGTAAGACTTAGTTCCTCAACCGCTTCCTCCAAGTTCTTCATGTCATTTTGTTTTACCTTCAATTCATCTTTTATATCATCTACTTTTGCGTTTAGTCTAGCAAATTTATTGATTTTTTGTTGGTCTTCATAAGAAATATGAACATCAGAGTCCTAAAATAAGGAAAAAATGGGATACTAATAACAAATATAGTCATCTGGTTAACCTTAAAAATGTCTACAGATTGTTAAATGATAGAAATCACTTACAGGTTGAAAAGTTCCCTTGCCGGAATTAGCCATAGCCGTAAAATTTGATGGGTGTCTATTTAAAACAAGGTTATTGAATTACTTTTGTCGTATTTTCTTGGTCACAATCTCGTTAAAAATTACTACTCTCGCTCGAGTTATGTTGTTGTCGGTCTCGTCTATTCTGTCACACAGGGGCTTTTCACTTCGAACTACAATTATTTGTATGGACATCACAGAACGAATTTTAGATAAGTAATATTTCACTAGATGGCGTTATTCAGATCTTTTTTACGTATGGTATTCCTCCAACTTCATATATATTTTTAAACAGTAACACAAAATTATACCTGTGGCTGTCAGTGACTGTAACAAAAATCAAGAAAGAAGAAATACAGTTTATCAGCATATATTATTTACAACATATTTTATTTTGAAATAATAAACTAAAGAATTGGCTGTATGGGCACAGTACCCTTTGCCTACCCAGAATGGGTAAAGAATCTAAAAAAAAACAACTGTAACAAAAAAAAAACTGTTCCGTTTACTTTACGCTTCGTGAATTTAATGTTTTCTTGTGATTTTTGGTGGTTTTTCCGATGATTTCAGCTATTTTTACGGACTCCGATTCTCCTGTTTTTACGTTTTGACCCCTGCTCTTCATATCGGTTATTGGTTGGCTTCACTATTTGGATTTCCCAGAGAAGATATTGTGTGCCTAATTGCAATGTAACACGTATGTATTACCAATCAGTTACATATAATTGAACCTCTATAAACAATCCTTTCTTGATTTAACTATTTGACCAAATGTTTCAGGCGCAGATAAAATACCAATGCAATCGTTTTCTAACCCTGACATTCACCCCGATCGATTCCGAACTTGGCTTCCGCTGTCAGAGGAGAGATATAAGCTATGGACAATAATTATTTTTTCAAGCAAGGAATAGTTTGTCAAAAACATTTTGAGACCAAGTTTCTTACTTGGACTAGAACACTTTCTCCACATGCTGTCCAACTTTACATTTGCCAGGTAAATTTCTGATTTCAAAGTTTTTTAAAACATCGAGTAAAGAGTGTATGTAATGGTCTCTTAATAAAAATCATTGAGTTGAATGTGATTTTTATATAAATTGCTAAATATTTTTTTATTATCTGGATTTGGTGCACCAAGGAGTGTTCCAACGGATGTCACCAACAGAATGGATATTGACCAAGGAATTCTCAGCTTTCAATGCCTTCTACATCCACTAGTAAATATTTATTTATTTATTTACAAATCATTTTGACATTCTGGTAGAGTGGAATGTGCACTGGTTGTCAATGCCTACTGTAAAGTTCGGGGTTCGGATCCTGGTAGGGGCAAAATTCTTTTTGAATGTTTGAATGGAAGCATCAAATTTCAGACATACAAATTAGTAAAAACTTTCCCTTATTCTCTTTTGTTTTAATATAAAAATTTTTTGCAGGTGGTGTTTTGACTGAAAAGGTAGAATTACAACAAAACGCTGTAAAGAAATCGAAGATACTAAGTAAAAATAAGCTTACCGGTAATTTTTATTTTTATATAAGTATTTTTGTCTATTAAAATTATTTGATAATTTTATTTACTTTAAAAAAAATATATCAGAAATATGTTATCTATATTTTAAAGAGCACCTATCCCAATCATCTTTATTCTTTTGTTAGCTTTTTTCTTAAACTTACCTGTATGGGCTTTAGTCATGTTTTAGTAAATAAGTAGACATTACATAAGGAAATGAACCTTCCACTTAGTTTTCTTATACTAATAATTAGTTAAAAAAAATTGAAGACTTCTCACCTCACAATGATACTAATTTTATTGAAATGCTTTTTTTCAGCATTTGCAATGGATCAAAGTGTAACTAACTTAAAAAAAGTGGTGAAGAAGCTAACTGAAAAGAATCTCAAATATACAACACGGCTAAAGAAAGCAATGAAACTTTTATGATAGATCCGACTTGTAGATTTTTTATATATAACTGGTGTGGTTAGGTAAATAAATTATTAAACGGCACCATAAAGGTGCGTAATTGTACAAATTTTAAAGATGATATTAAAAGAATGGCATGCAAATATTTAAAAATATAAATAAAAATAATTGATTTACCACACTTCTTTATTTATTCTAACCGACTGTGTTAAAGTTACATTATTAGACAATTATCAAAAAAAAACTGTGTAAACGAATAGTAGATAAATTATCTAATAATGTAGCTTTAACACAGTATGGTTTTTTCCTTTTTTCATATTAATAATCGCATCTAAAGCTGCCGGTACCGGTTCAGTAGTACATGACTTGTGATTATGTCATGAATCGCTAGATGGCGCTGTATGCTCAGGTTAACTGATATTTCTATTACTAGTATATAATGTACTATATGGTCACACCTTCCTGTCACCCTGCTACAGGGTTGCCAACTGTAGTTTTTTTTCTCGTACATAAGCAGCTAAAAATCTAGTAATTTGGCTTTGGAACCTGGTACCACGGACCTAAAAAAAAGACGGACGTAACCTCGTCTAATCACGAGTGAAGTAGGCTTGTTGAAAATATATCGATGTATCGATATTTTTTGTTCGATAAATCGATATTTTTTGCGAATATATCGATATTTTTTGCCGATATATTTTGATTCGACATATCGATACATCGATACAAAATAACCAATATCGAAATTCGTATCAAAAACGATATTTTTTTTTAATTATTAGCGGCATATCACGATCTAACTGAATTCGTATCTGGAAAAATCGTAACTGGATCTCAGATAAATGATATTCAACATATTTATGATCTGTGCTGTATTTAGTATTGTCTATTATTTGTAAATCTGTTTCGCTGGTGAGTTGGTTGTGCTGATTTCCATTATATTCTGTGGAAGTGTGTGACTCTCTAGTCTTGTTTACGAAAGATGGCACATGAGAGGCCCTGCAATCATTTTCATAATTCGAAAATAGGGTCTATTTTTAGGGAGATAATTTTCGTTCCATTATTATTCCGCGTGTCATATTTCGTGAGATACTGTACTGTCATGTAGTGTAGCGGCAATTTGGTACTTTGAAAATAATTCTTTCTTTGATTATAATTTGTATTGAACTATTATTACTATGCTAGGCTGACCTAAATATATTTTTGGTAAAATTGTTCCGATATATCGATGTTTTTTTCGCGATATATCGAAACCGATATTGATATTTTTTAAAATATCGATGTATCGATATATCGATATTTTTTTCAATTTTCGACATCCCTAGAGTGAAGCATGCAAATGGCCACCCGTTTACCGTGTTGCGTGATTTGAGGGTTGTCATATAAGTCATTAATTTTCCTATTTTTTAAATGTCTCAAACTAAAATATTGTTAACACTATGTAGGTAATCCCGTTATTGTAATATGTATATACTATAACGGGATATTTACCATGTTTTTATTAGATGTGAGCTCCCGATATTTCAGCAATTTAAACAGGTGCAATTTAAAAACATAATGTTGGCCTATTAAATATCATTTTTATGACTACCGTTAGAAAAATGAAAACACTTACGCTACGTATAAAGAAATTTATTATTTACATAAAAATTAAGTATCTGGTTAATATCATACATTAATATAGGTACCTAAATCGCGCAGATTAATGCTTAAAATAAAAATATAATAGACTAATATTATTATTTCTTCTTTCAAATGTAAGTGTTGCATTCATAGATTTAGTAGGTATTTAAAGACTGACAGAGTGAGGAAAAGAGATATGTCGACATGGGGACAGGAACTTCAGAAAACTGTCAACCCTTGCTTCTGAAGCATTCGTATTCTTAATAAACGGTATCAATTAGCATTACGGTATGCTAATTGATACCGTTATCAAATTACCTCTGGGATATTTACTGGTAATTGCAGAGCAGAAATTTAATTTAATTTATTATGTCTTTTAAAATGTTATGATGCATGCTTAACATTCGATGGTCATTCAAGTAATTTAACAGTAATGAAGTTATTGGGATGTAAAATAGATAACATATATGAATTAAAGACCTCCTTTTAAAATCTTGCAGAAGGATCGGATGTGGCTGTATTTTAGATCCTGTCCATATGTTTAAGCTTATAAGTAATAATTGGGAAGCTAAAAAAGTGATTCAGATTGCAGTAATAAGGAAATTCAATGGAATCTATTTTGTCAGTTAAATAAACTTCAAGAAAAAGAAGGATTGCATTTCGCCAACAAGCTTACACGAAAACACATTATGCCAAATGCTTAGAAATAATCTTAACCGGGTAGTAATTGAAAAATACTTAGACATAAGATTTAATTGCTTATCTAAATGCAAAACACTTACCCCCTTATTAATAAACAAGGAATACGCTTAGACTAGTTATGCCGTGTTTTGTTCATGTCACTCAAATGAAATTTGTCATTCAATAGACAGAGACAAAACATGGAGTAACTAATCCATGCGTAGTCTTCGTTTATTAATAAGGGGGTTAAAGTTAGTTGCGGTTCTAAACACAAACATCCTATATCTATGGTTTCATTTGACATTGTGGTTTACCTACATAGCGAAGAAATGACACTACCGTGCAGTCTAAGAAATACAAGAAGAAATTCGTCACGATCATTAAATGAGTCTCGGTATCATAGCAATTAGTGCATCCACCCGGACAGCAGAAAACGCAGGTTCATTCCTGCCTATAATTCATTTTGTAATAATTTAGTTGTCGTAATTTACTTTCAAAAGCTTATTTGTGTAGTAGTTCTGTTAACGGGTTTCAATTGTATTTTTATACATTTTCCGCCGTTTCGGATTCTCTACAGGCTCCGGTTTGAACAAAGAAAACGAAGCAAGTAAGGATCAAATAAATAAGGAGATGATAAAAGATAATAATAAGTAAGGATTCAATTATAAACAAATAGTACAAATACAGTATCTCATACTTACCCTTTTTTGAATGGCGTACGGAACCAAACAACGTAGCCCCTTAGCTGTATTTTTAAAATCTAAATCATCAAAATGTGCACTGCACACAGTACTGGCAGGTGATGGGTTCCAATTGTTATCCCCTCTGCAGTATCGAATAATTAAAACCCAGTCACTTCTACGGTTTCCATTTTTAGGAAACCTAGTAGAAAGGAGGCAATACAATAATTTATATAGAAAGAAGAAAGAAAGAAAAGAAAATGTGTGAAGTTAAATCAAGTCGTTACATAAATATCTAATGTATCTAAATTTTATAGTATACTAGCACTTATTCAAAAAGTCATCTTTTGTTTATGTTCTTTTTAGTTGTTTAGCAGTAAATATAAAATTCATTTACTTTTATTCGTCGACTATTTAAAATTGACAGTGGCAGCATTGTCATGTCAACGCCCGGCTCTAAGATTGTGATATACACAAATGCAGTGTCATATCCTAGTCTCATAATTTGATATACCTACATAATTCATAGAAACTCAATATGTAGATGCCAGAAAAGAACTTCAAATGTTGTATTCACCCTATAACCAATCAATGACGTTTATGTCGCATATTGCAAATAGTGCATTCATGTGCAATTATTATACAAATATTTTTTTTGTATAAAAAAAATACCGATTAACGTACCACTGTCAAGCACATATACTAAGTAACTTTTACAAATATAATCAAAATACTATTATCCTAACTATCTATACTAATATTATAAAGAGGCAAGATTTGTATGTTTGTAATAAATAATATAATATTATAGATGCGAAAGTGAGTTTGTTTGTTGCGCTTCCGTGCCCTAATAGCTAAATGGATTATAATGAATTCCCTTACAGAAGTAGATGGGAACTTGGTTCTTAGCTACAACATCGCAATACTTATAGGGTGATGAACGGGGTGATTTACCTATATTAATCTATATTATTTACTTTGAATTTTGCAGAATTATCGTTTATAATTACAAAACCAATATTACCGCGAGCAGATTAATAAATACAGGGATTCCAATAAGTATGTACCTACTAGCGAAAAATGGATTATTTGTCATTATATTAAGTAAACCTTTTTTGTAACATTAAGTAATATCGTTAAAAAAAATTAAAAGCAGTATAATTCTGCGTTTTTCATTAAAATTCAATAATCATAAATACTTATTATATTTCATCATTTAATAAGAAGGAACTGTGTCACAGTTTTATTGTAAGTACTTCATATAGGATTAGGTACTGCTAGTAGTCCATTTTTTTCTTTTTCGATAAGGTTTTATCCACGTTTATAAACACCTATATTAAATTTCTTCTCTTAGTATTCCCGCTGTCTGCTCCTACATTGTACACCGCGCTATCACTTTGTCATCGTTGTAACTTTTTAAATATTTGTCGAAATGACATAGTGTAAGGGCAAAGCTTATCGTCTTTAAATGTCAAAAGCGAGTTTGGTCTCTAGTGTGCCACAAAGGAACAAACATTAATAAGTCCATAGACGGAGTTTGTTGGAAGTAGAAGTGCACAAAATAGATATGGATAATTGGAAAAAGATGATACTTTTATATTTAACAATTTGCGATGAAGAAATGGAAGCAGAAGATAAAGCAACGCTTCCTCGCACCACATTAATGCGCATTTTCACAGCTCCGCTACACATCCTCGTAGGCACATTTTCATCGCACAGCTTTGGTGGAAATCCCCACACATTTTCACAGCACAGCTAGACATCCTCGCACGACACATTTCCATCGCATATCTCTGGTATCAGCCTTACTCTCGGAATTCGAATAACTTAGCTTAACTAAGTCAGTCGAATTCTGTGACTAATTTAGATAAGTACCAATCAGACAACGCATTTTTTTGTTAGTTGATTATATTTGTCACGAATTATAAATTTTTGTTATTATTCCTTATAAGGTTAATTATTATTGGTAAGAATATAAATTGTGTTCTATAGTTTTTTGACTAATTAGCTTGAGTACTTATAATAAAGTATTACGATTTTTTTCATTAAGAGAGCAATCATTCCGGAAACGTTTAGTACGTCTCACGTACAATATTATTATACTAAAAAAAGTCGATCGGTGAATGCAACGGTGGCGAGGCGAGCTTACCCTAGAGACAAAAGTTTTGTGTACGAATTTAGAAAAACATGAACAAAAATGGTTGTATACAGTACAACAATTTTTGTTAATAATTACGAAACCTATTTTTTTTCATATGTTGCGACTGAATATTATTATTAATATGCACGTAGGGTCTGGAACAGATTTTACCTTTGTACGAACAGCTTTTTACTGTTCTAGCGCACTTAATTGCGTATTTTTGTTAAGTTAACGGCTTTTCTATATGTCAAAACGTACTGATGGACTTCTTATAAACCTTACTGTATTTATTTATTTATTTTTCGGAAGATCAACAGCTATCAATAAACAAATTAGATCACTGATATTATTTTACAGAGCCAATTACATACAGGTCTTCACTAATAAACTACTTAAGTAGACGAGAACATAAGCTGTTTAGCAGTAACTATGAATAATATTTATCGTAATATAGAATAGTTAGGAAAAAAGTGTAGATCGCCGGTAGTGTCACCTCCACATCGCCATGACTGCATGCGCTCGCGCCGACCCCACCACGGCCTACGCCTCCGCTGCCGTTCACTCACGCGCATTTCTACTTCGACTGTCAAACATCGCGCGCGCAGTTCTGAAAGAGTTTAATTTTATTTTGTGAAGAATTATTAACGTGATGGAGAAGGAGCACCAACCCGACTCCATGGCCACCATAGCTATGAAACCCGAGTATCCGCCGTCCGAGGTTTACAGCGCATCGGAACCGCCGCCGGTATGAGACACCCGTTATTTGGTTCACTTTATGTTAAGCACGTAAGAAGACCTACTTGTCATATACCGATGATCTAAACACCGCACCTCTATCTCGAATAATAACTAAGGTCCAACGGAAAAACCACAGAATCGAGATTAATACTCATATTTTTGCAAATAGAGTACTAATAATATTTGTAACAATGCCAAAGTATGATATTTTCAATATTTTACGGACAACAAAAAAATTCATTGAAATGATAAAAGTGTAATTATTTTTATTTTTTCGGTAGATTAAGTTTATACTGTTGTTTTTTCTATTTCTTTTCCTTAAAATGAAAGCCTGCAACCACTTTAATTTATCAGAGTTATCCGTTACCTGGTCATCGACTTATCTCACGGCAAAGATTTAATATAATTATAGATAGAATCGACATAATCGTGTTGGTGGCTAAATGCAATTTAAGTTGTGGAAAGCGCCTTTCTCTCGGCTGCAGCGGCCGCTGACGCGTATCAGCTGTTTGTAAACACCGGCAGAGCACGGTGCTAAAGACAATACAACCATTATGAGCGACTGAGTTAAAGAGTTAAGCTTAAGTAGACTATATGATTTCAACTAAAATATCCTTTGATTCCTTTAACAAATGGGCCAAGATGAGATTGCCAGATATTTTATTGACCCAATTCACGATAAACCAAAATATACTTAAGGCCCTATTTTATATGCAATCTTGAATATTACGTATTGTTATGAAGTAAAGCTAACTAAAATAATAAACCAGTCTTTTGCTTTAAAAGATTAGTGAAATTTTAATTTAAAAAAATAACAATGAAGACCGTTTTTCTTCTTAATTACTCAGCAGGAGGTATACCTTTTCACAATCAAAGTGTAAGGCATAGCAGGTAATTTTACAAAGGCCATTATGTAAAATTAGTTAATTATAAATCCCTCTTTCACTTTCATTGGTTACGTTTAACGATTTCATCGCCGATTGCCTTTCTTTTATTGCATGCACTTTATAAAGATATTTCTATTAATAAGATACATAAATATATACAAAATCTACCTATTAAGGAATACTTTTCGAAAGTATATGATTAGATATATATACATGATCTTGTCATAAATATTATGACAAGAAAATGATTTTTTGACGTGACAACGTCTTAAATTAGGTTGCGGCTGGGAGTCACTTATGAAAAAGTGTAACGCTCGGTAACGTTACGATGAGTTTAAGTTTACATGTACAATGTTTTAGTAAACAAAATATATTTCTATAGTTAAAATTTGTGCAATTCTTATTTTCATTCAATTCCTTGTTCCTATTGTGCAATTTAATTATATTCATATCAATAAATATTCTACCGAGAAAAAGACGTTGTCACGTAAAATCTTCGCCCGTAAAACCGACTTTACAGGCAACCATTTTTTTTTTCACCAAAACATTTGTTATTGTTATGTGTGTCTGTTTATATATTAATATCATAACATTAAAAAAATACGAAGCTCATTCAAAAAGATCTCCATTGGCATTTAATTCAGTCTTTTAAACGTTAAGGTCAATAGAAATATGCACAGCTCTCTGGGACTCCAAATTATCCAGTCGTTTACAACATACCATGATCACTCAACTGACCGTAAATAATTATCCAGCGATTAAGATGACACTAGATGACGGTCAGTCTTTAACTTTGATGAAGTCCGAAACGTTCTTTTATAACCACGTTTAGGTGGATCAAGCTTTATGACCCGACGCTGAGTCTTGCTGTAAAGACCATTCTTGGTTATGGAACATAGTGTTGCTAAGAAGCTTAGCTACCTTCTTAAGAATTGATGCATGAGCCGATGTTTAGACACCATTTTCCCAAAAAAATGCGCTGTCACTACTTGATAGCTAACACTTCGCCAAACCATCACTGAAGTCGGATAATGTCCACGTTATACTCTGTTGACTAATATGGGAAGCTTCTATAGAGCTTCGAGCATAAACTCGATTATTTCGCCCTTTAAAACATAGGTCAATTGTAAAAATCTCATCAGTAAATAAATATTTTACCCTTCGACGACAGAAAAACCTCCCTTTGCGTATCGCATAAGAAGTTGCTTTAATTAAACCACCCTATTCATTTTTAAGTTATCAGTTAAATAATGATCAGTACGTCTCTTATAGCCTGCAAGTCCTAAGTCTTCTTCAGCGACATGGTCCTGGGTGCTATATTCATTTCCCGAGATAAAATCTTTGCTTTCGGACAGCATTGCTTCGAATTCTTTTCTTCTGCTTTGATCGTCTTTTTTGTACTAGTATTCGTCCGAATCATCAACGACGTGGACAACCAGATCTTTTGCCGTCCTGAACAGAGGAAATTTTATTATACCTTTATCATTATTCCGATACACAAACATTCGACTAATACCAACTAAACGAAGAGTTTAAAAAATTGCATTTGGTTCCAGTTGCATGCCAACTTTGTGTAATGTTATGCTATCGTAACAACTCAGTTCACTTTATTTTCCCACTCCATTTTACTAAGACAAAAAATATTAACACCGATTGATGCGAAATAAAGAAAACAATGAATATTGAAAAGGAATATTCTAAAGAAAATTTTACTAGAAAAAAATCCACGCGGTCCAGGTTGCAGACGGGTCGGAACACCTAGCTGTTAAATGCTTATAAAATTAAATTATAATAATGAATATTCATCTAAGAATGATAGATTTTGAATTCTAATGTAATATTATGTTTTTTTTTATTGTAACTGTGTAACAGTATTCATAGCCAGACTAATATACTATAGGTATTAGTTTCCGCTAATGGGGTGTTCTGTTCCTGTATATATTTTGAAGAGCAAATATCAAAATGTTATTCTATTAAATATTGTAAATACTGAAACCTACTAAAGATATATAGAATGAACAAAAGATTAAATTTTTGCCCAATTATTAAAAAAAAACTAAATTTATACTTATAAGAACATCCTCAAAATTTCAATAAATTCAATGAACATTTTTGAAAATCTGTATTAGAATTGGCAATCAGCGTACAAAGAAGCGTTATTATTTGAACAAAATTTACCAATGCCTGAAAGATGACAGTTACTAAATACTATTGGTTTAAATTAATTTCCTTGAATGTGATTGGTTGTATCAAAAATCACGTGATTTCCGTTGCTAATTGTTACCAACTTAAAGATGCACGTGTTGCCATTAATTTAAATGTAAGAACGGCTTTTTATAAGTTACAGTGGACAATAATAAACTACATTTCTATTTTTGATAAATTAGGCGTATTTACACATGCATGATAACACGGGCAGAGTTGTATGGCAAAAAGAATGGATCCTTTGCAACGATATATTCCATCCTAAATTGGTACTTATTAAGTCGGCAGAATAATATAATTAGATAAAACCGGTTTTCAAATGGAGACCCCGCCAAAATGTTTACAAAAACCATTCGGTGAATTTGGCTGCATCTACGTAGCATAGGAATAAGAGAAAGCAGACAAAAAATTAAAACATTGTGATGGTGTTTGTCCTAACATCAACGAATTCTAAGTTAAACATGATTTTCGATTATCTAGACAATGATACCACTTGACATATTTTGTCAATAGAATAATATTCTAAGACCTAGCTAGGAATTTAAGCTAGAATAATTTCTCTTTTTTATTTCCAATAGGTATACACAAAGAAGAACCTTTCAAATTCGTTTCTATACTAATATTATAAAGCTGAAGTCTTATTTGTTTGTTTGGTTGAACGCGCTAATCTCAGGAACTACTAGACGGATTTAAAAAAAAATGTGTTGGAAAGTGCATTTATCTAGGAAGGCTATAGGCTATATAACATCACGCCACGTCCAGTAGGAAAGGAGCATCGATAAAAAAATGCGAAAGCAGGAAAAAATACATTTGAGAGTTTCTGTTGTGTGCGCCGCCTAAATGGTTAAAGTTACATAAAAACTATGTATAACGGAATTACTCCCCTTTAAAAGTTCTATAAAAAAGTCCGCAGCAGCATATGCCCATCTTTTTAAGTTTGACTCACTATAACCTTGTTCCTCAAATTGATTAATTTGAAATCACACTCATCGACTGTGAGGCGACACGAAGTTCGCCTGTTCAGCTAGTTTTCTTATAAAATCAAATAAAGCAGAATAAAGTATTATTGACAGTGACAGTTATGATTTAGTCACTTGATTGCAATAAAGATCGATTTAACAAAAATAAATGTTTGACGACCTCCTTGGCCGAGTGGTATATACACCGGGTTTGAAGGTGTATTTAAATGTTTGACGAAGTCCGTGGCCGAGTGGTACGGGTTTCAAGGCGTAGTCGCCTACTCGTGTGGTCACGGGTTCGAATCCTGTTTGGGGCAAATGTTAGTATGATGAATACGAGCATGTCTACCTAAGTACCTGTCTTATTTAGTTAAGTTAGCATGAGACATATAATAAATAGACATAGGAAAAGAAGCGCCCGCGAAGCGGCGAGTAAATAGATACCGAGAAAGCACCATAAACATAGAATTTTGAAAATTTAAGAGCCATAAATAGGTTTTCAATAGAGAACTTGAAACTAGCTATAAAGGATTAAAGCAACAGACATACACGCCACAAGTGTATTTGTCTATCTATATATGTATAAAAATCAATTGCTGTTCGTTAGTCTCGCTAAAACTCGAGAACGGCTGAACGGATTTATCTTATCTTGAAAGATCGCAGGTTTAAATGGTGAGAAAATATGGAAAAATTGCAAGGAAAATACATAGTTATAATAACAATTTCATTTTCCCATATAAACTGTTCTACATACTTTCCTGTCAAAAATGCCTGACATTAATCCGTTCCGATCAAAATTTTCAGTCATTTTAGCGAAGTGCGAGTTTTAATATCGTTAGGATAGGTGATACAAAGTACACCGGGTCATCTAGTAATTAATATATTAAAAATGTACATGTCTTATTATGACGGTTTGTAGTTTATCATTATCAATATGCATGTTCGAAACATGCCAGCCACCTGCGTACTTAATATAAAGTGTTAAGAAGATAGATTCATTGTACAAAAGATAAAACATCACTTAGCTACTCACGCATGTTAATTTATAAGCAACACTTGTTCTTAATTGTTTTAATAATTACAATAATAAATTTCGTACAAGGCAGAATCATTATCTAGCCGCAAAGTAAGTAGAACTCAGCAGACTTAGTAGAGTATTACCGTACTACTTAGTACTATATTTGCATAACCCAAACTTTATCAGAAAAACATAACATGAAACCTAAAATGAAATAAAGGTCAATACAATTTGTCACGTCAGGGTACAAAATAATACTAACATTAAATATCAATAACTACATATTAAATATCTCTGGGCCATTCACCCTTATTAATAAACGAAGAATAAGCTTGGATTTGTTACTTCATGTTTTGTCTCTGTTCATTGAATTACAAATGGCATTTGAGTGATAGGAACAAAACACGGTGTAACTAGTCAAAGTTTATTCCGCGTTTATTAATAAGGGGGTCAGAGTATAAACTTAGCGTATTCTCCCAAAATCTTTTAACCTACTCTAACAGGATTTCCCCAAATATATTCTCCCAACATCTGTTTACCTACTCTTACAGGTTTTCCCCTAAATTTTGTGTTGAAATTTGCGTTGGTGTATGCAAACTACAGGTGATTCCAAAAAGTAGCATATAAATATCAGTAGGTATACATACATTGATAGTACTCTGAGAGTTTAACATATAAGTTATTTAATGATTCAAAGCATAATAAACTAATCAAATGACCAAAAGAGGTAAGGTAAAGCTAGATGACACTCGAATTGAAATGACCATGTGGATGGGATCGCCAAATTCTAAAAGATCATAGTGAAATGACACTACGTTTTTGTTGTGTTGTCTTAAAAGTTGTAGTGCTCCATGGGTTAGAGGATGAGGATATTCAGTACCCCTAGCACGAACCAATATCGAATTCGTATCGTTTGCGAGTCCGAAATGTCATTGTCAAATGTGTACTGATTTTTAGTTCGCGTTACGTACTTTGTGCCGCTGCTGTTCAAGTTTTCATACAAAATTTGACATTGACATTTCGGTTTGCAAACTATTCGAATTCGATAATGGTTCGTGCTAGAGGTACTGGTATCGTAAGCGTCTCCGCTCGTTCGTACAGGAAGTAAGACTAATAATAGGCTGCGGTGGGCCCACACCATCAGGTTTTTTTTTGCATAAAAAGGTCCCAATTTTTAAATTACATCTTTGACTAGAAATCTATTATGCATTTCATGCCAATAACCTATAAGGTTCTGTCAGGTCGATGCCAATCACTTTCTATGAGACATAAGCAATGCTTTTGGGCGGACATTTAGCACAAGGAAATAATATGGCAAGTACTAGTAGATAAACTTAAGATTCTGTGAACAGCCATGTGCATAAATGTGGGAAACTCTTTGTTCCATTGTCCCTGGCCATTTATTATCATAGCTATGTTGTCAGCTGTCACGCAACTCTATTAAAGCACTCGTCAGCACTATATAGATAAATGGTCACTCATTAGAATTTCCTATTAAAATAACCCTTTATTTTAAACTTCGTGATAGGACGATTTAAATATAAGAATTCAGAGCTATCGTTTAGGTGATTTCTAAGTGCCAAGGTTTGCGCCGATCCATATTCTTAGACCGTTCTAACTTGAGTCAATCCATTTTTTTTAAATAATCTACTTTACTTTCCAACTAGATTTAAACATCTAGCAGTTAAATGCTTACAATAAAAATATAATAATTATTACGACTTAGAGGTGGTGCAAATGGAATTCCTACTATCTCGCAGAATCTTGTTGCTCCGAAATTGATTTGGAACACATTTGGCATATTATATAAAATATTATTTTTATGGATTGGCGTTAAGTTTATAAGTCCGAATTAATAAATGGCATACTGTTAACATGGCAGAAAAATATTTGCCATAATTACCTTTGGCAAAACTTTACACTGCATAATTTCGCTAAACATAATTGGTGTCGGTGGTCAGTGGGTTAAGTAAGGTAGTGTGGTGACTTAGGCCCGTATTATAGAAAGATACTCAGTGATTGATCTAGTCTTGAGCATAGTTAGAAAGGGATGTCACTATATATATTACATAGCGACATCCCCTTCTAAATGTACTCAAGTAAAGTTCAACACTTAGTTATCATTCTGTAATACGGGCCTTAAAATTAGCGCGAGCCAAGCGTGCCGTGGTAGCGGCCGGCGAAGCGCCAGCGATCCTGAATAGATAAATAAAACAAGGAAAAGTTAAATATATAACATATTTTATGCCAAAAGATAATACTGGCTGTGAACTTTCTCCGATATAATGTTTCTGCTTTTAAATTATTGTGGATATTTTTATGCCTAAAGCTGGCTATGATTCTGGCTTACAAAATTATGCGTTTAAATGTCTGCCGAATTAGTGAATGCCAAATGATATTCTCCGAAATGAAGATGATGCCATTCGCTGATATGCATAGTAATATTATGACATTAAAAATTATGCGATACAAGGTAGACCCGTTCAAAAGAGATGCAAACTACAGGTGCTGGGAGTCGCCTAAGTGTACGTTGATGTATTTCAAGTATCTTAATTTCATTTAAGTACTACTTAAAAACTTGCTTTCTTAAAACATTTATACAAAAGGTGACTAATTATCTAAAATCTCAAATGTATAAACTTTGTTTTGATATTTTTTGTCATATTTTTTGCGGGTATGTATAATGGCAGACTAGTAACAGTTTTAATTTTAACTTACTACATATTCAACACCATACTGCATGGCAGGGCTTGACCCCTGCTAGATAATATTTTTATATACTTTTAGATAAAGTAAATCGTATTCATATTTGTAAATCAACTGTTTATTTTCGATTATGGAAGTTTTTCATGACTTCTATATGATTCCAAAACCATTTATTTTTTTATAGAGGGCGATCCCAGGGCTGCCAGACCTTACTTATTTTCTGATTTACTTTAATAATATTTTATTATTATAGCTAAAAATTAAGTAAAGTTTTGCTTTTGCTTTCTATATTTAAAGTATTTGGCATAAAATACTGCCAATAGAAGGTGTATGCCAGTATCAATTTGACTTGTTGTTTACAATATTCTTTACAATATACGTAAGAATCAGTTCTCAGAATATAAGTAAAGTGAAAAAAAATAATACGAACCTGTACCACCTGATACCTGAGAATAGTATGTATACGTTCATTGTACACACTAATACTTCTCGATTATCCATAATATTTTATTCATCAGAAAATAAGTAAAATTTGGCGGCCTTTGGATCTTGTGCTATTATGTTTGTTTATTAGGTTTTAAATGTTTTTACGGAAACTCGAAAATCAGACTTAACGACAATACTAATTAGCGTTTTCTGGACAGATAGATATTAAAAACCGTTTGCACACAACATTCTTAATTTAAATTAAGGCTTTCTCAATTATTTCTTCCTTGTTCAGGGCTTTGTCGTATCTTTAAAGTCAAATATCTCTATTTGAGAATGACGTGAAACAATGATTAGCTTTTAAATGTGATTAAGGAACTTAGGTGCAAGTTAAGGTTAGCTAGAGCCATAGCCTAAGACTATTACTGGACGGTACGTAAAGATAAACTAAAAAAAAGAAAAATCACGATATTTCCTAATAAGAAAATTACGGTTTGAAAATACTAAAAAAAAAGTCAACTTTGATAATGTAAGTATTTATAATATTTAACATTACAGTAAAGAAAACTGTAGGTAGAAAGTACGTAATTATACTCACAAGAAGTACGTAATAAAATTTCTTTTGTTCTGTTCGTAGGTTTATATACCTACATGTAGAGTAAGAGAAGGAGATTTCACAACTTCGAAATTTAAAGAAAAAGATACACTTATAGTAGTTAGGTATCTATTGTTAGTGGGGACAATATAAGCAACGAATTAGTACAAATAGTTAAACAATAAACGACACGGTTTAAGTGAAATCGTTATTGGCCTGTTGACTAAACGGATACAATGGGTTGCGTCACTGCGCGGCAAGTCGCGGCGGCCGGCGGCGATGGCGGTGTCCTATCCAGTCTGCAAACTAGATATAATTCTTTTGCCGTGACATCCTATTATGGCTTGACGAAAAAATGATTATTTACACGGCAAATACACAAGTCTTTGACGATTTAGCATGCTGGACCCTCGCAATATTCTTGAGATATCAACAAATCATTTAGTACCTAATCTACGTATTTACATGGTGACTACGTAAAAATACGGACACTGGAATAATTTGCATTTAGCAAAGCAGTAGCTCGGTAAAGTACTGAATTAGATACTTGCGAGTAAAGAGGAAATGATTTGTCATGCGATGACCACGTAGATAAACTATTAGACCTAAACACGGTTCGAAATGTCAAATGACAGGGTAAAAATTAAAAATACAAGCTTTGAAAGTAAGAAAATATAATATTGAGATTTGAGAATATCAGAAAAAATAGGAGTAACATGGTCATAAATCGCCTAATTCAATCAAATTGTAATAACTTGCTTCTAAACTAAACCGTGCTTCGGAAGGCACATTAAGCCGTTGGTCCCGGCTGCATCTGCAGTCGTTAATCCGCACTGGTCCCGGGTGGTGGGTCATAGCCCAAGCTCCCTATTCCATCCATAGGGAAGGCCTGTGCCCCAGCAGTGCTTGGGGTTTAATTAAATTTTTCGCTATATAAACTAAAAATATTTGTTGCATAATTTAGCCAATAAGCTTTACGGTATTTAGTGTGCGTTTTTAACACAAATTGATATAGTGACGCAATTGGAAAAATCAAATCGTATAAATTGAAATTCGCTGTCGTTCAAAGCAAGCGAAAGATTTCTCGAGTGCATTCAGTGGAAGCACTTTCACTGCGATCTCCCTGAGTTTTAGTTCTCAGCTGCTCGCATCTTGTTAAAATTATGTAATCCAGCGTAGGTATCGAGAGCTTTCGGTGAATAGTTATCACAAGAAGGTTCATTTGGGATTTGACACCTATACCTATATGAAAAATAGAGCTTCAAAATAGCAATGCACATTTTAAAGATGAGCAATTAAAGTGTTACTTAAGCTTTCAAATATAACGTTTAGATTTGTTTGGAACAGTAATTACCTACTTGGACTTTACTCTTTTTTTCTATTCCAGTCCGTCATGTAATAAATATAGAATCCATTTAAAGTCATCTTGTTGATTAAATATTTTTCAAAACTAATATACCTTTTTCATTTGTAAATTTGTTCAAAAATATCAACAAAACCGACTAAAGCACACAAACCAAGAAAATAAAGCATAAGTTTTTTTTGTCTATCAGGCGTACCGGCAGCGCGTGTCATCCTCAGTACAGATCGCGAGGATCGCGGCGCTGACGGTGGTGGCTGCCTCATTCATCTTGGGCGCTTTTATCCTGGCCTCAAGCTGGGTGGCTGCGAGAGCCTCCTGCCACCAGCTCGAGCAGCTCGACGCCATGTTGGATAAAGAGTTGGCCTTAGAGGGCAGAGCTTACGGAAACGACGGATTACTGGCGGTAAGTACCTTACTTTTCTGACCCTTTGTGAACACATTCTAATAGTGGATTAGTTATCCCTGTAAGCATTGTTTAGCGTCTGTACCGATTGCGAGATGATTCTTTTCTCATGTGAATAGAAGGGTGGAATCCAATATCTGTACACGTGTTCGACTACAGAAATGGTGCCTTTTAAGTAAGCAAGCAACAATTTGCTATTTATTGAACTGAACGCCTTTATTGGTACTGAATTACTGAATTACGGAAATAATGTTTCATAACTGTATCGTACAATTTTAACATGGAGTTTTCATTCCGGACAAGAGTTTTCTAGTTCTTTCTTGCAAGCTGTGAGTAAAAATCAGTCGTCTTAGTGTAGAGTCCTTATTGCATTCTTATTTGAATTTCATAATAACATTTGTACGATATAAAAGCTAATTTATGTCGTCTGAATAAGGCAGATTTTCATTGTTCCGAGGGCTACTTTGTGTTAACATTAATTCTATATGAGAACACTATGTGGGAGATGAAAATAAGGGTGCAATTATGGGTTGGTTCCCTACACCTTTTTATCATGTCTAACATAATATTATCATCTATCTATTGAGGAAAACAACGTACCTACTGCTGAGGGCGATGGTAATAAATAGTATAACATATTGTTCAGTATTTTGCTGTTTTCTTGCCATGTTTAAGCGAGTGTAAAGTTGGTTTCCAATTTTCAATGAAACTACAATTCATATTTATTAAATGTCATATGATAAATACGAATGATGTCATATAATAAATACGAATTTAATTTACACTGTGGTTAATTTCTAAATTTAATGAGGATGTAAACAATTGTAAACACTAAATGATTAGGTTTAAACCGTTTGCTTGGTTTCACGTTCTCTTGCTATTAAATTAACGACTTGTAATACGTTCGTATGTTTTCACGAACACCACTCGTTAAGTGAAACACTGTTTCAACGGGTTTTAAATACGTTTTTTTAATACTTTTGAGAACGGAGCCTATGAACTGTATAGGATCCGAAACGCAGAGATATGTATAAATTAAATTTATTATTTTGAGTTAACAATAAAATATGTTGAGATGATCAACTATTCAATTTATTCAATTATTATTTACATTTGTGGATAGGTACTATAAGATCTGAAATGATAGAAATATTATGTGAAATACCGCAGAACACAAAAAGAGGTGGAATACGCTCAATTTTCAAACTTCTATGATGATATCTTAAATGATTTTTATTTGTAATTTAAATACAAAAATTAAGCTGAAACATAATTACATAAAATCGCAATAACGAATTTAACAAAACTTCTTATGTTAAAAAACACGAGTTGGTTTGTAACGTAATTTAATATCCATTCGTTGCATAAGTAAATGGTTTGCTCACTTTCACGGTATACACAATTTCCACAAGTCATAATATTATTCATATTATTTATTATATCCATGCTAATGTCGTAATGAACCAACGGAGGGATTCAACAGGAAGCCGGTCACGTTTGTCGAGTGAACGGTGTGCATTTATATATCGATTACGATCCAAGGAGATATAATGAGTAGCTATCATCAAAAAATAATTGTATTGAAATAAAAATGTTCTTTTGTTTAATCATTTAAAGATTAATAACAAAATGAACAAATATACACCAACCTCTTTATTATTATTTTTAATTTTTTTTACCAACAAAATTAGCTTCAAAACCCAGCTACGAAGCTTTTTACAGGAACAAGCAGTCCTAGGTTAAACGTTAGTCGTCATTATTATATATTAGTATGTATATTTAAATATGTATGTATGTATACGTATATTTTTTTATATGTAAGTAATTATTTATGTATGTGTGATTATATATATGACAGCTTCATATTTATATATGTTCGTCTTTCTGTAATTTCCATGTAAGTTGTGCACCCTACCACTATTTATCCACAACACCCTATGGTTTACTGGTAGAGAATGCCTATGGCATTAAGTCCGCCTTTGTATACTTGTGCATTAAGAATAAATAAATAAATAATAAAAGAGGAATAACTTATACTAGTTTTGCCGTGTTTTGTTCATATCACTTAAATGCCATTTATCATTCAATGAGCAGGGGCAAAACATGAAATATCTAATCCAAGCTAATAAAGGCCATGTTGTTTCATCGATAGTTAAATTTGATTATAGTCAAATACAAAGTTAATGTGTCAAATTTTGACAAATGGTTATTTTTTAACTATAGTCAAATTTAACTTTCAATGAAACAACGGGGCCTTAATATATACTCATAATTCTTATTGTCTTCTGCAGTATAAAGTCATTTTGACGACCTCCGTGGTCGAGAGGCTTGTACGCCGGGTTTCAAGGTGTGGCCTACTTGAGAGGTCCCGGGTTCGAATCCCGGTGGGGGCAGATGTTTGTGTGACGAATACGAGTAGTTGTACTCCAGTCATGGATGTTCAATATGTATTTCTATATGAATATACTTATTTTATGTATCAGTATATGTATTCTATCCGTTACCCTAGGATCCCATAACACAAGCCTACAATGCTTACTTTGGGGCTAGGCTAATTGGTGTGTGTTCGAATATTTATATTTATTATTATTTTTTTGTTAATAAGTCTTAATAACCAACCGGTGGTTAGGCGTAGTAAACTTATTAACATTTTTTCTTGACTACGAACGAAGTTTGTCTTTGTTATGTACTTACATAGATAGTCAATTGTATAAAGGTATATTTTCTGGTATTGAACAATAATTTCTTAACTATTGAATGTTTATGAACATGAATGTAAAAGAAGAGAAGTATGTTTCAATATAAGTAATATTTAACGGGTTAAAACGCGCACTTGTAATAAAGGTTTTCGTACAAAAACTTCATAACAAGAGCGCGTTCTAACTAGTGTTGCCAGGTGTCCCGATTTACGCAGGACGTCCCGATTTTCAGGGGTCTGGGGACGCGTCCCGATTTGAACTTGATCGGCACGCTAAATGTCCCGATTAATCAAAAAATTAAATTTGGGCAATTAATATAATACTATAATTGCACTGTCGGCTAAACATATTTACATGGAAGTGTCAAAAATGGAAATGGCCCCGAGTACCCCGCGTCTTTTCAATAAGACAGGGGTGCGAAGAATCCCCGGGTGGAAAACACAAAACAATTTAAAAATAGCAACTTGGGACGTTAGAAGTCTCAAGAGTCCAGAAAAGGTTCATAACTTATGTAAGGAGATGAAACGGATGGCCATAGATGTAATGGGGCTGAGTGATGTCAGGTGGAGGGACAGTGGCACCAAAAGAATAGTAAGCGAATGTATATGTAATGTATTGTATTACTCTGGGTCATGTGAGTCGTCCAATAAACATGGTGTAGGAGTAATGATAAATACCAAAATGGTTAAAATGAGTGTCAGTTTTGTGCGTAAGTTAAATCGCTCTATGCTGCTGCAGATACAGGCTAAACCAAAAAATATAAAAAATATTCGAGTCTATGCTCCTACATCAGATGCCAATGATCAAGAAATTAAAAGTTTTTATGAAGAGGTAGAACAACTACTTTCCATAACTAAAAGTCACGAAATCAATCTGGTGATGGGCGATGTGAATGCAAAAGTTGCCATGGGAGAAGTGGCAGGTGTTGTGGGTAAACATAGATTAGGTGTAAGAAACGAAAGAGGTGATACTCTTGTGCAATTCTGTCAAGAACATGAACTCGTAATCACTAATACCCTTTTTCAGTTACCGCCACGAAGACTGTACACATGGACATCGCCACGACATACCCCTGACCGCATCATGCGTAATCAGATTGACTTTATTATGATCAACAACCGCTTTAAAAACTGCATTAAAAGTGCCAAAACATACCCAGGTTCTGATATAAGATCTGATCATAACCCATCGTTCACATGTACTCTTAAAAAGAATAACAAGAAAAAACCTCATACAAACCGAATGGACATAAGAAAAATAGGCCGTTCTGATATAAGATCTAAGATATCCAAAAATATAAATGAATGGGCACTTGCAGAGAAGCATGAGACGTCACAAACCGTGGATGAAGCCTGGTCGCGATTAAAATCAAGATTGGGCTCAAGAACAAGAACATTGGGCTCCTAAGCAGACTTGGATGACTGACAAAATATACCGAAAAATGGAGGAAAGAAGACTCTGTAAACACACAGATAGCACTAAGTATAAACAGCTGGATAACGAAGTGCGTAGAGAAGTCAGATTCGCTCGTAGTTTGTGGTACAAAACAAAATGTGAACACGTAGAAGCACTTCATGCCAAACACGACTCATTCAATCTGCACAAGGAGATTCGAAGTATGGTAGGACGCAAAACAACCCTGCAACAACACCTTGTGGATCAAAATAACCTACCCATAATAGACTTAACAAAAAAAAAATAAGCTATAGGAAGAGTATGTATCATCTATGTTTTCTGACGGTTCAAGAAGTCGGTGGGCTCAATGTAATGAAGTGGATACTGGCTTACCGATTTTAAAAGATGAGGTGCGAAAAGCATTTCATAGGGCTAAGGCCGGCAAATCAGCAGGACCTGACAATATACTCACGGAAATACTCAAGATAATTGAAGACGAGCATCTTGAAGCTATTGTTCACTTCATGAATCTCGTGTATGACACAAGCCATTTTCCAAACGACTGGCTAATTTCTACCTTCGTCACTCTTCCTAAGAAAAGAAATGCCAAAAGGTGTGAAGATTTTAGGACAATCAGTCTCATGAGCCATGTTCTAAAGCTATTTCTTAGTGTCATACATGAGCGTATTAGGAAGAAGTGTAATGAGCAACTGGCTGATAGTCAGTTTGGGTTTCGTTCCGGTGTGGGTACTAGGGAGGCTCTTTTCGCGATGCATGTTCTGGTTCAAAAATGTAGAGACATGAAGCAAGATGTGTTCATGTGCTTTGTCGATTACGAAAAGGCATTTGATAGAGTTGAACACGATAGACTTATCGCACTTCCGAGAGACACTGGCCTTGATGATAAAGACACAAGAATAATTCAGAATCTTTACTGGAACCAGCGTGCTACAATTCGAGTTGAAGGAACAGACTCCAAAGAGCTAGATATCCAAAGAGGAGTTAGACAAGGTTGCATCTTGTCCCCTATGTTGTTTAATCTTTACTCGGAGGCTACTATGGCTGAAGCGCTTGAGGATATCAACTGTGGTATTAAAATCAATGGACGCCTAATCAATAACCTTCGTTATGCCGATGACACAGTACTTATAGCTTCATCGGTGACAGAGCTACAGAGGATTGTCGAGCGTGTGAATGGGTTGAGTGAGAAAGCTGCCTTGAAGATGAACATCAGCAAAACCAAGCTAATGGTTGTGTCCCGTGATGTCGACCTGAATACTACGGTTAGAATATCGGGTCACCAGATAGAAAGAGTCACCAAGTACACCATATTTAGGCACCTGGCTGACTGAAGACTGGGATTGTGACACTGAAATAAAAACCCGCATCGAAGTTGCCCGTAGTGCCTTCAATACTATGAAAAAAGTGCTTACTAACCGTGGTGTTCACATTACACTTCGTACTAGGCACCTGCAATGCTATGTCTGGCCAATACTTCTATACGGATGCGAGTCTTGGACTATTAAAATAGAGCTCAGAAAACGTATAGAAGCATTCGAAATGTGGGCTTACAGAGGAATGTTGAAAGTTAGTTGGACTCAAATGGTAACAAAGACGTAACCCTGCGACACGTGTCGGCAAGAAACGCGAACTTTGGGATACCATCAGAGTGAGGAAGGTTGCGTATTTAGGGCACGTGATGAGACACGAAAGGTACGCCCTTTTACAATTAATAATGATGGGCAAAGTTGCTGGAAAACGAGGCGTCGGTCGCAAGAAGAAGTCTTGGTTGAGGAACCTACGAGAATGGACTGGAATCTCGAGCGCCGCTGAATTATTCCATCTCGCTAAGAATAAGGAGGCGTATGCTAAGCTGACTTGCCAACCTTCGCTGTTTGGAGAGGCACTAGAAGAAGAAGAAGAATTGCACTAGTAGTTTAAAACGCAATTAATTAAACCCAGACTTAAAAACCCCTTGTTTTTTGTTTACTGTCCCGATCTGCAACCCTAAATCCCGATTTTTTTATACCGATTTAAAACATATCTGACCTGGCAACACTAGTTCTAACCCATTAAATATTATATCGATATTGATAATGCAACATAATGTTTCAAAGTATAAGAAGCATGTTTGTATGAGAATGTTGACGTAGCCATTACGAGTTAGTAATAAAAAGTTTTCAAGGAAGTAGGTTTTATGTAATCTTAATTTAGGGTGCTACTTACGAGTATAGGAAAATAAACTTCATAAAATATGTAAATATGCTGTGCCCCAGACTTTATAAAAGATTTTCTCGACGTGTTTTAATTATGAAGCCAGCATACTAGAACAAGATTGCTTATATAAGTAAGATAGGTAAGGTAAAGTTTCTGTTTTTTTATAGCTTGGTGCATTATATTCGCACACTTAGTATATTGGATACAAAAATATAAGTATAACTTGTTTTAATAATGCATTAAGTTAATTACTTACAACAAACTGTTTCAGGTTAATATTAATATTACCTACAATTCAGTATTTGTACTTAAACAAATTAACATTGAATTATCTCACAGTCAAAAACATCGTTCAAACTTGTTACAAATGGTTGCAAAAGTAACAAACACGAAAAAATGTAGTTATTTAATAAAAGTGACCTTGAGAAGGCTTTATTTGTTTCATGTTTTTCCTTTTATTATGGTAGTATAGTCATGATGTGGCTATACTATCTTTATTATACGGGAAAATAATTTATATTACTATAAACTGACAATGTTGTGTTACCTGAGAAACTTGATTTCAGACAAAAATTTAGGATATATTTCAGCTAAAAAGAAGTGAAACTTCTTTTTGGAAGGGATGCAAAGGGAAAAATCCTATGGAAAACATGAAACGGACATGCATCACGAGGGTCTCAAATATATATACAGTGGTGATCGTATAATTAGAAACACTACCAACGGTTCTTGACATTACGTAAGATACTTCACTGCAATCGTTTTTATTTTGAAATTAAACAATAAATAGGACAACAATATGTTTAACGATTTATCTTTTATTAGAAAAACAATATAAATCTCATTACATAAGTGCAGTTTCAATATTACATTACGGACAAACATTTAAATTAGTTTTAAGGTATTTTTTTTATTTGGCTCACAAAAGTTACAATTACAAAGAATATCCATGTAAATATATGCATACAAAAAAAAAACATCAACTACTTAGCAACCTACTAGATACAAGCACAATATGCATTTTTTTTAGTTATTGAGTTTAACCTATATAAAGTGAAAGTAAAAACTTAATCAGAGAATATTGAATTTAAACATTTTCTGGTTGAGGTTTTAGAACCTTTAAATATGTCGAAATCATTTCGAATAGCATTATAGGTTGACAACATTCTATAAAGAGGAGAACAATAATATATTGATATGTATGAACAATAATGGTCATCTAATTAGAAACAACAACAAAAAAGTATAAAAAACTATATTTTTTAAGGATTAGTAATTAGAATTGTTATTTACGAAATACCTACTATCCACAGCCTACCAATAGTTATAATTAATATAGTGGCGTATCCCTTATTTCCAATAACAGCACTGCAATGAAGTGATATATTTGTGTGTGTGTGGGATGCGTGCGCAGCTTTTCCCGATGAGTATGAAAGTTGGAGGGTAACTGTTTTTTTATATTTTCAACACAACAGTTAGTCTAGTCCCAAAGGAAGTACTGTTGTAGACTTGTGTTATGGGATACTAGGGTAACGGATAAGAATACATATACCGATACATATATACGTATATTTATTTAGAAATACATATTAAACATCTATGACTGGAGTACAAATGCTCGTATTCATCACACAAACATCTGCCCACACTAGGATTCGAACGCGGGACCTCTTGAGTAGGCGATTCCTTGAAACCCGGCATATAAACCACTCAGCCACGAAGGTCATCATATATACATATATATGAGTGATGCGTGCGCTGCTCTATTCCTTTAAGCCTTATGCACCGCCTAATATAAGGTTTTTTAAGAAAAGAAGTTTCACTTCGTTGTGTGGTCCGTGCACACAATTTTTTTAATCCAATTTTTTGGAAAGGCTCCATGTTAACTCTTTAATAGTGCAATTACGAAACATTTTCAAATTTGACGACTCTGTATATAATACTGAGAGAAAAAAACAGCCCTTGCTGAGTATCTTGCCGGTTCTTCTCAGTACAAGGTCTCTCGCCGTAGATTTGCGAACCGATGGCGTAGCTTTTCGACATTCACAAGTGCTTGTAGCAGCCTAGACTGAATAAACGATACTGAATTTGGTTTATTTTAAACGGATAATAATTCCAAAATTGAGTTTTCCTCTAAGAAATATTATAAGGTTGCTGCTACCCAATGATAATTATATTATTTCTTACATATGTAACGTTCATAGTAATAGGCTAGTTGACTCATGTTGAATTGTATTAAATAAATGTTTATTTCTTAAAGTATTTGTTCTAAGTAACCTAAATATATCGATTTCACTTCATTAAAGCAGAAGATTGCTGTAGAAATTTAATTTAAAAAAAAAATTTTTAGTATATACTTTGTAAATACTAAAAACGCTGTTCGCCACATCCGCCATGATTGTGACGTCTCTTTTAGTAAACAACTAAATGTCATTCATACATAACTTTAAAACTTGTATTATTAAAACTGATAATAAATGAAGAGACTTAAAATATAATTCAATGAGCGTTTTCCATTTAGAAAAAAAAGTCGACACTGTGTTGCACTGTGTCGACGATACTATAGCAAAAACCTAATGCCAACTAAAGCTTGGTAACTTCAATACTTTTCATTGGTTAAAGTGTTACCACAGTGTTCGTCGACACAGTGCAACACAGTGTAGACTTTTTTTTCTAAATGGAAAACTCTCAATAAGTAAGTACTTATATCAAAGCGATCTTCGCAAAAATAAATTTTACTCAAGTAAAATCACTCACTTTTAGCAAGTTCTAACAGGTATTGCGTAGGTTAAATTCTTTCGGCACTTTAATCCACAACTTTCCTGGAGTCTTCAAGGATGTGTTTTTACATTCTCGTACAATACAATAATGATAATTACTTTATTTTTCGTGCTATCTATTAGAAATCATGTTTTTTTTATTATAAACTCGTTTAAGTTATTTTCTACGTGCTTACGAGTTTTTGTTTACTACCGTCGACGTCATAGCATAGATAATCTATAGACTAAAATGGCCGACAGCGTTTTTGTATGTCCATGAAAAGTTTATTTTAAAATTAAAGATTTGTAGCTTTCTAGGTCTCAAAAAAATACAATACAGTTTTTTTCGGTCTGGTAGAACATTTATTAACCATTTAAAACCTTTTTCCAAAAAGGGTCAACTAGCCTATTGCGTTTAAAATATGTTCTAACCATGTTCCGACTTCAAATGTATTCTTGTGCATAGAGTAACATTTATTAGTCGTAGAGACGCTCCATTTCGCCTGTTTTCAAGGTTTCACAGCGTGTGCGTTTATGACATATCTGCTTAAATATAATATCATTGCTGATACCCGTTTCCATGATCAGTCTCTCTTGTGTCGTTAAAAAGACGGAGTAGGAGCGGTTTACGTTGACCTCGGGAGGTAACGTTGTTCCAAAAAAGAAAAAGTTTAAACATCCCTTTATCCCTTGTCACGTATGAGGGAACATATAATTTATTCATATTGTGGTCGCCGAATTTTTGTTAAACGTTTAAACTTAAATTTCGACGAAATTTAAGTTAAAACATTTTTAGTTAATGGTTCTATTAGTGTCAAATGCATGAGTGTTTATGAAGTTTGCATTAATTTAATGTTTTGTTACTGCATTATTATATTAATTAGAATTTGCAGTCATCATTCTTAAAAAATATATTTAATAATCATCCTCGCGTAAAGTGTGCCTTATAAGATTTCCTTTATAAATTTAATATCTAATGATAGATTTAATGTTCGTGTTATTCCTATAGATTCGTTCATGTTTATTAAAGACGTCTATCCAAAACTTTCAGTGCTTTCTATTTTAGGGTAAAGTTTGCCCAACAGTGTCGAAATAAACCTCTCCTACGGTATTTTTGCGATCACGGCATAAAAATGCCTATGCAATGTTCTTCTTCTGTACTTACAATTACGGTAATGGCAAATTTGTAATATGCAATTCGCCATGCGAACTTTTTTTTAAGAAAAATACCTTTGATGCAGCTTGATACCTGGGTCGAGTAGAATTTTGATAGTAAAAATTCCTTTAGAATTAAAAATCAAAAAACCATACGACTCCGTACACGATACTCACAATAAATTGATGTAAGGTAGTATGAGTATTTGATTAGTTTGATTATGTATTGTAAAGTGCGTTGGATTTGAAGTTCTGATTAGAAAATTTTACTTAAACTCACTCTCTCTCTGTATCATTTCAAAATACCTACAATAGTAAATGTAGTTTATTTTAAATGATACAATGGTACAACAGGACAATTAGTTTTAATTTAAAAATTTAAGTTACAATAATATTCGCCTAATCATAAAAAAATATTTTGTGATTGGGTGATGCGATTTTTCTTTTTTTAAAGATTCTGTCAAATAGCGCTTTTGTAAGTTTAAAGTTATATATTTAATGAATTTAAACTTAAAATAAAAAGTTTTCGGGACCGTATTTTATAGTATGATCAAATTTTAATATTATTTTGTAAAATTTAAATTTTACGCCTCCAAATTACCGATTCGATAAATTGTATGACAAACTGAACGTCTCTAATGACAAAATAAATCTTTTCAAGTTTAGAACTAATTTGGAATTTCGAATATGAAACGTCATGGGCGCACATATATCAAAACGGGCCTATTATTCTGTTTAGGAAGTAGGAATAATAGTACTTAATGGAAACAGATGTTTATTTACTGACATTTACATTAGTCTCGTACAACAATGAGTGCATATTAACCCAATTTAACGATGAATGATATTAACAATGTATATTTTAATTCAAGGTAAAATATATAATAAAATAAAGTGTGAAAGAAATTGTATCCGTGAATTATCTTCTGAATAAGGAAGAAGCCAATTAACTGAATGAATGTAAAAACAACTGAAGCACGAACAATCAAATGAAATATTATCTTTAAATTAAGAATGTCATTGTTTGAGGAAGGAAAAAGTTTCACCCTGAAAACAACAAAATTTCGTGAGCTCCTTTACGTACCCGTGAGACAGTTCTGTATAAGCATGCTTAACTTTTGAACAATGTACGGGGTCTGCAATTCATTAGTGACTATAATATTTTTCTTACTCTGTCGCAAGGTTTTTAACAATAAAAAAAAATATAGGTACTTATTTTTTAGAAAAGATTAATACAAGTGAAACAAGATAACCTTTGTTTTTGTAAAGTCGTGACTTAACGAGAGTTTGTGTTTAACAAAGATGATCGTAAAGTATGGTATGAGCATTGAGCATTTTTTCCTGTCAACATGTAAGTTGGTATGAATAATTTACTCAAAGCAGTAAGACTGATCCGTGAATCTAATATTCTTATATACCTAAGTCTTTATATGATATGTAACATTTACTTTTTTGTAATATTACAGTCTTCGATGAGAGGATAAACTTGTGAAAGTTAGTATCTGATACAGGGTTTATACAATTTTGTTATTATAAGAAAAACAACAATGCTTCTTTTTTGTGGTACGCCATTTTCCTCGTGTTTATTTGAGGACATAGTGTTTAGCGTTCGCTTTTGTCGTCTTTGTCGTATAATGTGGTTTGCCGGCCAGCCGGCGAGCGCAGCGCGCGTCTCCGAGCCGCGTCTCTGGATGGCGCAGCGGACTGGCTCACCTTGAATCACTTGTTAATGACGCAACATCTCTAACACTACTTATCGCACGTCAAACTAAGAAACTCCAGGATGCGTCTTGAGGCTGTTTCAATTGGCACATCACGTATCGCCCTTTATGCTACACCTTTTTACCTGCTATTCCTCAACTGGTGCAAGGTTACTAAAAAAATTAGAACTTTAGTTGTTTCGCGTCTACCATTGCTTTCGGTGTTGCAATGAACAAGGTTCTTTTTGTGTTACTAAATAACAACATTTATTAACAACCACTATGCCACTTTAGTTTTAAGACGTAAATCGTTACACTGCAACAAACTGAATTACTCGTACCTATTCGCTACAGATGGAATTAGTCTGAGTGGAGAAAGTTATAATCGAGTTAAAGTTTAAATATCAGGTGACGGCCGATTTGTATTGGGGATACCTATGCAACATTGAGTGAGTGAGCTTGAGTGTTAGAAATTCATTGTTTGTAGGTATTTCGTTCATGAAATATTTTTATTTGTATATCGAAATTAAAACCATAAATATTTATATAAAATCAAGCTAGACAAAATATTTAAGTTTATCATTAGTCTTCTGACTGAAAAAGAATTTCGGTCGAGTGATGATTGCAGTAAATCAGTGTAGCAATAACGACAACAGAGCGCCGAGGAGGATATATGTCAACGGTCACTGATGATTTGCATCATCGGAAGACTTCTCAAAGCGAATAGTGCATGCTGCTGATTATGTATCTATGGCGAAAGTGGATGCGGTCAACGAACCCGAACTGGCTGCATCTATTCGTAATAACTATATGAATAATACTGAGTTTCGAATGTAACACCCATTTGTTACTAGCGATTTTATGATAGGTATAGAAAGCGCAGTGAATTGAAGCATGACTAAAATTATGTTTGCATTGGGTGTATGTACTTTTACTTAGTAGATAACGTCAGTAAGAGCATATTTTCATTTAAAAACTTTTCTATATTTTGTAAAATTTCAATGATACAACAAATAAAATTGAACAAATCAAAGGTTTCATAATTAAACATGTGAATAATATTCTTACCATCGCAAAGAAGATTGGCGTTAATATTTCAAAGTTAAATAGGTGCCAAGGTATTAAAGAAAATACGTTGTTTCTATTTAATTTTGTTCATAATTGATTTGGACCGTGGCTGGTAACCACCCTCTAGGTAAAGCCGACCCGCAGAACGACTTTCATCGTGTTTTGGCTTGATACCTGGTGTTGCCGTTTTGGGGGGGGGGGGGGGGGGGACCGAGCTTCGGTGCTGCGTGATTGCTGCGCTGGGTGGCTGATCGCGGAGGGTAGCGGGATGCTAAGCGCGGTTCTCCGTTGGCCGACCGCAGATAGTAGGGGGGGCCCCGCCAACTCGCGAAAAATCCCAGGGTGCGCCATCGTGCCGGTTGGCGACCGGATGCGAGGGCCCGATGGACACCTTTGAGGGGGTTAGGGCGTCCCCGCGCGCTCCAGCTCAGTCACCCGTCAGTGTGGCGTCATAACTGCATCGCTTGGCAGTAGCTTAGCAGAGTCTCGCTCATCTGTCCCCTTCTTGCCTGTTCACTCTCTTCTTATGAAAAAAAATATGAACGTTAAAAGAAAGAAACTGGTGAAACAGCGGATGCACTCCCTCGCACTAAAAGTGCACCTTGCTAACATCCGAGGATTGCACTCAAATATCGATAGTGTTTATCACGACCTTGAGACCGATAAACCACATCTGCTGTTCCTCACGGAGACTCAAATAAGATGCCCGACTGACGCAGCTTACTTGCATTACCCAGGTTACATCCTGGAGCACAATTTTAAATCGCGCGCTGGCACCTGCGTGTATGCTCGTGATGACATCTGCTGCCAACGTCTCCGCAACCTTGAGGATCCCAGTTTCTCTACATTATGGGTGCTGGTGAACACAGGTATAGAGCAAATACTCTATGCCAGTGTTTATCGGTCGCACACAGTGAACATGGAGACAACCAGATTTTTTCAGTACCTCAGCGCCTCCGCTGAAACAGCCCAGCAAAGGTACCCGAGTGCGCAGCTAGTCGTTCTGGGGGACTTTAACGCACACCACCATGAGTGGTTGTTCCCGTTCCAGAAAACCGACCATGCCGGGAGATTAGCGCACACATTTGCTATGTCGCTAGGTCTCTCCCAGCTTGTGAAGGGCGCTACACGTGTACCCGATATTGATGGCCACACACCAAACTGCCTGGACCTTCTGCTGTCAACAGACCCGGACCGTTACCAAATGGTGATTTCGTCTCCTCTAGGGAGTTCCGACCACTGGTGAAGTCCGTATCAGTCTACTCTCCAAGCGACCCGGAACCTATAGGAACTAGGCGTGTTTGGCGATATGGTTTAGCAGACTGGGATGAGATGCGGCATTTCTTTGCATGTTATCCTTGGCGTCGCACTTGCTTTTCTTCGGACGACCCGACTTGCTGCGCGGATGCCATTGCTGACGTGATACGTCAGGCTATGGAGTACTTTATTCCATATTCTGACGTACCACGCCGGTTTAGCACCCGCCCTTGGTTTGACGCGGACTGTGCTAAAGCGGAGGCGCTTAAGCATTTTGCGTATCGCTCCTGGGCGGATGCTCGAGCCCGCAAATCACCAAATGTTCGAAGTCTGAAGAAGGCCTTTAACAGTGCCGCCAAGTCCTGTAAAGGTGTTCTCCGCAAGGCCCGCTTCGATCACATTGGCCGTATAGGAGCCAAATTAGCCTCCTTTCCATCCGGAAGCAAGGCTTTCTGGAACTCACAACTAGATGCTGCTGGCGTAAACCCACCTAAGCTTCCTCAGTGTTCTTCTGCCATGGAAGTTCGCATCCATCAGAAAGAGGTACTCAAAACGCTAAGCACTCTAGACGTGAATAAAGCCAGTGGGCCCGATGGCATTCCAGCTATTGTCCTGCGGAATTGTGCCCCTGAGTTGTCTCCTATTCTGACTCGCCTATATCGCTTATCCCTTGAGATTGGCCAAGTTCCGAAAACCTGGAAGCTTGCCAATGTCCAACCAGTGCCCAAAAAGGGTAGTCGTGCCGACCCTACCAACTATCGACCTATTGCAATCACCTCCATACTCTGTAAGATTATGGAGCGTGTATTGAACAACCGTCTCCTCGCTTACCACGAAGATAACGATCTCCTCAGAGACTGCCAATTCGGTTTCCGCCGTGGGCGATCTACTGGGGATCTTCTTGTGTATGCTACCCACTTATGGAGTGAAGCCATAGAGAAACGCGGCGAAGCTCTCGCCGTTTCTCTTGATATTTCAAAGGCTTTTGACAGGGTCTGGCATGCAAGTCTCATTGGCAAGCTTCCTTCATATGGAATCGCTGTCGGACTTTGCAACTGGATTGCAGATTTTCTGAGGGTAGATCGATACGAGTGGTCATTAATGGCACATCGTCGGATCTGTTTGGTATTAATGCCGGTGTCCCCCAGGGATCTGTCCTCTCTGCAACTCTATTCTTGCTGCACATCAATGATCTGCTCCTAACTCCCGGTATCTTTGGGTATGCAGACGACAGCACAGTTTCGGAGAGATATCTGCCTAATGTGAAGTCTGATGCAGATGTCCGATCATTAAGGGAGGCGATGGTGGAGGGAGTGAATGCAACCCTGGAAGCTGTTTCCCTCTGGAGTGAAGCCAACTTGGTTGGATTCAATCCCTCTAAAACACAGGCCTGTCTCTTCTCGACGAAACGGAGTCCATTCCATCTGACTCCGACTTTCCGAAATGTCTCCGTGCCGGTTAAAGACCATCTCGAGCTCTTGGGTATGGACATCTCATCTAGCCTCAATTTCGGTCGCTAACTCGAGTCCATTGCTAAAACCGCTGCCAGAAAACTTGGAATACTTTCGCTCCTCCCAAGTTCGCTCCTGCTTGGAGTACTGTTGTCACCTTTGGGACGGTTCTGCTCAGTATCAGCTGGATGCACTGGACTCGGTAGAACACCGTGCGAAGAGACTCATAGGCAATGACGCTCTCGTTGAGGCTAATCTCCAGAGCCTTGACCACCGAAGACGTGTAGCTTGCCTTTCGGTGTTTTATCGGTTACATTTCGGAGAGTGTGCGGAGGTATTACATAATTTGATCCCCCCTCCCCCTTTCCACCACCGGACGACCAGGCGCGGCGAGTTCTTCCACCCTTATGTTGTCGAAGTTCCTCCCATTCGCACGAAGCGATTTGCTTCGGCCTTCATTATACGAACGGCTAGGGAGTGGAACTCCTTGCCGAGGTCTGTTTTCTCGGACCAATATAACCTGGACATCTTCAAGGCCAGAGTGAACAGGCATCTTCTAGGCAGGCGTGTATCATCCTAGGCCTCATCATCGCTTTCCATCAGGTGAGAATGTGGTCAAACACATTGCCTATTTTGCATAAAAAAAAAGATTATTATGACAATTACCTTTTCAATGATTACAATTATTATTTTTAGATATTATTTAGTAAATAAAACTAGTTTTTACGGGTTAATGCACGAAACTTTATTTATTTATTGACGTTTCCCAATCGACGTGTCTGAAAACCTAAGAAAAAAAATATATTATTTAGTGTAAAAATTACAGTGATCTGGCGGAACTAGAAAAGAGAGAACAAAATTCACACATTCCAAATGGTTAATATTTAATAAAATCAGACCAGTAGAATACCCAGTTTTTTGGTTTTGAGGGCCCCGAGGACGTCAGATTTGGTACGTCTAACGTAGTCAAGGTAATTAAAAAAAAACTCTTTTAAGTATGTGAGAAGGTATTCAGCACTCACCGCGCTCTTCCCTCTGAATCCGTCTTTAGATCAGACCAATGTACACATGTATGTGATGTAGTAAAGGACAATGTTAAAATTGGCACAAGAACCAACACCAATTTGGCATTTATGATAATTCTTAGTATATTTTTTGCGATAATTATCAGTATTTAGATTGTGACGGACACTTCCAGTAAAGTAAGCTAAATTAAAAAGTAAATAAATAATCTGAGACAATAAATACCATTTTATGTGTATAATCTATGACAGCGCTGCCAACAAAAAACACTTTCTTCCTAATGCCGGCCCTTCACTTGGCTATTCGTATTTGCTATTTAAAAACATGACATCATTCTGTCCTTTTCATTCCTTATTAAGCATGACAAGGACAAACTGTTGCCAAGTGAAGGGCCGGCATAAACTTGATACTCTGTGGTTGTGGTGCAGGCAGTTTGCATTCGTAGTAATCTGTGGCATTCGTGCATTCTCGTCAAAGAGTACTTTTTATAAACGGAGAATTCTCGTTCGGATTACCTGTTGTGTGTGTTTATTTGCGATTGTTTTTCCTTTAATTTAACTATTACTATTTCGGCTATCTAATATGCCATCGATGTTATCAAAGAGCAGAAACCTTCTTACCAAGTGCTAGTGAACCTGTGCCATAACATCCTGAGAGGATCATACTGCCAAATTATTCAAGAGCACCTGATACACATTCACGCTGCATATTAACACAATATACATGTGATAAACAAATAAATACAATATGATACAATTATGTGAAAAAAGGTCAATAAATAATAAGAAGCAAAACTATTATATTGTTCTTCTTCTTCTTCTTCTTCTTGCTACGGGCGTTTCCGCAACTCGACGTCCTTATGGCGCCTGTTTTGCGTGAGGAGGGTGTGTGGCCGGAATCACTCCAGCCAGCCCAGCTCCCCCAGGAACGCCCCCAGGGCCTTCACATTGGTGACTGCCTCTTGAAGGTTTCCCGGTGAGCCGAGGTATTTCGCCCGGTATTCGGCCACTCCGTTGCATTCCAGCAGAACGTGAGTAGCTGTTTCTTCTGCCTCCATGCATCCTCTGCATAGGGGGCTGTCCGTGACACCTAAGTTAAAAAGATGTCTGTTAAAATGTGCATGTCCAGTGATAGCACCCGTTACCATGCGCAATGTAGGTTTGCTTAGCTGTAGGAGAGTTTTGGAGAAGGCAGCGTTCACCCGTGGCAAAGCGAGCTTGGTCTGCCTGCACGTCTCCAGGTCGAGCCAGTATTGTTGGTGTAGTTCGGCAGTGTGCTCGCGGATTTTATTGACGAGACAGCTTACCGGTATTGGGACGATTGGTTCAGGACCTGTTGGGGTCGTGTCAGATCCCTTCCGGGCCAGCTCATCCGCAGCGTCGTTTCCGCGTGATCCACTGTGTCCCTTGATCCATTGGATGGTGATGGAATTGCTTGACCCTACCTTGTTTAAGGTTTGGTGGCATTCCTGTAGGAGGCTCGATCTGGCTAAGCAGGCATCTAGAGCTTGTAGGACTGATTTACTGTCGGACAGTATTCGTATTTCCTGACCTGTTACCTTTCTTGAAAGGATCGCTGTTGCCGCCAGTGTGATGCCCATACATTCAGCTTGGAAAACTGTGTTGTATGGGCTTAAGGGGAACGCGATGTGTATGTTGAGGTCCTCAGAGAAAACACCCGCGCCCGTGCTCGATGAGGTTTTAGAGCCGTCGGTGTAGATCATGAGAGCCTTGTGTGTTACCTTTGGATCGTTGTCATCCAGTAGATGTATTCTATACTTTTTGTCAAATATGAAGGCGGGTATTATTTTGTCACATGCAGCATCTATGAGCGGAGTGTTTACCCATTCCTTCAGTATACCGTTGAGATGCTTTGCTCTTTCGAACCTTACCAGTCCAAACTTTTGTAGTCTCAACGCTGTTTTAGCCGCTTCCTGTCTTATGTAGATATGGAGCGGTGTGATGTTTAAAATAACTTCCAGTGCTGCGGTTGGAGCTGTACTCATGCACCCGGTCACCGCGCTGCATATCTGCCGCTGGAAGCTTTGTAGTTTGTTGACACAAGTAGTCTGGATAGATCTCGGCCACCATATGATGGCGCCATAACTTACCATTGGTCGTATGACTGTGTAGTATAACCATAGGAACAGTTTTGGTGCAAGACCCCAGCGCTTCCCTAACATTTGACGACATTGCCAAAGTGTTACGCTGGCTGTCTTGATTTTGTGTTCCACATGGTTACTCCAGTTTAGCTTACTGTCAAGTATAAGGCCTAGATACTTTACCTCCTTCGACAGTTGTAGTGTGATACCAAACAGCTTCGGCAAGTTGAAAGCACCTACGTCACGTTTGGTTGTAAACATTACCAGCTCTGTTTTTGTTGGATTAACTGCGAGGTCGTATTTCCTGCACCAGCATTCAATCATTTTCAGAGCACCTTGCATGGTGTTACAGGTAATGCTGGCGTGGGTGCCTAGGGTAAGTATAGTAATGTCATCTGCATACCCTATGGTGTAGTAGTGGTTCGAGTTTAGCTTGGTCAGCAGGTCGTCAACTACGAGGTTCCACAGAAGTGGCGAGAGGACCCCTCCTTGCGGACATCCTCGTGCCACCACTGCTCCTCTGCTGTCATCACCTTTTACCCGAACTATTCTATTGCGAAGCATGTTAACTGTCCAGTCAATGATTTGTTGCTCTACTCCGTGTCTCCTGAGGGCAGATTCAATGCTGGTGAAGTTGGTCTTATCGAAAGCACCCTCTATATCGATGAAGGTTCCGAGGCAGATAAGTTTATTTTGAAGGGCTTCTTCTATCTTACCGACTAACTGATGGAGAGCCGATTCAGTAGATTTACCTGAACTGTAGGCATGTTGATGTTTGTGTAGTGGGGCATTGATTAATGCTCCACTGCGTAGGTATCTGTCACATAGCCTTTCCATTGTCTTAAGTAAGAAGGTTGTTAGGCTAATGGGCCTGAAGGATTTAGGGTTAGTATAGTCGGTTTTACCCGGTTTGGGTATGAATACTACCTTGACCTCCCTCCACAGATGTGGAGTGTACCGATGAGCCAGACATGATCTTAGTATACGAGTAGCCGCATCGACCACGTCCTGTCCGCCCCATTGTAGTAGTGCTGGAAAGATGCCGTCAGAGCCAGCAGATTTGAAAGGCGCAAAGCAGTTGATAGCCCACTTTACTCCCTCAGGCGTAATTACCGTCTCTGCTAGTCTCCAGCATCCTTCTGTTGTACTTGGAGGTTCATCTTGCCAAGTCACCTGCTCTGTAAGCTGGCAGTCCGGAAAGTGGGTTTCTAGGAGGATAGCGTCGCAGTCAGCACGATTGTGGGACAATGTGCCGTCAGGTCGACGCAGGCTTCCCAGCACGCCAGGGCCTTGCTTGGCCAGCAATTTCCTTACCCGGTTTGCCTGGTTGGTGGAGCTTATCTCCTCGGTGAAGTTCCTCCAGGAGGCTGTTCTCCAGTATCTAATACGTTTTTTGTACTTAGCTTTGGTAGCTTTGTAGTTGTCCCAGTCTGTGTCGCTGCATGTATTCATTGCTCTGTTAAGGCACTTCCTCACCTTTCCTCTCAATCTCTCGAGCTCCGGCCCCCACCAGTGGTGTTTTCCGGATACTCTCGAGTTCGGGAGTCTAAGGGGGCAGGCCTCTTCGTAGCAACGCGTTATGCTGTCCGACAAGTGTTTTACCTGTTGTTCTAGCTGCTCCGTGGTTTCAATTCTGCCCTTACCGGAGTTGTTTCTTAGAAGGTCCGCCAGTAGTTGTGCGTAGCGGTGTTTATCGGTTTTCCGAGGGTACCTTTGGGGTGTAGGAGGTAGAGTTCCTACCTGTAGTGTAAAACGGATCCAGCGATGATCTGAGCATGATGCCTCATTGGAGACATGCCAGCCAGATATAGCTGTTGCCGCTCTTGGTGTCGCGAGGGTCAGGTCTATGATGGTCTTGCACCGTCTGCCTACGAAGGTAGGTTCATTGCCTGTGTTGATTAACTCTAGGTTAGTAGTCAGAAGGAATTCAAATAATTGGTTACCTCTGTTGTTGCTTTGTTCCATTCCCCACACAGGGTGATGGGCATTGGAGTCTGTCGCGATGATCAGATCTACGTTTTCCCGAGCACAGAAGCGGACCAGAGACGCAACGTTTTCTGGTGGGGCCCGCTCGCTGTCAGGCATATATGCAGAGGCTATGATCACGTCACAACTGTTATTATCTTGGTTTAGGGTCAGTTTTACAGCGCAGAGATCTCTGGAACAGAAATTCATTAAGGGCTGTGTTCTGATGTTTTTGGAAATGTATATGCAGGACCTTACGTCGCTAGTAGTGGCTTGAACGAGCTTACCTCCTATACTGGAGAGTCCTCGCACCGTGCCACTCCTAATCCACGGCTCCTGGATTAGTGCGACTGCTGTGTTGTTGGTCTCCAACCACCGCCGAAGCTGAGCCGTTGCGGTTACGCTGTGGTGGAGATTTATTTGCAGTATGTTTGCACTACTGCAGAGGGACGCCATCGTCCTGGCAGTCGACGTCCTCAAGTCCCAGCCCGTCGAGCTCCAGGAGACACTCCTCACTGAGCGGCGAAGACGCCACCTGCGAGGGTCCCGGAATTTCGACAGCCGGTGACGAGGCACGTAGAACAACGGCGTCCGTGGGGCCAGCGCTGGATGTGGATGGTGTTGGGGGCGCTGGTGTAGGTTTCGCTGTGGTTTGAGCCCCGAGTGGTGCTGAGGGGTTGGACGTCGGCAGAGTGTCGACGTACTTCCCCTTGGCGTCCCTGAACTTCAGGTACACCGACCCAAACATAAAGCTGAGTCGGCGTCCCCTAGCCAGGATCGCAGGCACAACGTCCTCAGGGATCGAAACCACAACGAATGTGGCCCCGATGGAAGGCTGCTGTTGGATGCCGTTAAGCAGCCAACGTTCGGGTGTCAGGTCTGGATTCCCGATCTGTAGGCATTTGCCTAGCAACGCCTGATCGTGTTTCCAGAGCTTAGGCAGCACAAAACCACACCTGACTCTCTTGGGGATCTCGTCGTCCCGGAGGACAACAAGCTCTCCCAGGTCCGAGTCGTGGAGGTCTCGTACCACCTGTTGGAACCACCCAAACGTTGCGGTGTTGGTGCAAGTGAAGCGAAGGCACCCGTCCGCGTAGAGGGGTTTCCCGCTAAATGCAAGACCCTCCCTCATACAGGCCGGACGCTCCGTGCTCATCGCTGCCTGTAAAAAGGCTTCCTCGAGCTTCTCCTCAATTAGCTCCGCCGTCGGTCTCGAGATAAACCCGGTCTTCGACGTAACGGCGCACCTGATGAGAGCCGAGGAGGCCGCTGCAGCTGCGTAGGATTTTGGGGCGGTCTCGGTCGCCGTCGTCTTAGGCCGTTTGGATTCGCCTCGAGGAGACACTGTCTCATCGAGCCTAGCCCGCTTGGCCCCAGACTTCGTCTTCGCGGGTCCTTTCCCCTTTTGCTTTGGGCGGTCCAGCTTCCGACTCGGGCCCGGCATCACCTGGGGTTGCTTGGGCAGCTGGCTGCCTTTCGCTCCCCCTGGAGTTCCAGAGCCCTTGTCTTCTGACTGGGCAATACGGTCGCTAGCAGAGGCCGTCAAACGGGCGGCCCGTTTGAGCTGCCGTCTCCTTCGCGTCCGCTCCCTCTGCTTCTCCAAACGCCTCGAGGTCTGACCGGATGGTGCAGGGGTCTGAGTTTCCTCTACCTTCCTAGCTCCTTTCCTGGTCACGACCGTCCAGTTCTGCTCTAGCAGATGTAGGGTGTCCTCAATTTGAGGTGTGGTGGTGCTTTTCTCAAGCACGCATTCCGATTTCTCGGTCTGCATGCGAGTAGCATTGCCCTCTGGTTTCCCATCGGGTGTTGGCGGAACGTTGAACCTGTTGGTGTCCATAGTTCTTGTGTTTAATCTTCATCCAGTCAGCTTCCCACCCTCCTTGGAGCCCGCACATTTGGGAGTGCCCATAGTGGTGCACTAGGATTACCGACTGGATATAGGAGCAGAGAGTTGGTGTCAGGTGCGACATCGGAAGCTCGAAATGTGTGGCTGGTTTACCGGTTCAGAGTACCCCAGTTGTTCCACACACCCTTGCCTCGTCAGCATGACCCTAACCATCCAGAACGGCAAGCCGCCCCGGACCCCTCCACTCCTCGCTGCGGCCCTCTGACGGGACGCGTGACCGTTTCCTCTCTGGCGCTACCCAAAGAGGCTACCGTTTCGGTTGAAATCCGGACCAAAGAGGGCGTGTTGTGTCGCGAAGGTACTACCGCCGACCTCGCTTCACTCAACCCTCCAGGACTCCTTCATCCCCCCTTACGGCGCTCAACTGCGCAGGCCATAGCGCAGGAGAGGCTAATAGTCTACCGGGCCGCCTCCCATTTTCCCGGTAGAGCCGAAGGCCTTTGTTAGGGTCGGCCTTAAGGAGTGACAGGATTCAGGATAAGGGAGGGGTTGACGATTAATTGGAGTTGGAGAGAAGGGAGTGCGGGTCACGGGAAATGTCTCCCTTGATGTTGGAGTGCATCAGTGGGATAGCATCACTAAATTCAGCTACGAGGATCCCAGGGTAGGTGTTAGTGTACGTTGCCTGTTAGCAGATCCAAGTATTACCGGGGTGAACGACGTGGACGTAAGAGTGACACTTGACGGTAGACGTGAATTGCCCAACAACGTACACTTGGGCTCACATCAGCCGCCCCTCCCCCCTATTATATTGTTATTATTTTATTCATGATTCCTACCAAACCAAGTTCTTCCTAATAGTTATTCTTTAAAATCGCACCGAATAAAATGAATTAGTTTTAATATTAATTCACTTCATACTGAGTTCATAATAAATTCATAGGTTGACCTATGTTTCATTGAATATTAAACATAACCCCAAAAAAAATTTAGTTTTCCTAATAATTTAAGTTCTCAGAAGTGTCCGTCAATAATCTTTGTTTTTACAGTTATTTACGTGCTGTTACGAGTACAAGACTCGTCTAGGTCACTCATACGTCACGCGTACATTATGTGTTTCCCAAGTGCAGGACTGCAGGTGGCTCGATTGAGCAATCGTGTTGAAAAGTGCTTATTAGACAGATTTAGTTCATGTAAAACCTTCGGACAGTTTTGGGAGTTGCTTGAGCTTCAATCGTGGAAGCATCTTGACGTATAGTTTGTAAGACCGGATCATCGGGATCAATTAGTATAAGTAAATTTGTATAACATTTAAATGAATAAAGTAATAATTAAAAGTTTAGTTTTTAAAAACGCTACCTGACGGCTCAATTCCGTAATTTGCGATTTCGAACCTAGAAAATAATATTACATGATTGTTGGTTCTTAGGCTAACTATGTATGGACGCAGAACAATGTCCTTTATTATTATTAAGTAATCATTTATTAAACTATTGTTGTCATGTGATTTCAGTATTTCATTTATTAAACTATTTGTTCAAAATGGCCTTAGCAAAATCTCCCAAGTTCTTAGCCTCTTATATTCATCATTCCGAATTTCAAGAGATTCCGTTTTTGTTAAGTCCATGTCTGTTCCAGGCCGGATGTTGGAAATTTCCTCTAGCAAATATAGCAGATTAAGAGTGAGCGGATAATGGAATCCTTGTTGACCCCATTTAAGATAGCATTTAAATGAAATCTTACGTGTATTGAGATGATTCTAGGTACTTTTGAATATTTTCGGAGCTAAATCGTTTATATTTTTTGCTCATAGTTGGGTAAGAATTATTACTTTTATTAGGTACAACTTTATTCAATACAATATTTTTGACAAAATCTATTTAAGATAAAGAAGGTTATAAATATTCGTTGTAGCTGTCAATGCATTGAAAGCAAAGGTAAAGATGGCTGAGATAAATGTTTGTTTATGCATATTATTGAGACGATGTGAACAGCAAAATATACTAATTTACAAGAGATAAAGGTGAACTTTTTGCGCGAAGCGCAATATTTTTGATCGAAGAGCGCAATCAATAAATATAAAAACATCACAAAAGAGCAGTGACTACGAATCTTTGGATTAATTTTGTATATTTTTTTTATATAGCTTGCTACTTTAGTGTAAAGTTAAACCAAAAGATCTTTAAAGATTTGAATGCTAAGTGCCATACATTCATTGGAATAAGTTAGTTTTAAGTAGAGTCAATTTGTTTTGTTAACTTATGCAGCGAAATCGATAATGCAACTTTGTTTAAAATTAAAGGACATTGTTCTGCGTCTATACATAGTTAGCCTAAGAACCAACAACCATGAAATATTATTTTCTAGGTTCGAATCGCAACTAAATGACTGTAAAAACAAAGATTATTGACGGACACTTCTAAGAACTTAAATTATTAGGAAAACTACATTTTTTTGAGGTTATGTTTAATATTCAATGAAACATAGGTCAACCTATGAACTTAGTATGAACTCAGTATGAAGTGAATTAATATTACAACTAATTCATTTTATTCGGTGCGATTTTAAAGAATAACTAGTAGGAAAAACTTGGTTTGGTAGGAATCATGAATAAAATAAAAACTGTAGTTTTGGTTCATACTTATTGACTATTTTTCACATAATTTTATCATATTGTATATTATATTTATTTGTTTATCACATGTATATTGTGTAAATATGCAGCGTGAATGTGTATCAGGTGCTCTTGAATAATTTGGCAGTATGATCCTCTCAGGATGTTGTGGCACAGGTTCACTAGCACTTGGTAATAAGGTCTCTGCTCTTTGGTAGCATCGATATCTATCTTAAATGATAGCCGAAATAGATAGAATAAACCAAAAACAATCGCAAATAAACACACACAACAGGTAATCCGAAACGAGAATACACTTTCCGGTATATTAAACTACTCTTTGGAATGCACGAACGCCACAGATTACTACGAATGCAAACTGCCTGCACCACAACCACAGAGTATCGAGTTTTATGCCGGCCCTTCGCTTGACAACAGTTTGTCCTTGTCATGCTTCATAAGGAATGAAAAGGACAGACTGATGTCATGTTTTAAAATAGCAAATACGAATAGCCAAGTGAAGTGCCAGCATTACGAAGAAAGAGTGTTTTGTTTGCAGCGCTGTCATAGATTATACACATAAAATGGTATGCATTGTCTCAGATTATTTTTTAACTTTTTAATTTAGCTTACTTAACTGGAAGTGTCCGTCACAATCTAAATACTGATAATTATCGCAAAAAATAAACTAAGAATTATCATAAATGCCAAATTGGTGTTGGTTCTTAGGCCAATTTTAACATTATCCTTTATCTATTTCAAAATTTGAAGAGGTATGTAAAAATTATTGTGTTTATGGAATCTCGTATGAATAACTGACGGCTAGAGCTTGTCAAAACAATTATTTTAGGAAACATTAATACTACGTTTGTTAATATTCAATATCGATGGCTGTATATTAATTTCCAAAAGTTATTCTGAGTAATAAGAATATTAGACTCAATTGACACTTAATGTTGTAGAAGGAACGAAACGGTCATAAAACATGTTGAGAGTGCATAGTGTTTCAATAGAATGTAAACATTTGAGGAGCATAGAGTCCTTGAACGCTAGCTGTGTCCAATCGTGTTGCAAATTCAACACGCACTTGCCACGTAAACATTGTATATGGGCACTGTTACATTATGAGCGGCAGTTCCGATTTATCTGTGACAAATACGTATACATTATGTTTTTATACGCACTACCGTTATTATGTTACTTTATGAATTCATTCGTATGTATTTCTATTCGTTTGCCAATTTGTGTTTGGATCTAAATGAGCACGTTTATGATGAGGAAACATGAGCAATTTGAGGATGATTATACAAAATAAAAAATAATATCAACCTAATATTTTAGTTTTAACTCGAGCAAAATTAGGTTCAGAGAGAAATTTTATAGTCGGATTTGGTTGAGATTTGAAGAACGTAGGTACTTAATATTTCGAAAAAATAAAGCACCCGACTATCATCATCATCGTCCCATGCTCGTCCACTGCTGGACATAGCTCTCCTCTAATGTACGCCATTGCTCCCGATTTTCTGCCACTCTCATCCAGCCCACTCCAGCCAGCCTACGAATGTCATCATCCCATCTTGTCTCAGGGCGTCCTACACTACACTATATATAACATCGGACGATATAACTAGTTAACTACTTGTTTTTTTGTTTGTTTTTTATTGTATCACATAGGTCTTTTATTTGGGTGTTATTTTTATCAGCGTTTCTTTTTAGATCATCTAAAAAGAAACCTTAAAATTTTCCGGGAAAAAAAAAGTTAGTATTATAAAAGTAGATTATTATTTTCTGTACCCTTAGCATGAACCATTATCGAATTCGTACAGTCAATTCGATCTAGATATACTTCCTATAAGTACTGATTTTTAGTTTTCGTTACGTCGTGGCGCTGCTGTTTAAGTTTCCATACAAAATTTGGCAGTGACATTTCGCACTCGCAAACGTAACGAATGCGATATTGGTTCATGCTAAAGGTACAAATTATTATCTGTGCGTTCACTGAAAAAAGTAATTTACAAAATTAGTTGAGTTAACCGATGAATAGCCAAACTTTTGTATTATAGACTAGTGGTCCGTCCTCACTTTGCTTCGGTGTAGAACTGTAGTGTAGACTAAATTTTTTGTTCAAAGACTTGTATTATACACAATGACTTTCTTCTTATTATAATCTTTCCATTCCAAGTAAAAAATTCGTTGCGTAGATTAGAGCCCGTTGTACCGAATGCAACATTGCTCTGCTGTTCCGATTTGAAAAAATCTTTTTGTATTGGATTTATCGAGATATTAGTGCATTTATCGAGGAAGGCTATAGGCTATATATTATATTAGCAGGCTACGACCAATAACAGCGGAGCATCGTGGACTTTTTTGTAGATATTGGTATCCTCCATAAAACTTTAGTACATCACTTTGCTCTATTGTCAATGACTTCCGCAGTGTACGCGATTACATACATTTTTTACACACGTTGGGATACATTTTCGAAGTTTTCATACGGAACCCTAACTTTTTTAAAATAACACTATAGCCTATATTAATCAGTGATAATGCAGCATTCAATGGTGAAAGAATTTTTAAAATCGGTCCAGTATTTTTTGAGCCAATTCGTTATAAACATACTTACATACAAATCTTTCCTCTTTATAATATTAGTATAGATTTCAGTCACTCATAGACCAACTGTTCTGTTGAATTTTACATTATCATTTCAGTTAATCCAGTTATGTTAAAAACTACTTAACCATTTTGTTATAAGCTGTCAAATTCGATTTCTATAATCTATAACATAACAATGTACTTTTGCAAATAAGATAAAGATATATAACCTATACTTCATCAGAAAATTATGTTGCAGATAACAAAATGTTCGGTTTCTAACAGTATTCATTACAGTGAAGCTATACTGAAGCAATCATTTTGTAACCAATTACTGAACAAGTGTAAGAATTAACAAAACAGTTTCGTAAATTTTACATAACTGTTTTGTTATAATATTAACAACAAACTATTTTACCAAAACCGAGTTTGTCTACTAGTAACTATAGATAAGTAGTCACTATTTTTATTACAAGCTTTTATTTAACTTGCTATGTATGTTTGTTACGGTCAAATCTTACAACTCAATTTTAAAGCACTTGCCCTCAACCAATTAAGCTGAAATTTGGTATGCTCGTTCAGTTCGGATGACAATGCATGATTAACAGTGTGACGTCATTCTAAATCCAATATGGCGGCATACCCAAAATGGCGGACCAATCATTTTTAATGCATTCCTACAATATGGGTATCAAATTAAAGGGCTTGCTGAGAGTAACTCGAAAAAAATGTGACGTCACTCTCAATCTAATATGGCGGACTTCTAAAATTTGAAAATCTATTTAGAAACAGATATCTTTAACTAATTTAGTTGAAATTTTCTTTTTTTCTTTTTAGCGCATTTGAATAAAAGCTTGTTTTTAAAAAGGTCTTTTTTACCTTAATTTTTTATGTAATAGGTAGCAATTTTTATTGTTATAAGTAACTCAAATTTTTATGCAGTGTTAAGCGTTTTCCCTAACCTTAAAAATCTAGTACCCATATTAGTATTAGCTACAGTAGGATTTAGGAACGAGTTTGATTAAAACAACAACAACAAAATCAACGGGTACCTACTTTATTCGCAACTGAATGAGTAATTTAGGATAATAAATACTTTGTCAATACTGGATGAGGTAATGATCAAGATGGTTCAATCATTTCGATAATTGTCACCAAAAGGTGGTAAAATCTACTAAAGTAAGGAGAAATTTTAAATATCAATATTAAAAGAATAAAGTGATTAAAAAATAGATAAAAGAAATATTTTAAAAAAACAAAAATTATAACTAAAATTGCTATTTCTTCTTACAAATGTTTAATACTTGAAAAAGTATTCATTTGACATTGTGGGTTACCTACAATGCGAAGAGATGGCGCTGCCTTGCAGCTTAAGGCTAGGAAAATTTCGACGCGGCTAATAGGGCCGTGGTAGCATAATGGTCAGTGCATTCGCCTTGATAGCGAAGGATGCGGGTTCGAGTCCCGTCCGCTGCCTGGTCCGCGTGGATTTTTTTCTAGTAAACTTTGCTTTATATTTGAACATCAAGCAGTTACATGCTTTAAAAAAATAAAAATTATAACTATAATTGCTATTTCTTCTTTCAAATGTTTAATACTTGTAAAAGTATTTATTTGACATTGTGGGTTACCTATAATGCGAAGAGATGGAGCTGCCTTGCAGCTTAAGAATGTCTAGAGGAATTTCGACGCAGTCCGTGAGGACCGCGGTAGCATAATTGGTCAGTGCATACGCCCGGATTGTGAAGGGTGCGGGTTCGAGTCCCGTCTGCTGCCTGGTCCGCGTGGAATTTTTTCTAGTTATATTTTCTTTAGATTTGAACATCAAGCAGTTACATGATTTAAAAAAATAAAAATTATAAAAAAAATGTCTTCAAATGTTGTATTGTGCTTCTTTATCCATCATAATTCATTTATCTGGCTTAGAACCTTAGTATTTCGTAATATAATAGATTTATGAATGGCATACAAACATATACGTATATCGATGTGTAGTTGATGTGACATTTTAAATCAAAGGATTTTGTAATATAACACCTATATCTGGTACTTGAAAATAAAGTTCGGCACATTTTGAGACTAATTTATTTTGAATTACTCACACCTTAGCACCTACCTACCCATACCCATGCATCACGTATGCAAATTGGTCTTTATTTAGCGACCTTGTTACTTGCCAGAAAAGTATTAGTTATTTACAAGGTTTTAATAAAGGGTATTAAAACACGAATATATGTGCTCAGCTTAGCCTCGTGTGATAATAGTAGGTATCACATTCGTTTTAACAGTTGCTTATAAGATTTATCTACTCCCCTGATATGAATCCTCTACAAAAGTTTCTAAAACCATGGGGCGTTCTAAAAGAATTTTAGATTAATGAAAAGTTTTGGCGCTGTGATATTGAAACGCACTTGAATAAACATTTTCTTTTTTTGAAATATTTTTCATTATCCAAGATAGCACCAATACCACGCTTTTGATTTCCACACAATCTTCTACCCCCCCCTTTTCACCCCCTTGCAGGATGATTTTTAGCTACGGAGAAAAACGAGCGACAAAAATACCACAACATTAAAAGAATAATGTAACAACATTTACAAATCATTATGTTGTTACAACAACAATACAATCATGATTTATATAATAGAGAAACCCCGTTGAATTGATTGTAGCAGTTGAAACCCAAGCATTTTTGTAATATAATCAGACACTTTGTAATAAGCTTTTTAATAAATAGTTTTTTAAAGTTTCTTTAAAATATAAGGTTAACTCTTGCATATTGCTCAGAACTTTATTGAATATGCGAATATAAGACACCTTTAAATGAATTACTGATGTTGTAAAGCCTAGTAGTAGGAAAAGTAAGTAAAATCACTGTTTTAAAGAAAAAAATGGGTGCGTGTACTTATGTAGGCGCGTGAGAAGTTATCCTTCTTTGGCATCGTTTAAAATTAGTTTTTAATTGCATGCAAATAATTAATTACAATAAATTAATAAAAAGTCTGGAAAAGGACACAGTCAATAAAGTTCAGTTTTAATTTGAAAAAATAAATAAATAATCAAAATATTCAATTAAAATCGCTACTGAATATAATTTATTAGAACATATGTGATTTGCACTTGTATGAAACTCAAACACGTATTCCGAATATACAAACTAGAAACATGTGGATAAATATTATAAATATGAATACCTATAACTGTTACTTTATTACAAAAAATAAAGATGTGGTTTTTGGTTCTACTACACCAATGGTCAAGAGATGGCGCCGTAGTCTCCTGAATCGCGTTTTGGTTCCGTTGGTCCAGATTAATAAATACTCTTGATATTATAAATATGAATACCTATAACTGTTACTTTATTACAAAAAATAAAGAAGTGGTTTTTGGTTCTACTACACCAATGGTCAAGAGATGGCGCTGTAGTCTCCTGAATCGCGCTTTGGTTCCGTTGTTCCAGATTAATAAATACTTTTGATAGGCCTTCACAATGCAGTCGTTAGCACCCACTAAATAGAGATTCTATTTCTATTTTGTTGGTAGATTTTCTTAATGTGCGGTAAACACAAAAGAGTGTTACAGTGATGCGCGCGCATCTTAAAATTTCACTCTCATCATTTTTTCATAACGCGCCTAAAGAAGTATAACTTCAACAAGTTAATTCTTTTTCTTACAAGTATTAAATTTGCGTATAATTATGTATGGTGATGCAACCGTCATTATGCCAATTTCTTTAAACTTATCTCTTAAAAAGGTTTCTTTAATTTTGCGTGACCGAGGCATCTCAAACACAATCTACTTTTCTAAAGATTATTTTATGCAGTTTGTATAAATATTCTGGAAAATAAAGGGCTTTTTTTTAAGAGTTCCGTCGCTGCACTCCATTATTTTTCTTCAAATAAACACATTAGGTACAGGCAGAAGAGGATGGAAAATATGTCCAACTGTAACATGCCGAACTACTTTAGCTGAAAAAAAAATAAGTATAAAGTTGTCGGTTATATAATAATATAAATTAAATTTTGAACATTTATCCAAGTTATAAATGTAAACAAATATTAACATCTTGGCTACGTACACTAAGTTATAATGACACGGAAGAATTATTATCCACAAATAAGGCCTAATCAAAGGGGATATCTTAATAATTGGATAATCTAATACATTCTAAAATACCTTAATCAGTTGACTCTACTTAAACATAAAAATTCGGAAAAACAAACTTACCATTACATCAACAATACACATAAACACACACAACACACACATATACATACACAGACACAGTCACACACGCAAATATATACACACAAACACACACACATATAAATACAATGATGGTTGCTAATTTTATTAAGATATGTATTTGCCGTTCAAGATGTAGGTAACTAGTATTATCCTGTATACTATTTTATTAAGGTGAAGAAAAAAAATGTTTATTATTATTATTTTCTTTTATTAACGTTTTGATTATGGATATAAATTAAATTATTCACACGAGATTGTATTGATATTAAGTCGGAAGGCGCCGGTATCTGCAATACAGTTATTTAAACTAGTCCAGATATCAACGCTCCAACGCTATGCCTATTGTTAATACTTACAGCACAGCTTAAAATAATATGTAAACTAAATGTGTAACAATTTAATAGGAATAAACGTTTTATTATTTTACTTTATTATTTTCTTTCGATACATTTTCTGAAATGCCAGTTGAATTTAGTTTTTTTTAGCTAGTCTCGTTGACGTTATGACTTTATATAATTACACGTAATAACATGTGGTTCAGTCACGTGTACTTTTTAACCACATACATGTGTGGTATATTAGTTGCTAGGTATTGTGACCAACGGAAGCAGATAATTTTACGCATACTCGCACCACAATAATCTTTGTTTGGATCTCACCCTCAATAATCAGGCTGTTCTGTCATCGATTTGTGTGTGATTTTAATTAACATTATTAGGTATCCATTTATGTTAAATACAATTATGAATTTTGTTACGAAAACGTGACGTTATTTTGTCCTTACGTTCTCTATTCAGCGCTTGTAGGCACTCAACTGACTTTAATATATCGTGATTGACATCGTCGTCCATCCTATTCTAACTTGAATAGTTTTTAAAGCCGTAGAGTAAGACACAATATGACGAGGGTCACACACATCGGATGTCAGTTTTAAGAATACGCCTTCAGAGATTGTATTTCTTTCTAAATGGATTTCTCTTCTTGTGAAGCCCACACAGTAAATGCCAGTATTTAGCCTTAAAACTTACAAAGGAACAAAGCGCTAGTGTGGGCCACAAACGGGTTGAATAGCAAAGTTATAGGTAACTGTTCTTTATCTCGGCTAGTTCTTACTAATATTGCTTTCCTCGTCTTAGACACCACTTGGAGCATTCAACTACTTCGAAAATGAAGTTATGATTTTACGATACAAAGTTGTGGCTCAGCTTTGTAACAAGAGACTTTGTAGTAATTAAAAGCTTTATAAGGTTTGAATGAGATAAGTCAAGAGAAGTGTACAAAGTTAATATACGATTTTAATTTCAAAAATTCAACGGAGCTTTTTCAGGATGATGGATCTTTTACAATTTCTTTTTCTTTAAAAGAAATATTAAAGGTGATTTGGGTAAAAATTACAAGACGATCTTTTTCCTCTTCTTTTTAAATACCCAAATTAGGCTACTCATATATTCTTCGACAAAAAGATTTATTGAAAGATAAATGACAAAATTATTAATACCGTAGCATTTTCCCTATTATGTTTGTTTATATTGCTATCAGTATTACTTACGTTCTTAATTCTTCGTTCTTGCAAGTCTTCTTGTCATACAACATTCGGCCGAAAACTTAACTAAAATTGTTCAACGTTTATAGCGTTTCGTAAAACCAGTAAAAGTGCTGTGGGCGTTAGTGCACAATGCGACAATCACGCTGCCGACACGTAATCGTCATTTTCTATCAGTTGCGGTTGCGTACACTTCTCGCTTCGTTGCTGTTGGTAGTTACAATGTCTAAAGATCATTTTCACACTGAGAAATGATATCTTTAACTTAACCGACTGACAATTCCTTTATCCAAGATTAATTATCCGGAAAATCAAACTAAACTGTTGGTAACTTTATGGTTCCAAGGATCGTTCCCGTTCATATGCTTTTGTGTTTACATTTGATTATTATAATGTCATTGTACAATTGTGACGTAGCCTAGCCCGGTAACCTTGCGACATTGCTAGAAGGTTTTTTTAAATGCTTCGCATGACTGTGTCAGTAGTCAATTCTAGTGATTATTCGTTAAGAACGCAGCGTCTAACATGAACAATGACAAACTTTAATACTGCGCTGTTCGCATATTACTACCTGTTCTATATACGTACATGACGGTACTCCGTGCATCTATAGGAGTTATGTAAGTAACGAGCTGCATGCAAAAGGTATCCGCCATTTTGCGATGAGCAATTTGATAGTTTTTGCGCTCAAAGTGAATGGCGGCGCAGCCAGCAACGACCAATGTTTTTCTGTACAATTTCAGATAATGTTGTAATATTTGATTTTATAAAGCGTATAACGAATTTTGTTCATTTCTTTATTTTATATATATCTTATTTATTAGACAAGTCCGTCCGTCCATCTGTGGTGCTGTTTCAGCGGCCAAACCGTAAGAGATAGATAAAGAGAATATTTAAGTTATAAGTTAAGAATAGTCTGATAAGATTACAAACCGGATTTGAGTAACGTAGCACTTCCGGTTTTCGAGAATTCACGAATTTCAAACGAAACCACACAAAATCTCCGAAGTTCTCAATTAATTAAATACATTTTTTTTAAATCAGGTTTTGGTGAACATTTGGTTCACTGGTTTGCTAGTATGGATATAATAGAGTGCAAATGACACTATGAATAGCCTAATTTGAAATAAAAATATTTTTTTAGTGATAAGTTGAAAAATGTTGGCATTATTCACCTTTTTAGTATTCAAGTAGAGCTTCAACAAATAAAAAATGAGGTACGAAAAAAACAAACAATAGACAATGGTTAGTTGACTTAGATAATTATTTAAACTAGCGAATAACTGTTTATTCATAGACTTCATTGTATTATACGCCTGAAGGTCTAAAATAAAATTCTGTGCACATATAAATATACCTACCCAACTATTAAACCAAAAGTTAATTTACTAACAATGTCAAATCATCATTAGAATCAATTCAGTATTTGGATAAATAATTGTATCACATCTTTCTTAGGGTTCTGTAGTCAAAGGGTAAAAACAGGACTCCACTGTCCGTCTGTCAGTCTGTCACCAAGCTGTATCTCATGAACGCATGAACCAAGATAGCTAGACTGTTGAAATTTTCACAGATGATGTATTTTCGTTGCGGCTTTAACAATCAATACTAAAAATATGGGGGGCTCCCATCCAACAAACGTTTTTGTATTGTATAGATAATAAGATAATTAAAAAGTGGTTGACGGTCCGGTTTCAGGATTTTGATTTGTTATAATTTCGTTTCTTTTCAGGACGAGCCATTGCCTGTGGCTAACGCACATGCCCTACACGGTTTGCCGCCACAATTTTCACCCTCGACGCCAGTACAGTCCAGCCAGCCACAAGCAGCAGACAGCCAAGTCAAAGAGGATGCGCTGAAACAGGCAGAGTCCAAGATTGATGAGGATAAACTACAGGTAAATTATTCGTTTGCATATCTCTGCAATTTATCTAATCGTCGTTTCCTATGAGATTGAAGATTTATGTTGCTACCAAATGACCTTGTGTTTGTTAATCTCGGTAATGATGGCTGTGTGATCGTGAGGTATCCGCTTCAACAATTGTGTGTTTTGCAATTGGACATTTGCCAAAAAAGGTAAACGACTGCAATTGACCTTTTGTTCGTTCACGCGATACCGTCTTTTGATTTCGTTATTTGTAAAACAATCATGATTTGTTTTAAAGTCATCGCTTTTAAATAATGCTCGATTCTTTCTTGTTGAGCGAAATATGAGATGAATTATTGTGCTATCATCCATGACCAGCTCTCTAAAAATCATAAGCTGAACCGTGGCTGACTTCAATTTGCAGAGAGTAATCTGATATATCTCCTTTCTAAGAACGCATTTCAATGAATCAGGATTTCTTTTGGTCGAAACTCGGCAACTGAAGTTTATGAATTATGCAAATTACCTACTTAATAATACTTATTAGATTCTCATAAAACTTTCATTAGTAAATTACGTTTGGAAAAAATAATCGTTCACTTCGTTCAACATCAATCGTTTCAAGAACAATCTGACCGTGTGTTCTATTAATTTAAGAAAATATTTTATTAATATAGTAAAAAGTACACTGAATATTTTATGTTAATACCCGTTAGTAAATTTTGATATACACTGCTCTGCAAAACTAAATATCACATTTTTAAAACTTGAATTTTTTCTAACCTATAAAATTTAGTGATTTAAAATCGTTTCATAGCAAACTTTGTCAGCTTACTTTGAAAATATACTAAACTATACATAAGTATTCGAGTCCTTTATTTTCGGAAGTATATCTTGTGTACTTAAAAAGTGATTGCAATTTTAAAAGTGTGATACTTAGTTTTGCAGGCTGGTGTATTTTCACTATCGCTGTCTCTTACTCACAGGAAGATAAAGTATTTAATTAAACTGTTTCTTTAATGTCTGCTGCCTCTATGTTCGGAGACAACTGATGTTAAAAGGATTTCTTAACATGTTTACGCCGCGGCCTCTTGCGCAGTCGGTTGCACAATGCTCCCTACACGGAGAGTGGCATGTGTGATGAAGCGCGTTGGTTGGGTCTGTGCATGACTGTGGTGACGTCACTGTGCGCCTGCTGCGCTTTCACTTGCGACCCGGCCAGCGAAGCACCCGGTAAAGCGCCGTTGCGTCGTTGTGTTGACCATTGCACTGTGAAAGTTCTAGATTTATGAAAACTAACAGCACACGGGACTTATTTGTAAATACAATCTTCAAATACAATGATATATTTGTATAGAGCAGTGTTGGCTCAAGCCATTCATCTGATCAGAGTAGAGAAAAACAACACTACGTTTTGGTGGAGCTTTCTTTCTGTCATTGAGTAGGTTTCAGGACTTTATGGAAACGAAATAGAAACGAGCAAAGGATAGGAAATGCACAAGTGATACTCAGTTGGTTCAAATTTAATATAAAAAATAGGAGCCCAGAAATAAAGTGCGTACATAATATAATAATAATAATAATAATAATAAGTATTTATTTGCTCCAAAAATACATAATTACAAATACAAAAACTTAAAATCTAACATATCAACTTTTTGGGAACAAAAAGGGAATGTGACTCAGCCTTAAACCGCCGTTTTATCGGAAGTCGCTGATATTCTGCCACAACCTTATTTAACTAAAACATGCTCCATTTTGTGATACCAACAAGTAAAACTTTGAAAATCGATTAAAAAATATTAATACAACTATTATTAAATATCTAAATTAAATACAGTTTTGGCCGCAGTATACTGTTTATGTAATAACCACAATTTACATTTATTTTTAAAATTATATGTTGACATTGAAATGTTAGTCCGCAAAGGTGGTGGGAGATCATTCCATATCTTTGATGCGGCATATACAAAGCAACCCCTAGTTACAATATTTTTGCATTTTGGTAGTGATAGGCAAAGCCCAAGGTCTCTCAAATTTGAACGACGTTTCTTCCATTGAAGTTTTTTATGTAAATATGGTGGTAAGGTTGTTTTGAATAATGACAGTAAAAAACAGGCATACTTCAAATTCCGGAGTCCACCCATATTCAGAATTTTATTTTGCACTAAATGAGGGGTGATATGATCTCTACTCTGTATAGGGAAGCAAAATCGCATGCAAGCGTGCTGGATCCTTTGTATTTGATTTTTGGTCTTTTTATAAAGGCAAGGGCCATACACAATATCGCAATAATGCAAGTGTGACAATATTAGACTATTACATAATTGTTGCTTAACAGGATTACATAAAAAGCTACGTAGCTTATATAAAGTCTGTAATAATCCAAAGCACAATGCAACCTTTCGTTTAACATGATTTTCAAATCTGAGATGTTCGTCCATATAGAGACCAAGATTACGTACACAATCTTCTCGTGGTATTGGCACATCATTAATACAAATACTCATATCATTTTGCTTCATTGATGTTACTTGTTGTCGAGTACCAAATGTGATTGACGTGCTCTTTGAAGGATTGAGAACTAAAGAATGCTTCCGAGACCACTCTACTATAGCGCACAGATCCCTATTTAATCCAGACACGGCAGGCAACATGTCCGTTGGACTGGTATGAACATAGAGCTGTGTATCGTCTGCATAGAGGTGGTAACGACAGTGAGCAATTACCTCTGTAATACTGGCTGAGTATAGAGAATAGAGTGTAGGACCCAAAATAGAGCCCTGTACTACGCCTTTGGTTATAGCTAAAGGTTCTGAAACGTCAAAACTGCCGTCGTCTTTCAAACATTGAACTTTTTGAGAACGACCCGAAAAGTATGAGCTAAACCAGTTACAAACCGTATCATCAAAACCAAAGTGCTTTAGTTTAGCCATTAAAAGTTCCAGATTTACACAGTCAAATGCGCGAGTAAAGTCCAGCAACACCAAGACCGTACCTAACCCCTGATCGGAAGCAGATAATATATCATCAGTTATATTAAGCAGTGCTGTAGTGGTGCTGTGGTTAGGGCGAAATCCCGATTGCAAGAGAGGTAATATCTTTGCAGTATTAATAAACTCATTAACTTGAATTTGAACGCACTTTTCAACTATTTTCGATAGGGCTGGTAATATATTAATTGGCCTCAGGTCACCAGCGTTTTCAATCTTTGACCTTTTTGGAATTGGAGTTATTAAAGCGCATTTCCAAACCTCGGCAAAAGTACCGTCCTGTAATGATTTATTTATGATGGTCAGCAAAGCGGGCAACGAATAAGGCAATGTCAATTGTATCATATACATCGAAATGCCATCATCTCCCTGCGATTCTGTACATTTTTTATTAATAATATGTTCGATTGTTGATTCAGTAACAATTTGAAATTTAAAGACTTGATCAGTGCATTTGCTGGACCTGATCTTATTTAACTCATCTACGTCTGTAGGTAGCGCAGGTATACTATCAATAAAATATTTGTTTAGTGTTTCTGGATCACGAAGGGATAACGGGATCACACTCGCTTGTTTAGGCTTAACGATATTCTTAAGATGGCGCCACATACTCGCAGGCTTGTTCCTATTGTTATTAACAAACTGAGTAAAATATGCTTGCTTTTCCCGTTTAATAGCGCAATTATACTGATTACGTAGATCCCGATAGAACTGCTTAGCCGAATCCGACTTGATTACCTTTGCCTTTTGACAAGCACGATCGCGAGTCTTTCTTATTTGCAAAAGAGTTTCCGTCAACCAAGGACAGGGAGGATTTTTAATTTTACGCTTACGAATTGGTGCAAATGTGTCAAACAAATCAATAATGAGGGCATTAAAGACCAATACCATATCGTTGACATCGCTATACAAAGATACAAATTCCCATGGTGTATACATAGCTGCTTCAGATATCACTTTAGCGTTGTCTCGTATAGGTCTACTAGTGACATACCTAGGGTGAAATTTCTCTGGCTTTATTGGGTATTCCGCCAAGACCATACCATGGTCGCTCAAGTCATCGTTATGTATTACTGATATATTAATTGGTTTCAGTTGATCACGAGAAAAAATTAGATCAATCAGGCTTTCAGACTTGTCCGTTATACGAGTCGGCAAATTAACAACTTGTATAAGTTTATAAGGGTCAGTGAGATTGGCTAGGCAATGAGGCAGATAAATATGACTATTCTCGTCTAAACAATTGATATTAAGGTCTCCCACCAAAAATAAGAAATCACACTGTGGAGAAAACAGCTCTAGAGAATTATTCAAACATTCAACAGCAGTCCCACGACTGATCGCTTCGGGTCGATAACTAATTCCTACAATTATTGTGCTGTGTTTGAGTTTCAACTTGAGCCATTGTTGCTCCAAATCGCCAACTGGATGCTGAAGAACTCGAGCATGCAGTTCACATCGAATGTAAGCACCGACGCCACCACCCCTACTGCGACGCGGCTCGTGAAAAAATGTATAACCTGGAATAGTGAGTGGTCTGGTATCCGAGTCACATCTGAGCCAAGTTTCAGTAAGGCAGAGCATATCGAGATCATTACTGGTAACAGAGTCTCTTAGTTCGTCCCAACCAGTATTAATAGACCGAACATTCAACAATCCTAACTTAAATCTATGTATCTTCACTTTACTTAAATAATTAACCATCTTTATAATAAGAGAAACACCAAGAAGTGATGATACAAAACAAGTTAAGCTAAATTCTTAACCATGTCCATATTACGCACGTGAATGTGGTCGGCCTCTTCTGTCTTCCTAGCATACACTCTTCCATTACGAACCCAAATAAACTTGAACCCCAGTTCCCTCGCACGGATACGTGCTGCGGCATGTAATTGCTTGTTCTCATATGTCAGGTGTTCGGACACATAAACCGCCGTTTTTCCCCCGGCTATACCTAGATGAGAGGTGTTTAAACGATCGCTGCCTTTCTTCTTCTTATTAAATTCAAAAGCTGATTTTAGAAATTCATCTCGACGCTTTTGATTACAAAATTTAACCAATATAGTTCTGGGACGCGTGTTCTTCGAATCGATTTTTGCTACACGTGTGCAGCAATGAATGTCAGATTCAACCACAGGACTTTTTATGATGTTTCCCAGTTGCTGAACTACGACAGTCAAGTTCTCCTGTTTAACCTCCGGAACACAATGGATCTCTAAGTTGACTGCACGAAGTTGCTGGTCTATCATTCTCACCCTACCCTCTAAATCAGCATTGATGGTTTTTAATTGTTCGTTCTCTTTCTGTATGCTTAGAATAGTATTGTTTTGTGCAGTAAAATCGGCTTTAAGTTCTTCTAAATCTTTATTAAAAAATGATAAAGATTCTTGAAACTCGACAATCAAGGTCTTCATATCCTGTAGTTGCTTGTTGTTTATTTCATATGCTTATAGTGTTTAATAAGCGACGAAAATTTTAACCATTTATTAAATGTCAAGTACATTTTAGTAAAATACTGACGATGTAATATAAATACCTACATAGTAACTGTACGAAAACCATGAACTTTCCAGTAACTTGTTAAAATAGCTACGTTAGCACAGTCGTGCTTGTGGTCAAAAAGTTACAAAATTTGTCGGTCTTTCATCTACAACCATTTGGAATGTTTTGATATTATGTAGATAATCAGTCATTAACATAATATATCCCTGAGAAAGCTAAATTTATTATGGCAACTATAATTCAATTGTATTAAAGAATATTGTAAACAGCGCAGCGGTGCCATCTGTAAGACCAAACTCACATAAGACCCCGGAATCCGCGTCGTGATTTGAAATTAGAATCCGAATTTCAAATAAAATTAAATCACACCGGCGATTTCTGTGTAGAAAAGTGAGTTTATTCTTACAGAATAGCACTGCAGCGTAATAAATAAAAATGTATTACTGTTTTAGTACAGTTTTTTTTATTTAAAATAAACTAAAGGTCGATATTCATTCAGCTAAATTTCAGAGCCACTTCTCTCAAAGTACCTATATTTCCATTAATAGACAAAAGGTCTATTCGGAAACAACTTCAATATACACAAAAATCATATTCTGTTATTATACGACTTAATAATAGCATAGATACTTGAACATTTCACGTCGGGGATGTGTTACGAGCCGTGGAGAGAACATTATTTATTCTGTTGATGTGTTATGTCACGAGACGCTATCTTCTTGGAACAAAACAAAAATTCTCTGCCATTTTACCTTTTACCGACGTGTGACGTGTTATAAGTTTGGCAACGAGAAAGCATTTTCGTAGCCCGCCATGCTCGCGGAAAAGATAAATGCATTAGTCTGTTGCGTGATAGCGTTATTACAGTTCTGTCAAACTTTCTTTGAGCGAATCGTCTTCAAGAATTTAGATTTTTTTTTTATTATCATATATATTACCGAAGGTCCCTGACTTCCGTAATGATTTTAAATTTATTAAAACTTGGAAGTAAAAAATTGGTTCCGCCAAAATAGGTATATAAAACTTTTTAACTTATTCGTTACTGCCTCGTCTTGGTGTGAAAACGAAAGTGTACGGTAAACCAGTCGCAAATAGCTAATGTGGAAGAGAAAAAGAAAAGGAGCACTAACCACTTGAACCACTTTTATACACATTAAGACCTAAAACGAGGAGCTCGATGGCGCAGGTGGTTAGGGCTTTCGGCTGCGATCGTTGAAGTTAAGCAACTTTCGCAGTGGTCGACCCTTGGATGGGTGACCAAAAATCTTCTATCTCGAGTTCCTCCGTGCTCCGGAAGGCATGTTAAGCCGATGGTCCCGGCTGCATCTGCAGTCGTTAACACCCACCAATCCGCACTGGGCCCGCGTGGTGGGTCATGGCCCAATCTCCCTATTCCATCCATAGGGAAGGCCTGTGCCCCAGCAGCAGGGACATTAATAGGCTGATGATGAAGACCTAAAACACGAAGCTCTGATAGTTTGTATTAATTTACGTTATTTGACTCGTTCTTCAATCAGATGGAGGCAACTTGCTCAGATGGACGCAATAATTCGAGCTGAAAATCCGTTGTACCTCTCTTAAAAAGAAATTAGCATACTAAAGCTTGTATGGCATGTTTACCAATGTTGGTGGATTTAGTGGCAAATACTAGTGAACGGAGGGCGATGGGCGACGAAACAATAGCGCGAGCCATTGTGCCGCACAGGATGTCCGAACGATTGTGCACGACAAACAGCACAGAACGAGATGAATCGCTCCCGTGCAACACGCCGCCAATGCCACTGTTTGTTTTTATTTTCGATACGGTCAGCAAGAATCATCGATAATACGGATTTATCGATTTTTCATACTAGGCGCTGCATTTAACCTACACAGTCCACCTGAATGTCGATTTCACCAAAAATGTACAAGCGGAAACCTATTTAGCTTTGCGATTGTATTTATTTGGTGATAGTTTAAATATGTTTTTGATGATCATTTATTTTTGTAACAAATGCATAAAGATAATTTATTTGCAAGTAACAATAACTATGTAAACGTTTCTGTTTGCTTAGCACAGTGATTGTTAACCGGGGTCCCTGGAAGTAGCCGAAGTGGCAAAGCCATTTAAAAAAAATATTGTCCTAATGAGCTTTCTTGTGCCACTGAGTGTACTACATTACTACATTACATTTATCTCTAAATAATGTATACATTAACTTAAGTTATCAACAAGGTAAGATCAATGAAAAAAGAGGATTACTTCTTTTGACCTTATTCTTAAAAATACAGGAATAAATAATACCATAACAAAAAATATAATTCGATACAGAATTAGACATACGAGTAAGAACCAAAAAAATATTGCGCGTACAAATGAATCCAGCGGCAGCACTTTGTCTATACTTTCGTTCGTAATATAATATACTTGTAATAGTGAAATTGTTGCTTAATAATTTCCTCACATTATTGAGAAAACCGCAGGTTCAATATTGTAAAATAATTATACTGTAATCACAAATCTATTTTATAACAGAAAGACACCTTTCCACAGTATTAAACTTTCTGGATGACTGCATGCATTGTTTATAACAATGTAATCGTATCTTACTCGGGTTGAATTACCAATTGCGACTTTTTGAATTGTTGAAACTGATACAGACTTCTACATACCCGGGAATGGGTATGATGTTATGAACAGTGTCGTGAAGGGACACTAAATATAATAATTTGATTACGTGATGTTGTAAACTTTGTCGGTAATAACTTATGAATGTACCTAACTAAGTATCTACACGGGATATATAATAATGTACATTTTTGTACGTGTTTTAATTTACGACCAACACTTATGATATTATTAGCTGCCTATATGCATGACAATCATAAAGTAAATATTTTATGGACCATTATTTAAATTCATAAACTTTCTACGTACAATGTTTTGTCATGTTTTCTAACATAATATCAAATTGTAATAAGATTGGATAATTTCTTTATTTTTATACTTCCCTGAATATCTGACATTCATGAAAGTATAATTACTTACTATGAGTTATATTTTACGTAAAGAACCTTGCTCACAATTATTTTTTAATTTAATTATTGACACCTTTGATCCTTTTTAAGCTCAGTGGTCACTAGTGCTGAAAAGCTTTTTTTAAAAGGTTGTCTTAAATTAACGATTTAAATACAGGAAAAATAATGGGCATAATCAAGAAAGAATACTAAATTGCAAAAGTGAATATTATCCGGTTAAATTATTTAGAAAAATAAGAGTGCAGGTTCCAGCTTGATGTAAATGTATGTACATAAATTGTAAAATGGAAAATTGTAGAGTGAAATTGTCCAAAACATAATTAACATTTCAAAATTTCTCATCGCTCCCGTACTTGTAAAAAAAATTTACTCGAGGTCAAAGGTAAAAAAACGTGTTTTTTTCGCGAAAATGGTAAGTGTTATCGTAAAATCACCTTTTACTAAAGTTGTAGATCATTAAATTATCTATAAAAAAGGTATCAATATTTTTTTCCTAAGAGCCAACGTTCCTGAGATATAACGATTCAAAAAGTTGTAATGTAAGCGTCATAATATGCACACGTTTCCACGCCTTTCCCGTTTACCTGTGTGGTAGTGTTTTAAGTGTGGTTTCCCCAGTAGCCCTATTCCACAGGTCTGTTGTGATTCCGTTTAATTGGAAACTATTGCATTATAACAAATTATTAAGGGTTGGAATTGATAAAAGCGATGGAAATTAAATACAGTAGAATAATTTATTCGTTCGATTCATAATATTCAATTACTTCTTCTCGATCTTCTTCTTCATCATCCTGGGTGTAAATGAATTGCGTCAGTAGCGATGTATCGCATGTTTCTTTGTTGGTAGCAAACGAATCCTCTAATGTTTGTGCTTCAACATTAGAACACGACTGGCCTTGACAATTTGTACATGCCGGAGAACAAAGCAGTCCAACTTTTTTTCCAATTTTACAATAAAACTCACCGTTTTGATGAAAATACCGAAAAACCCATTTTTTGGCCTTTGACCTCGAGTAATTTTTTTCCAAGTACCGGAACGATGGGAAATTTAGAAATGTTAATTTAATTCTGTTTTGAACAATTTTACTTACTTCCAGCTTGATGTAAATTTATGTAATTTCGAATGTGTGGAATTTGACCAAAAACGCAACGCATTTGTTTATTATAGACACTTATAGATCATGTAATTCCAGTTTTAAATTTTTCGCCTCCTACTAAAATAATAACTAAATACATGCAGTATTAGAATGCAGTTTAATTGAAAAGTCACGAAATTGTCAACACGCAATGACCACGAGTTTAGTAGTTTTTATTCTTATCAAATAAACAAGAACACGAAATGCACTCGAACAAGGAAGTATCTGAAGCACACAACCTTGTTTGTACTGGTTTTTTCCACTAACATCCATGGCTAAGTCCTTGAAACATTTTCTTCTCAACTTATGATTTGTACCTTCGAGCGCATTTTATATATTAAATTTCTTTTGTCCCGAAAATTTCTCAATGCGAACTTATTGCCCATTTTGCTTGTAAGTATTAAAAGAACACAATGGAAAAACTTTCTTAATGCCGTGTCTCTGCTGAACGAGTCTTTGGAAGAATCTAACAAACAGTAAATTATACTTTATAATGTTAAAGTAATATTTATTTGGTTGGTGTTTATTTTCAAATAAATATTTTGTGAAGTTCGCCGGCTATTTGCGCTTCCTGGTTTTGTGAAATGATGCTAAAGCTTTAAACAGATATAGATAAGTTTCTTTTATAGGTTTTGTATATACGAGTACCTACTAAGATTACTATTTTGTACAAGTCATTTGTTTTTTGTTATAACGATTCTGCTTGCTATATGCTGCTATCCAATAGCCTACCCCGTTGAGAAAACAGAAAAACAACACCACCAAAAGGTGGAGGATACTCGGTTCTCGTCTCGTGAGCTTTATCGGGCAGTGGCTAGTGCGTTGTTAGGCCTGCGTTCATGGAAGTTTTACAAGAGATCCATAAAATGACAAAAAATTTATTATCGATAGCTCCTTCGTGCTTCGGAAGGTAGGTTGAACCGTTGGTTACGCCTGTCGTTAGTCGTTACACTAACAAAACACATAACGGTGGCATGGTGAGTCGTGGCTCGTTCTCCTTATTCTTTCCTCGGGAAAGCATGCCCCAGCAGTATAGTTGATGATGACGACAGCTCATATACGTGAACGCCTTTTTTTACAGAAAATAGACGACGACAAAAATGAACCTGCTACTTCTAGCAGCGAAGAGAGCTCAGAATCCGACAGCTCCGCAGAAGATGACGAGGAGCTGGATGCCATCAGGCCGATGTTCAAGCTTCCCATCCAGTTCGATCTAGACGAGCTCGCCGGTGCTTTCCTCGCTAACAACCAAAAGTAATTGTTGTTTTTATCATTGAGAATTTAAATAGTTAATAACTTTCGCAATGGCCGGTCATTGTAAGGGTGAGAAGAGAAACTAATTATCAAAAGGCACGTTAAGCCGTTGTTGGTCCCGACTACGTCTGCAGACTATTGCACCCACCAATCTAAGGTGATATTAACAGGCTGATTATGGTGACTGCGGCTTAGCATGCAGTGGAGCTTTTTTATTATCTCGTCCCTTTGGTTGACTTCTATCAACAAACTCGGTTCCTACTTAAGCAATGTGGACAATTTATTATCGCTATTGTTACCAAATTACAATCCATTACTACATAACTTTCCCTACAATTTGAGCTCATTTGTTTTGAATTGATTAATAAAGTTTAAAGTTCTGCACTCTAATTTCTCCTCACCTCGGTCCAACAGTCACGACAGGCACACAGTTTTGTCCCAAGGGATAAATGTAACCTTTACATTTATTTTATTCTTGAAAAATATCACAGAAGAGACAAACTTTAACAACGAAAGAGAATCATATCCCTTGATACTCTGTGACTTCGCCTAGTACAGTTCAAGCTCGTTTGGTTTTATGCAATAATAAAAAACAGCATAATAATACATTATACCTACCCATGCGTTTGGGCATAGATCGGAGTCTTCTTAAAATAAAAACTCGGTGACTTTTTGTAGCTTCCTTATGTAATCGACGGAGTGATTTTAACCATTAGTTTGCTTAGGAGAATGAATTTTGCAAGTCATATGATGTAGGTGATAAATGATGAACAAATACACGGGCGACATCTAATGACGTTTGTACGAGGCGCGCTACTCATTCTATTCGATCCAATAGATGGCGCCAGCCGTTGAATAAGTGCAACCCTTTGCTATGATTTTCCTTTTCTTTTATATATATATGTGGGGTTTACACGGGCGCGAACACCATGGTTTAGGCAAAGTAGAAAACATAAAATAACAGTTTACCTCTTGTAATTACAATGAATCTGGAGGCCCTGATAGAAGTGATGTTTACATGATGTAGGTACAATATACTCTATAAAGCACTATATTGGGAACATTAATTTACACGTTATGATACTTTAGCATTAAAATAGGCTAATAATAATTTACGTTTGTAGGGGTCGCATGAACTGCGTGGTGGAGCGTCGTCGCGATGACCCGATAGAAAGGCGTTTCCCCTTCAACATCCTGGGAGCGTTCGCGCCGCGCAACGCCCACGCTGAACGAGTCGCCATCATCTGTCACGGCGGAGATGAACCTAAGTGCGTTGTTGTTTCTTGCATTATTTTATGCTTATTATCTATAAACTGCGTGGTGGAGCGTCGGCGCGATGACCCCATAGAGAGCATTTCCCCTTCAACATCCTGGGAGCGTTCGCGCCACGCAACGCTTACGCTGAACGAGTTGCCATCATGTGTCACGGCGGAGATGAACCTAAGTGCGTTGTTGTTTCTTACATTATTTTATACTTATTATCTATAAACTGCGTGGTGGAGCGTCGGCGCGATGGCCCGATAGAGAGCATTTCCCCTTCAACATCCTGGGAGCGTTCGCGCCACGCAACGCTTACGCTGAACGAGTTGCCATCATGTGTCACGGCGGAGATGAACCTAAGTGCGTTGTTGTTTCTTACATTATTTTATACTTATTATCTATAAACTGCGTGGTGGAGCGTCGGCGCGATGGCCCGATAGAGAGCATTTCCCCTTCAACATCCTGGGAGCGTTCGCGCCACGCAACGCTTACGCTGAACGAGTTGCCATCATGTGTCACGGCGGAGATGAACCTAAGTGCGTTGTTGTTTCTTACATTATTTTATACTTATTATCTATAAACTGCGTGGTGGAGCGTCGGCGCGATGGCCCGATAGAGAGCATTTCCCCTTCAACATCCTGGGAGCGTTCGCGCCACGCAACGCTTACGCTGAACGAGTTGCCATCATCTGTCTCGGCGGAACCCAAGTGCATTGTTGTTTCGTGAATTATTTTAAACCTATTATCTATAAACTGAGTGGTGGAGCGTCGGCGCGATGACCCGATGGAGAGGCGTTTACCCTTCAACACCCTGGAAGCGTTCGCGCCACGCAACGAGTTGCCATAATATGGCACAATATTATTGTGTACCATCCTTTAGTACTTTCCTATCAAACCTCCTTATAGTCCTTTTAAGATTTATCATGCGTGTTGATGAACACAATGTTTCGTGAAAATTTCAAAATTAGTACAGGTACTATGAAAATTCGAGAGGCACTCTTTAATTAATTATGGAAGGTACATCACACAATAAATAATTTCCCTATTAGATACGATTCGTTACTATTAGTATTTCAAGTTCCTGTTTCTACAGTCAGTAATACATCAAGCCACTACATAGTGTGAAATTTTCTCAATCCACCGTTAATTGTTTGGCTATAGTTAATCAACATAAACTGAAACTTAGTTGGAGAAAATTATAAGTTTGGGATATTATGAGTTTGGCTTGTATATTACGAAATAATTATTTGTATTTTTATTTTATTTCTATAATTCAAATCGCAAATTTAACCTTGCATATATTTTACATAAATATCTCTTTTTATTAATAACTGTAATACGAAGTAAAGGATATTAAAAGAAAGAATTCCTTACGGACTTGCGGAGCAACATATTTGTTGAAGATAGGTATTTTTCATTTACTGCGGGACCCGACTATATTTCAAGATACCACGTAGGGCAGGTGCGAATTAGCTAGGAGCGAAGCGTTGTAATATAGCAAATACGTTTTTAACACAGTCAAATATATTATGGCGGTGGGAGTAGGGTTGTCATCCTTGTTGTTATACTATAAAAGCTGGTCTTCTGCGCTAATTTTGACCGGACATTTGTTCCAAAAAGCCGGACATTATTGTATTTTTTCCTTGTCGAGCGCTATAAAAAAGAACCGAAAAGCCTACCGAAAACCGGAAAGGTCACACACATGTTTGAACGGAAATGAACAAAAAAGTTAAACATATCCGGTCAACGTGGAAGGACAAATGGCAGCCCTAGGCGGTCGTAGCTTTATGGATGCCTTTGTTGAAATAAAATTGAACGAAGAAAGCATCTCAGCATAAAACATTCCTTTCAGGCGCAAGAAATGGGTACAAACAAATGACAAAAATATGGAAGTAGGGCTGAAAGAGTAGACAAGGCACTACAGGCAATTTGTTGATAATGGAATCTCACAGTGAAATTGCAATATTCATAGGTCTTTTTATATACCTACCTATACAAAAATAGCAACAACAAAATAAAACAACGTTTACATTTAGCTGATGTTTTTTATAAATTTAATCCAACAATATTCGACACCATGAGATAAACAAGAAAATAATGTTATAAACGTTTCCACTTCAGCCCCTCTAGCATGACCACCGAAACGGGATATGGTAAAGCGATATATCGACATTCACTGTCAGACTACTGTCAAACTCCATAGTAGTCTGACAGTTAATGCCGATATATCGCTTTTGGTATCCCGTTTCGGTGGTCATGCTAGAGGGGCTGGTGTAGACAAAAAAAAACAGCCAAGTGCGAGTCGGACTCGAGCACGAAAGGTTCCATGCCATTATATGCATTAAAAACTTGTTATAGGTTTTCCTGCAATCAGCAAGCAAAGAGCTATATCCCTTTTTTTGACGCAATATGATGAGCCCTTTCATTTGTTATATAACACGATACAGTTCCCAAAATTTTTATTTTCTAATTCTCCCCCCAAACGTAACCCCATAAGTATTCGGAATTTATTACTTTCCGTGTTTGGGTCACATGTATATTATGTATATTTATCGGTCCAGTAGATTCATAGCAAATTGACTGACAAATAGACAGCCATGTGATTTTATTAGAGTATTTGCCACCATTCCATAAACTTTATCTTATATTTCATGCGCTGTGCATGCCTAATTTACAAATTGCGTTAGTGAAAGTTCGTGTAAGCTTATAAGTACATGATGGCAGTAGGTATAAATTTAATTTGGATTTAAATAGGTCATGTTAAGTGTTCATTGAAGTTAATTTTAACGGAATTATGTTCAGTGACTTTGTTATTATGCGTTATAATTAATTTACACACAACGTTTTGTATTCGAAAGTAGTATATTATGACTATAAGTTAAGCGTGCGTACATTTCTCGAGTGCAAACATCCACTTGTTTACATTATCGAAGTTTGCACTCGAGAAATGTGAGCTTGTTAAAATGCATTCGGGGAACAAATACTTACAATATTATTATAGAATTCTCTAAGTTATTCATGGAGTGTGCTTGATGCGAATAGGGTTGAACTATGAAGAAACGGAGAAATATATTGTTATTCCGTTAGTTTTGTAAGTATCAACTGCATTCTCGTAACCTGGATGTCACCTCATGGACCAACACCTAATAAAATCATAAATCAAGATCCTCAACGCCACAGAGAGAAGTTTCACCCCCTCCATCTGGACGCTTGGCGTTCTAGCACCATGCGATCCTTTTTCTTTCGTTCTACTAAGATCTGGAACTAACTACCCTCAGCGGTTTTTCCTTTCATCCATGATATAGCTATCTTCAATAGGCTGGTAAACCTTTTCCTTCAGAGTCGGCATGACATGACATGACTGGTTCCCTTGGTGCTGCAATTGTCCATGAGCAACAGTGACCACTTTTCATCAGGTCCACTGTCAGTTCGTTTGGTTGCATAACAGAAACCCTAATGAGATTTCTTTTCGTTACTACAGAGTTCCGATCAGCTCTATGTTATAATAATATTGATACTCGTACTTAATTGACTAAAATCGACGAGGTCGGACCGTCTTTCCCATAACCGCCTTCTAACATCATATATCATAAATAACCAGAGTCCTAATGAAGACAAATCAAACAAACCCAAAATCGATGGAGTTCCCATTGTCATCTTTCGTTTCCATTCGAATCGGATTACCTTGAGCGTACCATCATTTTATATTGTCACCGGACTTACGTAAAAAGTATATAAAAGTTTCCAGTTACATGTGATGCCAACAAGTGGTCGAGAATATTGAACTTCAAGTTTGTAAAATGTGAAAAAAGTAAACCTGATAAGCAAAAGAAAATATCCAAAAATAACATTTATTTTGTTGCCGTCTTATATTAGTAGTATTAAGCAAATATAAGGCAATTTGAGTGACATTTCAAAATACAACAATTCGCAATTTCCACGAAGAGTCGACAGGGCAGCTGAAAGAATTCCCCGGTCCCTAAGAAGGCACGAAGTTTTATATATTTTTATGGAAGCTAACAATTGGATCAGGAAAATACCTAACGTACTTTGAAAACTGCCAAGGATACGATTTATTGTGCTAATTTTATGTAGGCGGACATTTTTTAGTTACATATTTAGCTAAAGCCCTTTTCAAACGATTTGAGAATCAATATAAACATTAATCATTATTTCTAAATTAGCTGCCGCGGATTTTAATCAATAAATCTAACGTGTTTGATCATTTAAGTTCTGTTTTTTAATTTATTAATTTGACAAATTTATTTGAAATGGTTTTGTGCCATATAGAGAATGGATTGATCAACATTCATATGATATTGACGACTCTCTAGAAAGAGAGCAAGCGATGGTGATGCCAATACCCACAAATACAAACTTAAAGCCACACGATTGCTTAGTCTCTTTGACACTAAAGTTGACCAGTTTTACTTTATAGTCGGACGTCCGACTATAAAGTCGGAGTTTGACACATTATCAATTTTTCCCAGTGTAGCTTAGGAGAATTCTTAAAAGCATCATACTCCTTTTCGACAGGCCAATGGGCAGCTTCCCCGAGCCACAGTCGCAGGTGTTCGCGTTCCCGCTGTCGGGCCCTGCGCGGCTGCCGCTGCGGCCGCAGGAGCGTGCTCCGGCCGCCGACGCCCTCATCCCGCCTCCGTTCGGGCCCATGCGTCGCCCAGCACCTTTCCCGCTACCGGTGAGTATTGCTGGCAGTCTCTAAAAAGGCACGAAGTTTTATATATTTTTATGGCAGGTCTGTCGGGCGGACTCCACGCGGGTGCCGCAGCGGTCGCAGGAGTGCGCCTAGGCTTGCTGCGGCTTTTGCCTTTTAAAAGACTCCATCACTAAAGAGTGCAACGGATTCAGTAGCGTATTTAAAAATTAAGCGCCCTGGACCTCTAAAATTAACTGTTCAATTATTATTTCTTACTCTATAAAAACAGCTTATTTGTGCGCCAGTTCTTTCGCCGCCCTTCGCGAATACAGATGTTAAAAGTAAATTTTAGAGACAACAGAAACGGATACGGATGTCGAAGAATAGGCTAAAACCTAATAAAATATATTCTGAAAATATTTTTTTATTGGAATTAATATAAAAATGATAATTATTATACAATAAGATAGGATAATTTGGTAGTTTTTTCACCTAAACACCATATCCGGTATTTTTCATATATAGTGGTGGCCATTTAATTAAGAACGCTTCTAGCAAAGGCAACATTTTAAAATTCCAATGTTCATAACAAAAAAAGTATCACTTCTTGATAAATATTGGCTATACTGTCATTTAATACCTTTAAAAGATTAACACAATTGAAAAAGAAATTAGGAAACATATTGTATTACTACTGTTTAATTTACTGTCATTCAAATATTGTTTTCAATACATTTGTTAAAAAAATGCATTTACGGAGGTTGTACACATTATTTGAAAGTTCAAAATTACGCACCATACAACAGAACGTGCGGAAAAAATTTATCGCACGCTCTAGTATATGGTACCATGCGTATCCTTTACGGTTTTTTTTTTATTTAGATCGAACCTCCCTGGAAGCGCTTTTCACCACTAGCACTTGGCGCTACGTGGAAATGCGCTTCCTAGAAAAAGTATGCTTCATTACTTAAAAATTATACTGTTTTCTCACAAATGTGTTGAAAAACGTTGTATGACATTACTCGTGAGTCGTGACTATGGTAAGTCCGAGACGAAGTCTACTTGTTTGTAATAACCAACTTACTGCACTAGTATTATAAGTAACTATTACATAGCAACTGGTGGGAAAGTGGACAAATAATTAAGAACGAGAGAAAAACTTACTTATAATATTAATAATAATTTAATAATTCGACAATAAATTAATATAATGCTGTTGTATTGTAATTAATTAAAAAACTTCTTTTTTGCAAATAAATGGACGTGAATGGATGGCTGTGGATTACTGCATGACAGCGGCGCGGCAACGACACTATCAACTTTTGGCAGGTTCCAACTAAAATAGAATTCCACTCTTTTAAAAATTAATCGTACAGCTCATGATTGTTACCACACCGTCTGTTTGAGAGTTTCTTTTTCACTTGGTATCAAAGATGTTCAATCATATTAAGATCTGGGCTGTTGGGTGGTCACTCTAATACAGTTACCAGTCGACTGTCGAGGTATCTTTTTACAGAGAGTGCAGTATGCTTCGGGTCATTATCGTGCTGGAAACTTCAAATTACCAGGAGATTATCATACATTCTTCTAGTATCTATTTGTATTGATACTGGCCCATGTTACCGTGTATTATTAGCCTAGTAGGTCCCACGGCATATCCAGAAAAGCAACCCCAAATCTTAACGCTTCCACCGCCATATTTCACGGTCTTTTTCGTGTATTTAGGATCGAACGCTTTATTCACAGGGCAGCCTATGTACTGCTTGTTGTCAGAGCATACTCTATTAATATTGGTTTCGTTGGAAAAAAGTACATTTTCCACTGATGCTCTGTCTAATCTTGATACTTCCTTGCAAACGCTAGTCGAGCCTCTCAATGGTGTGGTGTCAACATTAAGCCTTTGAACGGGTCCTGCTTAGCAAGGCGAACTATTCTTAAATCCTCTCATGAACACGTTTTTGAAGGCATATTCGAAGTTGTCTGATGTATATTAAAATATTCACAGCTTGATACACCATCATTTTTGAGCAATGCAAGTGATCAGCATTTTTTTTATACGACCAATTACGAGCACGCAGGTTTATTGTTATTTCTCTAGCGGTAGAGTCGCAAGATTAATTTTTCCATTTAAATTGAAAATTGCCAGAAGACGTATATTCTAAAAATATTAGCGCGAAAATGCAATAAAATAGTACCTTATGACTGTTTGTCCGCATTCCATTTCCAAAATGATATAAAAAAGAACAAAATGCAGATCGGTCATAAGAATATTCTACAACACCAACAGAGTATGTTTAGGAAAGAACCATGCACTGAAATTATGGTCAAAACATAGTATTGACTTTGTATTATTAAGTGTTCATAATTATATGACTACCACAGTATGTAAGATTAACTTCTTTAAATGATTGTTCAATGGCGACGTTACAGGTAGAAACTGATTCCTAAATAAGGAGCACTAAGCGCCTTGTACGATGTAACCGCGTACTCTTAAAGCCTAGTTCAATATCTCGTTATAAAAGTTGCGAAAAGAGAAAAAAAGTTTTGTTTCATCGCTATTAAGTGTATACGTTTCCGATATATATAGTGATTAGGGTTAAGATTCCCAGTCGTATCGAGAAGTGTTCTTGATCACGTATAAGACGTGATAAAGACTTCTCCGCACTACTGACAGTCCTACTCTCTGTCAACGGGCACTTATATCATGGACCGAAAAGGGTAGGTAGAATTTTCATAGAATATGTACATAAGTATTTATTTTCCGGCTAAAATAACATCAAATAAAATCAAGTATTTAAAGATGATTGACTGTTAAATCTTATACGGTAGTTCTGTTTAACTATATTTCTATACTAATATTAATATAAAAAGAGGAAAGGTATGATTGTTTCTATGTTAGTCTTGAATAGGCTCCGAATGAATTGACCGATTTCAAAACATATTTCACATTTAGAATCCTACGCGATAGAAAATTTTCAAAAAGGTAGGGCTCCATATGAAAAATTTAATAATGTAACCTAACGTATGAAAAATACAAAAAAAACCCTTATATCGCGTACGCTGTGGCAATTATTGACAAAGTGCAAAATGATGTACTATAGTTTTAAAGAGGACATCGATATCTACACAAGTCCACAATACCATATGATTAACTATTACAGTTATATCACAATAAATACTTTTTATAATAAAATTTTCAATACTAAATAGTAGTAAATTATTATTATTATTTATTCTTAAGTTTATTATTATTATTTCTTGTGGCTTTAATTTTTGTAATATGCAACTCGGCATCAAAATCTGAGAGTGAACAATCACTCCTATTTCCCCACTCTTAGGGTAGGATTTTTGTTTCCAAATTTATCTAGGACCAACTTTGAGGTATACCTTATCTAATAAAAACTGGCTAGGTGTTTGGCTTGCCACGCGCAGTATAGGGTTCCGTAGATATTTTATTGTTTTGTTTAAATAGTTTTTTATAACTTTGTTTTCTAATTCAAGGTTTTACCCAATATAAGCATGCAATGACTTCATTTAAGTCACTTTTAATGTGCTCTTCTAAGAAAGTTTTATTAGGTAAGAATTTTTCTAATACCTACGTTGAATGACTATTACTCTTACTATTAAGTAACAAATTCATCTTTACTGTCACAATTTTCTTTGAAAGTTCATAAAAAGTACTATAATCAAGTTTTTTTTAGATTTGTCAAGATAATAGTTTAGGTTTTAGAGGGGGATGGACCTACTCGAGCAAGAATTTGCACTTTAATATTTCATTAACGGAAAACTAAATCGCAAAATAGTCTGAGCAACCCCGAAGTCGATTTAAGGACCTATTCTGCGATACACCCACACGATGGGGTAGGCGAAAAAAAATTCACCTCCACTTTACATGTAGGGGAGCTTAAAAGGTTTATTTGCCAAAATATGGCACCAACTTCCGAGTATACCCTTACCAAAAAAATATCAAAATCAGTCTACTCTGTAAGAAGTTTTCGTGATCATACACAAAAAAACATACGCGTCGACTTGATACGTCCTCCGTCTTTTTTCGTCGGTTGAAATTATAATAAAATAATAAAAATTGCAAATAAACAAAACAACTAAATGATCCATTTGCAACTTCGACTTCCTTCTCCTCCAGGTTTTTTTCAATATACCGCATCTTGGTTTGAATGTGTACGACTCTTCACATGCTCATCTTTACCGAGACCTGTACTGACCCAATGATTTCACGGCGAAGCCGGATCAACGACGATTACAAAATTTTCTACGTTTAGTTGCGCGCCTTCACTTAGCTAGTTGTGACGCGAGACAAGAGTTGGAAGTAAATTGAACAGTAGAAACTATATGGTTCAAACACGAAACGTAATTATGTTTATTGGGTTTGTCAAATTATTTTAAGTGAGACAATTATCATATAAGTTCGCATTGCAGTCTTGTATGCATTTTCCGGTTTTAATTGCTTTACTGTCAGTTTTATCAATCATATTTTTAACTTTCCCTTATATGAAATTACTGACCTGTGACTGTGACTGTTTATTGACAAGGACCTTTGAATTAACGCAGCTGTCTGCCTCTAGGGGAACTCACTTATTCTCGGCTTGAGGTCCCTTCAGGATCACGCCGTTTCCAAACCCTGTGTCGCTGTAAAGGTAATCTGCGATCAACAGTATACACACAAAAAATACAGCAACGGATGATGAGCAATGCATATAACGACTACTACCACTAACTGACACGTTTTTATCGTTCACACTGTTTTTAACCGACTTCAAAAAAGTAGGAGGTTCTGTGTTCGACTGTATTTTTTTTATGTATTTATTATGTATGTTCACCGATTTCTCCGTCAAATGTGGACCGATTTCCAAAATTCTTTTTTTATTCGAAAGAGTGCACTTCCATTGGAACCAAGTCAAGATCTGATCGTGGAATCCGGGGAAATAGAGGGAAACCTTCGTATTTCAAAAGCACGAACGATGTTTTTTTATGCATGTTCACCGTTATTGTTTACTTGGTCGATGTAATTTTCACTAAAATAGATGAAATATTTTTTAGACCCGCCCAACTTCCAAATCATGAACCAGATATTATTTTTTACTTCTTCTTGACCCCGCCCGACTTCCAAATCATGAACCAGATATTATTTTTTACTTTTTAGTTCCATTTTCGATTTTGAAGTCGGTTTTATTTTTTGTTTTGATGTTTCCTTTTCGTTCGTAGGCGAATTTTGTAGGGAGTACGGTACGATGTATTCCTAGCAGATCAAAGACCACTTTTAGCTGATGAGAGATGTGGGAGCTGCAGTGATCGTCTGAATGTACTTCACTAGTAACTGTCACGCGATTCTTACTGTTTCCTTATTGTTTTATATTGTGGGCCGAGTCGACGAAGAAAAAATGATTATTTGAAGTAGTTCGTTGTTTCGGCTCGCGGACCCAAGCTATTATGAATATTCAAGAGGTTATTAAACTCTGCTTTTATGCATATTTGTGTAAGTAACGTAGGTAGATATCACAAAAAAGACAAGCAGCCAAACTGTCCATGTGTAACCACTTCGCTTTTAAGTTTAAATATTTATGTGTCTGCTGTAGTTTGCTAAAAGACTTCGACCTATGTCAAAATAAGTTGAAAAGTTCTAGTATAATCTGCTCATGTACATTACACTTGAACCAGACAAAATAATAGCTGTATTTTATTGTTGAACTTAATATATACGGGACTCCAAGCTATTTTCTTTGGAGATAGAAAAAACCGTCCAAGGGCGTGCCACACGAATGTAGGGGTCCATATTTGTAGAATAACAATACGACTCTAATTTGCGACTGCCATAAAACAAACTGAAAAGTAAAAAATAAGTTCAAAAATGTTAATGCAGTCGGAAAACGGATCTGCAGAACACTTCTTTAATCTAAAAGTTCCCCCGACTGAAATGACTTTTATGATGACTATTGATTTCCTTTTACTTTTGAAAATTACGGCTAATTTCCGCTATCTTGATTTTTTTTCAATGAATCCATCCATAATATTTTCGTGTGGGGAAACATCGTAATCTGTTCAAGCATTTAGAAGTTATAGTGGAATAAAGAAGCGCATATACAAAAATATAAACATGTACTCTGTAAACATGACATTCCTATTATTTGGCAGTCGTCGTGCAAAAATAACAGTGTCCCATATTATACATACATTCCATGGTTTTGATGCTTCCATTCATTCAACGCGAGAAACTTACGAATAAGGGAAAAAGTATTAAGACAGTACTATATTGTGTACGTTTTAGGTTAGAGTTTTGTATAAAAAGGGGAAAGACATAAAAAAGTGGCCAAGTGGCCTCGCCTTCTTCCGTACAAATAACTAAGTATTTATCTAAGTAAGTAATTAGGTTATGACTTTCTGATATGATTCTTATGCCTCTTCTCATATTATCCTGTTATTGAAGCTACCTATACCACTGACTTATGAAGTAGTTCGTTTCCGAGCTAATATTACAACAAACCGCGAAAGGAAAAATCGTTTGTTTGTTTTCGACACAACTTACAAAGTACATTATAAATTGGCGTTTTCAGTATACGTTATTTAAATACAGCACATGGTATCCCATATTCTGTATTTAAGTCATACATCTTAAATTCGAATTCATAACTGGTTTCGATTTAGGGATAGACTTCGTAACAAAAAATTGTTTAAAAGAAAACTTTGACGGACCTTTATTTTTTTAAATAAAACTAGTTTTTACGGGTTAATGCACGAAACTTTATTTATTTATTGACGTTTCGCAGCCTTTTCAGGTCTGCATCGTCAGAATAATGCATTTTTCATGATCATTAGATAAATGCAGACCTGAAAAGGCTGCGAAACGTCAATAAATAAATAAAGTTTCGTGCATTAACCCGTAAAAACTAGTTTTATTTAATGAGTGATGTGCGTGAAAACCTAAGAAACAAATACTTTATTTTTTTGTTATTGAAAATAAAAGATAGTAAAAAAAAAATATGTCCGTTGAGTAAGATATAAATATATTTTTGTACTATCTTTTATTTTCAAAAGCAAAGAAATAAGGGGCCGTCAAAGTTGTCATTTAAGGGCTCTAGACAATGACGTGTCCACATGATAGAGTAAAATAGATAAAAAAATCCGTCTCCTTTTTATGTAAGACTCCATGAAAAATATTTAATCGAATTTTTAACAGAATATTCGGCTTTGAGCAAGTCATCATCAGCCTATTAATGTCCCCACTGCTGGGGCACAGGCTTCCCTATGGATGGAATAGGGAGATTGGGCCATGACCCACCACGCGGGCCCAGTGCGGGTTGGTGGGTGCTAACGACTGCAGATGCAGCCGGGACCAACGGCTTAACGTGCCTTCCGAAACACGGAGGAGCTCGAGATAGTAAATTATGGTCACCCATCCAATGACCGACCACTGCGAAAGTTGCTTAAATTCAACGATCGCTGCGGAACGCGCTAACCACTTGCGCCATCGAGCTCCTCTTTGAGCAAGCACTCCACATAAAGTACCAAAATTTCAGCTCAGTCACTCATTCTGATTACGATCTAGAGACCCGTGACACACGTACAGTACACAGACAGACAGTCGACAAATTGAGAGCAATAGTGGACCATTTTTATCCTTTGGGTCCGGTATCCTAAAAAAGAGTTTTGAAAGAACATAGGTCCACACTTATTCCTCTTGCGGGTTATACACAATAAAGTTTTATTCTTTTACTGTGAATTCCCGTTGTTCAAAACCTTGAACAGATAAAAGACTGAGGAATGCTTAAACAATTAATTTGAGCTCTACGAAATATATTTCTGTTGTTAATAAATCGTCATTGCCTTGGAAAACATCAAACCATGATTAATCATTCACGAGACAAGAAGGAAATGAGCGTCAATGAAATATACATTGTCGTAAACTTTTGTGGTATAAGACGGTTTGGTTTGTTGTATTTTATGTTTGTCAACATTCCAGGGAAAAAACAATCAGTGGTAGGTGCCCTTATTGTGCAGAGGAGTTATAAAAAAACTCATTAAATTTATTATTATTGAACAAATACTAATATTTCACCGCTAAGAAACTGATTTTGCATCTCGAATTATGTCGCGCAATTTTTTATTTAGAAAAGGAATTGTGTGGTAAGTTGTCTGTCTACTTATTAATTAACATTATTTTACTTTTATTATATTTGTTACAATATCGACCAGAGTAACACGGATTCTGTGAAAAAATCAGGTACTTATAGAGCCCTGTGACAGGCAAACAGACTGCAGAGTCATATTGATTGGATTCACTTGTGGGTACTGAATCCTAAATACGATGTCTAATAGTAATGACTATACTAGAACGTTAATTCATCAGCGTAGATCGAGTACTCTCTCAATAATATTTATTTTAAAAAAATAACAGAAATATTGAAAAAAAAAACAAAAAACTTGGTATTATTTTTTAAAACTTTTTCATTATTCATGAAATCATAAAACTTTTGCAGTTCCTACGTTCCCTTGGGTTTCTTTACTTTTCAACTTTATTAAGAGCATTAGAGTCTCATTTTATATAAATAATAAATCCCCTAAAGACCATTTATCAAATTCACATTTTCAGTTATCAAAACAGACTTAATTACTTCAGAAAATCTTTGAACGAGTTTAGAGATAGGTTTCATAATTTTTAGATATAATTTTGTACTTCATTTTAGAGTGGGATATCAAAATAAATTAAATAATAAATTGATGATACTTGATTTTATAATTACTTCATAACCGAAATAGTAATTAATGAGAAAGCCTTTAAGTGACAAGACCAATTAACTATAAAAAAGGTCATGGACTAGACTTTAAAATATATAAGAATAGGTACACACAATCCTTTCAATTTGGTTTTCGATTATTCTTGAAATCATAAACTTACTCGTACCTCACTTACTTAGAGATTACCCACTAATTTAAATGCATAAAAGTCAAACATCAAATAAATAAATGTATTCCTTTTCAGATTCTAATGTATTTCAAATATATTCTAATCTGATGAATATAATAAGTAGAATGCTGAAAATTCAAATTCTGTCTGTATTAGAAGTTTATTAACAATATTAATTTTTTTAAGGATAAATTTAAAATTTGGAACATGAAAATTGGAAAAATCCGTTTTTTAGGGTTCCGTAGTCGTGACAAGGAATCTTTATAGTTTCGTCATGTCCGTCTGTCCATCCTCGGTTTTGCTTGGAGACTATTAGCACTAGAGAGCTGTACTTTTGTGGAGATATGTTTATCGATCATGTCGACAAAATGGTAGAATAAACTTTTGAAAAATATTTTTTTTAGGGTAGCTATGATGAAAAAATATCATCTACCCTATCGTGTGAGATATCGTTGATTAGGTCCTTTAAAATTATTTAGGGGTTCCTAAGACTATTTTTCGATTTAGCAATCCGTTTGCGAAATATTGAACTTTAAAAGTGCTAATTTTTGCAGTCAGCTGCAAGGTATCCATGAGGATTTTCGAGGAAAATGAAATCGGCGGTTATTATTCGTATTTAAAATAATAATAACATTGAATTGATCAATATCAATTCAATATTATTATTTTTGAGACGTAGTTTGACTTTGATTTAGGCATTTTATTTGAGATACATAGATTGATATTAATTGGTTTTTCTAATTTCCGATATAGAAATTATTTTCTCCTGTTCAAATACTAATATATTGTGGCAACTACAGGCAACAACGGAACCCTACACTGCACGTGGCATAACATGCACTTGGCCGGTTTTCTTCGATTATTGCATTTGTGGTCTAAAATATTTATCGAATACCTAGTCGTAGCAATTAAAATCATCTTCCTACCTACATATCATATCAATTTCTTTCTTCGACACAGGTTTTTTTGTTCCGAACTTGCGTGTGCGTTGCGATGTGTGAAATCGAATGACTTACAACTTACATTACAAATACGGACTGGTTGCGTCGATCGGAAAGAAAAAAAAATCAAAATAAAAGGGTCTCGCGGTCGTTGTCCTCGACACTGGCTGGCGACCAGAACACATTGTCTTATGCAATTTTGAATATTCCGGTTTGACCAACGTTTACTTGTTATAATATCCTTACATTATTGGGACCGGAGTTAAATGATGAACGTGCATATTACAGTAAAATGTGCTTTTCGGTCATCATGTTATGACCGACGTAAAATACATATGTGTTCTTTAAATCTAAAGAAAAGTTTACTAGAAAAAAAGTCCCGTCCGCTGCCTGGTCCGCGTAGATTTCTTTTCTAGTAAACTTTTCTTTAGATTTAAACATCTAGCAGTTGAATTCTTAAAAAATAAATAAAATCATAACTATAATTGCTATTTCTTCTTTCAAATGTTTAATACTTGAAAAAGTATTCATTTGACATTGTGGGTTACCTACAATGCGAAGAGATGGCGCTGCCTTGCAGCTTAAGGCTAGGAAAATTTCGATGCGGCTAATAGGGCCGTGGTAGCATAATGGTCAGTGCATTCGCCTTGATAGCGAAGGATGCGGGTTCGAGTCCCGTCCGCTGCCTGGTCCGCGTGGATTTTTTTCTAGTAAACTTTTCTTTATATTTAAACATCTAGCAGTTAAATGCTTAAAAAATAAATAAAATCATATGTGTTCTTATTATTTCATGTTATTTTATAAATTAACAAAACCCACTATTTATTTACTTTACTAGGTAGGCTTTCAAGAGTGTGGCATAGTGGATTTTCCGCTTGAATTAGAGCGCCCGTCTGGGGAAGTAACCTCCACCTTACAGAAGACCACAGTGAAATAACACTACATTTTGGTGGTGTTGTGTTTCTGTCGGTGAGTAAGGTTCCAGGGCTCCACGGGGTAGGGGATTGGGTCAGGGTATGCAATGGCACGAGTGATATATTTGATATCGCAAGCGTCTAGGCTTGGTGCCGCTTACCGTCAGGCGGCGTTAACATAAAAAAAAACCTATTAACTCATTTGCTTACAGCCCAGTCATTTTTTACTACTAATATCAAGTTAATTAATAAAGTTGTCTTGTAATTGTTTATCATTGTCGGAATCAACCTTCCTGTTAATGTTATAGTACATCTACTCTAATTCTTTATTGAAATTGACAGACGGGATGTGTGGTCCGAGTGATTTGTTTCCATCACTTTGTTACTTGATGGATTTTAAGTAAAGATAGGGAAAGCTTAATCCGTTTAGCTTACAGTTCAGAATCACTGAATAGTTTAATTTAAATTGCACAAGGACATTACTGTTGTTTTTTTTTAAACAATAATAATGTGTTTGGTTACACACATCCTAACTCTATACGTACTAAATTTCTAATTTATTTATTTACTAGTGGCCCGCCCTCGCTTAGCTTCGGTGTAGAGCTGAAGTGTAGACTTATTATTACTATATACACAATGAATTTCTTCATATAATTATAAACCTTCCATGAGAATTTATTAGATGCTGAAAAAAATTAAAAAAACATGTAGTTTAGGACCCATTGTAGAGAATGCAGCATTGCTCTGCTGTTAAAAAAGTTTGTCCCACTTACCATTGGTACTTACCAAGTGCATGGACTTATTATTAAACGCATCTAGTGACGTAGTGGTTTGTACACATCCATCATATTTACCACTCATAATTATTGCACTCATGATAACTTTTTATTGGTATGAAACTTGGGAATGGTCCAATCCAAAAAGTAATTTAAAAATTTAAATCCCGACTATATCAGTTACCTGCCTGTCTATCTGAGGTGAAGCCTTGAATAAGAAGTAATTTATTTAGATAAGAATGAAATACCCCGGGTACGAATAATGTGGCCTTGTTTGTACCAGGCGTTACTATTGAGTATTTTAACACGCAGATGTAGTTATATTATCATCATCATCAGCCTATTAATGTCCCCGCTGCTGGGGCACAGGCCTTCCCTATGGATGGAATAGGGAGATTGGGCCATGACCCACCACGCGGGCCCAGAGCGGATTGGTGGGTGCTAACGACTGCAGATGCAACCGGGACCAACGGCTTAACGTGCCTTCCGAAGCACGGAGGAGCTCGAGATAGTAATTTTTGGTCACCCATCCAATGACCGACCACCACCACCGACACAGCCGAACGCGCTAACCACTTGCGCCATCGAGCTCCTCTCGACTGTCGAGACTATTATTATACTTACTAGTATTACAAAGCTGGAGTCTGTTTAATTGTTTGTTTTTATTTGGTTGAACGCACTAATCGTAGGGACTCCTGGTTCGATTTGTTTTTTTTTGTGTTTGATAGTGCATTCATCAAGGAAGGCTATTATAGGCTATATAACATCACGCTACGACCAGTAGGAGCTGAGCATCGATGAAAAATATTGCAAAAACGGGTAAAAATATTCTATTTGTGAGCTACCATTGCGTGCGGTGGGTAAACGGTTAAAGTTACATAAAAATCATGTATGACGGAATTGTTCCCCTTTAATAGTTCTAAAAAAATTGTCAATGGCTTTAGTAGCGTACGAGATATAATGTTATTTTTTGTGTTTTTTTACACGTTGGGTTACATTATCGAAGTTTTCATACGGAACCCTAACATTTTTGAAAATTCTCTATAGCATTATGTCCATCAGGGATAATGTAGGATTCAAAATATATTTTTTTTCAAATTGGTCCAGTAGTTTATTAAATTTATTGTATTTTGCTGATGAAACTCTTATTAAAAAAGCCTTATTGAAATAATTTTAAGGTTCTTTATATCAAAATGATCTAAGGTTTTAATAAACGTTGATACTTTATTGATAAACGAGTGAAACGCCTCGAGCAGAATTTAGCACTACGCAAACATTGCGTCATGCGAAAGGTTTCGCGGTAGAGCGGCGGGATTGGAGGCTTCTGGAGTTTGGACAGGGGCCCAGGGAGGGACGAAGGAGGCTCGCAAGGGTTCCTATACACATATTCGGCGCGATTTATTTGATTACTCTTATAGCTTTGTTTATCGTCTAATGCGTTTTGACTTCGGATTCGGGAATTTAGGTCAGCCGGTGTAGCGATTATTTTCTTTTACCGGTAACATACGTCTTACTTGTATGTTGTATTTCTTGACAGTAAAGTTTTTCGCGCTGGGCTGGGTTTTGGTCGATAGCTCGTAGAACTTCGCAAGTATATGATATTGAGAGGGGTTATTTATTTTATAGTCTTGTTAAAGTCTGACATATTGAAGTAAATTTAATGTAAATGTTACCGATCGTGGTAAACATAGATAATAAAGGTTGCCCTTGAGAACCATATTTCATCTCGCAGGCCGTTCGCACCGCTCTTGATGCCTGAGTATACACAAACTGTTGAGCCTCCTTGAAATGCGACCGAAACACACACACACACTCCTGTTTGTGCTTTATGAACTGTTTTGTACCTATTTATGTACGTAGACGTTAGACACACGTGTTTTTTATGTTAAATGGGTGACAAAAAGCGTATTGCATACCTGGTGGTAATCGGGTACCATAGCCTATATAGGTTTGTTGCGATACCAAAGCCATCGCTCGCGCCGTTGCCTATTCTGACCCAATCCCCTTCCTCGTGGAGCCCTAGAACCATACTCAGCCCAAGATATATAACACTATCGAAAGGTAGTATTTTTTTATTGTGGTTCTGTAAGGTAGATGTTATTTCCCCAGACGGGCACTCCAATTCGAGCGGAAAATCCGCTACTGCCTACTTCTCTTATTACGTGTTATTATAATATAATCAAGAAACAATTATTTTTCTCATCGAAAATACATCGTAAAATCCAACTACGAACACGCAAATGACGACCACATTTTTGTGGATAAAAAATCAGAATGTTGCTTCTGTAGATGGCAATGCTCTCTTGATTGAAAAAAATGTTGATGACTGCTAAATTTAGTAGATATCTTCTTTGTATTTACTTTATGGGGATAGAGTAATGTAATTTATATCGTGGAGATATTTTATCGCACTCAATGATACGTTACTAAGTTTCCGTTAGTGAAAGCACAAAGCACTTATTAGCAGAGCAAACAATCATCTATTGGCGAAGTGGACAATGCTATATAGCATTGTCCACTTCTGCATCTGCATTTAGATTTACTTTAATATTGTGAATTTATAAACTCAGTTATTTTTTCAGGCGAATTCATAATATAAATAGAGCTCCAAGTTATATAACAAATATGTCTTTAAAATCGGTAACAAAGCGTGAAAAAACAAATTGAGAGGCATGCTCAGGAATAATAAAAATCGCATAAAATGGAATAGCATCTCAATATTTTGAGAGTAAATTTACTTTTGTATTTGCGCGAACACTTACAATAGGTACTATTGTAGAATACGTTTGCATGAATAAAAGCAATTGGTCTTTTTAAAATATCATTTGAAATGTTAGCTTACAATAGCCATAACAAAAAAATTGGTAGATATCCACTGTAATAAAGACAACGATTTTTTTAACTTCTTACATGGAAATTCTAAACCAATTAAACACTTCGAAACTCAGTTGAATGATTTGATTTTCTCATGCAACTAAAACATTGAATGAATTACATCAAAAAAGTAATGAGTGCATACATTCTGGAAGCAATAAAATCTCAAGATACAGAAAATAATCCTATTAAATTTATTCAGAGTATGCGTCCAATACGGTAGTTCTGATTATTTGCAGAGTTGTTTATTATATTGGCTTAAGTTTCTATCAGAAACCAGTCCTAAGTAAATAAGTAATAACCAAAATCTAAAAAAAATACGATATTTTCCCGGTTTTTGACATTGTTGCGTTCAGTACTCGAGGTCATAAACTTGGATTATTCATTGGGACATGATAAACTAGTCTGCAAAAAATTAGAACGCAAACTAGCCCATACCTTCAACCGGTAATTTTACTGGACTAAAAGATTTTACGCCGCAAATAGTATTATACCTAAGAAACTAGTTTTGTATTTCTGCTCGGTATTTGTTTTGTATTCGACAATAACAATGGGCATGGTTATTGTTATTTAAAACGTATTCTTGTTTTGCGGAAGTTGTATGAAATGACATTTCAGTAATATTGGTGTCGTATGAACGTACATAACATAGAGCGGTACCAATTCTTTTTGTTTTGGATGTCTGTTTAAAATAATATAAGTTGTATACGTCATTATATTCAGGTGATCTTTTATTTGTAATATTTGATGCTGTAGGCGTTGCATGAACTCAGAAAGTGTCAGTGGGTAGAAACATAGAAAAAATACTCAATTGTTGATAAATCACAAGTGTTGTAAGTGTTTTTGTATTTATCGAAGATTTGACTCTTTTGTGTTCTGTGTCAATGAAAAACTGATTACTTGCCTCATTATAAATCAACTCGCTCGCAACTATGTACTTAAACAAGGTCGGGACTAAACTATTATTAAAAATATCTATTCTCTCGCTACATTGTACGGAATTACACTGCTATTACGATTTTCTAGTATAGAGGAATGTGAAGATGCATCGATTTGTTTTATTTTAACTTGTTCATTCCGAAAGTGATACGGAGAAAAGTGGGTGAATGACCTTAATAAAACTAATGATAACTTTAGCTTAAACAGCATCCGTAAAGAAAGTGTAGCCACCAGCTAAAATACTTTCACATTTTGTGTGTAGTGTTTTAGACATAAAATTTTAGGATCCATAATGTCAAAAATTACAACTTTAAAGCATATATATATATATATATATATATATTTGCAATAATATATATATATTTACCACAAAACGAATGCAATAAAAATCATTAAATATATCCACTAGGTTCAATTTTGTTATCAAATAGTTTGTGCAACAGCGCTTCTGCCTTTTGTTCCATAGGTTTGAAATAATGTGAATAGTCTAGGGTTAAAATTATATGTATAAGTATATTATTTATTTAGTTTCCTTATACAGCTCTTCTTCGTTTGGAAGTAATTAAGTTTAGAGAATCAGTACTGTTTTCATAATATCATAAAGACAAGATCAATATATGTACGTATGATAATTAATATGCAGCAATTTTGCCAGAGAGCATTTCATCAACTAAATAGTACCCCTGCTAACTTGTATGTACCACAGTTTTTAAATGATTTGTCTCTTATTTGGATTGAATTCAATCATCAAATAGCAAAGTATAAAAACTAACTTCTATATTTACTTACTTTTTTCCAGTCTGTATTACCGTCGGCTTAGCGTTGTTTTGATTGCAATCATAATTCTTATATTTGCTCTAAATAACTTCTAACTTTGGAATTGAAAGAAATCATATTTTATATTTAATAATTTCTAGTTTTAAATTGAGAAAAGGTAAAAATATATATCATATAAACACACACACACACACACATTTACATACATAGGTGTTGATTATTATGGAACTTGCACTTATCAAGGTCCTTTTAGCATCGGACATATTTTATTTTCGTTTTATGCAGCAATCATACTTCATACATATATGCATGATTTAATCATAGGTGTTATCATCGGTCAAGGTGACGATAATAGTTAGCAGTAAAACATGTGGCACCATTCATTACATAGTGACAGTGTACCACGTACTTTTGCATTTACGAGTGCCTCACGACACATCCCTTGCGCTTTGACAGAGAGAACATCAAAGTTGTAACTGAATGTGACAGATAAATATAACATTAGCATAAATATCATCTCCCAACTATGATGCAGCATCACATTGTAGGTATACTTTTGCGCCCGTGTTGACTCACTACACTATTTTGAAAATAACAAAACAGCCAAATTGTATATTTGGCGGATGAGTTCATAAGTAGTAAAAGTTGAACGTGTTTCTTTTTTGCAATTTTTTTCTCATTATTATGGCTGAGTTTCATACAAACTTAAAGTACTAGCCAATGAAAAGTTTTCACTAATAAAAGCATTTAAAATTGTTAATATAGATTGATATTTTTTTGCAAGTAGAAGTTTTTTTTACGAAGTGTCTAGAAAGTGTTATTCATTAAATCACTTCATAAAATTTCAAGTGTTTTTTTGTAGTTACACTTTTCGGAAGTTTATTGTGTTAACCCCTGACATGTTAAAAAACTTTGATGTTCTGATCTACATTTGAAAACGTTTTAACGCAGTTTAAACTGCTCCTGTTTGATAATTTGTTGGAATAAAAAATCACTTTGACAAGATTACACTATAATATCTATGTAGCAAAACGGGCTAACATTGTTTTTTCTTATGTGAGGGACTTACAAAACGTTAAGAAGAAAGCCGGCGTAAAATTGATGTAATTATTTTGGGATGCGTAATCACATGACAGTAGTTCCTTCGTAGAAATAAAATACTGAAGAATCCCAATGTATTATAAAACCAAAATACTGTGGAAATGTAATTAATACAACAGATCTCGTCTTACATTTTCACAAATGTAAACAGCAACAGTTGCAAGCAATTTCCACAACTAATTTGTTCTGATAACTTTAAGTGCAGAAGCGTCGACGAGTTCGTTAACTCTCGTTAAACATTTTGGAATTCCAATCTTGTTTTGCACTGTACAGGTTTGACTGTCACGAGTTCAAGTTAAGATGAGTGCATTGCTTATACTGTATGTAAATTGTATGTGATATTAACGTGGATCTGTTGAATACTCATTATAATTCAGTAATAATAATTATGTCGCGTTACATAAAAAAATATCTTCGATTTTTTTAATGACTTCCTCAAAAAAAAGGAAGTAATCAGAACTTGTTACAAAAATGACTTACATTGAGTCTGATATATTCTGATGGATATTTATTGCATGAAACTTTAAAGTAATTTTCAAGTGATGTTATAGGTGGCGCTAATCTTGATTGCGCCTAAAAATGAAGGGCGAATGAACGAACACTGAAACCTAAATATTTAGCCCTCAATATGTACTCAAGAATGAAACTTTCTGATTTCACCTTCCAAATTAGTATTTATTTTTTAATATCTGTATATAAATAAAAATGAATCTCCGGAATTTATGCACTCGCTCCTTTTTGTGTACGTTATCCGTCAGGGCATTAATCTAATTGACAAAAAGGCAGTATGAAGTTCGCCTGGTCTGCTACTTTTAAAGTTTTTTTTAAATTTGGGAAGTAGCAACCTGTCATGAGAGCACTTAAGAGCTTTTACCAAATAATCAAGTACGACAAATAGTTTCCATTATAACATTATAACAGATATATCGAGCAAGTATTAACGAGATCACGTCCCGCGCAGATATTTTGGGCAGATATGTTTTTATCGCTGGTTGACTCATCATTAACAACCTCACAAGTATCTTACAATACGTTCTTGATGAGTTATTACGATCGATCGATATCAAAACTATTGTGTCTAATAAAATTGATGAAACATTACAAATGATTTAGCAACGAAAAAGTCTATGTGATACCTGAAAAAAGGATATTTTTGCTTAGCTCTAATAAGAGTTTTGAGTTTTATTTAGTAATGTTTACAATGTAAGGAATATCTAAAAGTACATAATACCTATTTAACTTTTAGATCCAGGTCTTAAACTTTTGTTTCAGACTTTTGTTGAAAATGCTACAAAATATTCACCCGTTTTGTAATTAAATAAAAATATTAGTTAGTGGAGCTTATCGATCGACAGTACCATAAGTTTTTTTCGACATTTACCTGACGCGCAAAACACTACAAAAATATATTTAAGAAACATTTTTAAAATCAGTGGAAACGTTGTGCATGACCTTCAGGATATAATTTTCCTGATGCATCTGTTTAACTGTTTCAGTAGAGTATAAACAAACAAAAAAGGGTTTCTAGTTTTATATTTTTTGAATGCCTAAATCTAAATCGCTGTATTTGGCGAAACTTCTTTACCTAATTTAATTAGAGAGTGCCAAGAAATATGAGTATTATTTGTTTAACCGCGATCGAATATGCGATGCGACTGGACGGATCAATGCCCTGGTTCTTATTTAACATTCACCAGACTGAATACAAGTGACTCTAATGTATTTTTTGCCTGTTCTCTTATGTCTCATATAACTGGCGACTACTGTACAAACTTTAATCAGGTTGATCACAAATAGGGGATCAAAGATTTTTTGACGTGACAACGTCTTAAATTAGGTTGCGGCTGGGAGTCACTTATGAAAAAGTGTAACGCTCGGTAACGTTACGATGAGTCTCTCGTGTTAAGTTTAAGTTTACATGTACAATGTTTTAGTAAACAAAATATATTTCTATAGTTAAAATTTGTGCAATTCTTATTTTCATTCAATTCCTTGTTCCTATTGTGCAATTTAATTATATTCATATCAATAAATATTCTACCGAGAAAAAGACGTTGTCACGTAAAATCTTCGCCCGTAAAACCGACTTTACAGGCAACCATTTTTTGTCAAACTAAACTAACATCCAAACTCCAACTTCCACTTCAAAATACTATTCACACGGGTCAACTTGTGTCATATAAAAATAGTTGATTAAACTTTGTTGCACATACTGTCATGTTTATTATTTAGATAAACAACTTTTAAACAGTTGTAGCAATCCATGTGTTACAACGGTAGCTGATATACAAATATCTTAATTTAAATCTCAGTTGGGATCTTTCCAAGTTAACGGAAGCTGTCAAAAGCTGTAAGTTTGCTGAAATCTGATCTGTAGATGTTTAGAACAGAATATATTGAGAATGCTTTCATTACACGTTTAAAGAGTATAGATATTTGTAGCCATATTTATAGAATTAAAAGTGTATTGTACTGATACACATATCTTGGCTTTAGCATCCGTCTAAATAACGGTACATGATTGTGAGGGCAGAAGACAATTAGGTGTTAGTGGGTCAGTTTCTCGAATGATTTCTCTTGTATGGATTGTAACTGTATGTGATGTTATTTTTTGCATTCATACCACACTGATGCGTAATGACGCCTGTCAAATGTAAGTCGATTTGGTAGCTTCCATGCTGAGTAAATGAATTGGAGAAAGTTTGAAAACCAAATGTTTTCATTTTGGTAGGATTTCGTTTGTTTTAAATTCGAAGGTTGGGTTGGTTTTGCGGTTAGCAACATATTCGGTGAAACCCTGTGAAATGGCATTTTGTTCGTGTGATGAGCATTTTTATGGCATTATTAACCTTTGATATGTACTTCGTCAAAATTTCTTGCGAGGTATCAAATTATTCAGTGATTCCAAGCATGTGAGTTGCAACTTGCAACTTTATTGTCCATGTAGATTTTAGAATTCTAATCTTTGCAGAACCTTAGATAAGATAGACAGGTATCTGACATGCTTGTCCAATTCATAATCTATCAGTATTCTTAATTATGAATAAAAAAATCAATTCAGCTTTTTCGGCGTGATAGGTTTATCAACAAACATTTTATACATTTTACTACATAGAATAAGCAGTTAAAAGAGGATGATATTATGATACTTCGGGTGTGGCAAGAAAGCGTATCTTAGTCAAGCTATGTCCTAGTAGCCAATTACTATCAGGTGGGCCAAATTGATCAAAAAAGCGAGGTAGAGCATAGTGGAATTCGCAGATCGAATTGAAGCACCGATCTAGCGGAACCACCTCTACAACTCAGTCTTACAGAAGACTGCATTTAAATGATGCTATTGGATGTTAATGTGTTTCTGTCAGTGAATTAGGCTTCAGGGCTCCACAGGGTAGGTAACTGGGTTTAGGCTGGTAAGGTTAGAATGTATGGAGGAGTAGGTACACTTTACTGTAATATTAGCATTTTCTGCTATTATATTGCACTGATACTTAAATCAGATAATGTTTATCAAAAAAAGGGTCGTCTGCAAAAATATGAAATTAAAAAAAATATTTCTTTTATCCATAAAAACTAAATGTATGGGAGTTGTGCACGAATGGTAACTGTCTTAATGAATAGATAGAAAGTACGATACGTCATTCATTAATCACGGTAAAAAGTTTATGAAGTTTGGGATGGAATAATTTTGTGTCCAATCATCAGTTTAATCAATTTTTTAGGTTACTGTTATAAGTAAAACTTATAATCAATTGTATAGCTATTAAAAAGAGTATGCATCTTAATGCTAAAAATATACGTCTTTAGAAACAGAACGGGGTCGTAAGTACTGATATATACCTTGCCTACTAATTTTTTGCTGTCTTGGAGAGCTCGTAGGGTAAACACCCCTGACACCGGTCAGCAAGCCAGGGGCAGACTGCTTGTCTGTCAGTCCTAGTTACGGCGCCGAGACAATTCAAACATACCTCGCACAATAACAACAAAATAAACATTTCGCGTCTTTAATTCTTTCAGCTCCATGTTGACTGACTTTCTATTAACTAAATTCTTAAATGGATTATTTTGTTGTCGACGTTTTTATTATGGTATGGAGTTATCTGACACCCTGGATTAACAAATAGGCTACGTTTTACTGCGGGAAAATATCCCTAATAAACCGCGGGTAACACCGCGGGGCACAGCAAGTCATTATATAAAACAAATCTATTTGAATATTTAAATGTCTTGCGAACACGAAACCTGTAAAGGATCTGAAACGTCAGAATCGCAACTTATAGTCGTTATTGTAGCTGCCGAAAATTTTACTAACTTATTTTATTCTTCATTTGATTATAGTTTTTTTTTTATGTTTATTATGTTCGCTGCTTCTGCGTATTGTAATTTACCGCTTTCATTACAAAATATGACATTGGAAAAATGTTGTTCTCGTGACTTTTCCGGGTTACTACATTTCATGCGTATACTTAGAGAAATTGTAAACGGATGGAGTTAGCTGACACCCTGGATTAACAAATAGGCTACGTTTTACTGCGGGAAAATATCCCTAATAAACCGCGGGTAACACCGCGGGGCACAGCAAGTCATTATATAAAACAAATCTATTTGAATATTTAAATATCTTGCGAACACGAAACCTGTAAAGGATCTGAAACGTCAGAATCGCAACTTATAGTCGTTATTGTAGCTGTCGAAAATTTTACTAACTTATTTTATTCTTCATTTGATTATAGTTTTTTTTATGTTTATTATGTTCGCTGCTTCTGCGTATTGTAATTTACCACTTTCATAACAAAATATGAAATTGGAAAAATGTTGTTCTCGTGACTTTTCCGGGTTACTACATTTCATGCGTATACTTAGAGAAATTGTAAACGGATGGAGTTAGCTGACACCCTGGATTAACAAATAGGCTACGTTTTACTGCGGGAAAATATCCCTAATAAACCGCGGGTAACACCACGGGGCACAGCAAGTCATTTTATGAAACAAATCTATTTGAATATTTAAATGTCTTGCGAACACGAAACCTGTAAAGGATCTGAAACGTCAGAATCGCAACTTATAGTCGTTAGCTGCCGAAAATTTTATTAACTTATTTTATTTTTCACTTGATTATAGTTTTTTTTTATGTTTATTATGTTCGCTGCTTCCGCGTATTGTAATTTACCCCTTAAAGACACTTTCATAACAAAATATGACATTGGAAAAATGTTCTCGTGACTTTTCCGGGTTACTACTACTAAGATTCTAAAGTTAGCCTAGTAGAATCGACACACTGTTCTATGTAGGCACATCAATTCAACATAGATATGTTTAGATATATTTGCTGAATTATTAATTCGTTTATTCCTATCCTACCTGTCATAGAAATACAAACTTTGTTACGTATTCCAAGTTGGGTAAGACTTCAAAACATATTGAGTGAGAATAGTTTCATGTCAATAATTAACGATGTTATCCCTATTGCCACATGCGGACCCCGTTCGACTGACGGTAACGTCAATTCGAGCATAACCTAACAATAATTAGGCATACCACCTGCGGCCGGAGTGGTAACGATGCGCGACTTCGAATAATACTAATACTAATCATTCGACTCCACGAATCATTCGACCAAGTCGACTGCGCTTCATATCATTCGACTGGAGTCGAAGGTATCGGGCGGCGACTAACCGACTCTCGATCGACTCGAGCTTGGTCGGGCGAACTCGACGAGTGAAAAAGATAAGCAGAGTCAATAGGATACTACTTTCAATCGTTGTTTAATGATTATGTCGATATATGAACTCTTTATATTAAAAATATATATAAATCAAGTAATAATAAACAAATTCACTGGTAAATACAGTTTTCGCCGCCAAGTACGAACGTACGGAAACTAACTGAACTAAGGCAAATGATGAACGAACGAATGAATAAACTAAGCTTATTCGTTGCACTCTTGTAAATTTGACATTAGTATTACTAATTAGTAGTCGTTATTCGAATAATGACATTAGTATACTACTAATTTGCCTTTCGAATAGCCAAATTAGTAGTTACGAATTAGTCGAAAGGTAAAATCATTCGTAGTCGCGCATCGCTACGGAGTGGTCCCCGTGACACCGATTGGCTCAACTGAATTTTTAATCAGCATACATTATGCTTCATTGTTCCCATTACAACACAAGTCTAATTACAGTAATATCCTTTGAGTACTACCTTCGCGTCTACGAAACGCACGCAATGCTCAGGTCATATTGACTACAAATCGTAGCAAACGCTTCGCAAATTCATATTCTTATTATTACGCCAAACTTTTAGTTAAATGAAATGGTATTTCCTTTTTTTTGTAATTCCCAGGTTCGTTGGTATGAAGGGATGTTATAATTCAGTTATAGTTAGGCGTTTATAAATTCAATAAATGCCAAAAATAACATTTTATGTATTTATGCTATTGCGTAAAATTAAATTCAAGGACATTGTCTAGATTCATTATGTTAATTAGTCTTTAGGTTTAAGGTCAAAATCAAACTTAAGTCCCTAAGTGTTTACATTCGCCAAATTCTACATATTCTATTCTACTCTACATAAATGTAAATTAACAATTTAAAACTTTCATTTTTATTAGTCGATTCATATTCATGTTTTTTTATTAGATGTTTTATTATTTAATAAACCTATAATAAATGCGTCATATATTTTCTAAACCATGTTTATCTCAGGTAAAATAGATTTTATGAAACTAGTTATACAAGAGTCGAAAGTAATTTTAATTTATTTTGCAACTTATTTGTGTCTGGTGAAAACAAATATTACTTAAAGTTAAGGCATTACATATAATTAAGATGTTTTAAATAAAATAATTATATTTATCGACTAGCAAATTACTAACTACATTTTCCTCTATATAAATCTTGCAACTTCTATTGTTCTTATCCGATTAGGAAAAGAAATGCTAAATATGTTAAGGTAATTGTTTTCTGTTTATGTCAAATTATAACTTATTGCGTTTACAGGAATAATAAAACTGCATAATGTTTTTTAAACTATTCACCTTATAATTACTCAGATATTGAAATGACTTCACTGTATCAATAAACAATAATCACTGTTTTACATAAGTTACTTATCACGCTAGATCGTTGCTTAATGTCGTATGGACGGCATAATTCAAACATTCGATCACAGCCACTCGATACTATAAAAAGTCTCATACAAAGTCCATTATGCGTGCGCGCATTGCACGGGAGATGCGCTCGAGGCGCGGCGGGATAACTTTGGCGTCAACGCAACCTTGACATTTGGCGGAGGCGCTCGACAGCGCGGCGTCGCACCGGCGCTGGCGGCCACTAGCCCCATCGGCGAAATCGGTTGTATTGCGGTACAGCCAGGTACGGGTACCTCGCCGGTACCCTCACGTTCTCTAAGTTGTATCCTCGACGCGTTCGCACTAATTCTTCTCCATTTGCACTTTCCACTTTCTTTTTTGGATACGATAATATCGTTAGGACATTCGATTCTAATATCACATTGTCCGATGCGACCACATCATCGGGTTTCGTTCTGGTTATCAGTTTTCCTCTATTCTTTTGTGTGGCCAGCTGCTGCTCATCCAATACATATTCGAGCAGCTTAGGATGTTGGTTGTGAGTGCTGTCGATCTCTCTTTCGTAGCCGAGACGGTCCCGAGTCACAGCGAGCGCGGGCGCAGCTAGCGCGAGTGCGATCGCGAGGTACGCGTGCATGTTGCGGTGTGTATCGACTGTTTGAGCCGCGCGGGCCCAACACACATTTTATATATGCGAGCGATCGATACGATTCGTTCCCAATTTAGGTAGATTTTTTCATGTGATCGTATAGGCGAAGTGCGGCGCTCTCGAACTTGGAAGTGTTCACGGGATATGCAGATGCTGGAGTTTGTGGATCGCGCCGCCCGCCGCCGTCGCCAGCGTTTTGGATGTATCCAGCGATTGCTTGGCGCAATTATTCACATGATGTGATGCACCGGTGGTTACGAACGCTCATGAACCTTGTTCCACTTACATTAGCCGACATTACCCGACGTTACTATAGAACCTGCAAGGTGACCATCGCACCTGTGCTGGTGTGGTGGCGGACGCTCATTATCACACCTTGTATCTAATGTTGTGGCCATTCAAATCGATTTACATGCTCTTACATAAATGGGCATAATTAGTATTTCGCACTTTTGTTTAATATATTTTTTATGCTTAAACAACGTTTGTGCTACTTGCTTATCTAACTGCTAAGACTTTGAAAGCAGTCTATCTAATATATCTTATATCCTGTAGGTACAGCTGTAATTTCAAAGTTTAAACTTTATAAAAAAATATATAACATTATTATCCTATTTTATTGACTCTCTCAAAAATAAAATGTTGATAGTAAAATTATAAAGTAAAAACAAACAAAAAGAAACACCAATGGTTTTTGAGGGTGTAGAACGTATCTCATCAAGTAATCTTGGCAAACTAATTTATATTGCCATGTATATCGTCGTCAATTAAGCCAAATGATGTAAAAGGTAGCTGGATTTTACAACAGTTATATTTTTTATTTATCTAACAGGAATCTATGTTTGATAATAGAAAATTTTACACAATAACGATAAATATTTCGCCGTTGGAAGTATTATCAAATCGATTGTTTTATATATTGTTTTATAAATAATTTGGATAAATCTTTAGAGATGACTCGCCTCCGTTGCAGCTGTTGTATTATTAAATTCCATTTAAATATGTCCAGACAAATTCATTACTTAAACCTGCAGGCTTGACTCCAATTTGTGCTCTCTGCATAACCACCTTAAATTGCGCATTTATAGACATAGAACACGACTTCTTCAAGGATATTAATAACAACTGTGGATTATTTACAAACCTAAAGTAAATTCAATATAAGTTAAAACCACATGTTCAGTACATTTTTAAATACAATATTTAAACAGAAATAGAATATGTAAAATTTTATTTCCACCAATAAGTATAACTAAAATATGTCTTTTCCACCTTACGATTAACTATAACATAACGTTTACAGACATTCCCATTATAAAATACTTCATAATTTTACTCACAATTTAATATCAACATAAAGAGAAAATGCGTCGAATACCGCTGGGTCCAGGCAGGCATTTTAACGATTAATACCGTGATGTATCTTTAATAGCCGTAGTTACTTTAAGATTTGTACTTGGCCCAGTGTTTTGAAATAGAAAGCCGTAGTTTTACTCATTGTTCCGGAACTAAGATATCGAGGTCATGTCCAAAATATCGATAGAAAAACCTGAATACAGGAAGCTGTACAGGCAGAGCAGCCGACCTTCCGAGATCACACTCGCCCGGCGATTACTTATAAGTAAGTAAATTAATGTCGATTAAGCCTTAATGACTGATACAAATGTAAACAACACATTAGCTAGTCGATGCAATGTTTACAGGTGCTCGAAAACGAGGTCTAATGAATAAGTAGTTACTGCCGTTTTATTTATAGTATACATACTAGTAACTCGTAGACTGTATAGCGAGGAAAGTGGACGGGTCCGTTTAAATTTATTTTAATATTATCGAAATCTCCATGGGCAGTATGCAGATGAGATTAAATGTTGAGTTCTTTTATTCAACAGATATCGAATAATAAACGCAGTACGTATTCAGATATGAATTTTGAATTTTGATTAAGTATTCCATTTATATTTAATGGTAATGAGAAATCAAGTTTCGGATGCAGTAATAGCGCGGAAATAAGTTCAATGTAAACGGAACTAGACGGAAGGTAGATTAAGAATATGTAACGAGTGGATTGGAAGCAGCCAAGGTGCCTCGGCACCGGCGTCCACCGACTTCCGAATTTATTCATTGGGAAGAATTAAACATCGAGGCAATATTTGATTTGTAAATGGGTCTCTGGATAGCCAACAGCTAAGGATCATTACTTCAGAAACGTTAGCTTGGAGCGAAGACGAGATTACGCGAACGAACGACCGATGACAAACATTTGTAAAATACTTCAGAGATGAAAAAGGTTTTAGACATCCATTCTATAGGTTCTCAGCGAGTCACTTAAGATCGCGTTTTGATCTGCTGTCGAGTGATTAATCGGTGCCACCGTGTGAATGAAATATAATTGTGGTTACAAGGTAACCTCGCGTACAGACAGAGATAAAACTAATCGCGCAATTAATTAAATTACTCTTCTTGAAAAAAGCGGTCGGAGCCGGTTCTGGGCCTGGGATCAAATGGTCGCAATTACGTGTTCACAAAGCCTCACGCCGGGCGGCATGTGGTCGGGCCGGGCATGATATTTTCTTCACAATGCGTACTAAACGACATACGCCCAAGGACTCGTTGGACAATGCGAGGAGCGTTGCGTCTTCCGTGTTTTTGTTTCGTTCCACGTTAATCGTACAGTCGTTATTAGAATATTAATATTATGTATACTGTATAAAACAAATCGATACTTAATAGAGTACTCCTTTGTTTCACGTGTTATCTTTTTTGTGGCATTTTTTATAAGAAAAGCACGTGATAAAGTTTGATAGCAATGATTCTATTTTACTATATTAATTCCATATCAAATCTGGGGAATTTCGATATAAAAATAACGTAGTAATCTTAACGTGTTCGTAATGGGACTATGTAATTAGTGAGACGCAATTCGAACAATAATTTTTGGATTGACGTAATTCAATTATATGATTCATCAATATTTGTTACGTGTTCATTAGTGGATCTTTCAATATCGAATACCGAGTTATTTTTTATTTGATTGTTGACTGTAGATACAAACCTGCAATATATAGTGTCATTTATTTCAAATTTATTATTTAGAAAAGTCAATAACTTATATGTATTTAAATGATATGCTTACTTAAAGGCCTCTTACACAAGCTAATATTATGGAAGATAAGTGCTCAATTAAGCGAAGTGTAATCGGTTACATATAAACCATGGTTGATTATATTTATTAACATTGTGTTCATGTAACGGTCCATTTGTATGATTGAATGTTATTGTTCACATTTGTTTGCAATATTTCATTCGCACTAAATTTAATAGATTTAATATCATGAGATTCTGTTATCACACATTAAGTTATCACAACTATTTTTGGTACGGCTTTAATTTATTGAAATCAAATCTGATTGAAATTTTGCATTGAAAAAAAAGTCAACTACACTTTGGTCAAAACCCTGGGAAACAAAGTGCTTTCTGATTTTTTGACATCCATTTCTTTATGGTTTTTTGAGCGTGTATTAAAACTTAAAAATATTATTACCCTTGAAAAATATTTTGATGAGTGTGTTAACATTTTGGGATGCACAGTCCGTAACAGAGAAGTTTGTTTTTACTCATCGTTTATGCTTGTCGCTTGCGTTGCGTGACGATAGACGCTGGCTTTGTCTACCACTCTCAAGGTGCGTTCATACAATGCTATACTATTGCGCTGTTTAGTATGGCGCGTATAGCAAGCCCGTACAATATCAACGGCGAGTATAAGGCCATTCGTTACAGTGTGCTATGGCTATGCTATATATACATACTCTCCTGGCACATATTCTAAGATTCTTTATTCAAATTGGAAGCATAATACTACTCTTTTTTCCCCTAATATTAAGGACTTTTTTTTGGCTGTGGAGAAAAACGGACGAAAGAATCCTCACAGTGTCAAATTATGCAACAATGTTTACAAAATATTATATTCTGTCGGGGAAATCGTTCCTGGGGATGTTTGTTAGGTGCAGGAGTTTTGTATGGTTCTGATGGGTAGGGCTCTGCTCATTTTACCGAACCCTTGGGCTAGAGAAAATAAGTGGGGATACCGGAGTCTCAGATACCCTGGTCGCACTTCTTCCGGTGGTCGAGGGAGTCGTCATGCCTTTTCCAGATATGAAAAAAACGTGTTATATGTAAAAGTATGGTGCGCGATATCGAGCTACGAGCTATAAAGTATAGCGTAGTCTGAACGCACCTTCATGCGGCGGTCATTGCTTCCTGATGTGGCTCATCTTAGCAGTGTTTTGTTTTGTTTCGTTCTTCACATGCGTTTGCGCAATTCACACGATTAAGTATCAACGTGTCAGCGCGTTATTATCATTTTGTTTTGGCGTGATTTCGTTGCTGTATCACTGATTATGTTCGATTGTCGAAAGTTATTAATGAAGAATAAGACAATTTATTAATATAGTTGAATAATGTTGACAGCGGCATAATCTTGCAATTTAATATCTAATTAGTAATTTGCTAAGACTTTAAAAAAACATCAATGAAATTATAATATGGATTATAAATAGGTGCTGTATATACTTATTTCTTTATTATAGGCAAAAATACAATATGTTATTGCAGAAAAATATCCTTTACATAATAGGCAATTATTATTATCGTACCTCTTTTGTATTTTATTCTAACACTTATATGAAGCCATTCTTGTCGAATATGATATGATAGATTTAGGCCCTGCCTATTCCATCCATAGGGTCGCCCTGTGCTTCATCAGGGACCTTTATATCACGTATCGAGGTCGTCTTTATCCCAGTGAATACCTCTCTATACTTTTAAACAGTTCAACGCATTCCAATTTAAGACCAAGAATGAGGCCTTCTATAATAACTAGTGGGTGCCTGCGCCTTCCTCTGCGCGGAAATAATAGTTTCCCATACAAACTTTGAACCCCCGTTATCTAACACACACTAACACCCCCTGAAGATGTGATTTTTGGAAAATAATTTATAAGCGTACGCCTATAACAACCAATAGGTACATGTGTACCAAATTTCAAAGCAAAACGTTCAGTTATTTGAGCTATGAGTTGATAGATCAGTCAGTAACGGTTGTCTTTTATGTGTTTGGTTTTTGTCCTCAGATGCCATGGGAATCATCCGAGGAGCAGATGGGAGCACCCCGCGAGATGCGCATCCACGTACAACGCGTGATCGCCATCCCCGCACCCCATAATATGCCCCCACCCCCAGAGGGCATGGGCCCCTTCGCGCCCCCACCGCCACCGCCTCAGCAACACCAACAGAACGAGGTATGTTGTTAACTAGGCTGATAGGGTACGGCGAAAGATTGAACTGGACCTGGACCGCTAGGGAAGTAAATTAATAGAACCTAGGGACGGAAGTAACCCACCTTTAACAGTACAAGTAGGGTACAAGTCCGAGCTGTGTTGCGGGCTAGCGGTTGCTCAGGCAGCATTGCGGGCGTGTCTAAAGATTTAAATATCATTGATCGTGGTTGAAGCATGTCGGCATGCCACTACATTGCGGTTCGTGACACCACTGGCGCTGCATTCTGTGCTGCGATTGCTACGCGCCACGACCGTAGTGCATTTTACATTTTGCGGTTGCAGTTTGCAGTCTGCTGCACATCTCGGACTTGTATCTTTAAGAAGACTGCAATGAAATATCCTTACCTAACCTTCTACCATCCTTTCTTGGTTGCTGATCCTCCCATTTGCACCAAACGTTTCTCAAATACTTTTATAATGCGTACAGCGTCTGTATTTCCGAGGACATATAATTCGACTCTTTTTCCACTTCTGGGTAAGCTCACTTCACCGTATAGATCCCATTTCTGCTCTTGGGCCGGATAGAGGATCAAGATTTTACCCATTAACAAATAAAAAACACCACATTTGAGTAGTAAGGTTTTGTGACATGGTTGAGTGAGTCAGGGTTTCGTGGAGTAGGGATGGGATCGGAGTAGGCAATGCTGGAGTCACAAGACCGACTAACTTCTCAGTCTCGTGTCTACGGTGCCCGTAGGATCCGCAACGCCAAGAGTAATTAGAGTAAACTTTATTCGCGTACAAAAAGTGTTTAAATAAATGATTGGTGTGCTTGAAAATAAGAAAAAAAACTTTCTACAGTGTAAAAACGAGTTTCATATCATATATCTCATATATAAAAGTATTGCAGTTAAAAATTATAAAGATTCTACACGAACAGCAAAACATCTTAACAATCGTCTGTCTGGCTGCAAACTAAGTCTGAAGTCTGAACTATTGACTGAAGCTAGCGGTGGAGGATTGTATTCGCTGTCATATATTTTCTAATTGATGCAGTGATTTTGTATTATTTTCATTATACTTTTACCGAAAATTAGGTGTCTCGCAGGAATTTAATAAAATGTAGATTTATTATAAGTACTTAAATGTTTATACGTAGTAGGTACTTATAGTGGAGTCATCATCTCCGACTAATGAAAGAGTCAAAAAACTTTGTAGAGCACTTACAAAAAAGTGTCCGTTATTTGGTTATTCACTCTAGATTACCTATGCTCATGTTAATGAATGTAATAGTAGGTATTGGCGAAGCAGACAACAAAAATCCCGTAATGAAACTTGACTTAATGTACAAATAATGTTGCCTAGGAACAATGGTACATTTGATCGACGTGCGAGGTGCACGTCGATTTTAAATTAATTTTGCTTTAAAATTTCTTTTTTAATCACATTATATTTGGTGTGATAATCTCTCATTATGTTATTACTGTTTGTTCGTAATATTTTAAAATGAAGCTTTGGTTGCTCTAGTTACATTTCAACGTAACACAATATTTAGGAATTTCAGTATCTATGTTTGAATGTTTATTAAGTTGCGTACAGATAGCGCGTTCCTTTGCTAACGGGACACGCTGGCAACGCTTTCATCGGATACGCATTCAGCTCCTGTCTGTACAGACCGCCGCGAACCTGAACGCGACAAGCGATCCATAGCGCTACGCTTGCCCCACCTGTCATTATTCACTATTGAAACTTGATGCGTTCATTTTGCCGTCCAAATACAACGTACCCGGGCGTGCGAGTTTCCTTTGACGCGCGGCCAAAAACCGACTGATGGTGACTCTCCAGGGTGCGACTCGCTAGACTTGCGCTGCACGCGTTCTCCAAGAGTGAACGCGTAGCCACAAGTAGTATGGATAGAACGCGATAATTGTAAGCTGCGTACAGGTAGCGCAATCCAAGGTGCACGTATTCGACTACGCGTACCCTGCAACGCCATATTATTTACTTGTAACTATGCGCACCCTCCACGAGTTGCTATGGGTATGTATAGCGCGTCCAGAGTACGCATAGTCGGCTACGCGTTCCCTGGAACGCGCTATTCGTACGCAGCCTTACATTATATTTTCCTAAAAATATAAGTAATTTTTATTTTAAAATTGTATGGCAAACATTCAATGGAATTGAGGGTGAATGAAATGTAAATTGCGAGTTTTGTTTACATTATAATATTGACCTATGTAGTTATTTTTGGAACTGGAAACCATGATTTTACCGAATAAAGTAATCGTTAGCATTAAGGCTTTTTCTTCGTCATAGGTATTGAATTAATTTGTAATGAATGTCTATAAAGTAATCATAAGGTCAGAGGAAAGTTATATATGACTAGCAGCCGCCTGCGACTTCCTCTGCATTAACTGCGAACCTGAGATTTTCCGGGATTCCGAGAAAGGTTTTAGTGGGTCACCCTTAAAAGATAGACATATGCTGTCGCGGTTTTTTTTATAACAAAAATAAACGGGGACAAATTGTTCCCATCAATCATCATGATTTTTGTGTAACTTTTACCGTTTGCGCAGCGCACGCATAGGAAGGTCACAAGTGATTTTATTTTCACGTTTTTGCAACATTTTTCATTGTAGCTCCGCTCCTATTAGCTACGAGCGTTACATTATAATAGCTTTTATCGATACAAGCACTATCAAATACAAAAATATTGTTTTCAAGTGGGACCAAAAGTTCCCGAAATTAGCGCGTTCAACCAAACAAAGAAACAAAATCTTTAGCTTTATAATATTAAGTATAGATAGCTGTTTCAAACAAAACTCAAGTTGATACGACGGAAAATAGTTTTTCATTAGTCAACTCCGAGATTTAGTTGGGTTTTCATTTAAACGGGAACATTTCTCTCTGGATTCAAAATGTACATTATCACTTATTGGTATACCTATACAAATAAGGTTCATTCATGATTCAATGAAAGTAACAGAAATATTTGCTTTTCTTCGGTGTGTTGAAAGTGTATTGCCATTTATGTATATTTTATCTTCTTTTTAACTGTTATTACCATATATATCCAGGTAGACTATAGTACTTATTGGCACTGCAATGAAACAAAAAATATGACACGTGTTAAAGTAGGTCTGTAATTTATAGCAGTCGCCCGCAACTTCGTTCGCCTTTTTTGATGGCATCTCAATTTAAGGTACGATTACAAAGTAATACCTTATAATTATCCAATCAATGTGCAACGTCTATATAAATGCCCGAAAACTAACTGTCATTTCGTGAACTAACTACATAGCTCTATCTTACTAAATAAAAGATATTCAAATTGATTCGAACTCTAAAACCATTCGATTCGCTTTCTATTCTAAAATATAAATAATATATGGGATTCCAATTTTACATTATTATATTTAGATACTTATCTACACCTATCTATCATAATAAAGTACAATAATTATATAACACACACATGATTCATAAACTGCTATTGTAACTTTGTAATCCTATATATTTATATGAGATTACAAAGTTATTTATGCAGTTAGTATATCTAGAAAACTGAGCCGAAATTGTAAAATATTTTAGTTTTACCTTGATTTATACACTAAACACTAAATGTGAAGCACTAAATGTGAAAAGTTTTGATGATCGGTCAGTCAGTCAGTGAGTGGCAAAATTAAGGAACTTTGACTAGTTATAATTCTTGAAGTACTGGCTCAAATTCAATGAAATTTGAAATATACCGAGTTTATACAATGCATACTTGGTTACTGAAAATTCCGGCTTCTAGTTTTATCGTCAACGAATTAAAAGGGGGTTGAAAATGGCCTGAACTGTTTCGAGAAAAGGATGGTACGGTCGTGTCGCTGTTTTTGCTCGATTTGGCGGGGGCACTGCCGTGCCCTCCAGATATTAAATAATACCTACTATTAAAGGCCGTCTGTGGGTCGTCATATCACCATTCATGACCTAACCTTACCACGTCAATACTCAAAGGTTAACTAGTGACCCCTCACTTTGCTTCCTTGTTTTCAGGGCTTTTATTATCCACATAAACCATGTACATATAGATTTTCAAATATAAAAACACATTTTTTTCAGCAATCATCGGTTATGCATCAGTTTGTCCCTCAGCCTGCCCCTACACAAGACATGGAACAACCTGAGGTATGTTTTTATAGTAATTTATTTTTACTCAGCAATCGGAATGAAACATCAGTATTTACGGATATTATGCTACCTAACTATTATCTAGGTAAAAGAAGTAAAGAAACCACACTGGCTAGCGACTCGAGTCGCAGATTTGTAGCTAACGGTGAATAAAAAAAACCGATAAAATACGAATGTGACTCCTGCTCGATGGGTTCCGTGCATAGAAATAATTCAAATTCCGTGCCATTATTGTCGAAGACTTAACATAAGATCGAATAAAATTTAATAAATAATTTGCTGACATAATAACAAGTACAAAAGTACTAATTCCAGGACTGATTAATCCATTGCTAGTTTCTCTGGATTTCTTTATTCCCATTGAATAAAGGCGTGGGCTTGATTTGAAATCTTCAAAATCAAAAAAATAATTTCAAATTGATTTCAAGTACTTATTTTTTTTAATTGAATGCTAGTTCATGAAAAAGTAGAACCTCTAAACAAGTAATATTACATTACCTGCCTGAATCGTGAAAACTTTTCCAATTAAACACGTTGAATTAAGACAAATTCAACAAAAGCGTGCTATTCGAAAATGATGGCTAATTTTACTTGATTTGTTCTTCAAACTTGTTTTATTATCTTTCCATTAATAAATAGTAACTTCGCTTTTCAAGTTGTTTTTGCCTTAGCCATTGTAATAAACGCACGCCATTCTTACCTAGACTTTGAAACAGTAAAAGGTATTATTTAATAAATAATATTATCTATCTGATCCAAATTTGATTTAGATTATAACTTAACCAAATGCAATCAAAATTTTCAATTTCCGTTCCTTATTTTTTGACAGATTACATTATAGTGTTCAATAGGTTTAACATTATAGGCTTTCTTTTACGTTATATTGTTTTATACTCTAATGATCACTAACATTACAGTTAATTATGGTATTTAAATATCGGAGACTCGCTAAAAACAAGGTTTAAGATAGTAATCTCGTAAATAACGTAAATTAATGTAATTCTTGTACTCTATTCAGCAGGTACAGAAGATCCAGATGAACTTGCCTTGGGAACTGACACCCGAAGATATCCATGTGATCCATCGTACCGCGCAGGACGCCGCCGCGAGCCAGCGCCGCGAGCAGCAGATCGACAACGACATGCAAGAGGTAGATATAACAGATACAATGATATGGCTGTATAGTCCAAATATGTTCTTTATGAGATCTGCATCTGAACATTTGTGTAACATATTCAAAGTTCGAGCACCGATAATATGGAACGGTTTGAAGATTATCCATTTCGTTAACTTGTAGTCTATAGGTAGTGTCATGTAGGTAATAAAGATCATTAAATTACTTATCGATACAAACGTGTAAACTTATATTATTTCTTTGGAACACCAAACGCTGAATGCCTTCACTATCTTATAGTATTCCGTTCGTCATTTTTCCTGGAAGATGAGAGCGGCGCGCGTTAGCGAGCGTAGTGGATTGAAATCTAGTATCCTCTAATGCAGGTCAAGACTATCGTGAACACCCTCGCGGCTGCCGCTCAGGCTGAGGCGGAAGCTGAAGCCCAGGCACAGGCTGAGGAGCGTCACAGACAAGAACAGCAGCACCAGGCGGACTCTATGCAGGAGGCGCCAGAGCCCGTGCCCCGCGCGCCCCGCACCCTGCTTCTGCCTCAAGACATGCCTATGGACGAGAGGCCACACTGTGAGTTATAGGAGTACACCAGGAATAACCTGAGGAGCGTCACTGACAGGAGCAGCAGCACCAGGCTTACTCATTGCAGGAGGCGCCCGAGCCCGTGCCCGGCAACCTTCTCAAGACACGTCTATGGATGGAGAGGCTACACTGCGAGTTGTATTAGTTCCCCAGGCACAGGCTGAAGAGCGTCATAGACAGGAGCAGCACCACCAGGCGGACTCTATGCAGGAGGAACCCGAGCCCGTGCCCCGCGCGCCCGGCTCCCTCCTTCTGCCTCAAAACATCCCTATGGATGAAAAGCCACATTGTGATTTATCGTAGTTTTTCACCAATATTTCTCTTTCGGAATTGCTGTGGCCACGGTGGCAAGGCGGAGTCCTGATGTAAGTTTTGAAGTAACAAATGCAATAGCAGTAGCATTATCACCCACACTTCAATTAATTCCAAATTAAATTTGCAGTTGGTTCGATTTTAGATGATGATATTCGAAAGTGAAATAAGAAAAGGTTGCTAGCGCGTCTTACACCCGGTTTCTGAAACGCATGTCATCGAAAAAATTACGTAACAAATTGTTAATCTCTATTTAAATGCACTTTGGGTTTCTCACAGCCGGTTTCTGAAACGCATGTCATCGAAAAAATTACGTAACAAGTTGTTAATCTCTATTTAAATGCACTTTGGGTTTCTCAATGAGCCAAGTGACAGTTTGTCAATGATTTGTTGTTGCAAATGTCAAATCTCGAATTAATGGCCGATTGCCGTAGTTTTTGGTTTCTGGAAAGCTTTTTTGTATGTTAACTGCATGTTAACGTTTTGTTGTATTTTAATAAGTAATTGGTGAAAATTGATCAATTAACAGACTGTCAAAAGAAATTTTACTCATATTTTGGTAAGAGGATTGTTATAGTGGTAGTAAAAAATGTTGTCAGATTTATCTGTTGACGATATATCCCTATCTAGTGACGAGGAAGATCTGGCACCAACTCGCCAGTTCCGGAAACGAATAAATCCTGTAATTCATTACAATGATGAAGAATTTAAGGATCGCTACAGGATTTCAAAATCTGTTTTCCATCAACTAATGGGAAAACTGACACACCTGGAACTTAAAACGAACAATTATTGTACACTAAAGCCTTCCTAGAATTATGGCTAACCCAACATAAAAAGAATATTTCAATTCTGTTCAGCAGTTCCTGATGTTAACGCGTTCAAACAAACAAACAAACATCTTTATATTGTAGTTTATATCAGATTTACACTATAATTATTTTACTTTTTATTGGCTTTAGAAGTAAATTCCAATTCTTTAATTTTTATTTCTAAATTCTTCAGTTTTTTTCCAAGTCACGTTTTTTTTCCACCGTCACTGCATTGGTAGACTTATTTTCTATTATTGCTTTGTACCTACATTGAAATATATATTATCAATATATTTACAAATTTTAAATGCCAAAAGCAGATCGGTTTCTTTGTATAGATTAGAAAGCTTGATTTGAACAACTGATTTGTACCTATTAGGTACTTACTTATTCAATATTGTTAACAGCTCCCTCTTATCTCGCTCCGTATAGTTTTTTCGTGACATATTATGTAAAAACTTTACAAATGAAAATAAATTTCAATGTTTTCGGTACACACAATCGCTTCTATTTTTCTGACTTATAAATAAAAGTCACTTATAAGTTGTCAAAAGATAGAGACAAAGCTATGCGTTAGACAGAAACAAAACATAAATGATCGAATGAAAGTGACTGGTTTTAGCTAGGGTGGCCAGACTAATAAATAAATCGTGCCTTAACAGTAGATTCGTTAATTTTTCGGTAAGTATCTTTTCAGAAACCCACAGTTGCTCAACAAATAGTTAATTATGACAGTCTGTCAACTAATTCAATATTTTACATGCGTTTCAGAAACCGGATGTCAATGAGCCAAGTGACAGTTTGTCAATGATTTGTTGTTGCAAATGTCAAATCTCGAATTAATGGCCGATTGCGGTAGTTTTTGGTTTCCGGAAAGCTTTTTTGTATGTTAACTGCATGTTAACGTTTTGTTGTGTTTTAATAAGTAATTGGTGAAAATTGATCAATTAACAGACTGTCAAAAGAAATTTTACTGATATTTTGGTCAGAGGATTGTTGTAGTGGTAGTAAAAAATGTTGTCAGATTTATCTGTTGACGATATATCCCTATCTAGTGACGAGGAAGATCTGGCACCAACTCACCAGTTCCGGAAACGAATAAATCCTGTAATTCATTACAATGGTGAAGAATTTAAGGATCGCTATTCAAAATCTGTTTTCCATCAACTAATGGGAAAACTGACACACCTGGAACTTAAAACGAACAATTATTGTACACTAAAGGCTTCCTAGAATTATGACTAACCCAACATAAAAAGAATATTTCAATTCAGTTCAGCAGTTCCTGATGTTAACGCGTTCAAACAAACAAACAAACATCTTTATATTGTAGTTCATATCAGATTTACACTATAATTATTTTACTTTTTATTTGCTTTAGAAGTAAATTCCAATTCTTTAACTTTTATTGCTAAATTCTTCAATTTTTTTCCAAGTCACGTTTTTTTTCCACCGTCACTGCATTGGTAGACTTATTTTCTATTATTGCTTTGTACCTACATTGAAATATATATTATCAATATATTTACAAATTTTAAATGCCAAAAGCAGATAGGTTTCTTTGTATAGATTAGAAAGCTTGATTTGAACAACTGATTTGTACCTATTAGGTACTTACTTATCCACTATTGTTAAAAGCTCCCTCTTTTCTCGCTCCGTATAGTTTTTTCGTGACATATTATGTAAAAACTTTACAAATGAAAATAAATTTCAATGTTTTCGGTACACACAATCGCTTTTAATTTTCAGACTTTTAAATAAAAGTCACTTATAAGTTGTCAAAAGATAGAGACAAAGCTATGCGTTAGACAGAAACAAAACATGAATGATCGAATGAAAGTGACTGATTTTAGCTAGGGTGGCCAGACTAATAAATAAATCCTGCCTTAACAGTAGATTCGTTAATTTTTCGGTAAATATCTTTTCAGAAACCCACAGTTGCTCAACAAATAGTTAATTATGACAGTCTGTCAACTAATTCAATATTTGACATGCGTTTCAGAAACCGGATGTTAGTGGTTTACATTTAAAAGTTCTGTATTTAACATGAATAACAATTTTTAAATCCTTTTAACAGGATTTAATCAATACGAGGAAAATCTACGAAACATTTATATGTACATTCATGTGGATTTTGCGATGACGTTTTAGTCGATACAGTTAAATATAAATAGCGGAAATACCTATTTGAAACATAAACATAACGTCGGGTCTGTTTCCCAGAAGGGTATATATGTATAGTCAATTATAATTGATCTTCACTTTCCATAGACCTGAGATACCATTTCTGACTATTCAATAAAATCAACTAACCAAAAGGTTGCTGGATGCTTTCCACGGGTTTCTTTTGTGGAAATTCACTGATTGGATCGGTAATCTTCATAAAACATAATAATATATGTTAATATCACAAACATTCGTGTTATCACGATGTTAGTATGTAGCTAAACCTTCGCGAAGATTTAACCGGAATAAGAAGGCTTTCTTTTTCCATTCCATACCTCGCTTATACAGGGCGTACCACGGCTACCTCACACGGAGGGAAAGTATATTAAATATTAAAAATAGGATATTTTACTGAAAGAAGACATCATTTCATTTTTGATAAAAACTAGAACTGCTTTCACAGATTTTTTAAAGATCGACTGCTACAACTAGGAATCTAACTCGTGAACTTTCGAAAAAAAATACGACAAATTTTATGATAACCATCGAAAGGGTTTATCATAAAGAATATTTTTCACTAATTAACATAGCATTTTAAATGAAAGGAATGTCTTATAACGTGATAAAAAGAATAAAGTGATATACAAACTGTAGTAAGTATGCATTTCTTTTTGAACTCAGTTACAATGCGATTGACTGAAATTTGTAAAAATAATAATTCGGAAATGACTGACTGTATAAATATTTTCTTTTAAAATAAATTACGCGACTAATTATTACTTAAAACTCATGAAAAATACGCTCGTTTGACCTCACCTTAAGTTAGCATCAATCTAGTCCCTTGTCAACCTTATTATAAAATATTGTTAAACGCTATTACTTACAAAAGACTGATACACTATAGAGGTCGAATTAATTTAGCTTGATAAATTACGGTTTTGTCGATAGACTGGAATGAATACTTTCTATGATCGTTAATTTATTACGCTCTTATAATGAAATTAATTTAAGAGGGCACGATTAATGAAGCAAATAACATCAAACGCAGAACTGCTACTTATTATTTTGTTTCGTTGATACACACATGTTTATAAAAACTATTTAGTTTTTTATAATTATTTTTGTTTATATCTTTTTTAAATTGTTCCCAATTTCGGTAGAAAGCGGGAATGGATACTAAAATAATTATAAACGTAACGTGACGTTTGATGAAATTGTAATATTAATCTTAATAAAGCATAATCATATTGTTTAGTTCATTAATTAGTAAATGGAATGTTATTGACATCTCCGGTGTCCGCAAAATTTTGTCATGATTTGTATATTGACATACAATATTAATTATGTTGTTCACTGCTTCCGAAAAAGTTTCATGTAAATTGAGAAATAAGAAATTTAATAAGTTGCTATTCTGATAAGTAATAGAGTGTTTTCATTGTATCAGGTTTATGCTCTATAACAAAAATATTATCTGCTGTATTATGATGGTTTTTGTTCTTTGTATTACACGTGAATACGTGTGTAAATGATTTCCAATCCAGTATATCTGAATTTTATTTTGAATTTAAATAATATTGTGTTTGTCATCACACTAAGTCAACATTATACCACATAGTGTTCGACTTAATAAAATTTGGAAAGACCATCTGGGGAAATAACCTATACTTACAAAAGTTCACAGTGCTATCTATCACTTTTTGGAACGAATTTACTTTCCGATCGGTACGGACTTAGCGGATGGGGGCTAGGCGAAAAAAAGTGTAAGATTTTTCCGTCACCACCGTCAGTTGTTTCGGTATTGTGTGTTACGTAGTTGTGTATTTATAAATACTTACTTATGTTTATTATTATCACAGAACTGATCTAGGATTTTTAACTTCGTTCCAAGGTTCCAACCGAGTATTCCACGGTTCCACGACACTCACGTTTGCTTTGTTTGCTTCTGTCAGTGACTGGGTAAGGTTTCCAGGGCTCCACGGGATTAGTTAGGTTTAGTTCGGTATGTTCACGCGTAGCAGTACAATTGACATTATGGGGGCAGGGTAATAATCTAAGCCTTGCAGAAAAAATATGTAGATTTTTTGTCATATTTAATAAGAACATAGTACACATATCAACCCGGAAAGGGATCTTCTAACTGATACCGCAGCTTTCCTCACCCGTACTCTAGCTGACGTCTCTTCCTCCGCGACCCTCGGCGGCCCTGCGGCCTTACGTTCAGAATGCAACTGGTGCCGCTTAGGCGTCAACCAGCAGCGGTCGGCGAGTCGTAAGCGCGGCGTCGCCTATCTGTAGACGAGTCCACGTGCTGGAGCTCCTTATCTGCTTACGTTACATGGCGATAAAATATTTATTATTATCCTTGCCAATAAAAACTTTTTTTAAATACATGGGAATGTTATTTCTGTTTACTGCTGCTGTATAATATGTTATTTCGCTCTCACTCTGGCCCTAGGATGAATGAGAAGTCGGCCAGTTAATGTCTGCAAATATTTCATAATTTCAATCATAACATAAAAATTAATTATATTGTCGGAAAAATATAGTTCATTATTTTGTATTTTTTTCTTTACAGATATGCAACCGCGTTCCGTGCGCAGCGTTGACAGCGTGTTGCACAACGAGAAGCGCGTCAAGCGCTGTGCTTGCAATTGCGCCTAAGCATGACTGGCGGTGCTAACGCTGCAGCAGCTTGAAGGCGATACAGCCATCCGTCCTTAAAATCTCAATTCCTTTGTAACATTATAGCCTAACTTTTTTTTAAAACATTAAATGTCCCAGCTATGCTTCTGTACAAAAATTCTGTAAATAAAGTTGTTAATTCCCCAGCTTTGAAACACCTATTGTTTTTCTTCTCTAACCGAAACGTTTAAATGGTATTTATTAAAATTTTACGTTTGTTAAATAATGTTTAAATATATTTATGAAGTTTTGGTTTAACCATAAAGAAACTTTAAGCTGTGTACATGAATTGTTTTATAAAAACAGATTAAGATTAATGGTAGTAGTATCTGTAAAGGACTATGAAGTACCTACATTAGTATTACGTGCTCGTTAAGAAGTCTTGTATTATGCACAATGCAAAATTATTTATACAAGATTTTTCTGTTTCATTGGTGATTAAAGGTTTGTTTCGATGTGAAAAATATTTGGGTTTCGTGTAAGGTAACTGCATTTATTTCTTTCCCAAATTTGTTGTTGTAGGCCTTTTAAAAATCTACAAAAATCTTGTGATAATATCATCTAAAATTCTAATTGATTATTTACTATAATCCATAAATTAAAGTTTTATTAGTTTTAATCGTATTTTTTTTTGCAACCTACGACCACGTTTACCTAACCTACACTAATGAAGTGCCAAATGATAATAGGTACTTAACATATTATTATTCCCAGAACAAGCGTCATAGTTGCGTATTTTGTAATACAGCCACAATCACTCGGTAAACAACTATTTATTTGACCATTATTTTGAAGTGCGTCAATAATTTAGGTAGTCATAATGACAGGTAATTATTATGGTAATTAATATAATATTAACTACATATTGGGTAGTTAGTCTAAATATGGTTTGTGATATATATTCACACACATACATATTACATACATATCTTTCTCTTCTCATTTAATACTCTTCATTCACGTCTGCCGGTCGTGACGTTGCCGATATCATTACCAGCCTATTATTATCCCTTCTGGCAGGCTTTTCCAATGGATAGTTGGAAAAGGGAGATTGGCCATTACTCACCAAGCGAGCCCAGTGTGGATTGCTGGTTGCTAACGACTGCAGATGCAGCCGGGAACAACGGCTTAACATGCCTTCCGAAGCATGGAGGAGTTCGAGATAGTAACTTTTTGGGCTCCCATCCTATGACTGACCATTGCGAAAGTTAAAAGCATTTTTTTTTTAGAAAAAATCCACGCGTTACGCCCTTGCCTACCGACTAGGAGATTCATTCTTGTCTAGTAGGTACGCAGGGAAGAGTCCAACACAACTTGATCACCATTCTTCAGTGATTGGGTATGCCTAAGGCATACGCGCGAGTAAAGCGAGCGAAGCGAGCGTGCCGCGGTCTTTCGCGGCGAAGTGCCAGCCACTTGATAACGCAAGGAAAAGTTCAATATTTGTATGCTAAAAGACAATATTCACAGTGAACTTTCTGCAGTGTTATGCAGTTAACCATCATATTGCAGAAGGTTCACTGTTAGAATCGTCTTATTAGTTATTAAAGATATTATGCCTCAAAATGATTATGGCTAGTGTTTTGATCGTCTGATAAATGATGAATGATGAAATAATAGAATGTCAAATGATGTTCTGCGAAATGCTGTTGACCATCCGCTGATATGCATATAATATTATGATATTAAAAGTTCTGCGTTAAAGGCTAGACTTAGTTTTTTGAAAATCCCTCAGGAACTTAACACTTATCAGAATAGAGTAAACTATGTTTCATTCCAGGTTATAAGCTGTCTGTGTGTAAAATTTGATTCAATTCCGTTCAGCAGTTTAAGCGCGATTGAGTTACAAAGATACTAATTTTTACATGTATAATATTAGTAGGATTACGAACACACAAAACCGCTGCAGTTCGATATTATAAAATATAGGTAAATTAAATTCAAAAATAAGTTTAAATGTGAAGAAAATGTTATTAGAAAAAATCCACGTGGACTAGGCAGCAGACGGTTCACGAACCTGCACCTTTCGCTATCCCGGAGAATGCACTGAGCTTTATGCTACCGTGGCCCTGATGGCTGTGTCGAATTTTCTCTAGCGTTTCTTAGGCTGCAAGGTAGCGCCATCTCTTCGTATTGTAGGTAACCCACAATGTCAAATGAATACCTTTACAAGTTATGTTTTTTTTTTACCTTTACAAGTATTAAACATTTGGAAGAAGAAATAGAATAATAGTTATATTTTTTATTCATTAAATTGCTTTAGATGTTTAAATATAAAGAAAATTTTACTAGAAAAAAAACACACAGACCATTCAGCAGACGGGCCTAGTAAAATTTTCTTAAGATTTTAACATCTAGCAGTTTAATGCTTAAAAGATAAAAAATAAAATATAAGAAAAATAAGTTATTGTCTATGATATCTCGACGTCTATAAAAGTAGATGCTTTCGTAAACAGATAAAGATACGAAATTAATTGAGATAGCAAATTTTGCAATGCTCGGGTCCTAAAGCGTTTCGATTCGGTGAGCACTCATAAATTAATTAAACAGTATTTGAAGTACGCAACGAAGCGTAGTGATTGTACAGCTGTAACAGTGCTCAATACAGCTCTTTGTGGCGTAGCAATAAGGTTTATTTTGGAACAAAAGAGCTCGCCGTTTTTGTGTTTATCGCTGGAAACAATATCAATCCCTTAAGAGTTTCAGGGTAGCGGGTGCCACATTCACGCGCCCTTTGCTAGTTTAATGAAAAAATGCGAATAAAGAATAAAATGGTGCGGGGTATTTTGGATACAAAAAACATTAATCCCATTATTAATAAACGAAGACTACGCTTGAATTAGTTACTCCATGTTTTGTCTCTGTCTATTGAATGACAAATGGTATTTGAGTAACATGAACAAAACATGGCGTAACTAGTCTAAGCTTATTCCTTGTTAAATAAAAAGTTTTTTATTTACCCCAATTAACTGTACATCATGTTTAAAAATTTAACAATATCGTAAGGATGCTGGCCACCCTGTAATATTTACATATTTTTAGACTGTGGTAGCTTTATAACGTGAACTCAATCACTATGGCAATCAATCGGTCCAGTCTTGCATGATATTCGTAAAATCGTGGTAATTTTATTATACAAATTTATTGCAATAAGATACCCACAAATTACATAATAATGTAATACAAGATAAACAGAATAATTAACTGTGCTTTAGATACCTATTGAATAGAATATAATTTAAGATTTGTCAACAAAAAATAGATAAAGAAACTTGCCATTTGTCAAAGAATAATTATATAATTTCATATCACAATAATAATTATTTAAAAAATAAACGAGTGTGCTTATGAAATCTGGCCGACTGCCGTCCAGTGGGAAAATTATTCTAAAGTTATTAATAATAATAAAGTTCCTAATTAATATTACTTACTACTCAAGACTGTTATACAATTCTCTTTTAAATTCAGACAAATATTTGGTAAATATATCAAAGGTACTGTTTTAAGAATAGTAATTATTTTGGTTTGATTTGGTATAAATACTGAGAAGCGGGGTGCGCGTTGTAGTTTTCGGACAGCTAAATCTAATAGGGTATTTGACAAGTTTTAGCAAACGATCTCACGTTATTAACTAATGTTTATGGAGTCCGTAAAAAGTGGATATTCATCATTCTGTTGTGTATTTCAGTAAAAATAACCAAATCAAAAACTCCATTTTCAAGTTGCCGCGAAATGTTTCTCTGAACAATATGGCGTCTTAGTAGTGTGTGATGTCACACGACTGTTATTTAAAACGTCAAACGATACAATGTAATGTCACTTTAACCGGAAGTTTACTTGCGTGTGACGTCATTTTAGGCTCCGCCAATCCCAAGCGTTTTGGATCACGAGACAATAGATAAGAAAACTATTATCTTTTTCGTGGTAAAATTATAAATATTTTGATTGTAAAAATAGTAAAATCCTCCCCCTGCCGATATTCATTCTAAACACAGATGCTAACAATTGGTACTTAATTTTTAATATTGTCAAATACCCTATTTTGGAGAGTAATTGCGGACAATTCAGTTTACCATTGACAAGTTTTTAAGGAAATATCTATTCAATAATCTGTCTTCTTTTTGGGAGAGGAGTTGCACATAATAGTAGCTCGGGGTCGGGGCCTAAATAAAGAAATCCATTCCAAAACAACATGAATGTGAAACTGGATCCCAATGTTATGCATTGTTGTTGTCATCACACGAAAAAATACTGTGATTTAAATGGATATTATGGCAAATGCCAAGATTTTACATACAATTTTTCTTTTATTTAGCCAATCCTACTTTTCCTACCTACTACTGATATTATAAATGTGAAAGTTTGTATGTTTGCGTGTTTATACGTTTTTTACACAATCACGTAAAAGCTACTAAACGGATTTAGATGAAATTTGGTACGCATATGTTTATGACCGGGATTTAGACATGGGATATATTTTATCCCGGAAAAATGATAGGTTGGGACGTGCATCTGATTTGAGTGATCCTTGTTAAGTTTTCAATAAAACCAAAACGTACATTTAGTGTAAAATTGGCAAAACTCATAACCAAAATCAAAAAAATTGTCACTCTCAGGCGATCGAAGATAATGCCCAAAATGTGAACCACTCGATTCAGACATTAGGCAAAATAGTATACGATGAATCTCAGAAAACTTTAACGCTGTGAACGAAATTTTGATATTAAATTTTTTTACAGAATTTGTCACATTAATTTACAAAAAATCAAGTTACTTCAACGTAAATCCAGGAATCTATGATAGTTTCATTGGATCACTCAATCCTGACACATTAAGATTGAGTGATCCTAGAAATACGACGTTATGTTTACGAAGTGAGTAATATTTTTTGTCACCTTGAAGGTAACTTTTGGAAATATCTGTACAAATTAATAACACACCACTACCACAAATGCTTATAGTTAAAAAATTATGACCAATCAAACCTTTTTTAATTTGCTGAACTGAGTGATCCTTAAAAACGCATGTAGATAACTATCTCTTGGTATAAAGTATACAGAAATAACGTTGAAATTTTGTACAATATTTTGACTAAAATTTGGCATATAATTTATTTGAATACGTCATTTCATTCGCGAGATTTCGTTTTTATTATATTGACAAAAAAAGACCAGTAGGGTGACCATATAATGATTTTATTGGAAAATTAAAGGCTACATACATACACATTTTGCCTATTTATTAAAATTATAAATTGCAAAATACGTATATAAGTACATGTAAAAATTTTGGTGATTCTTTTTTACTGTTATATTTTTTTGCATATTATCATCGTAGCAAATAATGCGCCCATTTATTTAGGCGTGGGCTCGATAATGACCGATTCCACCAGGTTGCATAGAAGGTATAAATTCTATACCTCCTAGTTATCTGCAGGATCTATTTTTAATTAAAATCTTTTCGGGCACATCATATAAATTTACTTTTTCTGTTCCATTTAAGTCCATTGAAACAATATTTGAAAATTCATAATTATAAACAGTAATCGCTACAAGGAATTGCATCTTCTAGGACGTGATAATACAGAAATTAGCCTATATGACGGTTAAAGAAAAAAGTTCCGTCAAACGCCAAAGTTAATATCTACCCTACACTACTTAACTTTGTAATAAAAAATTAAAAACGAAAATCTGGCGAATGCTATGACGTATTCAAAAAAATTATATGCCAAATTTTAGTCAAAATATTGTACAAAATTTCAACGTATTTTCTATATACTTTATACCAAGAGGTAGTTATCTACATGCGTTTAAAAGGATCACTCAGTTAAGCAAATTAAAAAAGGTTTGATTGGTCATAATTTGTGGTGTGATATTGATTTGTACAGATATTTCCAAAAGTTACCTTCAAGGTGACAAAAAAATATTATGCACTTCGTAAACATAACGCCGTATTTCTAGGATCATTCAATCTAAATGCGTCAGGATTGAGTGATCCAATGAAACTGTCATAGATTCCTGGATTTACGTTGAAGTATCTTGATTTTTTCTAAAATAATGTGACAAATTCTGTACATTTTTTTACTATCAAAATTTTGTTCACAGCGTTAAAGTTTTCTGAGATTCTGTGTATACTATTTTGCCTAACTGAATTGAGTGATCCACATTTTGGGCAATATCTTCGATCGCCTGAGTGTGACAAATTTTTTGATTTCGGTTATGAGTTTTGGCAATTTTACACTAAATGTACGTTTTTGTTTAATGGAAAACTAAACAAGGATCACTCAATTTAGATTCACATCCTGTTGGGTTGTCAATAAAAACAAAGATAACGCCGACAGCCGTTAGTTTATCATAAATATGCAAGCTACTTACTGATCTTAATTACAATAAGGTAAGGTCATCTAACTATTGCCAAATTTTAGGTAACAAATGAAATCTTAAAGAAAAAACCCATATATAACTTATAGTTCAGGATGCTCCTGATGTGAGCACTTCTGCATTTGTTAACGTTTTAACGTTCTGCTTATATTTTTCACAATAAAATGGCCAAAGAATTATAAGAAAATGGACATTTTTCTTCATGCAAGAGCCCAAAGATAAAGACTTTGTATGTATGTTAATCAATCACGAGAAAACGGCATAACGGTTAGACGAACAGATTTGGATGAAATTTTGGATTCTATTAAACTAACTTTAACGTGAACAAAGTCTCTGATGGAAGTTCGTATGATAATATGTATTTAAATAAAACAAGTTTTAACGTGTTATATGCGCTGAATTTATTTATTTATTAACGTTTCGCATCCTTTGTAGGAATGCGTCCTCAGAATGACGCAATAAATTAATGAGTGATGTGCGTGAAAACCTAAGAAACAAATATGATAATATATACTTTGACAGTGCGGGCTGCCCTTCTGTCCGCGACCGTGCGTGTTGTTCTATGCGAGGTAATCTTTCTTAATGGACACCGGGTTTTTATATATATATGATTGTTTTAAGTACCAGTAAGTTACGTAATTTCTTAGTTAGCAAAACAAGGGATACTTTATATTTTTATGTGGAAGAAAGCACAGAACGAGTGAATTTGCATTAGCATTGAATAGCAGCCTTCTTGGAGGCGTGTTGGGTAAAGTATCGCTATACTGAGAAGGCTTTTTTCTATTCCGAAACAATATTCCTAATATTGCTCCTTTTTCTTTCGATAACTTGATAGGGTGCGTTCGTTAAACGCGTGAGACTAAAATGTATTATAGACTGCAGTATATAAAAATAGTACACCTTTTGAAACAGGTCTGTGATCTTACTTAGTGTTTACATAGTACGTAATGTAGGTATAAGAAAATAATGAAACCTATAATATGTTTCACACTTAACAGTTTACTTTTGCAAAAATAACTGTATTTTGGAATGTCCATGTTATATTACTACTTTTATCACAACACGATATTAAATATTTTTGTTCTTTATAGCACATAAAAATGTAATTAATTATGATTGTCTTGTCAGCTAAAAGCTGTCATGTACAGGTAGTAGAAAATAAAGTTAAGGACGCTTTAAATTTTTTATTCAATTTAAGATAACTTATTAAAAATAAGTCATCTTAAATAAAAATAATATTTTATTTCACTTAGCACTATTTATTAGAAAGAAAAATCATTTATTGATTTCACAGCATACATACATTGAAAACAAAACAAAATTAAAAACATAACAACAAAGAACAAAATAAACAAAAACAAGAAAACTTATCTAAGGTGTTGCCGTGCAGGGCCAACAGGGGGCCAATCGCCTAACGGAAATGCTTTGGGAAACGCTAACGCTTACGATTTTATATTGTTATTTCTAGCCACCTGAGGTTTTCGAATTCCTCACGCTCATTTTTTTAAACATTGTTATTACCAATGCAAAAGAAAAAGAAAGAGCGCGAGGCATTTGAATACCTCAGGCGGCTAGAAATAACAAAATAAAATCGTAAGCGTTAGCGTTTTCCTAAGCATTTCCTTTAGGCGATTGGCCCCCAGGTCGCTGCGCTGTCTCAGCTATGCTACTGTGGTAGTGCTTTCCCGATACCACAGCAGCGCTGATTTTCAGCCAGCGCCTTATGACGTCCGAACGCCAAACAAAACAAAATTTATATTACACTTTACACTTACGCAATGAGGCATATTTATTTTGCTTCATTAAATTTTAATTAAATATATTATTCAGTCTACTCAATCATGCGTCATTACGGACTTTGTTAAGCTCACAACTATTTAGATCATAATTGTACAGCCACTGAAAAGTAATAAAGTGAGCGGAGTTTTAATATTGAAAGGCAACATTTTTTTTTCCTGTTTAGCTTAGTTATTATCCGCCTTAGCTGTTTTAGGGTTCCGCAACCGGAGGTCGTCGGAACGGAACCGTGTTGCTGTCATTCGCGAGCCCGTCGCCTGTCTCACAGATTTTAAAGGCAAATAGTTTGAGTCATAATTTTCTAATTTCTTCAGTATACACCCAGTGCTAAGCATGTTGTTGACTGAAACAAATGTATGGTACATGTTGTCATAATAGTTGACGACCTCCGTGGCCGGACTTCATGGTGTTGCCAACTCGAGAGGTCCTGGGTTCGAATCCCGGTAAAGGCAGATGTTTGTGTGATGAATACGAGAATTTGTACTCCAGTCATGGATATGGATGTGTTATATCTATTTCTATATTAATACGTAGTTAGGTCATAAATTCTGTCACATGTTTAATATAAAATAATTGAAACCAGTTTATTCATTATGTAACCATTTATATACCAAAATGAACTTAGCAAAACATACATTCTTATGACAATAAAGTTTATTCAAAATGACCTCCGTGAGCGAGGATAGAAAATAACCTCGTTGGACACGCGGAATACGGTTGCCCGCTTCTTCACTTCTGTGTGCGTACACCTTAACATTTTGTTTGTTGTAGCTCTCTTCGACGGTAAAAATTTTTTCATCCGTAAAAAGAATTTCCCGATATTTTTTTCCCGCGTACCGCTTCAACAAAGCGCGGCATCTCTTCAGTCTCAGGTCCATTAGACGAGCATTTAAACGATGTCCTGTTTTTCTTCGATATGCCCGAAGCCCTAAGTCTTCATTTAACACCCTTTTCATCGTGGTTCTGCTTAACGCCATCTGAAGGGCCAACAGTTTCTGCATACGTTTGGGATTTTTTTGAATTCGCTCCTTCACAGCTTTTATCACTGCTGGAGTCCTAACAGACCGAGGGCGATCACTTCTTGACCTGTCATCTACACTAGAATCTTCACTGTATCTTCAGTTTGTCAAAAAATTAAATTAGCGCGTAACCGCAACGATGCAACGCAATAACTGCAACACGGTCTTTAAGCCTCCAAGATGATTCTAGATTTCCCCAGTGATGGCTCCCTCAGGATTTGGCCAATATCTGGTGTTTGTGTCCAAAATTTCTTGTCTATGTTTGTTCGGTGAGGGCTTGTTTATTGTCTAAAACTCTGCTTATGGTGTGGAAGGGCTTTGTGCAAGTACAAGGACCTAGGATTTGGGAAAAGAATAGGGAAAAACAGAAAGGAAAGGTTAAGGTATAATATGTTGAGCTGCCTGAAACAATAAGTAATAAAGCTGAGATATGAGTACCAGTGAAACTACATATATCTACAATTTAATATTGTTAGAATCAATATACGTACACAGAATATTCACAAAATCTGAATAAACTAAAGATAATATAGTTGAAAAATCTGTAGGAAGATGGACATGTGACGGAAGCAATGAATAGAGGGAATGGCTATTTTTGGAGCAATTAAAAAAGATATGATCTGGGGTACCCTCGTCGATACCACACTCGCACAAGGAACTGTCCCTCACCCTAATCTTGGCCAGGAAAACGGGAGTACATACGTGACCAAGTCTTAGTCTGCATAATGTGGAAACAACACTTTTTTTGGCATTTCGCATTTTGGTAAACCATGGAGAATGAGGGATATCTGGCTGAATAATCGCATAGAACTTGCCTTTTGATTTACTTGATTCCTTCCAAAATTTTGACCACTCTGTAAGCAACTGCTTTTTAGCTAAAGAAGTTAGGTCATTAGGGTAAGTGCCACAGTGATTGAGAGATCCGCTAAGTGTAGCTTGTTTGGCAAAGGAATCAACAGTCTCATTTCCCACTATACCAGTATGCCCAGGGATCCATGCCAAAATAATTTGTAAACCTTGCCGATGACATTCAAATAAAATAGTTTTAATGGTCAGTATAAATTGAAATTTTGATTTAGAGCTGAACTGATTACTCATTATGGCTTGGAGACAACTTTTAGAGTCTGAAAAAATTATTACTTTATTAAGACTATGGGATTGAATAAATTTGAGGGCTTCTAAAATAGCGATAGCTTCACCAGTGAACACCGAAGAATATTGAGAACATTTGAAGTCAAGAATGATATTATATTTTGGAACCCACACTGCTGACCCGATGTGACTATCATCTGTTAGTTTTGAAGCATCCGTATAAATAGTAAGCCAATCAGGCCACTGAGACCCAAGTCTGCATTTCAAGATGTTTTGTGCTGCTGGAGAATTTTTGCCTATATCTATGTCCAAGATTATGTTAGGCTTATAAATTAAAGCTTGATATGGGGTTTCAAATAAAGGATTGAGCCTACATTGATAGACAGGGGATGGTAGTTGTAATAACTTTCTAAAACTAATTAACAGACATGGGAGATTTTTGTGGGACCAGTAGCTACTTGAAGAAATCAGTTGGTTTAACTGATGAAGTTTAGGAATTAGTGAATGAGATGAGCGTTCGAAAATTTTAAATATAAATTTGTCTGACATATACTGTCGCCGAAATTCTAAAGGAGGCTCGACGCATTCTACCTGCATTGCATTAATTGGAGATGACTTCATGGCACCTAAAATGATACGTAGACACTTAGATTGAATTTTGTCGAACAATTTTAGAGCTATTTTGCTACAAGGTTCGAGTAAGAAAGATCCATAATCCAAGAGGCTGCGGACAAGTGCATTATACATCATTTTTTGTGTACTTGGGTGGGCTCCCCACCATACACCCGAGAGTGCTCTAATTATATTTAAATTCCGTTCACATTTTTTAACAATGTAGTTAATATGGGGGACCCCAGTTAATCTACAGTCTAATACCATACCCAGAAATTTTACCTTGTCATGATTCGGGAACACCTGTCCCTCACAGGAGATATTAATATGAGGGATAGACCGAGCTCTAGAGAAAACCACAACACTGCTCTTAGGGATGGATAGTGATAAGCCATGGTCGGATAGCCAATTATTCAGGTAGTAAATAGCTGAATTCAGTCGACTAGAGGCATCCAATATATTATCGACATCTATGTATAGGGCAAGGTCATCTGCATATTGTAGTACATTACAAAAGGAGGTCACCGTAAGGTCTAAGTCATGGGTGTAGATGCTATAGAGCAAGGGGCTAAGAACTGAGCCCTGTGGGAGACCTTTCCAAATCTTTCTGGGTGGGAGGTTTAAATTTTGAAAACTAACAGAGACTGAACGATCATTAAGAGTATTACAGATAAAATTAACAAACTTCTCAGGGATGTTCAGCTTAAGCATCTTCTGCCTAAGCACTGGGAGAAGGACGTTATCGTAGGCAGATGCAATATCAAGGAATACACCCACCACTGACCTTCGTTTAGACAAAGCAACACGGATATCTGTCACAAAGGTACCCAGACTATCCATGGTGCTCAGCCCTTTCCGAAAGCCGAACTGGGTTTCTGATAATTTATTATTGTTTTCCAAAAACCATTCCAGACGATTTTTAATGAGGCGCTCTACAACTTTAAACAAAGTATTAGAAAGTGCTATGGGTCGGTAGCTGGATGGATCATTACCTTGTTTGCCACTTTTAAGAATAGGGATGATAATTTGAGTCTTCCATTCCTCAGGGGGGGGTGCCAGATTCAAATATTGCATTAACCATTTTTAAAAAGTGAAGTTTTGTCTCATTGCCGCTCTTAGTAATGAATGAGTAAGGTATTCCGTCAGCTCCAGGGGCGGAATCTTCAAGGCCTGAAAGGGCCAAGGAGATCTCCTCCCAGGAGAATGGAGCTTCCAATGGGTTAGATGAAAAAGAAGGAGAGCCAGGAAGATTCCTAACCTCCTCCAAGGTAGGCGCAGAAAGGGGGGCAATTTTACGGCTAAAGAGTACAAGCAATGCATCAGGGTCAGAAGAAGAAAAATTTTCATAGGTATCAGAGTATGATCCATGAAATTTTCTAATATTTTTCCAAATAAGAGAAGGCGATGATCTCGGGGACAAAGAAGTACAAAATTTAGTCCATCCCTCCTTTTTCTTAAGTCTCAGCAGAGATACAGTCTCTGCCGCAACTTTTTTGTAGTGGAGGTAATTTTCCACAGTCATAGTAGATGAATAAGCCTTCTCAGCTATCTTCCGATTTTTTATTGCAGCAGTGCAGTCTTTATCCCACCAAGGCGGAGAGCTGATATTCTTACAAGTTGGCGATTTCCTGATTGGGATACACTCATCAGCCACTGAGAGCATAGTATTCTTGAAAAGTGAATAGTGGTTGTCATTATTATCTGGAGCCTGAAGGGATGGGAGGAGTTTCATTTTGTCATCTAACCTGCTACTATACTTATTCCAGTCTGCTCGGGCCAAAATATGTTTTTGTCTGGGAGTGATATGGGGGGCTTCTTTACTTGGTGCAGGCAAGAAAACTAAAATGGGGTAGTGATCACTCCCATATGTGTTTGTAAGAATTTGCCAGTTGAGATTAGAAGCTAAACTAGCCGAGCAAATAGATAGGTCAACTGCACTCTTTGGGTTCTGATTTGGAGCAACACGACGTGTTGGAGAGCCGTCATTTAAAATGCAGAGATTTAGGTCATCTAGTAAATCTAAGAATGTGGAAGAGAGGGAATCAGAAATGTGACAACCCCAAACTTCATTATGTATATTAGAGTCTCCCAGAATGATATATGGTTTCTCAATTGATTTGATAATAGAAAACACTTGGAGTAATATAGATAAATCAGGATTAGGGATATAAATGGATATAAAAGATATGTTCATTGCTCGAATTGCAATTATATTAAACTTTTCAGTATTATGAGAGGATAGATCAATAGGATGGAAAGAATAATTTCTTAATACAAATAAAGCAGAGCCACCTTTGCCATCATTTCTATCATCCCGGAGACATGCATAGCCCGGGATCCAGAATCTGGTTCCCGGCCTAAGCCAGGTCTTCTGAATGGCAAGAATAACTGGCTTATGATAGTTAATAATATAAATTATATCAGATTTTTTATATTTAATACTCCGGCAGTTCCATTGGAGTATTGGAGTGAATTTTATTACCTAAAAACGAAAGCTCAGTCAGTTTTTGCTTGAGGTTGTTCGGTAATTCAATATCTTCAAATCGTTTAAGAAAGTTAATAAGTGTAGAAAGCTGAAGAAATAACATTTCAATTAAATTGTCATTCGGTTCAGTAACTAAAGAGGTATTAGTAAGGGCACAACCATTTGGCTGTATCGAGGTTGGAGTATGGGTGAGTGAATTCTGTGTTTGCCTGTCATAGCCATGACTAGAGGCTGGAGAAGGGGAATGACGGGGTACTGAAATAGTCTTTTTATATGAATATGCTATGGGAACAGTTGGTAACCTAGGGACAGAGCTGCTCAGGTGGATTTGAGAATTTGAAGGTAAACGACTTGAGTCAGCATATGACTTTCTAACAGGGGCAAATCTTGCTGAGGCTTCCATATAGGAAACATTCTCCTGGGACATAACCAACTTAATAGACCTTTGTCTAGCATGTTCAGGACAAGAGGAATGAGTAGCTAAATGGCTCCCTAAGCATAGTATGCACTTGGGGGGAGCCTGACTTAAGCAGGATTCACCCTCATGCATTTCTCCACATACGAAGCAGCGGGGTTTGGAACGGCACAGAGACTTTATATGTCCGAATCTACAGCAATTATTACACTGGATTACCGGTAGCCTGTAAATTTCCACCGGTAATGAAGTGTAATAGCAATACACATGATCTGGCAACTTTTTGCCAATAAAAGTAACAACCACAGTCTGAGTAGGGATCCAGGTGGGAGCAGAGTTTGCAACAGTTACCTTTCGGTTTAATCTCCTCGCTTTAAAAACTTTCCCATGGCTATCAGGAACTCGTACATTTTGAACTAGTTCTTCCATAGACCACTCTACTGGAACATTCCTGATAATGCCCATTCTAGAAACATTAAAAGATGGGATGGACGCTAGGTAATTATTGTTAAGCAAAGCAGGATGGTCTATAAAAGAATTAGCATCCGATGCAGATTTAAATTGTACCGAGATGCGGTTTCTACCAACTTTTTTAACTCCATCTGCAACTACATTTTTTATGTTGTGTGTAAAAAGAAATTTACTAAAATGCATTGGGCGAAGGACAGTGCCTTGTGATGGTTCAGACTCTTTTTTAGATATATGTACAATAAAAGGTCCAATGTCATCAACATTATATTGAATTTTGTTTTCCGCATACTCTGGTAATATAAATGTTGTTTGAACAGACGCCGTAATTTGAGCCGAGGATGTTTTTTTTGCTGGTATATTATGGTTTGTGCTAGAAATGCTTTGCGATCGTTTTCTATTGATTGATGATGAATTATTATGACTTTGAATAGAAGGAAAGATATCTTGGGATTGCAAAGGAGGGTTAACGCCGCCTCCAGGATCTGGCGGGTCAGCGTCCATATTTGGCGCCAATTATAATTATGTAAAAAATATATATATTACTTACCAAATACCGAAATAAATATGTTATTACATACACACACAAATAAATAAATACAAAAATACAAAAAGTAGCTCAACACAGAACGAAAAACTAAATTAATCTAAATTGAACAAATTTGCACTTGTATCACGCACTCAACCTAAAAGCAGAGGAAGCCTCCAATCCATATTTAAAAATGAGTAAAATTTTAAAAAGTATACATTTTCATTTTCATGAACAATTCGAAATTCGAATTCAATAAACTTTTTTGTGGCCAGCAATCTAAAAGAAAAGTTTTTACTGTGTCATATTAACTGTAAGGTGCACATTGTAAAACTAATGTTAATGTATCATTTTATTCTTGTTTAGATATATGTTTCTATGTAAATATACCTACTCATATATGTACAATATATGTATTCTACCCCTTACCCTAGTATCCCATAACACAAGCCTTACAGTGCTTACTTTGGGGCTAGGCTAATTGGTGTGAGTTTTGGAAATATTTATTTATTTATAGTCATTTATGCAACTGATGTAATGAGTGGTTTATAACCTAAACAGTTACATACAAGAACTTATCTACACCCATAATATGAATACTCTATAAAAGTTTCTGAAACCATGAGGCGTTCTAAGAGCTTAAAATTCATGAAAAGTTTTTGTGGTAGCGAAACTCGCGTTAATGATATTGTTCATTTTTGAAATTCACTCAGATACCACCCATTGAGCAGTATAAATTGTGGCTGTCTGATGAGTAAACCCTTTGCGCGGAAGGGATCGAAAAAGCGAAGGCGCGTTAAATTATGAAATGTTCAACAGTTGCTTGTAAATAGTCTCATGTTATACAGTTTGCAGTTTTATAATTTAGCATATTACCGTACTTGTGCTGTAAAAATATTACCGTTCAAGTGCTGTTATACATATTTTTTAATTTCAGCTAAAGTTTATGTCTAAGGAGATTGAATATATTTACCAACATTAAATTATTTTAGGGTTAGGATGACAAGTAAACATTTCATTTTATATTTATAAACACAAATTAACTTCATAATCGTATGTAGTAACATTAAGTTATAGTTTATTTTATTTTTTATATTTTGCTGCTGCTCCGGCTGCACAGCCGGTTTTTCTGTGCCTTTATTGAACCTGAGCGCGCATCGAAAGTGCGGCGAGTGAAAAATACATAACTTAAGTGCCATTTTCTGAAAATTTTTGGTATAGTAGCTACTGTATGGTTAATACTAGCAAAAATATCAGTTTGGCATTTCTGTGTGAGTCGGAACGCACCAAGTTAAGGTTCGGCTCGGTCACCAATCCGTATGGTGCTACTTGACGCAATATCAAAATCGACGCTGCCATTGGTCGCAAAATATTGTCCCCAACCCCTCTTCCTCGAATTATGTAACAGCAATTTTTTGAATACAATATACGCTATTGGACATTCAAAGATATCACATCTTTTACTTTAAACATCCAAAATCTCAGTCTCAAAACTCTGTAGCTAAGCATAGACGATACGAAAACCAAGTACCGGTGGTCGCTATCTAGCACAATATCTACTTCAAATAAAGAAGAAGAGCAAAATATTGCTCAACCCCGCTGAAAATACTAATCGAGGCACGAAACGCTAGTAATATTAGCCTGTTGCCGTTTAAATCCAGAAAAAAATACCTGGTGGCTTTCAGAAACAAATAGTGAAAAAACAGCAAAAACGCCAAGGCATATTCGGAGAGCGTATTTTAAGCTTACTTCAATGAACTGGCAAATAATCAAACCCAGCTCGCTATGGTGTATATGTCACCGGCAATCTCTATAATTCAGGTATTCTATACAATACCTAGTCAATGTATAGAATGCCTGGGGCGTCTAGGCAATTTATGAAATATTATAAATATTACTAGCTGACCCAGCGAACTTCGTACCGCCCTAAAAAAATAGGGGTTGTCCAGCGGACAAAATTGTGAATCTAAACCATTCTCAGATCCCCTTGAACACACACAAAAAATTTCATCAAAATCGGTCCAGTCGTTTAAGATAAGTTCAGTGACATACACACTCACAGAAGAATTATATATATAAAGATTATCCATTTTATATTTTGCCTAGGTAATGTATACAATTCCTAGGAATTGTATAGAGTACCTGCTAGCCCACCGGCAATGATTTTTTTTATGTTATAGGGGGCATACGAGCAGACGGCTCACGTGATGGTAAGTGATCACCGTCGCCCATGGACACTTGCAACACCAGGAGTATCACAAATGCGATGCCGGCCTTTAAGGAAGGAGTACACTCTTTTTTTGAAGGTTTTTGGGTCGTAATGGTCCGGAAACACTGCTGGCGACAATATATTCCACAGTTTTGTCGTACGTAGTAAAAAATTTCGGCAAAAACGCACGGTTGTGGATAGCCACGCATCAAGATGATGGGGATGATTTTTTTTCGCGATTTACGATGGCGAAATGCAGCAGCTGGAATTAATCCGAACAATCCCTCAGTGTTCTGAGTGAGTCCCTGTGATAAATGCGATAGAAGATGCAAAGCGAAATTACATTCCTACGCAAAGCCAAAGGATCAAGCTGATCGGAAAGGTCCTGGTCGTCGACGATACGAGCCACTCGGCGCTGGATGCGATCCAAAGGGAGAAGCTAGTACTGGGGTGTCCCCACCCAAAGATGAGAGCAGTACTTCATGTGAGGCCGAACCTGTGCCTTATAAAGTTGCAGTCGGTGGGCCGGTGTGAAGTACATTCTCGATCTATTGAGCACACCAAGCTTCTTAGAGGTCAATTTGCTCTCTAAATGATCCCGAAACTGGACGTCGCTCGATATGTAAACGCCAAGAATTCCAATACTAGCTGAGGCAGTTAGAGGAGTGTTCTCAAAAAGAGGAGATACGGCAAATGGTATTTTTTTTGCGGTGAACGCGCATACTTGTGTCTTCGTAGGGTTAAATTGGACTAGATTAAGTCGGCCCCAATTAGTTACTTGGTTTAACAGAGTTTCGACTTCAGACACGGGGTTGTTCCGGCACTCGATGACATTTTCCCGTGATATGTTAGCGTGGCCGGTATATAGTGCATCACCCGTGCTGTCGTCTGCATAACAATGAATGCCATCAATTTGAAGCATATTATGATATGAAGAAGAAACAGCGTAGGCGATAGCAAAGAGCCTTGCGGAACACCAGCGATTACGGATTTGGAGTCCGAGTATGCACCGTCGACTGCGACCTTGATGCTCCTGTCCGCAAGAAAGCTAGTGATCCAAACGCACAGCTTTTCAGGAAGCCCATAAAAAGGAAGCTTCGAAAGAAGCGCTTTGTGCCAAATCCGATCGAAGGCCTTCGCGATTTCCAGACCAGACAGAATTGCACTTTCACTAATTGTTTTAATAATGAAGTTATTAATAACACAATCTGCTTCCTTATCGCGCCCGCCTGCGGCTCGCTCTGATAATAATGCCTCGTGTTTAATCACCTACTTAGAACACTTGTATCATAACGTACTATTAGTACTTACAACATTATATCGTGCAATAATAATAATAACCATAATATAATCAGTTTTGATGATATTACGGTTATGAGGACATCGAATGTTTTAATTTTAGCAATAAGCTAACTGTTTCAGAGCGTGCGCACCGTTAAGTGGAGGCCCATCAGTTGTGGAGATCCGCTCCGTGCTCTGTCGCGGGACCCATTCAACACGCCGCGGGGCCCGCAAGAGACCGGTGCCTCTTGTAGGCCAGTATAATTGTGATTGCACGGGTGAACAGTCGATAATGGGTTATTCTTGTTGATCATATTACCGAGTTAAAAGAGAACGAAGACGAGAGCACAGAAGGCAGCCAATCGAGCATGCACCGTCGCCCGCGCCGCGTGAGGCGGGTGGGTCTATGTAACAAACACGCCGAGCGGACGACCGCTCCGTGTCACGGTGCACACGCTCTCAAAATATTTTATACTTAGATGTTTTAAAGCATGGGTGTAGATAAAATATTTTTGTATTTTTTAAGGGTATCTTCCACAATTAAAGGGATATCGTATAAAGGGGAGCGCAAGAAGAAAAAATAACCTACCACATTAAATTAATAAATCAAGGCGTATAGCCATTCTTTTACCGTACATGCTATCCAACTCTGGAATTCCCTGCCCGTAAAGATAAGGCGTGCCCAAACTTTAGACTGTTTTAAGTCTCTAGTTAAGGAGCACTTTTTGTCGGAGGAACTTAATTTTTCATAAATCTTGCATTAGAACTTACCGGTTTCGGTAGCGTTGTGAAGTATCTGAGTATTTATGTGTGCCTATATATTAAAATTTCTCATATTCTATTGTTTTTTCTTTTAATTTTTTTCCCCTTTTCGTCTTCTTCTTATCTAATTATCAGGAAAACTTTTGCCTTGTGTTTCGCACAACCTCCCTTACTCGCTTACCTTATTTTATTTCCAGCTCATTGGGTTGTCTGGAAGAAATCGCTCATTAGCGATAAGACCGCCCTTTGTGCAATGTTGTATTTTTCTACTTGTTTTGTATCTGCTTGTTTTGTTACTGTGTTGTGCAATAAAGAGTTTTTATCTTATCTTATCAAATTAGTATGGTTGGATAGAGCTCAATGTGTAAATAAATAAAGGGTATTTGGTTTTAAAGTATGTTGATATTTTAATGTTAAAGAAAGCACAAAACCGATTGAACTCTCATTTACATTGCATAGGAGCCTTCTTGGAGGCTTACTGGGTGGAATATTGCTACTAAAATGTGATTTCCTATTTCGAAACTACATAAAATAGGAATATTGACCCCTTTTTTTCGAAAATTTGATGAGCTGTGTTCGTTAAGCGCACAAGATTCTAGATCTTTTTTGAGAAAGAAAAATTTACTATGTTAAGCTCCTTCGTTCTTTGAAAGGCACGTTTGACCGTTGGTCCTGGCTGCATCGACAGTCGTGAGATCCCACCAATCCTAACTAGGCACGCGTGGTGCGTCATCGGTTCAATCTCCCTATTCCATCCATAGGGAAGGTCTGTGTCCCGGCATTGGGGACATTAATAGGCTGTTGATGATGACATGTAAGCAATGTATAGAAGAATAATAAAAAAATAAACATATTTAAAACTTTATGTTTTCTTAAATTACTGTCTTTTAATATTTATATAATATTTACAATTGATTACAACTAATTACAACTTTATAATACACTTTATACATTAGCACGCGAGGCATTATATATTTTGTTTCATTTAATTTTAACTAAGTATATTCTTCAATCTTCGCAGGCGTTAACGAATTATGAGGATTCATTTTGATATCAACTGATATACTACAATTAGGAAAAGATTCTGCTGGTTTCATGTTACTTTTAAAGTTTAGTGTAATCAATATGACATAAAAACATAGAATAAAGAAGTTCAACAAAATTCCTGAGATATAACTAATAAGAATAGTCTGAAACGTTTTTGAGCACCACAATTCTACGACGTCTTTGGAAAACAAGTAGAAGTTTATAACAAGACACATTAAGAATGTGATAATCGCGAGACTTCGGGCGAATTTTCTTATTTGTTCTTTTAGAATTCTGTAAACAATCGTCAAGTATAATAACGTGCCTAGTAGCATGAGAGGCCACCGGAACAGACAGCATACAAGTAAGTAGAGCCACCATACAGTTAGCACTTTGTTCACTATAATGGCTGTGCACGCGGCGCTGATTGGGATCGGCAGCAGCCAAGCGCACAACACTACCCTCCACAGACTATTTTCTCTTATCTTTACTAACACCAGTATCAAAGTATCGTACATGTGTTTAATGAAAAAGAACACTAAAATAACTATCACAAAGTCAACATATCTTTCGAGGCTAAGTAATGCCGTATTGAAACCACTACCCTCAGTTACACCATGCTTTCGATGATAATAAATCAGTAAGAAGACCACTCTCTTTATGAACCGCACGACACTCAGCTGCATTAACATTTGATTCCTGTAGTTTTTCTTCCATCGATTAATTTTGATCGCTGCCAGGGCCCATATAATAACCTCCAGGGCTGTCATAATAATTTCCAAAATAATGAAAGCTTCGAACACTGGTGATGTTTCAAGAGATTCCTTTTGAAGTAGCTGCTTTGCATCAAAAACACTTTCAGTAATCGAATCATTTTCTCGTGAGGCAGATTGTACTAATTCCGTTTCGATGTTTGATTCGTTAAGTGATGTTATCGTCGTAAAAATAGTTTCCGTGGTCACACCAGATTCGCCGTCTTGCGTCGCGTCTGACATTTCGATAGCATTTATAGTTGGAAATAATGCGTCACAATATTTAAAGACTGTAAAAAAATATTAAAATAAAAAACTGCACGTTGTCGGCAACAGAGCCAGTCAGACTGGCTAATGGTCACTGTCTCATAAAACAGGAAACCACTTGTGATATTGGTCATTAGTAAACGTTTGTTGGATTTATTGGAAGTCGAGTTCGATTGACGTCATACCGGTGAAACAAAATCCCCACAATATTGCTCACGTTTGTGACGTTGACTTAAATTCCTTACGTGAATTTAATGACTCTAATTAAATAATTCATTTAATGTAATAAAAAAAATCATTGAAGCATATGTAATTACATAATAAAAATGTTATATCTAGCTATGCTTAACTTATTGTTAATTAATAATATTAATGTGTTGAAAGTTGATATTAACACATGTCATCAATTTTTGATGTCATCTTTCAACTGACGACATTGTATGAAACAAATCAGGGAGAAAAAATAGCCCTTGCTGAGTTTCTTGCCGGTTCTTCTCAGTACAAGGTCTCCCGCCGTAGCTTTACGAACCGACGGCGTAGCGTTTGACTTTCACAAGAGCACAAGACTCAATAAACAGCCTAGACTGAATAAATGAATTTGAGTTGAGTTGAATGTATATCTAACATAATATAACATGTTATACATGTGTAGACGATTTGGTGTTGTTATAAACTCAGGTTCTACTGTTATAATATTATATAACAGTACACAGTACACACATACATACATACGTACATATTGTGTAAAGTCTTGTTTTCTGTCACATGGAAGGTAATGCAACATTTTACACTAAATTTTAAAAAATGTGGACTGGTTTATACATAACTTGTTATAAATTTATAGTTAATCTGGACGAACCTTTAGAAAAAGCTTTTATTTAATTTTCGCAAATTTATTTAGTGGATATTATGTGAAGAACTGATTAAGTCGGTAGCTTAAGTTGTGGTAAGATAATAAGTAATTATAATATTAGTAGCGTCATACCTAAATTAGTTAACTACGCGACCTTATAATAACGTGATTCCCTTGTTCCCAACCTTGAACTGGGAATTTGTATCATTTACCTCCTAATTAAGTGACTGTTTTGTTTTCAATGCATCCAATATTATGTTTCTTGGGATAAAATTGTAACAATATAAAAAAAACGAAAACATACTACTCTAAACTTTAGTATGCGTCTAAAATTGTTTTTGACAGCTACACTCACATACTTTAGAGCCTCGAATGCGTCTGGCAGAGCTACAATTTTGATGACAGCTTCTCAAGAAGGTGGATACGGGATTATTACTTCATTTCTTACGTAAATAATATCTGTATTGAAACGGGGTTTTCGACAAACTCACCGTTCGTATTAATATTTTGCCATCTCCGATTTCCCGTTATTATGTGGGTAACGTCTTATTTATCTTGTTCTACATACCGCTTTATGCGTTTTCCAGATTATAATTTACTTTAGGTCAAAACAATGTATGTGTACGGATCCCGTCCATTAAATGATAGACAAAAATGATATTTAAAAGTTTATTGATAAGTAAAGTTACACGTATGTTAAAATATTTCTAAAATTAAATTATCAATGAGTACACGCGATTGTTGATTGTGAACTGATTTTACAATTATAATAAAATTTGTCACCGAAGGCGTAAAACACTGACCGCTCACAATATACGGTTATTGCACCGTACAGTATGTAGTAATGCTTAAGAAATAAATAATAAAGCCTGTACCCTTAGCACGAACCGTTATCGAATTTGAATAGTTTGCGAGTTGCGAATGTCATTGTCAAATATGTACTGATTTTTAGCTCTCGTTACTTACTTTGTGGCGCTGCTGTTCAAGTTTCCATACAAAATATGACATTGACTGTTAAGTATTATAGATATTAACGGGATTGTTACCATGTACCTTGTTTTTTATGAGTCTCCGATATTTCGGCATACGAACCACTGGATTCCACACACTAGACAATTTAAACCCATCCTCACGATTGAAATTCTTGTGTTTGGTGTGTGGAATCCAGTGGTTCGTATGTGTAAAAACCGCAAAAATCAAAAAAGTGTCGTTCCGCGATCTGATACTGTGAGTATTGTGTGCCGGGAACAAATGCGAGTGAATAGTGAGAATGTGACCAATGGTAGTGGTAGTATCGAACGCAGTAAAAGACGACGTCAGAGGGTAGACCGATATGTCTGCCAATAACATCTACCCGCAATTACTTCAGTTACTCCGTGATCATGGCGCTTGCAACAGTGCCGAAATATCGGAGACTCATAAAAAACAAGGTACATGGTAACAATCCCGTTAATATCTATAATGTTAGTGACCATGAAAGTTTAAAACAATATACTGTTAAGTAGTAGTAAAATGCAGTTTCGACTGCACCTGCTTCCGATCATTAGCACCTACCAATTCCCACTGGGCCCGAATGGTGGGTCATTGACGGCCCGATCTTACTCATTTAGACAATTGGAAATGAGGTCATTTAGGCATATTAAAGCAACATAAGGAAAACATATCCAATATTTACCTATTTAAGCAAACAGCTTTCAAACTACGCATTTAATCGATTAGTAGTTGCTGTTTTAACAAATAATAGTTAAGCCTATACTTAAAAGCATCACTTAATGGTTTAATGCTCTTCCAAAACCTTATATATGCTATTAATAGCCTAAAATTATTTTATAAACATATTTAGCAAATAATCATGTAAGTGTTCACAAAAATATCACCTGTGCCTTTCAGTACGTTAGAAAAATCAAGTGGAATGCTTATTTTAAGCGAATATTGCGAGATTTTAATTAATAGAATTTATAAATATTTTGACTAGAACTATCGACTGTGCCGAAAACATTTACACGATACAGGTATCATAAGCACAGGTCAAGTTATTAAAAAAGTAAATTTTCATCTGCCGATTCCTTGCTTTATTTTAATTGATATAAGATTAACAATTTATGTATTATTGTGTTTGGATAATATTGAATCCAGCTGTTTCTTAATACAGTTTCCTAAGCTATTTTGTCTGGAACCTTTTACTGTGCGCGATCAATAGGTAGAATCAATATGGGTCAAGCTCAGATTCTCACGCATTTTGAGGTTATTCAATGTTCCGTTACCTTTGCACAGTACAAACAAAGTACGTATTTTTTTAGGTTTCCGTACCTCAAAAGGAAAAAACGGCACCCTTATAGGATCACTTTGTTATCAGTCGTCCATCCGTCCGTCTGTCAAGGATTTTCTCAGGAATGCGTGGAGGTATCAAACTGAAATTCATATCTAATACTCATGTCTGATGTCCCTTGGAGCTGCGAAAAAATCAAACTTTTAAGCCAAAGCAATCAAAAGATACAGCCAAGCCAACACAAATTTTCGAAACTCGCTCGGGAATCAAAGCCTACAGGGTACTTCCCGTAAACTTAGAATCTTGAAATTTTGGCACGAACTAACAACTTCTTATAGTACAGATAAAGGAAAAATTGCGAAAACCGTAAATATTTAGTTATATGATATAATAAAAAGTATTTTTGAAAATTTTAAAGTTACTACTACTACCTCTTTTCTCACGTACGCGTAGAGGTATTAAATTGAGTTTGTACGGAATCCTCGGTGCGCGAGTCCGACTCGCACTTGGCCGGTTTTTTTACATGATATGGATATAAATAGTCCCTTTTTATTTTATTAAAAACTTGACCAAGTAAAATAAACAAAGATAAGACCATTAGATTATACAGACTTCAAAAAAAGATGTTCTTAGTTTGACGTGTATGTATGTATGTTTATCCGCGATTATCTCAAAAACGACTGATTAGGTTTGGCTGGGGTTTTCGTTATATAATTGCGTATTTATAAACAAAGGTTTAAGTTTATAGTATCCTAGCAGCGTCCCATGGTTTCATCCGCGTAGATCGATTGGAAGAGCGCGCGTAAGCGTGATTTTTCTATTGACGTAAGCGTGTAAAATTCCAATCAGTAGCGTATTCCATATTACACTAAAAACGGAAAAATATTTTTTTTTTTTATAAAATATTAGAACCGATTTCAAAAACTGAAAATGAAAAAAAAAATGATATACCGACTGATATATTATTATATTTGAAGACGATACCAAAGCTATGAGTTTTAGCAGAGAGATCATGATAATATACTTGACTTCAAATATGTCAGTGAGAAAAACTCTTTTTTTTCATTTTAAAGTATTTTAAGTCGATTCTTCATTTTGTATCATATTTAGTTACCATATAAATTGCGGTTATAATAAAATATAATACGCAAACAAATAGCACATAAAACTCACTAATTAAATAGGATTGGCACATCCAAAGAACGAGTTTATTAAAATTGTAAGTGAGCTGTGTTTTCGTATATTCTTTGCTTGTTTCTACACTAATAAATTATCTATGATTCTCATGACTGATATTCGCTTACAAAATAATTATTTCTTAGATACGTTTCCATTTATTTCGTATTATGAGATTTGTTTTAGACATTTCACAAATGTTCATGTCAGTAATAAACGCAATTTTCTTTTCAATTTACTGAATAACTTAATATCGTCATTAATTTAGAGAGACCATTACTGGATATCTGCCACGTTATATTGAAATCTACAACAACATGGTCTTGATACTCGTACCTTGATATATGTATACTCGAATGCCTATATCCTAAATTGTATGACAAAAGCTTGCACATGCATAACAATCCTGAATATTGTGTATGAACGTACTATTGTCTCAGATTGCAGATTCATAATCAAATAAGTTGTCACTAACCTATGTCTTATTTTGTATTTCGGTTTGTGAACAGAATCATCTTATTACTTTTTTCTAACGAGTTATGTTATTTTTAATGAATTCACTTAAAACTATGTCGTAGTTGTTCAGCTATTTTTTTCTTGTTGGAGAAAACTGCGCTAGTTTTCTATCACTTTTCAGGGAGGCGAGTAAATTGCTGCGATCAAACTTTGCATCATTACTTACTTTCTCCATGATTTTTTCTTTGCATCGGTAAGATATCAATCCTCTTCCATTGCTACCCAAGCAAAAACTTCGAGTTTTCTTACTTGAGCACATGTCCTACCGTCGACGATGAACGTTATGCGAATAGAGCTAGAATCTAGAAACGAGTATGTGAGTACGACGGGTGATTATTCACGCTATTCGCTCGCAGAGACAGAATACACGCTCACGCGTCTTGACGCTCAGCGAGTATTGTCTTTGGTAGCTCTTGTTGCCCACGGACAATCTAGTAGAGCGAGTCCTCGCCCGGCAGTGTGTAATGTCAGCGATCAACTAATAATATATGCATATCTTTTGTTTTCACGGAATGTGAAATGCGATTTACATATATCTATCGTAAGTTTCTTGAGCGAGAAAATAGATGATAGTTAGTCGCTTCCTCGTCGGCGGTGGGACAACGGCCGAATAAATTATTCAAACTTATCCTACGCTTCTACCGAAGGGTACAGTTGATTCACTTTTTCGCACGTCGTTGGCCATTTCGTGTCGACGTTATCAACTTGATGCTTGTTATCGTTTGACAAGCTGAGAGATAACACTTTGTATTGTAGCTCTTTATCAAAGCTCCTGTGCAAAGCTAGATACGGCCTGTTTAGGCGCTTTCTCTATGGAAGTTTATGGAGCATAATAATGGTTACTGTCGTTACGTCTGACGTCAACGCTTAATGATAAAACACAAGTTTGATGGGGCAGCTAATTTACGAGCTCGTAATTCGTCAGCGTAAGTAATATTCTTAACGACTGAAGAACAATTGTAACGTGGTGTAAGGAAGTAATTAAAATTTATGATAAACCTTTACTCTCTTTAGAAAATTTGTTGTGATTGTAATAAGAGTGTTTATCTGTTATTATGTTTTTGCAATAGGTTACGTTAGAGAAGATTGGATGACAATGACGATCAAGATGTAAACGACGAAATTTAATAAAATAAAATGTATAAGTATTAGTGAAAATCAGGCAGGGAGGTTAATATTTAAAAGAGATAGATTTTTTCTTTTATTTCAAATATTCGGAAAGATTTATAATGCTACACCCACCATGAAGTTATTTATTATATAACTTCATGAAACCTTCGTGTCAATCGGGTCTTATTTTAATTGGATCCCATCTAAAGCACCTGACCGTATTTTTGGAGTTTAGTTTACTCCTTAAGAATCGATTTGCATATATAAGGGGCCCAGTATGAGAAAAATGTGAGGAGTTAAATCTATCGATGAATGACCTCGTTATAGCGGCCATACACACTACGAGAAATCGTTACGATTAGACTGTACAGTCCGAACGGTTCCGATAAATTGCACAGTTTCCTATACTAAACGAAATCGTATAAACTGTTCCGTTCGAACTGTACAGTCTGATCGTTACGATTTCTCGTAGTGTGTATGGCCGGTATTACGTTTTAGGTACGCATCCTGTTCGAGCCAAAATGACTCTTAAATCCGAGAGCTTAGGTTAGGTGCAAAAGAATTAAATTGAAACTACAGTGTATTTTGTTAGACCATAGATTTCTTTATAAGTTAGGTGACGTTTTGCCTATATGTAGCTCCAAACATATTTACAAGCGTGATGCAACGAACTACAGCGCCATCTATTTTGATACATATGAACTAAAATATTAAATGCACAAATGGCGTACACATAATCGCCCACCAAGGACAAACTGAGATTTGTCCTTACAAATATTTAACTTAACAACATGACTCTGTTATCGCCCACCATGACTTAAGGTAACAAAACAAATAAAAACACTAAGATGTACAATAACTTAAAATACATAATATATTTATGCACATCTGACATTGACTATTGTAAAAAGTTTAATGTAAAATATTTCGTCGATTAGTTATAATAAAAGTACACACATCAAAAGTGTCTAGGGATCAACATATATTTTTGCAATAACTTTTCTCCTGATTGATATTAATTAAAATTTTCTTTAAGGATTCATCAAATAAAGTGTTTTCGTTTGTCACAGTAACGATAAACCAAGTCACCTTTGCATTAATAAAGAAATTTGCCATTTTCCTAATAAAGGGATTTTTGACATTTGAACCACTAACACAAAAGTTCGAAAAAAAGACTGAAATAACAGTTTTCTCTAAAATTTTATTGGGTAACTTAAACAATTAATAATCCGTATTTCTACCGCGAACACTAACAACACAAGAACATCGGTTTGGCATACTCAAAATGAGTTCATCCAAATCACGCTGTGGAATGGCCGCCCATGTTCGTTGCAACAACAAAAAAAGGTCTTCTTGCGACTGGATACCCTCCATATTCGGCAGAGCTCTTCTCTGTAGCATATCCCATGCATGCTCAATCGGGTTCAAGTCTGGCGACTGAGCAGGCCAGGGCAGGACATTGATGTTAGCTGCGGCGAGAGTCTGTCTTACAACTCTTGCGGTGTGCGGTCGTGCATTATCATGCATTAACTGAAATAAGGGACCGATTTGCACTTGTAGAGGAACGATGACGTCTGATACAATCGTCTCAGCATAAATTTGAGCGTTGAGGTTGCCTCTGATCCAAATCAACTCAGTTCTTCCGCCGATCCAAATACCCGCCCATACCATGATGGTTCCACCACTATAAGGATGAACTTCCTGGCAGGATTTTAATCGCTGTTGGCGTCCAGGGGTTCTCCAGTGTCGTATACGTCTTGTATCCGGTCTCATACCAAAACGAGACTCATCAGAAAAGCACACGAAACGCCATTGTTCTTCTGCCCAATTTCTGTGTTCAAGAGCCCATTGATATCGAATCCTACGATTGTGCATTGCTATAGGTGGTACCCGTAGCGGTCTTCGGGAATGAAGGTTCACTTCATGCAAGCGCTTTCTGACTGTTTGGTCGCTAATTAAGTTCCCTGAAGAGTGATGAAGCCTCACGGCTAACATCATGGCGGTTATTGTTGGAGCTCTTCGAGTTAAGATTTGAATGTATCGGTCTTGTCTCCGTGTGGTGCAGCGATACCGTCCTCCATGGCGCTCAGCCACGGTACCAGTGCTTCGGTATCGTGTCCAAAGTCGACTGATAACACTCTGACTTGTATTCAGAGCTAATGCCACAGTACGTTGCCGGGAACCAGCTTCTATCATTCCCACGGCTCTGAGCATTTCTTCCCTGCTTAAATGACGTCGCCGCTCCATAATAACGTTGGTTTTAATCAGTAGTAGGGAAACAGTAGCACTAATAATGTCTTCAATGCGTTGTATGTTTTTATAGGGAAAATATTGACAGCTGATTTTCATCTTTTACTCGAATTTGATTCACAGTTCCTGATTCAAATTATGAAATGCACCAAAAAGGATCCATATAAATTTATAAAATCATAAATTTATTACAAAGCCACATCTCAATCTCAAGAAATCCGCATAAAAATGCTTGATCCCTAGACACTTTTGATGTGTGTATATCAAATGAATAAATATATATTTATATATGTATATTATTTTCATTAATTTGTTAATTTACCCTTTCATACAGTATCAATCTTTTTTAAGTTAAATAAACTCTTTTTGCGTCTGGTTAGACTATCGAATTTAAGGAGTAAACTCCAGTTGTGCGTCGGAGCTGACACACACAATTTTTTTTTCTTTTTTGAGGCAAGCACAGTCACATTCACACCTTCAGCAAATGTCAAGTAAAATCCTGACTGTAATTAATGTGAATCAGGTAAAAACCAACGTGAATATAAAGAACTGGGCCGGATTTCGATGGGTAATCAACCAGTGGGGAGGGAGGGGGGGGGGGGAGTGGCCCGGGGATCCAGATTCGATGCCCCAGGGTCGCACCGCGCGTCTTGTAGAAACATTATTCTTAGGGAATACTCTGGATTACAAGTTTCATATTTCATATTGATAAATTCTCCGAGCTATTGCATTAGTTAGCAATCATTAGATAAGTTTTAAGAATTAGTAAAACCAGTGGTGGTTACAAATTTAATGCAAGAAATAAATTTAATTTACATTTTAGGCCTCACAAAAACAATGATTAATTTATAGGTATTTGTGTACGCTCATACTATCAAGTCCCAAGTAATGTCTAATAGTAAACAGTATTTAAATTTGCCATTGGCAATCAATTGTTAAAATTTATGTCTGATTATATTACAGACATAAACACTTGGATTTGAACTATTACAATGATTTCAATCCAATGACTTTTCTTTACATGAAATAATTAATCTATTGTCACAGTAACAACATATATTATAATTCTTTTTTAAGTGAAAACTTCTTAAGTAGCTTTTTGACTTGAGATGAAACGGAAGTAGAGTATTGGACACAAGATACGTATCCGTAATTTTATCATAAACTATAAGAGACAAATAGCCGAATGGTAACGGTTTTGGGGTCGACTCCTAATTATCGGTGGTTCGATCCTGAGCACGTTTATTTTTTTATTGTTTCATTTTTGTAGTGTAACATCTTTCCTCTCGTTTTAATGCAATTTGTGGGAGTGATTACGTGAAGTGGGACGGAAGTGTGTAACAGGAAGTTTGGGAAGCGCGCGCTATTTGATTTGATTTTAGAACATAATGTTCAAATGGCTTATTCCTTCTGTAGTAGGTTTATTTCTTTTCTTTTACTAATAAAAGGTGAGGTTTCAAATGTTAGACATCATACGCGACTACATAAAAAACGAGCGAGCCTTACATCGCTAGTTTTTTTTTATTAATATTTAAAGGAGATTGCTCAAATTGGCCCAAACGCACAAAAAATATTGACATACACGGTAATTCTTGGCGTAATTTATAATTTAATTTACAGTCATTAGATTTCAACGGATACCTTTGTATAATATATTTACTTTAAAAAGGACTTTTAATTTTACCGGCTTGGAAAACATGCGAATCATTTTTAATGGCTATGGGTGTAGTAACATTCAGCCAAAGACTGATCGAAGTTGTTTATATAACATAAAACAAATCTATTTTGTAAAGATCGTTAAAATAAATCATTTTTTTTATTACACTATGGTATTAATATCCACAACTATATTATCATTTTCATTACATGCAAATGTGCTCAGACAATTATTATAGATGGTAGGCGACCTCATAAAGTCTATTGCCATACATTTTTCGCCAAACATCTCCATAAACACATTATAATCTGTATATATGTTAGACTTTAAGGTATCTATCTATGGGCCTACGTTGCCTGACTATAAATAAATATATAAATAAAATTATGAGGTGTAATCTAAAATAAAAATCTAAAATATGGTTGTATTAAAAACATAACAAAAATAATGAAGCCTAAAAAAAGCTTTCTTTGGTTAACGAGAGTTTTAAAATTCTCTCTAATCTGTGGCTCATTCACAATCATCACTCACACAGTTTCTGTCACAGAGTACTTTATTATAACCGGAAATGCATAGATGACACCTGATTTTATAAGTTACTCTTATGCATTAACTTTGAAAACAGGCAACTATCTGTTAATCTACATGCTCTATATACCTGAATCTAATCCATAATTTCGGTACTTGGCTTGATTTCTCTAGTTTACTATATAACTTATTTGTTTTTTTTATTATTTTAATATGTTCAGTGTATATGATTTAGAGAACTTCTCAGGGGTGTCCGTCAATAATATTCCTTTCTACAGTAATTCATATATAATTTCGAATCTAGGAAACATTTTTTTATGATTATTGGTCTTTAGGCCAAACATGTATGGAAGCTGAGCAATCTCCTTTGCCCAGTATTCTACAATACCTGAATAGTTAAGTATTAAACGTTTGGTAGGTGCCTAAGTTGTTTATTAATACAGGCTTGATTTTCATCAACAATCCTATCATTGGAAAGGTGTTTTGCAATTTTATTACAGTATTTTTTTATAAATAAATATATCGAAAAAAACTTAAGATAAGAAAAATATAACACAAGAAATAAAATAAAAATAGCTGGTAACAAATAAAACCGCGGGCGAGTTCGATCCTCTCTCGGGTCAACTTATAAAATTATTATTTTTATTTTCTCGGGTCTAGCTGATTATTTTATCGTAGTTTTTTCTGATTCCCTTAATACAAAAGCTTTATTAACTAATTTTAAATAGTACCTAATTTTTTGTATATGATGTTGTAAAATATTTATTTAATAGATATCGTCTGATATATTTATAACAGTTTATTTCTTGCTCGTTAATCGCTACATAGCTTCTATGTAATCTTTTTGTAAAATATGTAAATAAATTGTTTTATAATTCGTTTAAGTGCCGCCATCTATCGACAAATGAAGCATTTTCTTATACGATTACGGCAGTGCTTTTGTAGCAAGACTAGCATATAAGCATGCGTACTTTAAATTATCTAACCTTTATAATAGTTTGCTTAAAATTTCTTAGATGGAGCGTGTGATCGCAAGTACCTCAGTGTCAAAGTAATAAAGCTTGGTGACTAAGTAATAAAGCTTATTTTTCTTTGCAAAAAATATAAATTAAACCAATTAGTATATTAATGTAATATGACAGAATAAAAGCGATAGAACAAAAATGCCCATACGCAATACAACACGCACGCAGTCACATATACATACACGCTCACACACATGCATACACGCTACACACACTCTTTCACACACACACGTAGAGTTATTTTCCCTGATTTTTCTCTGCAGCTAAGTCAGTTAGTTGTCCCACCGCTCGCCGGCGAGAAAGCGGCTAGCTATCGGCTATTTTCTCGTTCATAAAACATGCAATAGATATACATTCCGTGTAAACGAAAGAGATGCATACATTAAAGTTGATCGCTGACTGTTCACAGTGCCAGCGAGAACTCGCTCCACTAGTTTGTCACAAGAGCTGTCAAAGATAACACATGCTCAGCGATGCTCGCTTGGCCGATACAACACTCGCTTCCCGCCGATCGTCAATTAGTTCCTAGCTCTACTCGCTTTTCGATCATCGTCGGCGGTGAGGCAAATGCCTAAAGGGTGACAGGGAAAAACTTCGTGACGATTCAAAATAGTTGTAAGTATGGAACTAAAACTAAAAATAAAATATCTTCACTCAAAATGGTGCATCTATTTTGAGTGAAGATATTTTATTTTGAATAGTAAATGCATTTGCCATGTAAGCAAAGTTTGCTAGTTCGACTCCAGCCCGAAACCTGAAACTAATTCGATATTTTTCTAATGTTTTCTAGTCACTTATTTGATCTCCACTCATCATGGCCGATTATATAACCTTTAATTAAAAGGCGCGACTATTTGATGGTTTTGATTTATCTTATTTGTTGATATTTTTATAGTATAGTATATAATGTATTCTATAAAAGTTATGCAGATTTCTTCATCAGTTTTCTCCGCAAAGTAATGTTTATCGTATCATGTTTTGTCTTATTTATTTTGTATTAGAATTTTGATTGATTTCTCAATAGTTAGTACTGACAGAAGCTGTTATCGATCTCAAGGGGTAAGGTTTCAGAGCTTCAGGGCGATTAGTCGACTAATTGGATCTTCGTTTCAGTCTCTGCTAAAGTTCGATAAGGTGCCGAGGTGTTTCGGGGGCTACAAAGGAAATGACGAACTTGAATTTCTAATCTTACCGTCTCCGCCGAATATTGGAACCTAATACTCGAATCAGCATGATCAAAACATATTTAATAACTTAAACTTAATTGGCTTGTAATGGAACGTTTCGGGTATAATTTTTACGTAATAAAGTAGAAAATTCTATCATTTAATTGAAATTCTAGATTATTTTGATTTCTTAATTTTTTATTTTGGTTGCATCGATAAATATTTCAAGAGAAGAATAATCATTTCATGTATTATTGAAAATGTATATTAGTATTAGTTTTGACGATTTCCGTTGACCAAGAGTATAATATTAGATCAGGAAATTACCTGGCTATTATTATGAGTAGTGTTCATCAAAAGATTTGAGAGAAGCCAAAGAAACCGTGCCGAAGTGACGTGGTTAGTGGGCGGATCTTTATTTTATCGATGTATCCAAGTGGCAAGCAAAACTTTCTTAATCACTGTTTGAAGGACCACTCCCTTAAGAATAAATTACACACCAGACGTAACTCCGATGAAAGTAATAACGTTATCGAAGCACAGTTCGACACACTTAATACATGCAGTAATATTTCTTGATTGATCAGATCGTTTCGAGGAAGCCATTTACAAAGCGCGAAAGCCTCCCCGACCCGACAATTTCAGAATTCGTTAAGTAAAAGTACATTAGAAAAAAAATAAGAACAGATTTCGGATACCATTACTTAATATACACATTAAATATTCCGTATGTAGGTATCTAATATGTTTTTTACATATGTTATATATATTTTGACTCCACAGCAACGAGATAAATTGTGAATTATAAAATGTAAAAAACAGCATCTTTTATAAAGCACAGGTTCGGCACATACGGTTTGTACTCATCTCTGGGCGGGGCAGCCTAGAACCAGCTTCTCCCAGTTAAGAGCTTAAATTTTAAGGAAAAACCGGCTAAGTGCTAGTCTTGCCAAGCGCAGTGTAAGGTTCCATATTTGCGTTACCATACCATAATATATTTGAGCAGGAGTCTTTATTTCTGTATTAGAAATAAAAAAAAAACAATTATTATCGAACTATGTATCTCAACTAAAATACCTAAATCAAAGTCAATCTGCGTCTCAAACTCAAAAACAATTCGATATTTTCTTTTATCAAATACGAATGATGGCCTTTTTTTCATTTTTGTGTTTATGCTGTTGGTTCTAGATGACCTTTACAGCGACATGGGGTTTGGGGACGGCGAGATCCTAAGGGGACCTCAAGCCAAGAATTGGCGAGTGCCTCTAGAGGTATTCCCGGCAGATGGCATCTCCCCACGGGGATGGCATCTCTCCTCTCCGTCTGGAGCCTCTAGACCACTGGAAACTGAGGAATGATGGCTGATCTTTTCAAGTGCTTATAATTAAACTCTTAAAACGGATCGATAGCACGATTCAGAAGCCGTTGCCGTTGGTACTCCCAGTAGCTTTGTAGAGCTCATTATATTTTATTGTGGTGTTTTAATAGTTTTATTTTTATTTTGTTTTTCAATGCAAGGTTTTACGCTACAATAACTTTATCTATGTCGTCACTATTAATGTTTTCTTGTAAGTAATTTTCAATAGGTAAGAAATTTTCTTTAACTAAAGTTGAACGACTAATTATTATTAAACTAAGAAATCTATCGTAACTGTCGGTCGTACTGAGGGTACTACATAGTAAAGAAAAAATAATCTTGGAGGCGATAACAGGACAATAGGTACTACTAAGTAATAAAGGCTCTATCGATATCCATCGATAACCCTTTCTCATATTATAGCTTTTTACCCGAAATAATTATATCAATCGCACATTGTATAAGAATTACGCAGCTACGAAATTCTGCCAGATTCCCTCTATCCCAAGTTATTAACGCAAAAAAGGTCTCAATCCTTAAAAAAAACATTTCGTGTCTTCCTGCATATAAAAATATATAATCGGTGGTGAGAAAGATATAAATAACCACAAACAATACTTCTTAAGCCACACCTATTCCACAACGGGCATTTATTGAGGTTAAGATGTTATCCGGAAACAATAGTGACACGCTGTCAGCCACAATAGTTACCACAGCTATCTCGCAATTGATAGAGATGTAACAACTCTGTGGGAAATATCGCATATAGAACATTTTATATTATCACTTCATTCTAGTTCAGTCTGGCATACTTTCCTTACAAAACAATATATATTTTTATAAATAAAAAATTTAATACTTCTCAGAGTTTCATTTCAAACAAAGATGATTAATGGACACAAAAAAACCGAACGCTTCTAATCAGGATGTTATTAGAACTGAATCGATAAGAAATTAATTAGAACGGTGTCGAAGAGTTATCAATCATGAACTGGTAGTTTTGATTAAAAGGTCTAAAGCACCTGTCGCGTACATGATCAACAGGAAGCGTGTCCGGGCGAGGAGGCTCCTAGTTGAGGCGGAGGACGCGGCGTCACGTCAGTCGCCGCCCAACCGCCCTCGCGAAAACCGCCCTGCGTCACTGCCGCGCGTGCTCCAACCACTATACGAACGATCTCTCCATCTACAACACTAAAATACATTACGAAAATAAAATAAAATTGCATTCGAAAATTCTTGATAACTTCTAGTTCGGGGTCTGCAAATTTTGAGTAAGCTTTTGAAGTTTGCTAAGTGCTTTGCTATTCCGGAGGATTCTCTGTGCCCTTTCACTGTTTCGCTTCAGGCGAGGTAAGTTCAGTATAAGAGTATTAACCAGCGGTATTTTTGAAATCTCAAGAAAATAACCTATTCTAAAAGAAAATCACTCCTTTTATTTTAATCAATGACTCAATCGTAAATAAAACTTTCGGAACATCTGTTTCTGTTTGATAAATTTTCACACATGATTTCTGTAATTATGTAAGATAAGTAGGTATCCGTGACTGGTAAGCTGGTACTACATAGTTATAACGTATATTTTTAATGGTCGCAATAAAAATATGATATCGTCCTTACTTCTTCATTTAATATAATAAAATGAAGAATTTTACTTATAAAATATAAATACAATGCATATGCTGAATATCATAATAATGTTATGCATATTGCACGAGGTTTTGTCGAGTTTATAAAGGACACACCCTGCATAATACATCGCCTTCTATACGTGTTTATTTTTATATATGTCTACTAACATAGTTAATAATAATATTTAAATATAATGAAAATATTACTAGAAAAAATTCGACGTGGACTAGGCAGCAGACGGGACTCGAAACCGCACCCTTCGCTATCCGAGTAAATGCACTGTCCATTATGCTACCACGGCCGTGATGGCCGTGTCGAATTCTATCTAACCTTTCTTAAGCTGCAAGGCAGTGCCATTTCTTCGCATTTTAGGTAACCCGCAATGTCGAATGAATACCTTTACAGGTATCAAACATTTGAAAGAAAAATAGTAATTATAGTTATAATTTTTATTTTTAAGCATGTAACTGCTCGATGTTTAAATCTAAAGAAAATATTACTAGAAAAAATCCACGTGGACCAGGTAGCAGACGGGACTCGAACCTGCACCCTTCGCTATCCGGGCGAATGCGCTGACCATTATGCTACCGCGGCCCCGATGGCCGTTTCGAACTCTTTCTGGCCTTTCTTAAGCTGCAAGGCAGCATAATTTCTTCGCATTGTAGGAAATCCATAATGTCAAATGAATACTTTTACAAGTATTAAACATTTGAAAGAAGAAATAGCATTAACAGTTATAATTTATATTTCTAAGCACGTAACGAGTGATTGAATTGACTCTGGTTCCAAGGACTCAGCGACCCGCCCCTCAGAGAGCTTGCTTCTGGCGATAAGAGGGTCGCATCCCCTTTGGCCTGCCTTGCGGGCAGCCCCCGCACAAACGGCATAGCGGGGCGCAGCTCGGCAATCTGCCGCCTTTTACCCCTCTACCCCGCAACGGTAGCACATTTGGCTACTCAGGCTAGATGCCCCTTCCCCAAACAGTGCAGGGGAAGAGGATTGAGGACTTTCATCATGGCGTTGCTCCAACCCACCTTCAATCTGCCCTCCTGGGCCAACTTCTTTGCGGCTTCGACGGGGCACCCGAACTCTGACGACCCTCTGACGACCAAGACTAGCTTGGTCTCGGTCTGGCTCTCTCGTATGTCCAGTCCCCCGGGTATACCCACCGAGGGCAGGGAGATGACCGCCCTCGCCATCTCCACTACGTTGCAGCAGTTGTACCCCAACTCCTCTGTCCCACCACGTGCGGGATCACGGGTCAGCTGGAGGTGGAGCGGAGTTCGCGCCACAACCGCCCTCACCGTACAGGCGTTTCCACCCCTCCAAATGTCTCGGCTGCTGCTACCCAGGCTACCCGGGCGCCAGTCGAGGCTTACCAGGTAATTCATAGAGGTTCTCTTCCTCGCGTCCCCCATCTACCGAGGGAGATGACGGCCCTCGACACCGCACTACATACGGGGTTACGAGCTCCTCCAAGCAGTGCACTGCCCTCCGACACCAGGGCCACTCTTTGTCCCCCACCTAGGGTGATTTTTTAAAGAGGTTTTCTTCCTCGTGGCCCGTGGGAAATATTCTATTCGAAATGGCCACCTTCGGCTTTTGTACAAGCCTTTAATCTTTTGGCCACGAATCTACGGATTTACGCAATGTTTCCAAGGGAAATTACGGCACTGCTTGCTCCAAAGATTTTTTAAGAGACTCAATGTCGTCGTGTCGTTGAGAGCAGGCCATGGCCTCTAAAACTGACCATTATTTGAAGTCTAAAGGGTTGAGGTCTGGGCTAGATGAGGGCAAGTCTTCAGTTCTTATAAAGTCCGGTACGTTTATTTCAAACTAGGCCTGGGTAGGCCTGGGCCTTGTGAGCAGGTGCAGAATCCTGCTGGAAAGTCCATGGTGTATTTTAAAAAAGCGTATTGCTGCGATGTTTCACAACATGATCTCAGACTGTATATTGATTAGAACTTTGGCAAGAACTGAATCTATTAAATATCTTGGCGTCATTATTGATGAAAATTTAACTTTTAAGCCTCATTTAGAAACACTTGCTGCTCGACTACGGAAACTTATATACGTTTTTAGGACCTTACGCCACGTTGCGGACAAACGCACCATCAAGATGGTATATTATGCTTTGTGCCAGTCTTTGTTAGGATACTGCATTACATCGTGGGGTGGATCATCCAAAACGTGTATGATTGAGGTAGAGAGAGCACAAAGGGCAATTTTGAAAACTGCGGCTGAACTACCTTTTCGATTCCCCACAAAAACCCTCTTTGAAGAATGGGAAGTCCTATCTGTAAGGCAAATATTTATATTAAGTATCCTTTTTCAACAACACTCTGAATTTGAATTTAAACCTGATGAATTAAAAGACAGACGCAGAAAGGACAATGTCTGCCAGATCAAGCTATTTAAAAAAGCACACTCTCATAAATTCTACTCTTTCCTAGGTCCATATTTGTATAATAAGATTAATAAAGACATAAATATTTACCCTATGTGTAAGCATAATTTTAAAGAAGCCGACTCAAAGCATTGGACTATGACTCAACTGAAGTACTTATGTCACAATATAAATAATAACGTTCTTAAAAACCATGCTTACATTAATTCAGAATTCATGCTTTCCCAGATTAAACACTGTCATACTCATTCACTCACACACTCTCACATAACCACACACACTCACATAACCACACACACTCACATACACACACACACTCACACACACAAACACACACAAACACACACTCACACACACTCACACACACAAACACACACACGAGCATGCACGTCACACACTTTCATTTATATTTGAGATTTTAGTTGTTGTCTTTAAGGTAGTATTATAAATATTATTTTTAAATAAGCTATATTACTATGTTCGGATTCGATGAGTAGGGCCTGGTGACCTGTAACACAGGTATTGCCGTACCTATTTCAGGCACCAGACTCTCACATCTTATGTAAGATTATTTCCACCTTATATAGCGTCCCATATTATGTAAGTTGTGCAGAGTAATAAAATTATAATATTATCAAAAAAAAAACAACTGTGAGCGTCCACTTTATCATTTTGCTTATTGTTGTGTTCTTCAATCGTGAATTTTTTTTCATCAGTAAAGAGAATATTTCTGTGCTTTTCATCTGCGTATCGCGTCAGAAGGCTCTTTAATTGTAAAGATTGATTAAGGAAATGTTCTCTATATCAACGATAAGCACCGAGCTTCAGGTCTTGTTTTATAATACGCTTAATAGTCCTAGCGGGAATCTTCATTTCTTGCGATAAGATTTTTTGCTTCCTAATGGGGTTTCGACGAATATCGCTATCACGGTTCATAAGACACAGCCTGGTGATAGACAGAGGAGTGTTAGTAATATGGTCCCGTTTTTAACGTTTTAGTACGGAACCCTAAAAACAAAGTACCCCTCCGCTTCAATATCAGCGGGCACCCGCGACTTCGTTTGCGTACCTAGTTTTATTTTATATACAATATTTAATCTCCCATTTCAGTCCCTTCAAGTATTATTTCCACGCCAAAAAGTAGTTTATAACCGTCCGTATCTGTGTCTATAATAAAATTCAGCATAATCGCTTCATTGGGTTAGGCGTGACGTGAACGCGTAACAAACAAATAAACGCATTTATAATATTTGTTCAGTTTCTATCATGATCCTAGAACAAAACTTTACCCTACATCCAAGCGAAGCGAGGGTCACTAGTCTATTATAAATCTATCTATAATAAAGTTAGGTCGCTTTCTAGTAGGGCGGCTATCTTTACGACTTCTCGCCTGTAAAATATGCTGTAGTCGTGGGCAAGGGTACCACGGCATGAATGAACCCAAATGTCGGGTAGTTACTACAATTACGTAACCTTTTTCTATATATTGTGTTAGTTCTTGCTATTAGGTAGTTCTTTTTAATTGGCTTTAAAGGGCGTTTACGTTGTCGAGACCTATTCGGTGTGATATGTACTTTGCCTTTATTTAAATTTATGGATTTCGAAGCTAAAAAAAATAGAAAGGAAGAAAATTACAAGGAATAGAATCACGAATTCATTTCATATTGAAAATTTATCAAAAGAATTATATGGGGTAAAACTGCTGCTGAAGGTAATAATGCAACTTTCTTTTCAGTAAGGCAAAATTTAATACTTATACTAATACGCTCAATGAGATTTATTGTCCTGATTATTATGATAACTGCCTACACTTATTTTTAGGGTTCCGTACCTAAAAATGAAAAACGGAACCCTTCTAGGATCACTTTGATGTACATCTGTCCACCCGTCTTTCTGTCTGTCCTTTTATCTCGGAAACACGTAGACGTATCGAATACACCATACACTAAGGTTTGCGGTCACTGGAAGCTGTAAAAAACGACGTAGAGAAAGGGAGAGTTTATGTTGCGTTAAAACTTTGTACGGAACCCTCGGTGGGCGAGTCCGACTCGCACTTGGCCGGCATTTTTACTCATACCACTCTAATCCTATATCTACTTGTCACAGTAGTAAAGTAAGTAAAGTGTGAATGACTGCTTTAGCCTCTGACAATTCTGATGGATCGAAAAAGGTACGATTTTTAGGAGTTGGTGAGGTGAAAAATCCACGACAATATCTTTTGCGCTGTGCTATTTCGTAGTAATAAATGTCTTAGTAACTGTGACAGCTGAATCCAAATCTGTTCAGTAGTTTTTGGGTGATTCAGTAGCAAACATACACACTTCCACATTTATAATAATAATAATAACTTTATTTGAAACAAGTTCATTGGTACCTACATGCAATCTTGAAACGTTAAATCTGCTATAGTTTTACAAAACTGTGTTGCAGAATTAACGTCCATTCCCGTTTAATGTGAAAACAGTGTTCCTCAATGTTAAAATAAAACAAACTGTATTGTACCAGAAAGGAAATAAAAAATGAGATAAAAAATATTCGATTGATATGCTCACAATCCATCGAAGGTAACTTGAACAACAAAAAGTATTTCTGAGTGCATTGCTATCAACATTATAACAAAATAATACTGTATTTTACCAAAAAATTAAAATAAAGACTAAAATAAAACATTTGATTATATACCTTAGAAGGTAGGTAAACACAAGACAAGAGATAAATATTATCTTTCTTATTACAATAAGAGACAAATAGCTTCTTCGCTATTATTTTATTTTACACACATAGCCAAAAATTTGGCTATCACTACTGCTTCTATTGAGCAGCATAATTATGTAGATCAGACCTTGGAATTTGTTCCAAATACTGACATTAATTGAAATTTAAATTAGTTCATAAGACAACAGCGGAGCTCTCTAGCTATAACATGACCAAGGAAAAGTCTAAATACCTAAATATTGTTCACCAAAATATACAAGGCTTTTCTGGTAAAGACCTAGAACTATGCTTATTTTTAAATGCAAAGAATATAAGCATATTATGTATTACAGAGCACTGGCTCAGAGATTATGAATTAGTTATGGGCTTAGATAATTATACAGCTGCTAATAGTTTTTGTAGGAAATCGGCTATCAGGGGAGGCTCTCTCATAATCTTACAGAACGATCTTAAATACAAAGAACGTACAGATATTGTTTCACTTTCAGTTGAACGTAATGTTGAACTATCTTGTGTGGAACTTGATGAAATGATCATAATATGTGTATATCGACCCCCATCTGGGAATTACACTCAATTTGAGTCCGCTATGGAAGACGCTTTCAATATAGTATGTAAATGTAGTGTTTGCATCCCGGGGCATCCCGTTGCCAACACTTTCGAAAATTTCTTTTCTAGTGCACCGTTTGAATTAACTAGAAATCTTAATTCTTGTTCTAGGTTCGCAATGACCCTCCTTGAGTCAAGTGTTGATAAGTGCAGAAATGATTTTCATTTTAGACATATCAATAGTGATTGTATTATAAAAACATTTAATTCTATTAATATTAAAAAGACAGAGGATTTATGGGGAATATCAACATATGTAATAAAACCGATTATCACTGTCATTGCGCCACAACTGGCCATTATATTTAACAAATGTATTGATGAGGGAGTGTTTCCAGATCTAATGAAATGTGCTAAAGTTATCCCTCTCTTTAAGGCTGGTGACAAATCAGATCCCAGCAATTTTAGGCCTATATCTGTATTACCAGCGCTAAGTAAAGTATTTGAGAAAATAATTTATAACCAATTACTAGCACACTTTTCTATAAATAAGCTACTTCATTTAAAACAGTTTGGTTTCACTAGAGGCAAAAGTACTACTGATGCTGGAACTGCACTTCTCAAACACATTTTTGATATATGGGAGAGTAAGCACGATGCTATTGGCATTTTTTGCGATTTATCTAAGGCGTTTGACTGCGTTAGCCATGAAACATTGTTAAATAAAATGAAGCATTATGGTGTATCAAATATTTCACTAAGTCTGATACAGTCTTATCTTTCTGCTAGGATTCAGAAAGTAGTTATAAATCAAGCTGAGTCTACAGGAGCACCCATTTCTATGGGCGTGCCCCAGGGTTCAATATTGGGCCCATTGCTTTTCCTTATTTATATGAATGACCTTCCTCACTTTACAAGAGATTTGTATGAGACAGTACTATTTGCTGATGATACCTCTTGAGTGTTTAAAGCTAGGTGAGGAAATGATTGTTATGACGAAGTAAATTGTGCTCTCTCTGAAGTCCTTCACTGGTTTACGGTAAATAATTTAAAACTAAACTCTAGTAAAACAAAATGTGTTAAGTTTACTTTACCTAATGTGAAGCAGGTTAATACTAGTTTAAAAAAAATGACCAGCCTGTAGAGTTAGTGGATTCTACAAAGTTTCTGGGTATTACTTTAGACTCGCATCTGCAATGGGATCCTCATATTGATGCCTTATCAAGTAGACTGAGCTCTGCGGCTTTTGCTGTTAAAAAAATAAGACTTCTAACTGATGTGGATTCGGCAAGATTGGTTTACTTTGGTTACTTTCATAGCGTTATGTCATATGGCCTTTTGTTGTGGGGCTCAGCTGCTAATATAGAAAGTATTTTCGTTCTGCAAAACAGAGCTGTTCGCGCCATATATAATTTAAAGGCAAGAGATTCTCTTAGAGAAAAATTAAAAAAAAAAAATATTTTAACTATTTAATGACTCATATATTATTTAATGTCTTTTGAGACAAAGTAAGATTTATAATGTACAATAAATTAACAACAATCATATTTATTTATTATAAAGATTATATTTTATTTATTTACACAGTAAAATTTACTATCACTTTTTACCCCGTTAGGGTTATTTCAAAGAACCTTGATTAAAGAATAACCATGTCATGTATAACATGGTTATTCTTTAATTCAAATCTCTAGTAAGTACAAATTCTGAGTTTCGAGAGGGGTCGGCGGGAGGACCTGCGATGGGCACGCCCAGGCAGTCCCCGGCAGCGGATGGGGAGCGGTGTGGTGGGCACTAGGCTGCATACAAAGCTCCCAGCGCGGGCATACCCTCGCACGTCTGCGGGGTCCCCGCGATAGCCCGGAAGACCCCTGCCGTGGAGCCCCGGCTAGGCCGGGAGGCTGCTGGGTGCGGAAACGCGGAAGAATCCCTAAACGGGGATCCCGTGGCTTCGCACTAAGCAGCTTAGAGGGTATTTGCAGGGTTTTTTAGCGGATATTATGCCGTAAAGCGCTCGTAAGAGTTACGGGGTTCTCAGTGGGCAGCCACTGCGGGGGTCCGTAAAGCTTGCGGGAGCCAGGTGTGCGGTCCGTTCGGTGGTGTGCCTCTTGAAGGCGCCGTCGTCTGTAAACAGAGGTTTTGCCTGCGTTAACAAAAAAAAGGGGTGGTATAGACAAAACAAAAATGACTTTCATTATAATTTATTTAGATAAGTATTCGTACCAAGTTTTAAATCTATGAACTAAAAGAATAAAATTTTTCATACAAACTTTCATCATCTATTTTCTCCCTTAGGAGTAAATTTTCGAAAAACCAGTTTCAGCAAAAATACCAAGTTTCGAGATAATCGAAATGAGCGTTAAAATTCATCCTTATAAATCTTTATATTGTTTTAAACTTTCATGGTCACTAACATTATCTTAATATATATAAATCTCGTGTCGCGGTGTTTGTGGTTAAACTCCTCTGAAACGGCTTTCCCGATTCTCATGAAATTTTGTGTGCATATTGGGTAGGTCTGAGAATCGGACAACATCTATTTTTCGTCCCCTTAAATGTTAAGGGTAATTCACCCCTAAATTGTTTTTTATGATACAGCATTAGTAAATACATATAACCTTGAATTTTCACCCTTCTACCCAACCCCTATTTTTTATGGCGGTACGAAGTTCACTGGGTCAGCTAGTCTAATATATAAAATTCTCGTGTCACGGTGTTTGTGGTTAAACTCCTCCGAAACGGCTTTCCCGATTCTCATGAAATTTTGGGTAGGTCTGAGAATCGGACAGCATCTATTTTTCATCCCCCTGAATGTTAAGGGTAATCCACCCCTATTTCAACTTTCTACCACCAACCCCTATTTTTTTATGGCGGTACGAAGTTCGCTGGGTCAGCTAGTATCAATATAAGTTATTTACGGTATTGTTACCATGTACCTTGTTTTTAGCGAGTTTCCGATATTTCGGCACTGTTGAAAGCGTCATGACCGGAAACTCGCTAAAAACAAGGTACATGGTAACAATCCCATAAATAACTTTTTTTTCTTTATATTATCATAGAGGGTTTAATCAGATTGATTATGCCACCCTCGAAGATCACATTATATGGTCATAGCCTACGTTTTATACCAATTTTAACAATTTTAGTGAATAATCTACTTTTTTCTGAAAGTGGAAAAGCTAGAATATTTATATATTCACCAATATCATACAATGGAATATTATATTTATGTATCAATTCCATCCTCTCTGATTCGTTCCGGACACATTTCATGATTATGTGAACTACATCCTCAACTTTATCACACTCCGTACAATTTGGTGAGATTGTTTTACCCATTAAGTGAGCAAATTTATTTAATGGGATGTGTCCGGACCGAAGCCTCATTAATGTTGTCAAATCGGGCCTAGCCATTTTTGATCCCTCGAACCACAAAGACCTGCTTAGACATGGCTGTATAGTCTTGTACCAGATTCCTTTGCTTTGTGACCTTTCATCAAAGTACTCTTTCCAGTCGAGTTTGCACTTATTTTTTATGTGTTGTAGACAGTCTCCTTGGTGTGGTAAGCAGTTCAAAATCGTTCCTGACGTCACAGCTTCTTTGGCTAGTCGATCCGCTTCTTTATTGCCGGCCAACCCTATGTGAGAGGGTATCCACTGAAGTGTGACTCGATAACCCAGACTTGATAAAGTTTCCAACGATTCTAAGATCTTGTAAGCTATAGGCACGCCTCCTTTTGTGGTACATCGATGGAGATGTTGTAGAGCGCTTTTAGAATCTATCAAAACTACACAACAGTTTGTCTTATGATTGCTTAAGTAGGAGATAGCCTCCGCAATGGCGATAAGTTCTAAGTACATTATAGATATTATTCCTTTTATTTGCTTTTTTATGGAAGTGCCTGTTTGGGGATCAAAAACAGCTACGCCCGACATATTTGCCTCTTTAAAGGCATCCGTATATATTTTAACGCAATTTGAGTAATTAACGGAAATATATTTGTCACACATTAATTTAAGGTTTTCCGAGTCAAATTTATTTTGCTTTATCTATAATTTTAATAAAAGGTTTAATATTCGAAACATCCACACTGCTAACCCATTTATTTAGCGAGTATCTCTCATTTTTGGGACTTGAGTGTATCTTTATATTTGTCATGTATACATAGTAAAAAGAGTGCTCTGTTTCTTCTTGATATATTTTGGTAATGTGAGCTTAATTGGTTCAAAAATTTAACACTTCATTGTTTGAGTTTGATTTGATTTTTAACCAGTATTTACCGGCAAGATAGATTCGATGTATCTGTAAAGATTGGATGTTAAGTTCACATTCCATATCGTGAAATGCAGTGCTTCTTATAAATCCTCCTATGATACGGAGGCACTGATTTTGTATCCTATGTAATTTATTTAGGTGACTTTTAGCACTGTTTTCGTAGATAGCGTTCGCGTAGTCTATTTTGCTACGTATGCTCGCCAAGTAAAGGCGCCGAAGATGAGATGGGTGTATTCCCCAGCCGGACCCAGTTAATACTTTATATATATTTATTAGCTTTGAAACTTTTTCTTTAGTTTCATTGATGTGTTTCGGCCAGCGAAGCGATTTGTCTAACCAAAGTCCCAAATATTTGACATTATCTACCACTTCTACAGACATTCCATTAATTAAGATGTTAACAGGATCCCTCAATAAATTATTTCGGAAAATACATATTTTGCTTTTGGAAGTCGAAATTGTCAGACCGATTTTAGCCAGATTGCTTGATATTATGTTTAATGCTTTCTGTATCTCTAGTGAGCCCTTTGCAATATTAGTACAGCTCCTGTATATTACAAAATCGTCTGCGTATTGTAACATGTTAATGTTTTTAATGTTATCACATATGTGGATAGTGGCGATATTAAAAAGGAGAGGAGACAAAGGGTAAATGCTAGGCCATGGTGAGTATTTCGGCCTATAGAGGAGTTTTGCAAATGAATTTTTAGATTCCTTTCTTTTAGGAAGTTCCACAGGTACCGACATATTTGCTTACCTACTCCTATATTATCTAAAATTTCCAGCAGAGCTGGTACTTCTAAATTGTTGTAGGCGTTATCTATATCTATAAAACATGCAATTGTATTCTTTTTTGTGTTAAGCCTAATTGAATGTGCGTTACCAGTTTAGTCAAATTGTCTATTGTAGATAGCCCTTTTCTAAAACCTGTAAAATAATTGGGAAAAATATTGTTTTTTTCAACGTACCATTCTAATCTGTTGATTGATATGGTGTGAAATACCTTAAAAAGACAGGACATCATTGATATTGAGCGTAAAGCTGTAACAGTATGAGGGTCTTGTCGTAGTTTTGGAATGATCGCAATATTTATATCCCGCCATTGATTAGGAACATAGCCTACTTTAAAGCACTTTTCGTATATTTTCATTAAGATTTTTTTGCCGTTATCGGGAAGATTTTTTATCATAGAGTATGATATATTATTAGCCCCAGGTGAGGTGTCTGCATTTCGTATGCATCGATCTAATTCATGCCTCGTGTTTGGGGTTTCTAATTGAATATTTGCTGATTTAAAAATTGGATCTTTAGGACATGCATAGTCAGGAGTTAAACTTTTTAGAAATTGATAAGCCCTGTCTTTATCAATATAAGTTTTTTTCTCTTGAATCCTTTGAACCATTTCAGTTTATGCCAAAATTCACTTTGATTAGTATTAACGTCTATGGAAGAGCAAAACTTTTGCCAAGCTTTGGTCTTTTCCACACGTATTAATTTTTGAGCTGCACTTATTTTATTTTTTAATTTTATTAAGTTGTCTGGAGTGAGATTTCGGTGAAATTTGGATAGGGCAAGACGACGTTCTGCTATTGCTTTCGATAAAAATGTGTTCCAATAAGGCGTGAAATTTAAGTCTGGATTTGGGTTCATTTTAGTTAGTGGGATATTTTGGTTAGCCGCGGTATTTACATTTTTAATAAATTCATTGTATGATGACTGAAGATTTTCTGTGACATAAAATTGGTTAAAGGAAGATTCTAAGTCATTTTTGTAGTTATGCCAATCTGCTTTTTTAAAATTTCTTTTAACAATGTTGCTAAACTTCTTCTCCAGATCGGTTGAAATTTTAATAATAAGATGATCGCTGACAAGGTTTTCGTTTGTAACAACCCAATTATAGTTTAAGCAGATATCTGTTGTGATGCAGGTAATGTCCGGAGCTGAAGCTTGAATTTTGTTGTTAACTAGTTCTATACGAGTTGGTTGACCATTGTTTAGTGTCACAAAGGAATTGTCCACGAGGGTTTCGAAGATTTGGGAACCTCGTTGGTTATTTTTTATAGACCAATTTGTATGGTGTCCATTGAAGTCACCGACTATTAACGATTGTTTATTTAAATTAGAAAAAAGTTGGTCCCAGTCTCGTTTAATAGTGTGCACCGATGGCGCACAATATACTGAAATTAAGTTTTTTATTTGGCCACAGTTGTAAACTTTTATGCCTACAGTTTCGATACCTGGATTTGAGCAATCTATTTTTAGTGGGGCCGATTTGATAGATTTGTGTACTAAAATAGTGACGCCACCATAAGGGACGTTCCTATCTTGCCGATAAATATTGTAACTATTTACCTTAATCTGAGTATCTCGTGTGAGCTAAGTTTCACTAAGGGCAGCAATGTGGATGTTTTCTTGTGATTGGAATTGTTCTAGTGTGACAAGTTTTGGTTTTAGGCTTTGGGCATTCCATTGGATTATGTTCAGTTTAACATTGTTTTTTTTGTACTATCCATTTTTACAAATAAAATCAAAAAGTGTCTACAAAATTGGCCAGTCAGGTATAAAGTCTGCAATAAGTAAGAACTCCAGTAGCGTAGATCCACTCTACGCAGTATTTGATTGCCGTTTTTAATTTTTCTTATATAGATGTTCCTTAAAAATAATAATACTTCTTTCAATCTCTTCCATAATTCTTTAAAATAAACTCTGTTTTCCGTAGAATTTTCTTGAAATGGGTTATTTGTATCTCTTGTATTTGTATCTGGTTGGCTATTAGTTTCGACTTCTTCGGACCAAAAATATGGTGAACTCTGCCTACCTTGTGTTTTCTTTCTTGAAAAGCGGGATGGCTGCTGTTTCTTTGTTCCGTGTATAATAACTTTTGTTTCCACTGTTTCAGCGTATGTTAATGAGTCGGTTTGTGGTGATTTATCAGGTTGTTGGTGTTCAGGGAATAATATGTTGGTATCCGTCACTTGTTGTTCTGGTTCATCGAAGAGTCCAATATCGGAGTTGTGTGATGGTACATAGATTTCCAAAGCTTTCCTGTAAGTACAGTTAAATTCCGCCATTATATCTCTTAGCTTTTTTTCTTTTAGGAAGGCTGGACAAGTTTTAGCAAGCGCCATATGTTTTCCATTACAATTCACACATTTGAATGATTTTGTTTCGCAATTTGTATGGGGACCAGTACATTTGGGGCGGATTATTTTATTAGATGGACATCTTTTAGCGTTATGCCCCAATTTCCAGGATTTTGCGCATTGCGAAACAGGGAAGACATAAGGGTCCACTTTTAGTCGTAGACCGTCTTCTATAACGTAACCCGGGAGCGATGATCCCTTGAAGCATAAACGGACTGTTTCGCTTGGTATCCAACTATCCTCTTCTTTGCTGCGTCGTTTGTGGCGATAGACAGATATTAGTTCCGTTTCATTTGACCAGGAAATATTTTTTAACATTTCTTCTTCTGGCATATCCATATCTATGTTTTTTATAACCCCGAAGGACATTGATGTCTCCATTGCGCGATTAGTTCTTCAACCTCGCTCTTTTATTTCTTGACTTTTTTTCTAATTTAATGGCACTAATTTCGTTGTAAAAGTCTATTCTGACTTTGAAGGGAGTCACATACTTAACCCGTTCAATGTCGATTAGTTCAAGAGATTTAAATAATTTTGCTAATGCAAACATTTTTGGCATTTTTTCGTTACTCGAAATGTATATTTCAATTTTTTCAGTCTTTGATTTAATCTTTTTCTCATTTTTTTTAATCTGTGTCCACTCATTTTCATCTTCTTCTCTTCCTCGGTTTATAGGTCTAAATATTCCCTTTGTGTATATATCATCGTTTATAGATTCGTCTTTGTTTTGCGTTTCCATCGTAAAAAAAATTGTGGGTCATAATTTCTTGGTCACTCAAACAATCTTCATCATTACGCTTTTTCTTACATCGCTATCTTCAACTTGATTTATTTATCAACAGGAGTGCAGTGAATCGAATAAAAAACATCGGCATAAAGGATCTTTGCCACGCACGTAAACAATAGAACCGGTTAGTAAGACGTAAACAACTTGTCGCTGAACTTCTCCGTAGCACGGTTACCTCGCACGAGTGCCGTGGGGAGACTAACTTATGTTACTATAAAATTATAATTCTTTGACACCCTCCTAATCCTTTTTTAGGGGGTAGTATAGGAAAACTAAAAATGACAAACATGATAATATATTTAGATAAGTATTTGTGCCAAGTTTCAAGTCTATTAACTCAAGCAATAACCCTTCGGTGAATTTTGAAATATAAACTGCAGGGAAACCTATCATTAATTTAGGGCTACGCGATCATTCCCACGGATCTCCGTGGGTCATCCAATGTTCTTTTAGGACAAGTTTTGGTCGTGTTGTCGTGGTTTTGAATATCGTAGCATTTAGACCTCTATTTTGCACCAAGTGTATATTCAGCATATTTTTAGCTTCCAACCAGTCGCTACCGCAGGCCATTAAAAATGTGTCATCTGCGTAGGTTATGTTATGTATGATATTTTAATTTCGCAATGACTTATTGCAGAGATTATTTATGTAAACTAAAAAGAGGGTAGGGCCAAGGACGCTACCCTGAGGCACATCGAAGTTCAGTTTTACTTCATTGCTAATGATTCCATCTACCAGACCGCACTGTGACCGGTTACATAAATAGCTACTGAATACGTCCAAAGCAATACCTCTCACATGAATATTCCCCGGCTTTCTAATGCAAATTGGAATGGAAACAGTGTCAAATGCCTTTGACGAGTGAAGGAAGATACCGATTGATTTATATTTATTAGTGAGGTTTGTAACAACTGTTTCGGTTAATGATGTACTTCACCCACACTCCATCTTCAGTAGACTTTCCCTTTATGAACCCGAACTGAGTAGCAGCTATAATTTGCCTATCTGTTAGATATCCTGTCAGTCTAGTATTAATTATTTATTCCAAAAGTTTTGATAACGTTGTCGGAACCAATATTGGGCTATGATTTGAAACAATATCTCTGCTTCCTGACCTAAAACTGGGTGGACTAGAGCTTTTTTCATGGCTTGCGGGAAGATACCACATGAAAGACATAGATTAAATCTATGTGTAAGTACTGGGATAAGAATAAATACGGCGGCCTTTATTAACGATGCGGAGATACCATCCCAGTCGGTAGCAGATGTGCTTTTCAATTTATCAATCAGCCCATAAATTTTTTCGCAGTCAGTACTAAGGAGAGTCATTGAGCTAAGCGGGGGATTTGTGTTGCCAAATAAGATCCAAAAACAGGGCTTACAGAAGAAGAATAAATTTTCGATGCCAGACTTTCACCAACGTTTGTAAAGAAATTATTTAAAAGATGGGTCTTTAGATAATATAAGCAATTCTTTTGACGGATTCAGTGATTTATTAAGATTCGCCACCTTTTTTCTATTAAATCCCAGGTTAATTTAATATTATTTTAAGCTTGTTGAAATTGTTTGTTTTCGTATTGCCGTTTTATTTTCTTTATTAAATTGTTGCAGAAATAATGTTAGTAGGAAGTAGTGATGTAACGAATGTATTTTTGAACATGCAAATGCGAATGCGAATATATATGTTTTTGTTCAAAATTGACGCCAATTGTCTATGGCATGGTGGCAGTCTCGTTCGAATTGCCGAGTTGATATGAACTCATCCGACTGAAGTGTCATTCCGCACGCGCCGGGTTTTTCTTAAACAAAACAAGTGAATTTTGAGGTTAGAGTTTGAATAGTGATTAATTAACATGAGTAAATCAAATTCTAGTGAAATATGGACTTATTTCACACTTTGCGATGTTGAACGAGCTAAATGCAAGCTGTGTAACAATGAATATTCAAGGAAATGAAGAACTACAACTTGTTCAAATTGTTTTTTTTTCTATTCATATTCGCAAAACATTCGCAGAGATTTTGCGAATGCGAATGTGAATGCGAATATTCAAAAATATGCGAATGCGGATGCGGATAATCGTTACATCACTAGTAGGAAGTAGGATAAAGGGAGAGACTGATGTCAAATTTCATTTTAGGCTGCGATTGCTAACTCAGATACTAAAGTATAGAGAATCATATCAAATCTAGAATCACATTGGCTACCTTGCAAACATAAAAACTTGAAGAGGATGAAGAAGGATGTGAAGTATGTGTGGAAATTATTAGTTTAAGCAGACGAATAAAAACGAATCAAATAATAACGAATCGTAGCCTTATTGTATCCATTACACAAAATAATGATCAAATATTTTTAGTTCACTGACTTAACCTTATATTTATGAGCAAGCTCACTTTCACAATGAACTTAAGCGTCTATACGTGCGTTGATAGGACGGGGGCAACCCTCCTGAAGGGCAAACATACAGTAAAAATAAAATAGCTCGAAATGTATTTACGGGTCGTTGCCAACGTTGTTATATGTGAGGAGAATGTCACGGTGTTATGGTCTTGACAGTAGCTATAAATTAATTGGTTCGATAAATAGGAATTCTTCATATTTCCGTCAAATCTGTCGAGTGGGCGTCGACGAGTATTACACGCTTCGTGGAATATGTCGTCGTTTTTAGATTGCCCTAAGACTTTATGCTATTAACGTATCAAATAAAAACTCAGTTCAACAAATATCACTGTTATCAAAAGAAAAATTTTACTAGAAAAAAATTGACTCCGTCGGGAATGGCCAGGTAGGGTAAGGCTCGAATTGAACTGAATTCCTTTTACTACCCAGGCCAAAGCACTGGCCGCTATTCCATCAAGAACTTAATAAAAGCTCTGTAGTAAGTTTTTTATTATAAAGTTTACATCCAAAATTTATAGAAGTTATGTCAAGCAGCAAAGCTTTGTTACAATGAAATTTATTAACAAACCAATCCTATTTTTTAAGAAGTACTTGTACACATTACTTTGTGGTTTTAAGGTGTTACCTTAATGATGATGATGTTTGCAAATACATGAAAATTTTGACAAAAGAAAAAATATACAGGTAAAGAAATTTTTGTATGCGTTTTTACATCTAATAATAATATAATGATCGATAAGGTATTTTCATACCCCCCAAATTTACAGAACTAAGTAAACTTATATATTCTACTACCAGTGTTCAAATACTCAAAATATTGATACGATTGTAATTGATGTTTGAGCCCGGTCGTAAACAAAGATGACATAAGAAATCGATGGAGTAAATGAAATGAACGTAAACACTCCTTTCTGGTCATATTAAGCTAAGCAAAGTGTTCATAAAAACGTCTTTCAATTTACGTCCAAACTGACATTTGAGGCGCGGCGCGAGCCTATAATCGGAGGTGACGGAGACGACAAGGCATCTTCCACCTAATTGTCAACGGAATATGCGATAAAAGGCTCAGTATATCGCTATTACGTTTATTTGGGATCACAAACCAGTTATGTTATGTTACATGGGCATTTCTTAATAATATATTAGTATTATTTTATTATAAATACCTACCTAAAATTACTTACTTAGGTCATTTGTTGATGTTATGAGTTATTGATGGTGTTCCTCTGGTAGAGAAACATAATTATGATTCTATAGATTTTTAATCGCGCAGATTGCATACGGAACCAAACGACGTAGCCCCTTAGCTGTAGCTCATAAAATCTACAGCATCAAAATGTGCTCTGCACACAGGTACTGGCAGATGATGGGTTCCAATTGTTTTCTCCTCTGCAGTTTCGAATAATTAAAACCCAGTAATCATAAAAAGTAGGCAAGAGTAATTTTATATGAATAATATGGGTACTATTCTTTGCCGTTTGGAATAAGGAACCCTTTAAAGTTATGGAATCTTTTCTTACCGAGTCACAATCACGATGCATGAAATACAAATTTACCCACTTTTAGGAAAATTTTCCCGTAAAAAAGTAGCCACACAGTGGTATTTTTTGTTTACAATTTGCATCACTCTAAATCTTTATATATTTTTTGTTTACAATTTGCATCACTCTAAATCTTTATATATATAATTCTTCTGTGAGTGTGTATGTCACTGAACTTCTCTTAAACGACTGGACCGATTTTGATGAATTTTTTTGTGTGTGTTCAAGGGGATCTGAGAATGGTTTAGATTCACAATTTTGTCCGCTGGACAACCCCTATTTTTTTAGGGCGGTACGAAGTTCGCTGGGTCAGCTAGTAAAATATAATTTAGAAAAATTATTACGATTTGTCATTACTTACGCACGGTAGGTAATTCCTTGTGGCTTTTCAAGGTTTACTCGTGTGGTTTTTACATGATTTCATCACACAGAACGGCATATTTTAAAAATTTCGTCGGAGCAATTGAACGTGTGACTGGCGTTGTCACGCAGAGTCAAATGGCAGCGGGTTGTCGGACTTGGTGCATTTGTGTGAGTGTAGGTAGTGTAGAATAAACGAAATTGTAGGACCTTGCATGCTTCACATCATTTTAGTTTGATGTTACGTCCGTCTTTTTTTCAGGTCCGTGATGCAGTTAGTGTCCTGTTAAAAGCTTATGACAAAGTACAGCATAGTTCATTATTACGTCAACTTTATAGCATAGGTATACGAGGTACAGCACATAAGTGGTTCACGTCGTATCTAAAGGACAGAGAGCAATATGTTGATTATAGAATACTACAATCAAAACACCCAAACTATACAAACCATGCGGTCAAATTGTACAATAGTGATTTCGTCTATATCACAGGGAAGCGTAATAGGATGTTTGTTATTTATAATATATATCAACAATCTTCCAAAAACCATCCAAGTTCCAAGTATTTTATTTGCAGATGATTTATCTTTAATTACGTTATGCCATGTACTATCGATTTATACGAAAAAATAACTTTTATATTCGATAAAATGTCTAACTGAATAAACAAACACCATTTGGAGATTAATTATTCAAAAACAAAACTCATGAAATTCCATCCACCCCAAAAAATACATTTATTATAATATTAAAGAGAAATAGATGAATTTCAATAAAAAGTAATGTTATAATATAAAACAAGCTTTCAAATGATATATATCTTTCGTTGCTGCCGGAAATCAACTAACACTTTTGAACCTTCTTCTTTAATTTTATGATTTACGAGATACAGAACCTGTAACTTTTTTTTTTTCTAAAACATCTTATGTTTTTAATTGAAATGTAGATACTGTCCAATAGTAATTTTATTCTGTGTCTTGGAAATCGTGCTTCTTTTTTATGCTTGATCAACTGTGTCGGCTTTAAGAGATACTGGTCCGGTCTTGCGTGATATATTGCTCGCACCTCTGCCACAGTTCCGTAGAATTTACCTATTCGATGCTTTGGATAGATTGTGCGATCACGCGACCCGCATCTACGTCAAGATGTTGAGTCATTAAGTGCGCGTTCTCTTCTGTAACGTTTTTCCTTGTCGACTTTTCCTTTTCTCCTAGGGCCGCTCGTGCTAGACTGTATTCTCAACAGCTGTAATTGTCATCAACATCTTTCATACATTTTTTTTGTCATTATGCTTTTATCGTTTTTTTTTATTACTGTATTAAAATTCTCTACTACGAAGACACACTGACATTCAATAAAACAATCAAACTTCAAGTTATTTCAATTAAATTTAAATTCTAAACATGCCTTCCGATGAAATTTCAGTTACTCTAAGTATTGACGTAGTCTACAATGCGCAGAAATACCTGTCTGATTAAATTATTTAAATTTACTACTAGCGATGCGCCCCTATTTTTCAACACGATAAAATTTAAAATCACGCTGAAATATGCAGCTTTCTACTGCAACTGTTGAAAGAATTTCCGAAATTAGTCGTAGTTTTTGGGTTTATGGGTCACATACATAGAAATCTCTCCTCTTTGTTACAAATAAGTAATTACTATATATCGCAAATATTTTCTATCACTTCGGTTATATATGCGAATTTATTCAATATCCTTGACAAATGTAACTTTACAAACTAAACACAAATTTACTTTCTTTGTACGAAGTAAGTATTAAATCTATATTTTAAAATTGTAAAATTGTGTAGGTAGGTACCTACACAATTTCACAATTTTAGGTAGGTATACCTATGTATTTTATTCCCTATCCTCGAACAAACTTCGACGCGAAATTTCGTCTTTATGTAGATATCGCATTGTTTCACTAAATCGTGTTTTCTCTTAATAGGTCCTACTCCCTCCGCCCCTCTTCGTTGTTATGTTCATCGAATTTCATTTGTGAATCTTTAGATTTTAATTGCACAAGGATTACGGAAAACACAATCAGTGTCGTCACTTTCAGAAATTGTTATTCTCTACTGTGTTTTATTATTGTGAGAGTCGAAATTGCGTTTGATAGTAAGACAGTTCATACACTTGAGATTGACAAATAGAACAGCCACAGAGGTCCTGTTAACGCCAGCCCAACTGCAAACCTATGGATTGGAGCATGTGTTTTGCTAGCCTGAAGATTTAGATAGAAATTTTAATTTTCTAACCATTGTACATGGGAAAGGTTTGAAACGTTTAGTATGTTTAATGAAATCAGAAGCTATTCTTTACTATTTGAAGTAAGTATTTTATTGAATACGTTGAATGAGCATAATATTGATTTAATTTGAAATTTTACATCAGACTTGCATTACCAGCGATGTGTCATTCCCATTGGTAACTCGTAATATTCCTATGCTTTCCGGAGGTACGGGAATGTCTCTAATATTCCCGAGACATTGTGAATATTACCATACTCTTCCAATGAGTACATTACAGAAATTTTGGATCTACATTGATTTAAAGTTGAATATCAATCACTTTTGCTTTTAATTTCAATCCTCCGGTTGTATGGATCTTTGTTACTCTTTCAAGCAAAAACAAATGAATGGAATTAAATGAAACTTTACAATAATATAAGTTCATACAAAATAATAAAATTTAATAGAGATGCGCCGAATGTAGGTTCAACCGAATACAAATTGTCGGCCGAATATTTGGTTTAAAATGTACGTGTTTAATGAACGACTAAAGTGAAAGCGCCGAATAGGGTAATTTTTACAGGCACACTATACCGAGCGAAACTGCGGGCTAACATGTTACTTTTGGCGGCAAACGATCTCCTTTGTCTTACTATGTCATCGTCATCATTCAAGATATTTCTTATAATATGTCCCAGGTACTTAAATTGTGATACAATTTTAAGCTGTGATCCCGCCAGAGTGACAACAGGGTAAAACATATCCGTCCTATACTTGCATATCATTACCCCCGTCTTATCCACGTTCTATGTCAGAACATGACGTGAAGCATATCTTTCACAAATATGGATAAGTTTCCCTAGGCCCCTTAGAGAGGGATTCAGCAGGATCATATCGTCAGCGTAACTCAAATTATTGATAGGTTGATTGCACATATAACAGCCAACTTCGGACCCACTGAGTTCATTCATTAGTCCATCCACATAAAGATTAAATAGGGTTGGTGACGCGAGGCTACCCTATCTCACGCCACGCCCAAGCTTTTATTCGTTGGAAAAGCCACTACCCCATTTTACCACGTTCGTTTGGGTTCCGTACCAATATTTAAATAGTCCCAATATCTCACCGGGTACACCTGTCTTCTCCATTTTAGCCCACAATATGTCATATTGTATTGTATCAAAAGCGCAGCTGAGATCAAGAAAACACGCATATTTCGTTTTAAATTTTATTTTACTGTGTTTTTTAATGCAAAAATTGCCATGTCAGTTGAAAGACTAACATGGAAACCAAACTGTGCATTATTTAATTAAATATACTTTAAAAGTTCAGGATGTAGCAGTCTCTCTAAAATCTTAGACATGATGGTTGCCAAAGAAATAGGGCGATAATTAATGGAATTGGAGGCATTACCAGACCCATGCGGTCTTTCTTAGACACCATGATTTTAGAGGATTTAAAGTTAGTCGTCTTTTTTTTGTTTCTTAGGTTTTCACGCACATCACTCATTAAATAAAACTAGTTTTTACGGGTTAATGCACGAAACTTTATTTATTTATTGACATTTCGCAGCCTTTTCAGGTCTGCATCGTCAGAATACTGATTTTTTATTTAAAATTGTCGAGCTACCTTCGAAAGACTTATATTGAGCGTTCGGTTATTTCATTGGAAGATTTTTAAAATTTTATTGTCTATGTATGAATTTATTATTTAATTTACTTAATAAAGTATTTTATTTAAAATTCTTGTTTGTAATTTTGAGTTTATTTATTTGACCCTAACTACCGTAAACTACCACCGGCTCCAAAATTGGGAGACCTTCCTGAGAAGAACCGGCGAAATAAACTCAAGAGAGGCTTTCTATCTCCTTCTTATGTTAAATTATGCAAACAAAAAGAACTAATAGTATCTGATGGTCTTGCAGTGTGTGCTCGGGGTTGGGATTTTATCTCCTGTATAATAGGTTCCCAAGCTGGTGGTATATACCAACCATCTTCCCTATTGAAATTTGGATATTTTTTAATCTCAATAGCCCCGCGCATCATTCGAGGAACGAACCGCCGCTCAGCTGCAAGGATCTGTGGTCTATCAAATCTAATGTAGTGGTTTGGTCCCCCTAATGCATGTTCACACACTGCAGATTAATTTTCGCGCCTATGTTTCATATCTGCGATATGTTCTTTTACCCGAGTCCCTATACTCCTCTTTGTTTGCCCGATGTAGGAGAGCCCACAGTCGCATTCAAGTTTGTAGACACCAGCAACTTGAAAGGGTATATTGCACTTGACCGGTCGTAGAAACTGGTTGATCTTCTTTGGCGGCTTGAAGTATGTATTGATTGAAGCACGCTTCAGAATCCTCCCAATCTTGTCAGTGACTCCTTTCATGTAAGGTAATATAGCAGGTTGTCGGTCGACTGTGCTAGGTTTGACGCGACTGTGACGGCGGCGTGGTACATTCAGGTTATTATCCTTCAGTACTTGCTCGACATGCTGAAGTTCAGCTGCCAGGTGTTGTTCGTCACAGACACCCCGTGCTCTCTGAAACAAAGAGTTTCCTACGGCAGTTAATTGTTTCGGGTGATGGTGTGAGTCACCATTGAGGTACCTATCAGTATGAGTCACTTTACGATACACAGTATGGCTTAAACTTTGGTCAGGATTCCTGATTAATAAAATATCTAGAAAAGCTAGTTAGTACACCATGTCATTTCGACAAATATTTAAAATGTTACAACGCTGAAAAAGTGATAGCGCGGTGTGCTATGTAGGCGTAGACTGCGGGAATACTGGGAAAAGAAATTTAACTTTGGTGTTTATAAACGTAGACAAAACCTAGGCGAAAAAGAAAAAAATGCGCTACTCGCAGTATCTGATCATATACGAAGTACTTACAATAAAACAGACTGTGAGACAGTTCCTTCTTATTAAATGATGAAAAATAAATTATCATGAAAGGTATTTATGATTATTGAATTTTAATGAAAATCACAGAAATATACTGTTTTTTAAGGATATTACTTCATGTAACAAAAAAAGGGTTACTTAATATAATGACAAATAACCTATTTTTAGCTAGTTGGTACATACTTAATGGAATCCCTGTATTTAACGGGTTAATCAGCTTGCCATAATATTGGTTTTGTAATTATAAACGGTAATTCTGCAAAATTCAAAGTAAATAATATAGAGTTTTATAGGTAAATCACCCCTTCCATCACCGTACGCCTATAAGTATTGCGATGTTGTAGCTTAGAACCAAGGTCCCATCTACTTCTATAGGGGAATTCATTGTAATCGATTAAGTTATTATTAGGGTACGGAAGCGCAACAAAGTCTCTTTCGCATCTATAATATTATATTATACTTACTAGTGATCCACCCCGGCATTGTACGGGCGAAATTTATTTTATCGGGATAAAATATAGCATATGTCACTCAGACAAAATGTATTTAAATAAAGAAAAATGTAATAATAAATAATGTAGCTACGTTATGATGAATTAGTATAGGGTTTTTCAACAAGAACTTTGTTTTTCAATTGTGGCTGCACCAATAATATGATAGTTTAGACATTTAGTTTTTTGACGTATTCGTAGTAGATGCATTGGCAATTGTTTCAATGAATTCAATTTTGCTTGAAAATCGAATTAAAATAATTAAAATTCACTATGAAAATAGTGGTTCTGTTACAGTTACATTTTGTCAAATTCGTGATATTTTCGGACAACATAATCGTCCTTCTGAGACCGCTATTAACAATTTATTCGTTTTAAAATTGAGTCGACAGGCTCGATACAAAATGTGCCAACTCCAACGCGTGTTCGACCGGGTCGTTCAACTGAAAGCATCGCAGCAGTGAGCCACAGTGTTGAAGCAGATCCAAATTTGTCAATTCCGCGACGTTCTCAACAATTGGGGTTATCCAAAACCACCACATGGCGAATTTTGGCTTATTATTGATGACGTTGATATCACTGATATGTGGTTTCAACAGGACGGCGCCACATGTCATACAGCCAACGAAACGATCAATTTATTGCAATCCAAAATTCCGATCGCATAATTTCACTAAACTCAGCTGTTAAGTGGCCAGCCAGATCATGTGATTTAACACCACTAGATTATTTTTTGTGTGGCTATGTTAAGGACAGAGTCTATACGGAGCCAATTGAATCGATTGTAGCCTTAAAACTCAAAATCCGTGATGTGATTAACGACATAGTTCCGGCATTTTGCCAAACAGTGATTAAAAACTTTGATGAAAGAATCGACATCTGTCAGCGTGCTCGTGGTGGACATTTGCCAGATATAATTTTTCATTCATAATTGCCGAACTTTTCTCTTTATAATTCAATAAAAAAAATAATCATCTTCATCTAATTTTTTTGTTTTATTTTAAATTAGAAAACAAAGTTCTTGTTGAAAAACCCTTTATTTGAAACCGGTTCAGTAGTTTGACAGATTATTTGTTACAAACATACAAATATTGCCTCTTTATAATATTAGTATAGATAGTTAGGATAATAATATTTAAATGATGAAAAATATTTAAAAATAAAGTCAGTAAAAGTTACTTATCATTTGTGCTTAACAGTGATACGTTATTCGGTATTTTTCTTATACAAATAAAATATTAAGAAAATAATGCCATGATTGCACCATTAGCATATAACTAATACTAGGCTGGTAGCAGCACGCTTGATAGGTGGAAGTACTCTTCATTCGAGCTCTACACTACTAATAAAAAAAAGTAAATTTAAAAAATCAAACAACCCGACTGCATTATATTACTGCAAATAAAAACTGAAAAGAAAAAAAAACAAGTCCAGTAGTGTATAATTCTGTTAAGTAAGGGACAAAGCTACTTTAACAGTCGGGGCCCATTAGATATTCAAGAATGGATATTTTTTTTCATAATGGGTCCCGACCGTTAAAGTAGCTTTGTCCCTTACTTAACAGAATTATACACCACTGGACTTGTTTTTTTTTTCTTTTCAGTTTTTATTTGCAGTAATAAAATGCAGTCGGGTTTTTTGATTTTGTTCTATTTACATTTTAAAACTAAACAGGTAATCTAAGTGACTTGTTTATTTGGTAAACAGTAATTCGTTAATCGAGAATTTATACATTGTACTTATTTTGTTTGGATAGGCCATGAGTAAAAAAATATATATGGCGCCTAATTGTTCACATAATAAAAATGATTACTATCATATCTTTAGCACTCCCATCATTAAGACGAATCGATTGGTGTATGAATCATCAAAATCGGTCCACGCGTTTGGTCTCTAGTGTGCCATAAAAGAACATACATACTTATAGACTATAAAACACACAACAAACACAAACGTCGCGGGTCGCGCTTCGCGCTCTTGCATTGCGCAGTCGGGTAAAAGGTAATTTTTAAAAATTTAAAAAGACCCTTTTATTTCACTCTTTTTAGTTAGGATTATAAGACGGTATATACCGCAGTCTTTTCATTTCAGTAAGGGAGTTAATGTCACGGGGATTATTAAGTACCTTGCGGTGGTCAAAACAATTGATTTATTAAGACATTAGAGATCTTACCACGAGGGTCAAGGTTACAGATGGGCCTCAATTTTCGCAGAAATGTGTGAAATTAAATCAAGTCGTTACTTAAATAGCTATCAAATACATTTAAATTTTATAGTTAACTAGTACTTATTCAAAAAGTCATCTTTTGCTTATGTTCTTCTTAGTAGTAAATATAAAATTCATTTATTTTTATTCGTCGACTATCTAAAATTGACAGTGGCTGCATTGTCAACGTCCGGCTCTAAGATTGTGATATACACAAATGCAGTGTCATATCTTAGTCTCATAATTTATTTTACCTTCTTGCGGCGATGAAAACTGTATCCCTTTGAGCTGATTTTTTATTTTAGGGAATGATTGCCCCAAGACTCTGACTGGTGTGTCCAGGAAGCTGCTTTGGTCTCGAAGTGGAACTGAAATTAGGTACCCCGTCAAAGTGAAGAAACTTGCGATAAAAATGTCCCCTGTGCTCCTCGATCGCTTCACTTTCGTAGGCGTTGGTTCATTTTGAAACAGGCAAACTGTCGACTGACGCTTTGATTCTGGATCGTATTGATAAATCCAGGATTCGTCACCTGTCACAATACCGTAAATGCACCATGACGAGCCTGCATCAAATTTTTGTATCATATCACAGCACCAATCCACATGGGCCTGCTTCTGAGCTTCGGTGAGTTTGTGCGGCATCCAGCGGGAAACTATCCTCTTTACGCAAAGGTGCTCGTGCAAAATCTTGTGAACACTTCCGAACCAATCTGCAGAGTATGCTGATTTTCTTCGTACGTAATCCGTCTGTTTTCATGAATTATTTTTTTACGGCCAGCAGACTTTCTTCGGTGACAGCCGTCGTAGGACGACCACTCCTTTGTTCATCCCCCAAAGTAAGACGACCGCGTTTGAACTCGCTTCACCAGCGGTTGGTAGATGGTTTCTTTTAAAGGTCCTTCATCCATAAAAGCAGTTTGAAATCGATCAAATGACTGGTGAAATGAAAGAAAGGGCTTCAGACCCATTTAAAATCGTAAAAAAAAATTATAGCACGAAAGTGTTCTCGGTGCAGATCCATTGTTTAATGAGACAAAAAAAAATTGATTGGCTCTCGAAACAATGCGGAGGGAAATTTAAAAATCGAACGATGATGTTCGATTTCGATTCGATGTTACGTAACCCTTTTAGTAACATGAAGTAGTATCGTTAAAATAAACCCGCACCCTTCGCTAACCGGGCGAATGCACTGACCATTATGCTACCGCGGCCCTGACGGCCGTGTTGAATTCTTTCTAACCTTTCTTAAGCTGCAAGGCAGTGCCATCTCTTCGAATTGTAGGTAACCCACAATGTCAAATGAATACCTTTACAATAAATATCTAAATGTTGCATTGAGGTAATGATTTTTTAAAGTATTATCCATACTTTGAAATACGGATCCTTAAAATCAACTCAAAGAACTTAGTATTCCATAATGATTATTACAATACAAACGCCAATTTTTCAAACAAATAATGCACATAAAAATATAAAAAATTAAAAAACCCGACTGCTTATAAAATACTTTAAATAAAAACTAAAAAGAGAAAACAAGACTATTAGTCTCCAATTCTATTAAGTAAGGAACAAAGTTACTTTAACAGTCGGGGCCCTCTTACTGGGAAAATGGTATCCATTCTAGAATATCTAATGGGTCCCTACTGCTAAAGAAGCTTTGTTCCTTACTTAATAGAATTGGAGACTAATGGTCTTGTTTTTTTCTTTTCAGTTTTTATTTTATTTATTTTATAAGCAGTCGGGCTTTGAATTTTTTATATTTTTATGTGCGTTATTTGTTTGAAAAATTGGCGTTTGTATTTTAATAATCATTATGGAATACTTAGTTCTTTGTGTTGATTTTTAAGGATCCGCATTTTAAAGTATGGTTACTTTAAAAAATCATTACATCAATGCAACATTTAGATATGTAGATTGATAAAATACAACGGGTCAAATGTAAAGCTGCTTACGGATAGCGCATTCCAGGGTACGCGTCGGCTACGCATTCCCTGGAACGCCATATAAATAATTGTAGCTACGCGTATCCTCCACGAGTTGCTTAGAGTATGGATAGCGCATTCCAAGGCACGCGTAGTCGGCTACTCGTGCTGGAACGCGCTATCCATACGCAGCTTATGCAGTCAACTAAAGAAACTAATTAATTAATACATTTTGAACTTGTGCAGGTTAGGTATAGGGTTTATGTAAACAGAGTACTCGTAAATTTACTGTCATTGAATTCAGTTAAGCAATAATTCAGAGGACGTATTGTCTCCAAAGTCTTTTCTTTTCTTGTGTCCAAAGCTTCCCCAGTCTTTTTAAAAAAGTGAGTATATTACATTAAGACAAATTACTGCCATCACTGTCGCATTATAAAGCCAATTACAAAATAATCTGCCAAGACGGGGTGGGCTTCCTGTGGCCCGTTTAATTAAGCCTGCTCCGTGTCCTTTCAGAGTTCGTAAATAAAGTTTCATATAAATCGTTACGTCGCCGCCACCCGCTGGCTCTTATTAGGCTGACTTTGCATTTATTTCTCTCGTTTCCTTAATCCCGATTCAAATGAGATACTTTTCGACTTGTAACACCTATTCTTGTTTTGTTATTTAATTTCAAGTTATAATCGAAACAATCATTAAGTCTGACCTTAACAGCTTGGCCGGTGGTATTGTACTTGGTGAAAATTTAAAAAAAACACGCTTTAGAAAATTAAAGGCGATATTTTCTAAAATATAATACAAAAAATATTCACCGTTTAATATGGGACCATCTTGCCAAAAAACTAATTCAAACAAAACAAGGGATTATCAATATCTCAAAATCTGTCCTCGCATTTCTGAGATATAAGCGAACAACAATGAAAAAATATACTGACAAATTGAGAACCACCTCCTTTTTGAAGTCGGTTTAAATTTATTCTTATACTAGTGGCCCGCCCTCGCTTCGCTTCGGTGTAGAGCTGTAGTGTAAACTATAGTTTTTGTTCTCAGGCTTGTGCTATAAAGAATGACTTTATTTATATAATTACACGTGTTATTGTGAGTCAACCATAAAATATAGACATATGCTGTTGCGTGATATTTTTTAGACAATTTTATGTAGAATATTTCCGTCATACATGATTTCTATGTAACTTTAACCATTAAGGCTGCACCCGCGACGGAAGCTTAAAAAATGGAGTAACTTCTCCCGTTTTCCCAACATTTCCCTTCACTACTCTGCTGCTATTGATTGTAGCGTGATGAAAAGTATACTATAACCTGCCCAGGAGTATGAAGAATAACTGTACCAAGTTTCGTTAAAATCCGTTGAGTAGTTTTTGTTTCTATAAGGAACATACACACAGACAGACAGACAGACAAAAATTTTACTGATTGCATTTTTGGCATCAGTATCGATCACTAATCACCCCCTGATAGTTATTTTAAAAATATATTTCATGTACAGAATTGACATCTCTACAGATTTATTATAAGTATAGATTATAACACTATCTGATTCAATATTTAAATTATCATCTACTTTGAACAATTCAGCAAGTATTTATCGTTTAATTGAAGATAACGATTTTATTATAGATCAGCAATGAATCTAACCAATGACAAATTAAATTATATAAAACACTATTATTTATTACATGTATTTGCTTATCCCTAGTGATATCTAGTTTACAACAAAAAATGGGTTCACATTATAATTCTAAGCCTACGATCAAAAATTCTATAGATTACGGGTTGCATAGAACATCAAAGCTAAAAACTGACCTTCAGAGTATATACTTATGCAGCTACATTCGATTCCCAATGAACAAAGACAAATGTTTTAAAACAGTTTAAGTTGAACCTCATAAGAACCATGACACAAAGGAACAAAGTTACAAATAACGAAATATTATTTGGTACACACGATCTTTTACCGACCGACCCATTGGCTGTGTATCAACCGAACTAATTGGCAATAAGATCTCACTCCTTAAGTGAGGCTTTATTTACGGAGACAGATTTTACGCGCTGACCACGCGCTGATCTATATATAGTATTTCATCATCATCATCAACAGCCTATCCTAGTCCACTGCTGGACAAAGTGCAATCTAGTATTTAATTTATCTATATATACTATATAGTATTGTTGATCAAAGTCCTAAGCCTAAAATTACAACCACGCAGGTAAGTGTGATAATATTTGTTTCCCGGTTAGATTATGAGGACATACAAGATACCTTTTTATCCAAACATCAAACAAGAATATTTACGCTGGTTTCACTCAATAAAACAACGGAAATATTTTAATATTAGAACTCAAACACAAATAAATATGTATCTCATCTTTTATATAAAATTTAATTTGAAATTAATTAAACCCCGTCTACAACTACCTATTAATGAGGTGAAAAGCTCCAAAAACCATCCTTCGGGAGGGACGTTAAGCCGATATCCTAGCTGCGCTTGCAATAGTTAATATTAACCAATGCAAACTGGGCTTGCGTATTTGTAAAAAAACTTTGACCACAGAAGAAGTAAGTACCCCAACAGTAGATATATTAAAAAGTTTGATATCTTTCTTAAAGGTACAATTCAATATCAATATTTGCACTAAACGGTTAATATGCTAAGGGCCTGGCCATATGACCAAGGCGTGGCACCGTAAGGTGATATGGCGCGGCACCGTAACGTGAAACGATTAAAACACCGTATAGTGCCGTGCCGTGTTGAGCGGAAGCACAGTGCAGCGTTACTGCGTCGTCTAAAATGCAAGGCAAGGCAACGTCGAAAAATACTTTTCTAACAACGCTTTCGATGTTTTATTTGTTATAACAGTAGTATTTTACAAAATAGCTCTTCAAATTTGATAAGTACATATATTCTAAAGTAATCATAAAACTTGTGATCACTTATTTAAATAAATCAAAGGCTAAATTGGATATGAATGGCCGTCTTTGTTCGTAATGACAACAAGAGCAGAATACGTGTGATTATGGAATCCTAGTCGGGTTGAAGACTGATAGCGAAATTTTTGACGACGCAGCACCTAGTCATGATACGACGCGGCACCGCACGGCGCATCCATTCAACACGGTACGGCACCGTGCGGTGCTGTTTCATGTTGGTCCCGCACCGTTGTACGTTACGGCTGCGCCGCGTCATGGTCATGTGGCCAGGCCGCTAGCTAGGTAGTCGTAAAAACAATTGGTGTAGAAGTAAGTCAGAAACAAAGAACACTGTCCTTTTATCGCGGGAGCGATTTTCATATAATGTGTAGTATAATACAAGTAGGTAGAACTAGGCCTGCAGGTTGAAATTAGCCCAGTTTTTGGTCAGTGATTCTTAATAACTCGCCACTCGGGGCGAGCATTTGAAATTGCTGGAGCGACTTGTGTATGAAATAAGAGTACACATGTTATGTTTATTAAGCACAGAGCTAAGTTGCGTAGCATGTGGATTATGAAATGGTAAATACTCTTTGGCTGAATTCCTGAAGTTAGATTAATAAAATGAATCATGATGAACATAAATAGTTTTATTATCACTAATCAAAAAATCTTCTTGTGTGTTCTTAAAGTACCTTAAACTTTTCTTTTATATTGTAAATATAAGTTTATTTTATAAAATGAGGATATTTTATTTACAATATAAAAGAAAAGATTAAGGTGTGTTCTTAAAGTAAATCTATGTAGGAGTGGCTGTTTGATGCCATTATTCTTACTTTGATTCGGTTATTGGTGCTTTGGCCGGAAACATATTGATCAGGCAGGTCATCTTCGCTTTTTCTTAAAAAATGTCTCTTACGACCAACAAGAAAGATGATAACGGTGATCAGTTTTCTGTCTATGTCAGTGTAGGGATAGATTATTGTTTCCTTATATCTAATTTCTTTGCAATGAATAAAAGTGAATAAACGTTAATTACCTAGTCATTTTGAAAATAGCGTCGAATGTACGCCGAACAAAAAAAAATCTCCTTTTTGTTCGCGGTATTCCTATTTATACTGCTTTTAATTAAGTGTCCATAATTAGGTAAGTTAATTTCTTTTTTGTGAATTTGTGGGAAATAATAATCACGCAAAATCAACGGGCTATTTTAATAACACCGCTGTGACACAGATTCTCAATATGTACACAATGGAAGCGGGCCCAGTACGGGTTGGTGGGTGCTAACGACTGCAGATCGACAGTCAACTTTAAGAATACAGGCGCTGAGATTATGGCATATCGAAAAACGTGGAAAAACAAAACATGCTGACTCCAAATGAGATTAGTAACAGCGCAGATAAGAGGCTGTAAGTCGTCAATATTATTACCAATATCGAACAGCATGACTTTAATTGTATCAGAAGGCAGTTACATATCATATGATTACATTTTACGTACAAAAATGTTTTACTACCCGAATCTCTTTCTCGGAAATCTCCGAATCTTGTAACTCTGTAAGACCGCCTATCTGTTACAAATTAGCATTTAAACCGCTGAATTAGATTTGATGAATTTCGGTATGGAGATAAAAGAATTGGAAAGGTCTCGGAAAAGAATAAGCCACTTTTTATGGAAGTCGATTACGAAGTCGTATAATAAAAACCATAAATTAATTGGAAACACGAGAATTTCGAGAAAAGCTCCGAAAATTTGCAAGACTCGATTCCAGAATTATTTATAATAAATGTATCTTCAAATTGTACGGAACCCTAGACGGGTGAGTCCGACTCGCACTTGTCAGATTATTTAATTATAGTTTAGTAAGGTACGTTTCAATGTCGTTTTCTAGATCCATGGAGTGTACCATGAAACCTTAACATGATCTTTCCATCCAGCATCCTACTCCGACTTCTGCATCTACAGTTCACGAAAGGACTCCAGAAAACCCAATGAAAAGGTAAAATATTTTTTTTTTCAACTTTTATCGTACACGCGGGACCAAAAACTTAGTATTATTCCCCAAGGCTCGGTGGGTTAGCGATGGGCCGATACTCTTTTACTTAACGGCCAAAGTTTTTACATTATGTTCAAAAATTCTTAAACCAGTATCGCCGAAATGTCGAAGTAAAACTTCTGTATTGTAATATTGGGATGTTGCACTGAGAAAAATATGTATGATAGACAGCAATGGTATACTAACGATGTTTCATTGAAGATATATGTATCGAACCTTATTAATAAAACCACTAGTATTACCTCAATTTATTTTCATATTTTATGCATTTGAATTTTACATGATAATACATTATCAGCATGTTTTCGTCGTCACAACAGTGACAAAACTATTATATATAGCGTTAGATATTTTTATCAAGCATTTTTTTATAGGGGCGATACAATCTGTCTGATCATCTGATTGATGGCAAGTGATCACCGTCGCCTACAGAAATTATGAAATTTGTGTATGGAGTGAATGCCGACGCATTGGAAATAACTATTTCAGTTTTATCAGTTTTTGTCTCTTCCGTGCTATGTACCTATTTGTCTTTTGCAGGGTTTACCACATTGTTAAATTTTGAAAGCAATTCAATTAATGAAAACGAATTTATCACAGAAATCAATGCCTCTTGTTTCGATGAAATTACGCAAGGTTATGATGAACTGACACGGTAGCGCCGTGTTAATTTAAAATGCTTTCATTTTTTCACAACTTCAAATATTGTTTTGCTCGGCTGTTTGCATCGAAACGTAATTGTGTTACGAGCTCGATGAAAATTGAAGCGGCAAAAAATTAATTGGAAGAGAAAACCAGTTTAGGCTAACTTCGCTTTGCAAATGTTTGACTAATTGAAAATATTTTTAACGAATTGAGAATCTACTTGCTGTAAGGGTCGGCGCGAAAATTACTTTTGAAGTTTTGAAATTTTCAGAAGTCACTCGTTTTGAGCTACTGTACTTAAGTTGGAATAAATTGGACAAAATCTAACTCCAAAGTTATGGCTAAAGTTCTTTTATTATGGTAACTACGTGAGTATAGAAAACAAAGAAAAGTTATCTTTAGTTCCTACCTACATACATCAGCCCACTCGGAGATCGCAACAAAAATTGTCCCATCATCATGCGTGCTTTTCTAACCACGGAACTTTGACAAAATTTCAATCCACAATTTTAAACTGCCCAGCCACATGAGCACCGCGATGTGATATGATAAGCTCATGATAAAGTTTTTTATCGACACTCAGTTTTTAAACTCCATTGCAGTTGGACAGTCAATGTCAACAAAGCGCCTTATCATATCGCGTTTTTATGCGGTATTGCTAGAGGGGCCGCAGGTATTTAGTGCAAAACTATAATGCTAGAAGAAGAATGGTATCACTCGTTATCAATATAGCTTTAGCTTTAACATGTATGACGATGAAACAAATCGAACAAATTGTCATTTTGCACGAACTTAATTTTGTAGTGGAAACTGTTACATGTCGCTTACATTCCTTCATTATCAGCCTACTAATGTCCCCACTGCTGGGATACAGGCCTTCCCTATGGATGGAAGCCATGACCAACCACGTGGGTCGAGTGTGGAATTGTAGGTGCTAACGACTGCAGATGCAGCCGGTGCAAACTGTTTAACGAGCTTTCCGAAGCACGGAGGAGCTGGAGATAGTCAATTTTTGCTCACCCATCAAATGACTGACTACTGCGAAAGTTGCCTATCTTCAACGATCACAGCCGAACGCGCTTACTACTTGCGCCATCGAGTTCCTCTCTTATAATGCTGTAGTATATGGTGTGATAAATTGGGAATAAATGAAACGTCCAACTTACAGCTGACTCCGTCCGTCAATATAATCCCATAAAGCACATATATACACATTAACAAATAGAAGGCGAAGACGGTACAAGATATAAAGTCAAAGCACAGCACTAGAAGAAAACAGTCAGAAAGATAGGCAATAGATAAACAGTTTATAGAAATGAAAAGCACAATTATATAAAGCGTACAGATCTAAGTATATAAGCGAGCTAAGAGAAGCGTGCGCTCCGCGTCGTAGTTCAGTCTCGACTGGTTTGGTAGACGGCGCGGCGGCGCACGCGCATCTCTAGTACATAAGATAGACAAAATAATTATGTACAAGACTATCCGCTAGTGCGTAGGGCATGTCGATAATTGCTATCGATATATCGACAAACCAGTACACCATGATATGTAATGAAAATATAATATTGTTAATATAATTATAGTGCTTATTATAAATTCTATATTAGATATTAATAAATATTATTAGATATAAGATGTAAATATATAGTGTAAGATAGTTAGTGTTGCGGTTTTAGAATATAAGTTACTTTGTATTTTATTATAATGAATAAATTTAAATAATATTTTATGTGTACAGTGTAAATATAGTTTGAGAATGTATTCACACCTCAAAGTAGCCTACACCACCCCCCTCCAGAGACCGTCACGGGCGATAAAAATCAGTAAATTTTACCTGCCGCCCAGAACGTGTAATATACTCCTTTCTAACTTCTGGTAAGGGGTCGGTATTAGTTTGGTCAGCCAGTATGAAGGCCGGTTTAATGCGGTCTATCGATACTGTGACTTCTTTTCCTTTTTGGAGAATTTTGAATATTTTGTCTCCTCTAGCTAGTACTTTGAAGGGGCCTGAGTAAGCTGGTTGTAAGGAACCACGTGATGCGTCTTCACGAAGGAAAACATGATCACTGGTTGCAAGTTCTTTATAAATGAACACCTTCGAGCTACCGTGACGAGAAGCTGGTGTGGGTCGTAATTTGTCAGCAATGTGTCTCAGGCGCGCAGAAAATTCTGATAGGTCAGTTGTACCACCAGTAGCAGGCTCAAAGAACTCGCCAGGTAACCTGAGTGGTTCTCCGTAGACAAGTTCAGCGGATGAACTTTGCAGGTCCTCTTTAAATGCGGTTCTTATGCCTAGTAGGACCCATGGTAAGGACTCTGTCCATCTGTCATTTGCGTGGCAGACTATTGCGGCTTTAAGTTGTCGGTGGAAACGTTCCACCAAGCCGTTGCATGCAGGATGGTATGCAGTAGTCCGCTTATGCTCAAAACCGGTTATTTTGGATAGGCTGGCAAACAGCGCCGACTCGAACTGACGACCACGATCAGTCGTAATATGAGTAGGGCAACCAAATCGAGCAATCCACGTTGACAGCAATGCCTTTGCCACGGTTTCCGCGGTGATGTCTTCTATCGGTACTGCTTCCGGCCATCGGGTGAATCGATCCACGGCGGTTAAGCAATATCGATAACCTTGTGAAATAGGTAAGGGACCTACCAGATCTATATGGATCTGCTTGAATCGCACACGGGGTAATGCAAAAGTGCTAAGGGGTGCGGATACATGGCGCGTAATTTTAGCTTTCTGGCAAGACAGACAAGCACGTGCCCACTCCCTGCAGTCTTTTCTTATCCCAGGCCATACAAATCGCCCTGCTATTAATTTGGCGGACGCACTGGCACCAGGATGGCTTAGGGAATGCAGGCTTTCAAAGACCTGTCTGCGATAGGGCTTCGGAACGAATGGTCTACTAACGGGTGTACTGCGATCGCAATACAGGGGTACATCAGTCCCAGGAATGGGCAGTTTCTCTAACTGCAAAGACGTACCTTCGGATAGTAGTTTCTCCAGTTCCGCGTCACCTTCTTGACTTTTGGCTAATGTTTCAAGGTCCACCGGCGCTCCCAGTTCTTCAATCCGCGACAAAGTATCGGCTACGACATTGTCTTTGCCGGATATATGACGGATATCGGTCGTGAACTGGGAAATAAAATCGAGGTGCCTATACTGCCTAGGCGAACAGTTTTTCTTCCTTTCATGGAATGCGAAACTGATCGGCTTATGGTCAGTATAGACGACAAAATGCCGGGCCTCGAGCATGTGTCTGAAGTACTTAATGCCCTCATAAATTGCAAGTAATTCCCTATCGTATGGTGAATACTTTACCTGCGATGGACTCAGCTTGCGAGAAAAGAAGGCTAAAGGTTGCCATGCACCGTCCTGAAGCTGTTGGAGGACTGCGCCGATTGCCTTATCGGAGGCGTCTGTCACCAAGGCAAGTTTGGCGGCACAGTCAGGGTGCGCTAATAAAGCAGCATTAGCAAGGCTGTTTTTGCATGCGTGAAAGGATGTAAGGGCGTCACCTGTCAAATTGATTGGTTGAGACCCTTTGACTGAGCCAGACAGCAATGCATGCAAGGGAGCTTGAAGTTCTGCAGCTCGGGGAAGAAATCTCCTATAAAAGTTGAGCATTCCCAGGAATGCTTTAAGTTGTCGCACTGTGGTAGGGATCGGGAACTCCTTGATTGCCTGCACCTTGGAGTCTAAAGGCCTGGAACCGATCTCAGACACAGAGTAGCCTAAGAACGTTACTTCCCGAACTCCAAAAACGCACTTACCGATGTTTACCACCAACCCGTATTCTTTGAGCTTGGCGAAAATATGGCGTAGGTGTTGCTCGTGGTCCCGCACGCTCTTCGAGAAGACCAAAATGTCATCCAAATAACAGTAGATGAAATCCATGCCTCTCGTAATCTCGTCCATAAATCTTTGGAAGGTTTGGCCGGCATTCCGAAGTCCGAAGGTCATGAAAGGAAATTCAAACAACCCGAATGGTGTTGTGATCGCGGTCTTCGGAATGTCGGCTGGGTTGACAGGAATCTGATTATAAGCCTTTAATAAATCAAGGGTGCTGAAGACTTTGCAACCAACAAGATTATGTGCGAAGTCATGTATATGCTTAATCGGATATCTGTCAGGTATGGTACGAGAATTGAGCATACGGTAATCACCACATGGACGCCAGCCATTGTCCCTTTTTGGCGCCAAATGAAGAGGTGAAGCCCATGGACTCTGCGATGGTCTGGCTGTACCGTTGGCAATCATATTCTGGAACTCCTGTTGGGCAACCTTCAGTTTGTCTGGAGCTAAACGGCGAGGATTACAAAAAACTGGAGGGCCTGCGGTCGTGCGGATGTGGTGAACAGTGTTGTGTGCGAATGTGCGGTGTGTACCAGTTGGTCGAGTGATCTCGGGAAATTCGTCGAGAATTTTGTAATACCGAGTTTCACCAGTCAAAACTTTAACAGACGCTATATTGCTACAATTTGCAACTAAGGCTACCGATGACACAGAGGTTGTACTATCTAATAAGCGTTTGTTACGGCAATCTACAAAGAGGTTGAAATAATTTAAAAAATCTACTCCAATGATTGGTTTAGTTACATCTGCAACTACAAAACGCCAACTAAACAATCTACGTAAGCCAAAATTAAGATTAAGTTGTACATAACCGTAAGTAGATATAGTAGACCCATTCGCAGCACATAAGTTGTAGTCCGTCCTAGCACGACGATCACGAAGCAGGGACCGTGGGAAGACGCAGAGGTCGCTTCCGGTATCGACGAGAAACTGCACCTTCGAAGAGCGGTCCGTGACAAACAGGCGACCAGTAGAAGATGTAGGGCAGTCAGCAGTCGCCATTATAGACCACCCCTGGCGTTTCCCGCTTTGTAATCGCAAGGCTTTATGCATCTGTCGGCTGTCAGCGAATTTATTATGGTACCAACAAAGCGGAAACTTCCTGTAGTTCGATTGGGAGCGCTTGCTGGACGATGAACGGGCACGGGATGGTTTTCTAGACCGTGATGAAGATCTGCCGTTCCTCTCCGACGCCAGCTTCTGGAACTGTTTCCGAAGTTCTGCAACCTCTCTGGTCAAGGCTTCGATGCTTGGGTTTAAGCTAGCTTGGCTAGTGGAAGCCACAGAAGGAGTCGGTGTTGCCAGCTCATGAATACGATCGGCCAAGTCCGCCAAATCGTCGGTAGATGCTGTAATTGGCTGGCCAGCGAGGACTGTCTGGATCCCATGCGATAGACGACTCACCCAGATTGTCTTCAAAAAATCGTCAGGAATATTAACGCCGGCGAGACTTTTAAGATGGCGGAGAAATTGGGAGGGTTTGCGGTCTCCCAGCTCCTCGTGCATCAAAAGTTGTTTGAGCTTCTTCTCCTTCGACGCTGTAAGCCGCTTGATGAGCTCAGTCTTCAATTTGTGGTATTTATCTGTAGCAGGTGGGCTGATAATAAGGTCCTTCACTTCTCTGGAAAATTGGTTGTCGAGTTGGCCAATCACATAGTGATATTTGGTGGAGTCGCTGGTAATTCCAGATATGGCGAACTGCCCCTCCACTTGCGCGAACCAAATCTCAGGCTCTTCTGGCCAGAAAGGTGGCACCCGAATTCCTACTTTGAAAACATCGATACTTTTTATCGACTGGTTCCCATCACTATTATTTGCCTGCGTGGTCGTGTTGGATCCATGTGCATCTTGAAATTCTCCATCCATGATTCTTAAACGGGGTCACCAGTGTAGTATATGGTGTGATAAATTGGGAATAAATGAAACGTCCAACTTACAGCTGACTCCGTCCGTCAATATAATCCCATAAAGCACATATATACACATTAACAAATAGAAGGCGAAGACGGTACAAGATATAAAGTCAAAGCACAGCACTAGAAGAAAACAGTCAGAAAGATAGGCAATAGATAAACAGTTTATAGAAATGAAAAGCACAATTATATAAAGCGTACAGATCTAAGTATATAAGCGAGCTAAGAGAAGCGTGCGCTCCGCGTCGTAGTTCAGTCTCGACTGGTTTGGTAGACGGCGCGGCGGCGCACGCGCATCTCTAGTACATAAGATAGACAAAATAATTATGTACAAGACTATCCGCTAGTGCGTAGGGCATGTCGATAATTGCTATCGATATATCGACAAACCAGTACACCATGATATGTAATGAAAATATAATATTGTTAATATAATTATAGTGCTTATTATAAATTCTATATTAGATATTAATAAATATTATTAGATATAAGATGTAAATATATAGTGTAAGATAGTTAGTGTTGCGGTTTTAGAATATAAGTTACTTTGTATTTTATTATAATGAATAAATTTAAATAATATTTTATGTGTACAGTGTAAATATAGTTTGAGAATGTATTCACACCTCAAAGTAGCCTACAATGCATTGCAATTGCAATTACATAAATACATACCTGGGTCAAAATCACCAAGAAAATTTGGTTACTACACCATTTTTCCTAATTAGTAACTACTTCCTTGAAATAGTTGTTTTCAATTATTTTTAAATATCAGATTTAGTAAATTTTATCTTAACCCTTGATTATTTTTTCCAAAATGATGTAAACATTTTTTTTCCTCATGAGACTAATCAAAATATAATTTTAGGAACACGTCCCAACACATTTTTCCGCATTTGAAATGTTTATAAAACAATGAAATACTCATTAATAAATAAAAAAATCTATTACGTTTGCTACACTTGTATTATAGTAACATAATCACAATTAAAAATAAAATAACATTTAAGTAACTTCACATTTATCTTACAAATAACTTTGTCCGGTAGTTTGTAGGTCACTTCGTAAACGCTCTCTATAAATACTGTCAAAAAGTAGTGCCCAAAAAATAGTAGCATCAAAAAGTGCATGACTTATCATGCAGGGTGCTACCGTTCAGTCGCATGATGAAATTTTTTGACGCAAATTTCATCATTAAAAATATTTTTTAATTGCATGCAAATAATTAATAATTACAATAAAATAATAAAAGGACTGGAAAAGGATAGTTAACACAGTCAATTAAGTTCAGTTTTAATTTGAAAAATTAAATAAATATTCAAAATATTCAATTAAAATCACTACTGAATTTAAGTTATTAGTCCATATGTAATTAGCACTTGTAAGTAACTAAAACACGTTGTGTCTATATAGAAACTAGAAACATGTGGATAAATATTATAAATATGAAAACAGTGATCAGAGGCGACGAGCGTGCCAACATTGTTTTTGACAACGCGATCATCCTCCGTGGATCGTTCAAAGTACCTTTCGAACAGATGTCGACACTAACATTGATAACGCGGCCAACTTCATGGTGTTACTATTGTGTTACAGTGATGCGCGCGCATCTCGAAATTTCACTCACATGATTTTTTCATAACGCGCCCGCGGCTAACTTCATTATGTTACTTTTGTGTTACAGTGATGCGCGCGCATCTTAAAATTTCACTCTCATAATTTTTTCATAACGCGGCTAAAGAAGTATAACTTCAAAAAAATTTACATTGGCTACAAACCTAGAAATCGTCCCAGTATATTTCAAATATTTCCTATAACAACACATCACTGGTGGTGTAGTTAATTATTATTTCCGTACATAAGTACATAGTACATACGTTGGATTGTGCACAAGTCCGAAGCTTTCTTGCACAATGGCTGTGCGTACGGCACGCGTTATCGCTTGATACAGCCGACCTCGATCTACGCATCCCCAGCTAATCGGCATAACTTCAATGTCTGATTGAAAACCTCAACGTCGCAGGAGTGTAAAAGAGTGACAATTTGCTTAATTGGAACTTGCTAACTCATTACTTTATAAATATGTAATATATTGTAAAAAGAAACGGACACGAGAACCAAGGGGGTCAAAGTGTCAAAGTTATCTTTTTAAAGTCAACATACGTTTGAGGATATAGCAAATTGTTTCGGTAAATATTAGAATTGTATTTTGGTTAAAAATAAAATGTGAATTTGTATTATTAACATTACGCAATGTATTACAGATAATAAATTATATTATATATGATGATGATGATGATGATGATGATGATATACAACCAAACATAAAAAAACATTATATGTAATTATAGGTTTAATTTTATAGGTTGTTTAATAGGCAATTTGTAAAATTTCTAAAGCCTAAAACTACTAACTTTGTGGTCCAAGCAAAGTTCGAAATATATTTAGTTATATACTTTGCCTAGACTAGGCATTCTATAGAATTAGGAATACTTGGTTGGCGATGTATTTAAATACGATACAGGGGAGTGTTCAAAGTGAAATACGCGATTAGCTGATATTATTCAAAATCATAACGCGCTCAAATGATTACTTACTAGCTCGAGTTAATATCACATACCTACATAATACTAGGCGCTTGCTCTTAAATGAGAATCCTCAATGCAAACTATATAGTTATCTTGTTTGCATTATTATCAAAAGATTATCTATATCTATGTATCATAAAAAGATATATATACCTGTAAAATGATAATTCCTTATTATGATATTCTCTATTGATCCTACTAATATAGTGAATGTGAAATTTTGTATGTTTGTTACTTAATCACGCAAATACTACTGAACTGATTTAGATTAAATGAAATATATATATATAGATTCAAAATACATACATGGATGCAGATATTAAAAAATAACTTATATTGATTAAATTTGGTACGCATAATTATAGTTTATGACCTGTATTAAGGTATAGGAAGCTTTTTCCCGGAAAAATTTAGGGATCTAAATCAAGTCTCTAACTGTCAAGATCAGAAGAGTGTCGAGATAAATAAATTACAACAATTAACTTTTTTAAGGGAACTAATTAAAGATAAAAACCACTGGTGATTCTATTTAAGTATAAAAGGTCGAGGTTACCCAAAACAGGTGCTACATGTACAGGTCGCATCTTGTAAAAACGCTGAAGAAAGTGGAGAGGGTGTGTAATCGCCTCCTACGCAGCCTAATTGCCAGCGTTTTGTTTTACATGACGCGACCTGTACAATTCGATCGGAAAATATAACCTGCTTCTCTAAAAATATACTTATATACTTGGTCGGCAACACATATATCAAATGGCTTACACATATTTTACCTCTTGCGGTTTCGATCCGGCGACCGCAGGGTTTACAGCTAGGGTCGCTCATCACTTGACCACCAAATGGAATTTCTAGTTACAATTCAACCGATACTGCTTTTTTCTTTGACCACACTATGTGTGTGGGGTGGGCAATTAGCATCTTATTTCCACCGACCCTGAAAAGGGTTCTCAAAGTAAAATGTTTAAATATAAAATAAAGGTCAATTGGTTATGAGAAGTTTTAGAAAGGACGCATTTAGGATTTTAGTAGCATTAAAATAGTGATTTTGACAAAGTTTAGTGTTTAGGCAATGTCGACGTTACGACAATGCATTTTAGTTTATGTTACTAAACGGACGGCTTTAATCAGTTGTCGGGCTACACGAGGATAGTTTTTTAAACTAGTATAGCAAGCTGTTCACTACTGGCTTGGAACATGCTAGTTCTGTTTACATGAGACTAGTTGATTTTAAGATAGTACTATTGCAGTGTCTGTGTGAGTTAGGCGTCCAAAATGAATTGCACGCAAAAAAAACACCCTTCGACTGAAACAGATACTTCAAAAACTGTGCCATTTCGAGCATTTAATTTAATTTCTCATTTTTTTTAATAAATTTTAATCAAAGCCTAAAAGGTAGACAGACCTCAAAAGAACTACCATTGTGTATAATATAATATATACTGAAATAATATATATATAATATGACTTCGTTATTTTATTGTATGGTGTAAAATTTTATTAACACGACCCTAAGACTAAAATTCATATCATAGCTGCTGGAAAAAAATCAAACTGAAAACTTGCATCGCCGGCCATTTGAAGCTACTACACAAGCCAGATAGATAGATGGATAGCAAGATAGTAAAATCAGTGGTACTACGAGTACTGGCCTAAAAAAATAGAACTCCATCCTATTTACAACTGTCCTGGCTTGTAAACTAGCTTACTAGCTTAGAAATGAAGCTAGTTTTGTCTGGACGAAGCCAAAAGTACTAGCTTGCTAGCTTACTGTCACTAGCTTGCTATCCTAGATTGAAAACCTAGTCTCGTGTAACCCGGGCATGGCTTTGTGTGGACAAAACCAGCTTCATTTCTGATCTAGTAACCTAGTTTACAAGCCAGGACAGTTTTTAATAGAATGGAGTTTTATTTTATAGGCTAGTAGTTCCACCACTGATTTACTATCCTGGCTTGTGTACAACCTTTATGTGGCTGGCAAAGCTAGTTTTCAGTTAGCTAGTAAGCAGAAACCACACGTTTCGTTATTAAGACGTGTGGCCAAACTAAGTACGGAGATTAATTGATTAGTTTGTACAACTGTACCGCGACCATGAATGTCTGTAAAACAGTATGCTTCCAAGTAAGAAAGACAAGGCTAAACGTGATTCATTACAAAAAAAAATGCGAATCGGCACAGTCTCGAAGTAACTCCGTGGTCGAGCGGTTTGTACGCCGGGTTTCATGGTGTCGCCGACTCAAGAGGTCCCGGGTTCGAATCCCGGTGGGGGCAGATGTTTGTGTGATGAATACGAGCATTTGCACTCCAGTCATGGATGTTTAATATGTATTTCTATATAAATATACTTATATATGTACAGTATATGTATTCTATCCGTTACCCTAGCATCCCATAACACAAGCCTTACAGTGCTTACTTTGGGGCTAGGCTAATTGGTGTGAGTGTCGGAAATATTTATTATTATTTATTTATTATTTATTAACTGTTTTAAAATTCAAAAAGTGTTTTTTTCGCTTGCAGTTCATTTTGTACGTGTGGTAAACTCAGTCACAGAAATTAACGTGTAGCCTGGGCATTAGTGTGGTCCAGTCGCGAAGATAGATCATGCGGCAGGTGTGCCGTCTCACCTAACCGGCCTGAACCCAATTCCCTACCCTGCGGGGGCCCTGAAACCCTATTTACCAGCAAAACCACAACACCACCAAAAGGTAGTGTTATTTTACTATGTTCTTCTGTAAGGTGGAGGTTGCTTCTCCAAAGGGCGCTTCAATTCGAGCGGGAAATTCGCTGTGCCCTACCTGTGTATGCGAGAGACAATGGTACTGATAGTACAGTCTGCCACAAAATAAATTAGTTACATTAGAGGTCGGTTGCGCATTTCTGTTCGTTCACACTAAATAAACCATTGCATAAATACAAAGTGAGCGAGCACGATGGCGATGTGGCGTCACGCCAGGCGCGCGTTATCACCCGCCGCCTACAGCCGCAATTTGTCACTGTTGCCAGTGTTTAATCTATCCAATTCATTGAGTTAAAATCACGGTAATGTTTAACCTCTTCTAGATTAGAAAGGCGCACAGTCAAGTATGCAAATTCGAATATTGATGCTAGGTGCGGTAAATATTTCAGAACTCTGTTTATACTATATCCTACAAGATAAATGAGAAAGTTTCTATGGATGTTTGTTGTTTGTTATGTTCCTGTGGGAGTCTCTAAAAAACTAACTTTAACGCGGACGAAGCTGCGGGCGCAAGCTAGATACCTATAACATTTAAATTAACTTTTGTCCTACTCCTTTCTCAAATTGCCTCTTGTTTTTGAAAATCAATTTTCGTATCGGCAAACATTGCCACGGCAAGCAAAAAAGGGAACATGAATATCTGTCGAGTCTTTCTGAAGGTATTCATATTATCGCAATACTTTTTTTTGTTTCTATAAAAGCTGCAATAATGTTGGATAATAAACATCAACGAAATCAGGTCACGTACAACTAGAGTTATATTTATTTGTAAAAGGTACATAGCTGACATAATGACAATCTAATATTATTTAGTAGTTATACTAATATAATTGTATTTTCCGTTTAGTAATGTACGTACATGATTTATGCTAAATTGACTTCATATATATTACGGTTCGTTACATTGAAATGAGAGCTAACATTTGCCAAAGCAGACTTGTTAGATATTATTGTAATTTGTAATCCCATCTGTTACTGAGAGCTTTTGAGAGCTATTTAACATTAATGGAATTCACAATTAGTTTCCACGAGATAAAGAGAATTTAACTCATTTGTGGTAGTTTAGGGGTTGTGAATACGCAGTAAACCCAATAATGTCAACAAGCTCAGGGTATACCATCCTTCAACGTAGTACCTACCTATGTCGTTGGGAATATGTTAAAGGGGTATCTTTACAAAGGTTTCGTGTATTTACAAACCCCCACCAGTTTACAAAATGCCAAAGGGCAATTATTAGCCCATATAAAACGTCGATCGGCATTTTAACTTATGCATAGCGTTTTGTATGTAGATTAAAGAAAATTAACGGAAGAAAATCGCACGCACCCGCTAATAAGGCACGCTTTGTGATTGAGATTAGAACAATACAAATATGGAGCAAAGAGACTGATATTCAGAAATTTGACAAATATGAATACTGATCACGGGAGATGAAGTACCTCATTTCCATTATGAAGTGACTTTTTATAATTTATCTAGCTGTCCCAGCGAACTTCGTACCGCCATAAAAAATAGTAGTTGGTGGTAGAAGGTTGTAAATTTAGGGTTGTATGTATTTTTGTATGATGTATCTTAAAAAAATAATAAAAAAAATAATGGTGGACCACCCTTAACATTTAGGGGGATGAAAAATAGATGTTGTCCGATTCTCAGACCTACTGAATATGCATATAAAATTTCACGAAAATCGGTGGAGCCGTTTCGGAGTAGTTCAATTACGCTCGAGAATTTTATATATTAGATGATACTCATAGTTAAGTCTACCAATGAAAATATTAAGCCCGCAGATACGTCAATTAAATTAAATACTTGTCAAAGTAATATAGTGTTTTGTCTTAACGATAGGTAGTGTTACTATCAAAGCAGTATTTTCTCAACACTGACCCATTTATTGTCCCGAAGACTGCTTCGATCGAGACCCTACCACTGGGTAGGGTAAAATAATACTCAAACAACAAGTGTAAAAGGGTGTGAGGAGCTGGCGAACAAAATGGTGTAATTACATAAAATTTAATTTTACAGGAGCTGTATAAAACTGAATGACATACCTCCAGTGAGCTTTTGGCATGGTTTTTAATTTATAAATTTAGTAGTTTTAAAGTTGTTGCATTAACACTGTTTAAGGCGATTTCGATTGAAAATTATTTGAGATTTAAATTCAACGGGCCCGATACCTCCGGACTGTGAAAAAATAGTTTGAATAGATGCGTAATTATGCCGTTTAGTTCGCCAGCTCCTCAGTTTTATAAGTATATTTTCAGAAAATATATGACCTTCACGACGTTTACTTTAAAGAAAACAGATATTTTGGTCAGTGCATATACCCGAAAAGCGAAGGACGCTAGTTATTTTAGCCTGATTAGATTATTATTATTTTTTAGTCTAGCAGTTATTTGTTGAAAATATATAAATAATAAAACATTTCCATTGATCTATTGATGACCTCATTGCTGGCATAGGAAAATGGGCCGTACGGGACTTCACTACGGCCTCAGTTTGAATCGGTGGATGCTAATGTCTGGCAGTTCGCTGTAATATTAGATCAAGATCGAAAGTATACTATCTTGAGCTCTCCCGTACTTCGGAAGAAACGTAAGCCTTTCATTCTTGCTTCATCAAAAATATTAGGTCATCCATCCAATGACTGGCATTGCGAAAGTTACTTTAAAATCTCAGAACAAGAACCAAATCATAGATGTAATACTATGAAGTTTCAGCGTACACTCTTATTTCCGAATAAGAGTGTACGCTCAAACTTTATCGCATTACTTCTTCCATCATCGCCATTCCATCCCATCAATCTGTACTATAGCGCGATGGTTATACCTCCATATATCCTACTAATATTATAAAATAATGTGAAAGTTGTTTTGTACACGTTGAATCAAATAGAATCCGTGTGTAATTATCGCTAAAGTTACATAAGTCACATAATTTAGTGTGTCTGTCCTCAAGTTTTATGAAGTTTCTTTTAAATTGATAGGCAAACTTCAGTAATTATTTGTGAAGTTTTAAATCGATTTCGAGGCTTCGTTTCATAAGTTCTCAAATTCTCACCTTAACTGTAACTTTTATAAGCTTTTAAAGTGAAACAGATTTGTCTTTGCATGTGACTTTAAGACTCTTTGGATAAATATCTAATTGGCATAAATCTTACGGTCTTATAGAATAAAAATAAAAAATTGCGTGCCAATCTCGTGCAGTAGGTACTAATACATTTATATTTTTCTACAAACGACGTTAAGCGTTTTGTTTTCAACTCGGCGCTCAATTTATAACTCTTCAAGATTTTTTTACAAAAATATTATATACGATCGTAAGCTTTTAAGACACGAGTTATCCTACTTCAGCTCTGTTGAAATCGCTTAAGTACATACAAACTTTGACAAAGGCTGGTTTTTGGAACGAAGTTTTTTCGCACTCCATGGTGGATAGGCGAAAATTTACCATTATAATCTAGCGAGGCAGCTAGGTAGGCAACTAGCTAGGCAGCTGGGCGGGTGGGTAGCTCTACCAAATCCGGATTTTATTTTTAATTTCATGTTATTTCGTAGGAACGCGACCGTATCAAAAACAAACATTAACTTGTACAACTCTTAATAATATGCTGTTTATTTTTCTGTAAAACCTTTTGTTCTGGGATGATTTTCTAGGAAACAGAAGTTCTTGTAGTTTATTTATATGATCTATCACTAAAAATTTAACATGTGCGCATAGCAGTATTTACAATACGTACCAATAAATTTAAGATTATCTTAAATCTTAAAGCCATGGGGAGCTCTGTGATACGTAATTTACCTATTCGTCAAACTAATTGGTATGTATGACAAATCTTGTGGGTTGGTCAGCCGCAAGGAATACCAACGTGGACATGGTACTTGCCTAATCAAAGACCATAGATCCCGCCCCAACCAAAAAATATCAAACATGACACACGAAAATAGCCAGTAACAATACAATAAAAATTATCGTTGTGTTATATAATTACTAGCTGTCCCAGTGAACTTCGTACCACCATTAAAAATAGAGGTAGAAGGGTGAAAATTTAGGGTTGTATGTGTTTTTGTACGATGTATCCTAAAAAAATAAAAACAAATAATTTTGTCCACAATAAAAAATAAATAAGGGTGGACCCCCCTTACCATTTAGGGGGATGAAAAATAGATGTTGTCCGATTCTCAGGCCTACTGAATATAGATATAAAATTTCACGAAAATCGGTCGAGTCGTTTCGGAGTAGTTCAATTACGCACACCCGGCACACCGTGACACGAGAATTTTATATATTAGAAGATAATCGATTGAAACCTTAAAATGGAACTCAAAAACTTAAACGTGCGTATATGGGATACAATAATAATTGAACTGAATTGAATTGATTTAAATCCGAAAATTATACTTACAGTCATTATGAAACTATGAAAATTTGTATAAAGAGCATATTATCTGGTTAGCTTTGTCTGGTGCTTAAGTACTTACTTTCATACTTATAGTGTTTACACTGCAACTGTCCGTAAAAAGGTGCAGTAAACTTGCTTCTTTACACGCTATACACCATAGCCCCAATATCGGAGTCTCTCTCAGAGCAATGCTCTTGTCCGTGCAGGTCCAGCTCTTTGACCCCCCTGTACGACTCGACGTCAGCTTTCTTTTTAATTTGTTTAGTGTAGGCTATCCTACATCTTCCTCTTCCACTCTTTCTTACTATTTTTCCCTCAGTGATCTCTGCCTGTTTTTTTTTATTATTTAGGCTAATAAAACTGACCGTAAATAGGTGCAGGAAACTTGCTAGTTTACACGCTGTGCACATGACCCCACTGTCAGGGTCGATCCCAATATTGTTACTAGTGAGGAGTTGGGATTACGTAGATCGGGCACAGAGCTTAATGGATTTACTGCTAGTTGTTGTCCACTAATAGGTACTGGCCTTTGTTTACGTTCTAAGCAACCATGATAATTACAACGACGGCCATTTAATTAAATTCCCGGCATGTTTATGACGTACACCTAAACCTTACGTTATATGTAGGTGACAGTGGGGGACCAACTGCGCGTGACAAAAATAAAGTTTGCCGACATGGTAATAGATACCATTTTGTGGGACAGATTAATGCGCCAACAAGAATTAATTGCTACCTATCAAGAAAGAAACATTGCTGGTAGGTACATAAAATTGTGTTTTTTGTAGTACAAAAGGAAAAACGGAACTTTTCTTTTCGACCTGCCCGAACTTTTGGATAAAGTCCGTGAGTAGGCTCGAAAGTTGGTGTAGCAGGCGGGTCGTCTCTTCTTGAGAGGGTGGAGGCTGGGCTTGGGCCGACTCGGCGGTTTTTCCGGGTTCGGGGGTGGATTTGCTGTCTGTCGACTTTTCTCTAGATGTGCGGCGGGTGCGTTTGCGGCGGCGTTTGGTGCGACTTGTGTGCGAGGGAGGAGCGTTCGCGGGGGCCATAAGGGTGGCCGGCGCGTGCTCGCTCACCTCGTTACGCTGCGGGGGTGGCTCGGTGTGGAGGCGGGGGCGGCCCGTGTGGGCCACTGTGGTGGCGCGGCGGTTTCGTACCTCGCGGCGGCGCGCGGGGCATGCGCTGTGGGTAGCGGGGTGCTCGCCCTTGCAGTTGACGCAAGTGGCGGGTTGCTCGAGCGGGCGGGTGCATTCGGCGGCGGCGTGAGGGTCACCGCAGCGCACGCAGGCGAGTGGGCGGTGACACCCGTGGCTGGAGTGGCGGAACCCCTGGCAGCGGTGACACTGCGCGGGGGTCTTCCTTCCTCTCCAGGCCTCGATCTGTACTCCTGTCATGAATAGAAGTTTGCTTACGGCATAGATGGCGGGATGGTCTCTGGCGTTCGGCGTATCGAAGCGAAGTATATATATCCGGTGCGGCCTGCTCGCGCCCGGATCTCCTTCAATGGTCAGTTGTGAAGCCCTTTGCGCCTCAGCAATATCTTGCGGCTGGGTGTTTGCAGGCAGTCCTCTGATGGCCACCTTGAGATTTCTGTCTTCGGGGTGGGCATGCGAGTACCAACTAAGTCCGGCCTGACCTTCCAGTCCGGAAAGGTAGGCCTGGACGAGTCGGACCTCGTTGTCGTCCTGCGGCATGAAGCGCACGCCCGTGCCAAACGGGCGTACGCTGGGTGGTCGTCCTAGTTCTTGTTGAATAGCGCGCAGATGCTTCGGCCAGTCCTGCAGTTGCTCGACCACGATCGGCGGCTGTTTACGGACCCGCTGGGGTGTGGGAGCGCTGCTGGAGGTCGGTTGCGCAATCTGTGAGGTGGCTTCGGAGGTAGGCGCGGAAATTTTGATTTTCTGCGCGTAAGTTGCCGACTTCTGTGTCGGTACAGCAGTCGGCTGTTTTTTCTGGGTGGCGGGGGCGGCTTCTTGCTGAGGCGGCTTGGCGGTTGGCGTCGGGATTGGTATCTTCGATTGTGGGTATACGGGGGAGTCGCCGCAGCTGCGTGACCGGCGCAATCGCAAGGCGCGTGGGCGTCTCTCTTCCATGTTCGGTGTTAGCGTCGACGTGATGGGCTTCATGAATATTTTGTTGGGCGGCGAGAGCGTGAGTGGCATCAAGTTAACCGTCTTCAACGACTCGAGGTTTATCCGGTCTGTCTCGATTCAGTGGCCGGTTGTTGTGGCTGGATCAAATTCCAATATGCGGATGAAGCCCACAATCAATCCATCATCCTGCCGGATATCAGTCCGGAATCGATGAGTCGGTACGCCATCGCCGCGTCCAATTCATATTGGAGGCGTGGAGATTTTGTACCGATCATTAGGGCGATGTATTCGGCCACGGCCTGGGCTTATTCGGCACTGTATGCCGGATCGGGGTACGTCGGTGGCGGTGGATCTTCTTCCATCTTGGGAGATCGGGGGGCTACGCCTGCGCGATCCTGGCCGAGCTGCGCCTTGCGACGCGCTCTGGCCTGCGGCTTGGTGCGGGGCAGTCTTCGCTGGCACAGTGTGGCGCCAGGCAGTCTCGCGGGAGCAGAAACTTCAGGTTTATGTCCGGAGTACTTGCATGAGCGTATGGATCCGTGCAACGGCGTAGTGCAGTCCTGTGTTGACGCGGGCGCGCCCGCGACGCGTATGGTTGCCAAAAGTCGGTGAAATCTAACGTTTGAGATTTAGCAGTCTTCTACATGATACGAGGTAAATATAAAGCTCGTTCACTTTGTGATGGCATAATGAAGCTGTACTTACTTAGTCAATCTCATTAAAGAGGTTACTCAAATAAGAGATCTAGGAGTTATTATGGACAGTTCACTTAGGTTCAGGTTTCATATAGACTCAGTTGTTAAAAAATCATCCAAACTAACTGGTTTTATTACTCGTCAAATGAAAATTCTGAAGGAACCCCAACTCACCATTCTTATTTGCAACAGTATTTTGGATTACGCTAGTCCTGTTTGGAATCCGGGGTACCAGATACATTCTAACCGAGTTGAACTTGTCCAGAAAAGATTTTTATACCACCTAGCTTTTTCAGGTGGCATTTGTAAGAAACTTCGCTCTTATCAGACTCGCACAACACATTATGGGTTAGCCCTCCTACACAAGCGTAGGAAGGTTACGGATATAATGTTTTTATTTAAATTAATCCATGGTCACATCGACTCACCAGATATTTTAGAGCATATAAAATTTTCAGTTCCTAGAATTAATAGCCGGCTGCAAAACCGAAAGACTTTTATACTGCCCCCCTGTAAGACAAGACTCGGGAATCACTCTCCTCTTTATAGAATGTTGTGAACCTATAATGCTATTCGAAATGATTTCAACATATTTAAAGGTTCTAAAACCTCAACCAGAAAATGTTTAAATTTAATATTTTCTGATTAAGTTTTAGTAGTTTTTAGTTTTAACTTTCACTTTAATTTTTTAGTTATTGAGTTTAACCTATATGTGCTATATTTATCCTTTAGTATATATCCTTAGTAGTTAGGTAGTTTTAGAAATGCATGTTGTGCTTGCATCTAGTAGGTTGCAAAGTGGTTGATGATTTTTTTGTATGCATATATTTACATGGATATTCTTCGTAACCAGTTTTGTGAGCCAAATAAAAAAAAAATCCTTTGTGGATGGGAGATTTATTTACTTTCTGGTAATATTTCTGGTGTGTGTACATGACACGAATAGTCAACATTGATCAAATCTTATATCAGTGTATGAGATTTATATTTACCCTGTATCATATATCATTAATGTGAGTTCTATAGTTCCTGATACATTTTAGAAATAGTCCCTGGCGTTTTTACGCGAAGAATGTTAATTGACGAAATGGTCTGCTAACTTCCCGTAACACTCTCCCCACACGCTATGGCAAAAGACATTTCCGGACCCAATCTCACTAATCTAACCTATGCCCGTGACATTAATTTACCTACGTAGTACATTCTCTGTATAGAATTTTACAATTCTGCCTGCATTAACCAATAGCAAAAACAATAAAAACACTAAATCTACTAAAGAACTCAGCTGCATGCGAGAAGAACTCACATTTGTTTTCGATCTGCTGCTAACTGAGCTGATGTGGGAAGTTATCTGACCATTTTGTTAATTGACATTTTTAAGGTAAAAATGCCAAAACTATTTCTAAAAAGTATCAGGAACTATAGAACTCAGATAAATAAATAAAAAATAACTGCATTTGTTTTTGATTTGCTGCTAAATGATATAGGGGAAACGGGTTAATTATTGATCATTTAATTTTAGTTATTGGCCCTAGTTTTATGTCACTCTAAGTCACGTCATTTCCATTTACTATGCCAATTACTATGAGGAGGCTAAAAACTATATGGTTTCTCTACCAAAAGTTAGCAGACCATTTTTAATTGACATTTTTCGCGAAAAAAACGCCCGAACTGTTTCTAAAAGTATCAGGAACTATGTATAGAACTCTGCTGCATTTAATTTTTATGTACTGTGTAATGATGTGCTAAGTTCACTGACATCTTTATCTTTGTATTTTTTGATGATTAACAAAAGAAAAATAAAAGTCCATTATTTTTATATAATCTAACTGACGCTCTAAATATTATTTGATTAATATGCCACATCATCATTACTATTTAGTATGACATTCATTTGCCTATTTTAATTGAAATTGTTTGTTAAAAAAGTGTCGTGGGGCGCTCGGTTGGATAGTAAGTTGCTCCGCTAGCCCCCATTCGTCAAGTCAGGACCATATGAAAAGGAACTTCGTAGGTACACATCATAGGACCTGCATATAATTATAATTAAAGAAGAAGAAGTATCATAAAATATATGTAACATTTTTAACAAAACATTATAATTATCTAAAAAAATTAACAAAAAATTTAACCGACTTCAAAATCGAAAATGGAACTAAAAAGTAAAAAATAATATCTGGTTCTTGATTTGGAAGTCGGGCGGGTCAAGATTGAAAGACGTATTATTACCCATCAGAAACGAAAATCTATTTAATGTTTCAATCTTGACCCCGCCCGATTTCCAAATAATGAACCAGATATAAATTTTTACTCTTTAGTTCCATTTTCGATTTTGAAGTCGGTTTTATTTTTTGTTTAAAATTTTTTTATTTCATCCTTTTAGTGAAAATTACGTCGTCCAAGTAAACAATAAACAAAAATGCTCATTAAATAAAAACTACTGGATCAAAGAAAATATTTTTTATGGAACCAAACGGCAAGTATCTCCAATTGAACAAAAGAAGAATCAATCAAAATGGACCAGAAATCTTTAAGTAATCGGTGTACATATAAACAAAGTATCGTGAAAATTACATCGTCCACGTAATAATAAATCTTAAAAGAAGGTTTCCCTCAATTTCCCCAGATTCCACCATCAGATTCTGAATTGGTTCCAATGAGACCAACTCGGAAGAGCACTCTTTCGAATAAAAAAAGAATTTTGGAAATCGGTCCACAATTGACGGAGACATCGGTGAACAAACATAAAAAAAATATACAGTCGAACACAGAACCTCCTCCTTTTTGAAGTCTGTTGAAAAGTACTCATTTTAGATGTGAAACACGAATGCTGAAAAATTTGCAACATATTAATTATTGTGTAGGTATGGTATTTTTATACTGAATACTGACGATAATGACTAAAGTTACTGCTTACAAAGAGTTTTAAAACGAAAGTTTTTATGTTAAAAAGTCGTTTTAATTCCCATTTATATGTGAAATATTCCCAAAATTTTACTTCCAGCTCCTTGTGCAAACTTCTAACGAAGAAATATTTAAGTACAAACAAATTTTGCAACAATCATATTAAAAGGTTTATAACTGCGACTTGGAAGAATTATTAGGGTCAGTCAAGGGGTGAGTCAGAATGACTGACTGGTTCATTTTTTTTTTAATGTGTACATCCTTGAGTATGAATCAAATTGTAATTTTGTATTATAAGGGTAAACATTCAATCAAGCATGGTGATGCATATACATTAATATATTGTCTTGCAATTTTTAAAATGTAATTAGGTAGTACTAAAGCTTATTTGTTTCTAGAATAAATTTACATTTTAATTACTCGGGGCACTGATTTTTAAATAAACCTTCCCAGGCAAACCAGAGCGGAGTTTCAAAGAATGTTGCTAACTTTGTTTTCATACTTCGCCAAAGTTAATTGAAACTTAGGAACCTCACCCAGTGTTCTACGTCGCGGTAGACTACTCAGTACTGATAAAATACTTGCTGAGTGCATTCAATTCATTATGGTTTCCTTTGTTGCAGAGCATCCGATGGGGAAGTAACTAGTGAATTAGTGAATTATAAGATGTGAGAAAATGTTCAGTGTTGGTGTGTTAGTGTAGATGTGCGGTTTGTTATATTGACAATGAGTTTTCTAACGTCGCTTGGGCAATATGTGGCGGGCATGGCGGATAGTGTGGCGGGTCTGGCGTTATCCCCGCGGCGAGCCCCCCCAGCCCGCCACCGGTCCGCGGAGGAGTCGCAAGCGCAGCAGCCACAACCATCCACGGCAACGATGCGAGGTACCTAATTTAAATTTTTTGATGTCTTTATCTATATTATCTTTCCTCTCGCTTTCTTGCAATTTATGGGAGTGATTACTTGAAGTGGGACCGAAGTGTGTAACAGGAAGTTTGGGAAGCGCGCGCTATTTGATTTGATTTTAGAACTTAATGTTCAAATGGCTTATTCCTTTTGTAGTAGGTTTTTTTTTACAAATATAAGGTGAGGTTTCAAAAGTTTCACATCATACGCGACTACTGTAAGGCTCACTCGTTTTTTTTATTGTTTAGACTTTTATTGTAAATATAGGTATGTACTTACTGGGGCCCAATTCTCGCGGCGTAGATATTATATCGGCTTCGAGATAATATCGAAAGTAGCGATATCTATTGAAAATATCTACTGATGGTAAAAAATGCTATTCTCGTGGATTTTCGATATTCCAATGATATTATACCCAAGCAGCATCACAAGCTATATAACAGCTCTATTAAAGTTCGTTTATACTCTTAATGCTGTATCTCTTGGCCGCATAAAGGCTGTATAAGCGCTTATACAGCCCTTATACCCCTGAAATTGGCACAAATTATACAGCGTTTTGCATTATATTAGCTGTACAGTAGCTGTATAAGCATAAAATAGGCTGCATAATAGCTGTTTTGCGGCTGTACTATGGTGTTCGAGGAAACCAATACACTCCAATTACTACATTGTAACTCACTTGTTAAGCTTTACGTTGTAAAAAGTCTGTTGAACAGAGTTACAAAAGAATTAAAACGAAACAGAAGATATATTTTAATGATGGCGTTTATAATCACTATTGATCAAAGTGACATTTATTATAAACGCTTTGTGTTTAAAGATTTGGAGATTCGATAGGGGGAAGGATACAGTGCATTATCGTGTAAAAATAAATTTATTGTGGACATATATATGTTTTGTGATAAAAAATAAACACGCCAGCAAAATAACCAAGGAAGAGATATTAAATAAGGTTATTAAATATGGTTTTTATAGGTTAGAATTTAAAATGTTTGAATTAATTGACGTAGAGCCTCATTGATGCATAGTAGGTTATTGGACAAACTGAAAACATTGATAAACATAAAAACATTAGTCTAATTTTTATGTACTCATGTTCGTAATCTTCGATTTGTAATTGATCAAATGGCGACAATTTACTAAGCAGCCTAAATTCTATTTTGATGGTATTATAGCATTAGTAGCTGTACTATGTAGGTAATGGATACTTGTATTCAGCTTTTAGCGATGTGGGCTGTATAAACGAATAAATTTACTATTAATGTTGCATAGCAGTGTTTCGAACATAACCTGTAACTCTTTCTAGGGATACGTCTTAGTCTTAGTCTTAGTAGTACGGCGGGCTGTTTCCGCAACTCGACACCTAGTGCCTATTTTGCGTGGGGATTGGCATCAGTCCTGCCATCCCAGCTCCTCCAGAAAGCTCAGCAGTCCCCGAATGTTGCTGCAGGCCTCTACTATTGTCTTCGGGCTTCCCATTAGAGAAGTTCTTTGTCTTGCAACGCCCCTGCACTCCAGTAGGACATGGGCGCTCGTCTCATCCGCCTCCAGGCAGGCTCTGCACAGAGGGCTGTCAGAAATACCTATATTACAAAGGTGTTTGTTAAAGTAGCCGTGACCCGTGAGTATACCCACGATTTGTTTCAGGGCTTGTCTAGGTAGTCTGATTAACTTACGTGTTAGCTGCAGGTTTACCTTAGGAACGGCTTCCCTGGCTTGCCTGCAGTCCGTCAGTTTTGACCAGTAATCATCGTGTTGTCGTTGAGAGCGCTCCCTTATCCAGGTTCGCAGCTGCCGATAGGGTATGGGTATAATTGGCTCCGGACCAATGGCCGTCCTGCTAGACCCCTCCCTGGCTAAGCAGTCCGCCGCATCGTTACCCCTTGAGCCGCTGTGTCCTTTAATCCACTGTAGGGTCAATCTATTGTCGTTAGCAATATTAGTCAACTTACTGTGGCATTCGTAAATTAAGCCTGATGTCATTATATTGTTGTCCAGTGCCTGTAGGACAGAAGCGCTGTCAGAGAGAATACGAATATGTTTTCCTCTTACCCCGCGACATTCTATCGCCTCAGCAGCTCTGATGATGCCCACACACTCTGCCTGGAAGACCGTGTTATAGGCACCCAAAGCTGTCGAGATGTGTATATTCAGGTCTTCGGAGAAGACACCCGAGCCCGTACCACAGTTGGTTTTTGAACCGTCTGTGTAGACCCTCAACTCCTTATGCAGACAACGGTCCGGGGTGTCCTCATAAAGTTGAATTTTGTATTTTTTGTCAAATACGTACGTCTTAGGAATAAGGTCGTTTACTGCTGCAAAGTACGGAAAGTGCCTGTGTATGTCTGCTAAGATGCTGGTGTGCGGGGAGTTGCTGTCTCTCCAATGCCCCAGCATGCTTAGGCGCGTGGCTGTACATGCAGCTTCCTGTTGTATAAACAAGTGGAGTGGTCTCACGTTAAGTATTGTCTCCAGTGCTGATGTGGGAGTGGTTTTCATGCAGCCGGTGATTGCACAGCATGCCCGCCTCTGGAGACGTCTTAACTTATTAATTGTCGTTACCTTGATTGTCTTGGTCCACCATACTACTGCTGCATAGCTGATGATAGGCCTAATTATGGTCGTGTATAGCCACTTAACAATGAGCGGTGATAGTCCCCAAGTTTTGCTAATCATTTTGCGACATTGCCAGAAAATGATGTTAGTCTTCGTTGTAGTTTTGTCTATGTGGGATCCCCAGTTCAGTTTGGAGTCTAGGGTTATTCCTAGATACTTTACCTCGTTGGAGAGCCTCAGTGTCGTGTTAAATAGTTTCGGTAGCCGATAGTCGCCTAATGATCTTTTATTCGTGAACATGACCAATTCCGTCTTCACTGGGTTCACCTTAAGGCCGTAGTCGTCACACCATTTTTCAACAACCCTCATTGCCCCTCGCATAACATCACAGGCGGTGCTCGCAAACTTACCTGGAATTATGATTGCAAGGTCGTCCGCGTAGCCCACCGTGTGGAAGTGAAGGTTGTTTAGTTTGGTAATTAAGTCGTTTACAACTACATTCCATAGCAGAGGCGACAGTACTCCTCCTTGAGGGCATCCTTTAGTTGCCAATGCTCTGAGATGGTTGTCGTCTTGTAGTCTGATTAGTCTGTTACGGAGCATGTTACTTACCCAGTATATAATGGTCTCATCGACTCCGTGTTTGCCAAGTGCGTCTACTATGCTGGCGAAGCTTGTTTTGTCAAACGCGCCTTCTATGTCTATAAAGGTGCCCAGACATAGCTCTTTCCGTCTGAGACTATCCTCTATTTTACTTACGACTGCATGTAGTGCAGATTCTGTCGACTTGCCTGGACTATAGGCGTGTTGGTTCGGATGTAGTGGAACATTGACTAGTTGGTTGTCTCTCAGCTCTCTGTCGCACAGTCTTTCCAGGGTCTTTAGCAGAAATGATGAGAGACTTATTGGTCTGAAAGATTTCGCCTCGTTGTAGTCTGCCTTACCCGGTTTTGGTATGAAGATTACCTTGACCTCCCTCCAGAGCTTCGGGGTGTATCTAAATGCAAGACACGCTCTCAGGAGGGGCACCAGGATAAGGATTAGTGCTTCACCTGCCCATTGAAGCAGCGCCGGAAAGATGCCATCTGGTGCGGCTGCCTTGAATGGCTGGAAGCTGTTAATGGCCCACCTTAACTTATCTGTAGACACTGTCTTCAATGCAGTGTTCCAGGATTGTTCCGTGGGGGTCCAGCTAGTGTCATTCCAAGTATGTGTCGTGTGTATGATGCAGCCCGGAAAGTGGGTTTCAAGTAGTACCCTCTGTGCCTCCTCAGTTGTTTCTGTGAGGGAGCCATCAGCCTTCCGGAGCTGTGCTAGGTCTTGCTGCCTATCTTTAGATAGCAGTTTCCTTACCTTATTTGCCTTTGTGCATGAGTCTATATCTGAACAAAATTTTCTCCAAGACCCATTGCTCCAATGTCGGATGCGTCTCTTGTAAAGTGCCTTGGCATCTTTGTACGCATCCCAGTCCTGGTCGTCACATGTATTCATGGCCCTGTTAAAAAGTCTTCTTACCTTTTTCCTCAGTTTTTCCAGCTCGGGACCCCACCAAGACTGGCTGGCACCCGAGTTGGATGATGGTGTACTAAGAGGACAGGCTGTCTGATAGCTTGAGATTATAACTCTTGTTAATTCCTCAGCTGTTTCGTCTATCTTGTAAGTTTCGTCTAAACTACCACACTGCAGATGTCGCAGTGACCGAGTTACCTGTCTGCGATACTGGCTTCTGTTTGTTTTGCTAGGTATGGTATGGTGGCTGGGTGACACGCTGTACCGCGATGTTGAACCTAATCCACCTATGGTCAGAGCAGGATGCCTCTGGGGAAACGTGCCAGTCAGAGATCAGATCCGCTGCTCTTCTTGATGCTAGTGTAAGGTCGATGATGGATCTGCCCCTTCTTGTTACGAAAGTAGGTTCAGATCCTGTGTTTATTATATTAAGGTTAGTGGTAAATAGATAATCTACTAATACCTCACCTCGTTTGTTGCTTTTCCTCATACCCCACAATTGATGGTGGGCGTTGGAGTCGGTGCCGATGATCAGCGCCTTGTCTGTTTGTTCGCAGTGTCTCACCAGCTCAGCCAGTTCCCCTGACGGAGCTTCCTCTCCTTCAGGCATGTAGGCAGAGGCAACTACCAGGACAGGTACACTTGGATTTTGCTGTTGTATAATTTGGATTGTTGTTATGTCGCTAGAACAAAATTGTGTCATTATTTTTGCCTGTAGGTGTTTTGAACATACTATGCAGGTCCGCGGTGAGCGGTTACCTGGGTTGTAAAAATTCTTACCACCGGTGTTGTTGAGGCCACATATGGTGTTGGATCTGATCCACGGCTCCTGGACCAGAGCAATAGCCCCGTCATTGTTTTCCTCCAGCCACTTCCTGAGTTGAGCCGTTGCGGTGCGACTGTGCTGGAGGTTTGTCTGAATGAGCTTGACTTTACTCGGTGGAGGCGCCATCGGACGCAAGCAAAACATCGACATCCACCTCTTGCCCGATGTCGATTCCACCCAGCTTGTCAGCCCATTCGTCTATGATGTCCGCTGCTCCTTGCTCACCCAAAGTGGGATCCGCCGGAGCCGGAGTTGTCGTATCCTGCTTCTGGTCTGGCTTTGGAGCTGCTATGCCCCCCGATGAGCCCGGCGACGGAGCAGATGTTGGTTGCTCTAAAGGCGGCAGGCTGTCCAGGTATTGACCACCCTGGTTCCTGAACCTTACATACACCGAGCCCATCAGGTAGCACAGTCTCCTGCCTCTCGCAAGCAGTTTCTCTGCGACGTCCCTGGTGGTGCTGAACACCAGGAACGTGTTGTCGTCTCCTGCGATGGCCTTGTGTAATAGCCATCGGTCTACGTCTGCCTGTTTATTTTGATAGCGCAGCAGCTTGGCTATCGTGTGTGGTTCCCTCGTGCCCGGGACAAGTAATCCACACACCACCCTCTTCGGCCTATCAATTTGGTGCTGCACTATCAACTCGTCTTCATACCCCGGGACCTTTAGGCCGGCTACGGTCTTCTTGACCCACTCCAGCGTGCGGGGCGTCTCACACCAGAGGCTCAGAGCTCCACCACCAATGATGGGTTTACCCTTAAGGTTCGGGCCTTCGTCCGTTGAAGGTCCTGCCATAAGGAGTTCCTCTACAACGGCGTCCTCCAGAGCCCTAAGACAACCCCAGCATGGGCAGCGCTGATATGTCCTGTATTTTTGCCCGTTATTACAACGAGCAAGTCAGCTGTAGCCGCATCGGCAAATGATTTTTTGTCAACTGTACGACGCAGCCCCTCGGATGTAGGCTTCTTATGTTGCCCCCTTGGTGAGATGGTGTCGTCCAGTCTGGGCCTCTTCGAGGCCTCTTGTCTGTCCGTCTGTCCCTTATTTGTTTGTCTGTCCGTCTGTATATTAGTCGGTCTGTCTGTCTGTACTTGGTCCTGGGTTCCCTGACTCGTAACAGCCTGTTGAGCGGCCTTGGCTGCTGCAGTTTTGTTACGGGCCTTCCTAGCCCTCTGCCCGAGTCTGTGCCGGTCGGTTGTCATTTTTGTCTTGTCAACACTTGGGCCCCCAGTCCTGTCCACTGCCTTCCGATTCTTACGTCGGTAGGTAGCGACTTGCCAGGAGTCCAAGTCACCATCCACTTCCTGCGGCTGTTGCCTGACACCGGGTTGCCCCTTCACCAAGGCTTCCAACGCACGGGACGTAGATGGTACTTCTAGGTCTGTATTGGTCGGCCTGACACCGGGTTTCCCCTTCACCAGGTATACCGACTCTTTGTCTGTCTTGTTCGTCTGCCTGTCACCGGGTTTCCCCTTCACCAGGTATCCAGACGCTGTTATGTCCTTGTCGTTTAAATTATGGGATCTGTTTGGTTCCATTTCACGTGTCTATTAAAGTTTCATCCTCACCAGTCCCACCCGCCACGGAGCCACAACTGGGATGCCGATGTTAAAAATCAAGGCACCAGGATTGTGGTGAGGATATAGGGGCACAGGGTTTTCCTCACAGCGCGACATCGGGAACTGCAGCTACATGGCTGGTAGTCGATCCCAACTACCAGTGGTTCCATGCAGCCTTGCTCCTTCAGCATGGCCGGAGTCCATCGCTAGGTGTTAAAGCGACCCCCACACCCCTCGCCGGCGACCCAAAGACGGTAGACGCCTTGACCGTTGCCTCGTGGTCGGCTACACCACGAAGTTGAAACCACGAACATCCAGGCCAAAGTGCTGTGTTGCATCCGGGGTGCCGCAGCTACCCTTTCCGCTCAAACACCAGGATCCCTTCATCCCTGCTCACGGCGATGCTGCGCAGGTCATAGCGCAGGAGAGGCTGACGCACCACCAGGCCGCCTCCCTACTCCTGGTGGATGGGGGGGGGAAATCGTCTGACTGTTTCAGTTACGTCTGTTTCATAGGGAATCAGACCAATAACAGGCGGCAACCACGTGAAGGAAAACAGCCAGGCTTGTCTGGGGGATCTACACGACCTGCGCTCGCTCCCCAGACCATTAGCCAGATTACCAGACGGGACACAGAATGGTAAAATAGGTGATGTGTTAGGTTTAGCCATCATTGAGCTATATACAAACCTAACACAACCCCCGCCCTTTAGGGATACGTAATATTAAGTGAAAAACCAAAATGCACTGAGAGATCACATCACGTTTTCGAAAATAAAGTATTAAAGTTATTTTTTAGAAATTTCAAAGCAATTATTGTAGATTTGCGTCCTAGAATTTGTAAAGAAATAAATAAAGTGATTCTCATAGTTCATTACTTAAGTGAAAGAAAAGTAGTAGCATTATTTAAGTGAATTGCAATCTTTTTATATTTATGCATAATGATTTACTTATATTTACTGTTTCAATTCTATTACCTTTAATGTAAGCTCTCGCAGGAGAATCGCACATAAAACATCTTATTCCTATAGATACTTTACTCTTGATTTGTTCAACGTACATTCCATTTTTAATTAGGTTGTCAATTTCGTTTACAAAATCATTTAAATATTCGTCAATTTGCTTTGGTTTTCCAACACCAAAATATATACCAATCACCAACGGTTCTACATCAGGTCTTTCAAAAATAGTACATAAAATCGGTCAAAATTCTTTATTAGAACTATTAAATATTGGAAGACCGTCAAAATTGAAATTCAAACAAATTTTACTCGGAACGTCAACCCATTTTTTTAATATATTTTCTAAAGATTTAGTTAGGCCGTTATGTCAATATTCACCTCCTTGAATCGGTTTGATTTGTATTTGCTTTGCAGTACCTAAAATTGTTCTGGCATCGCATGGTAAAATTCCTGGAAATCTTAAGTATATGATAGTAGCTAAATCATTCAATGCTACTTGAGGTATGTTTCTTTCTCTGGCTCAATTCTGTATTTGTTGGCGAAATAATTTTTTTTTTCATATTCACTTTCGCCGTCACTTGAACTGCTGCATGATAAAATGTCATCAGTTGCAGAAGGTAAAGCTAATCTACACCTGATATAACTATGATCATTTACAATATTTTCTACGGAACCCCTTTCATTAGATGTCGACAGTATTGACGCTTGACTGTAGGTGATCTGATCTGTTGCAATATCTCCATATTCCTCGGCAGTAATTTCATTTTGTTGATAATTTGTAATATTTAAATATTCCTGTTCAATCTTTCTTCTAATAGCACCAAATCTTTTTCGCTTTTTCCACATATTTATAAAACAATCACAAAAAACAGCATACAATGCACAATAATTCAAAATGGCGACTCTGTCACTTATACAAATTAAGGCTGTACTATAGGCGTCATTTATTTTTATTGCTGTTTATTACTCTTAAAGACAGAAATAAGACAGCTATCGTCTGTAAAAGGGTGTACAATTACACCAAAAAAAGAAGCTGTAGAAGGGAGTTTGCCTACTTCATAATACAGAAATAAGGTTTGAGGACCACCATAATACAGCTCTCTCACAACTCACAGAAATCCCGCCAAAACTCCGTATCATCAATAAGAAAATGGTGTCGATTCTGGCATGATTCTCTAAACCTAAACGTAAATTTTACAACAGTGTATCCTTGTCATTCTCCATACAGAATGAAAAGGAGAGACTGATGTTAAATTTAGTTTTAAGTTTAGAGAACCGTGTCAGAATCGATAACAATGTCATTCATAACTTTAAAGATTTCTAACCAATTTTTTGTTTAAACGTATTTTTTTTATGAAGTCGGCGTCCCTCATTTCAAATGGGCCCTCTTGCTCTCACAACGGCGGCGCCTTAGCACAGCAGCAGCAATCACGTCATTTATTAAATCATTGACGAAAACATGAATCAACTCATCCATCGTTAATATAAACTGGTGTCGATTCTGGCACGATTCTCTAAATCTTAACTTAAACTTGACAACAGTGTTTCCTTGTCATTCTCTATACAGAATGAAAAAGAGAGACTGATGTTAAATTTAGTTTTAAGTTTAGAGAATTACGCCAGAATCGACACCATTGTTTACTTACTTCTATATTTACTAATTATTTATGAAGGCAGTTAACAACATCTTGAGGTAACAATAATTGGCAAAGACACACGACAACACAATAAATAATAGGTAAAAAAAGTGGAAATAACAAGATTGACATGCCAACATCCATAGATATTTATATATCGAAGGCTCTTTACCAGTCGATGTATGTCTACTGATCATCCGTAGATAAATATCTATTGCGACATGGTGAGAATAGGGCAAAAAGGTTTTCCTTCGATAAAAGCCAGATCATTCGATATATATCTATGCCGCGAGAACTGGGACTCCATGCGGCATGCTCGGCTGGATAGATTGTACTTTCCCTTACCAATAGTAAAACTTATCGAATTAGCGGACATTCCGTACTATTGTAAACGCTATGTCAAGCGCTATGTCAAGAAAATTATAGACGATAAAACATAATAAAATTTGTATGATACGTTTCAAATCTGTTTATTTTAAAGTTCCATCTTCAATTTTTTTATCTGTCGTTGTATCAGGAAGAAATGAATGTTCTGTTAAAATTTATATTCTTATCAAGTTTAACTAGAGGTCCATTTTGTTTTTGATGATCATTGAAATATCTCCCTTTTTATATTAATTACTTATTTAGGATTTCCACGCGTGGTGCCTACTGAGGGTGCAACAGCGTTGAGTGCACGTCGACGCACCCTGGACTGCTTGGCACCGGCCGCACCTCCCCGTCGCGGAGGGTCCCTCCGTGTGCCTCGCCATCCCCCTCCGCCAGAGAAACCCACCATGGCCTTCTGCAAGAGACGACTTTCCTGGCCAGAAGTGGACAACTCCGTGAATTCGGGGTAAGCATTTTTGTAACATTCCTGACAAAGACAGAGAGATCAGGGCCCTATTTCAACGCGTGATGCCTACTGTGGGCGCGTCAGCTTGGCACCGGTCGCACCTTCCCGCCACGGAGGGTCTCTCCGCGTGCCTCGCCATCCTCTTCCGCCAGAGAAAAGCACTATGGTCTTCTGCAAGAGACGACTCGCCTGGCCAGACGTGGACAACTACGAAACCGCATTTTATTAACATTCCGGACAAAGACAGTGAGGCCAGGGCCCTATTTCACCAAGTCGACATATGTCGCTGCAATATGTAAGTCGACGGTTTGTTATGGGGCGATCTATTATATATTTTTTTCTTTGAACTTAAAAGCAGGGATTACAGAGGATAAATTTATTCGTTCTTTATTAATTTTGTATACGAACTCATCTTATCAAGCTTTCGGGGAGAGCGATTTTGTAACTAACAACGAAAACACTACTACAATAATTGTAACGCAAATCTTACACAGCCGCGATTTAATGACAAGAATTACTAAAAATTTGACAAATATATCGACTTGTATATTTTGTAATACATTAACTCGTAACCGTATAAGTCGCTAATGATCCCCCGGTTTGTAATTTTAGCTACCTGTATTTAAACGTATCTAAACCTCAAATTCACGCATTTTACGACATTAAATTAAGGAAACGTAAATTCGTGAACGGCAACGTGTGAGTGGCTGAATATTGTGGTATTACTGATTTCGAAATGAGCTGCACTCGTCAACAAATTTAAAATTGATATCATTTGGTATGGTTTGTTTTATTTATAAAAATGAACATAGTGGTCACCATTTAGAGAGATGGGAAGGGTTAACGGCGATTTCGGTCGACCTCAATTTCCGTCCAGACCCGTGTGCAGGAAATATACTTTCCCAACACGTGCTCGCTTAAATAAGTTACAAAACCTATTTTAGTTTTATAATACACCTTATTACTAACATAATTGTAAAATGTTGCGTATGTTGCAAATGACGGCACACAAAAGGACCGTGTGTTTTGATTACCTAATAGTGCCGTCATGATCAAATACCGTCTTAATCAAAAAGCACGATTTGATTTATGAGAATAAAATAAGTAGGGGTTGGGTTCTTTTAAATATGAGTCCTTACACTTTTTCGTTTCATTGAGTTCAAAAACATGTTTTTATTTGAATTTAATATTAGAATAAATATTTATTGATACAATTTCAACTAAAATTTACAAAAATAAATATCGCAAGTATTTATTTCAAAATACCTACTAAGCTACTTGATTTGTTGTATAGTGGTTAGTGAGCTCAGTCTAAGATGTATCGTGCGCAATACTGCCAACAGCGATAATATAAAAGTGATCGCGCGCTATTAGCACAAATGTATTTACTTTGTTCCGGTAGACAAAATATGTTATTAATACCTTTTAAGTCGTATTATTCACTACGGTGTTGAATAAAGTCGTGTAGCGTAGGTTATTAAAAATAAAGTACTCGACTGAAATATAATATTTTTCAACTTATGTAGCTCAGTTTTAATGTAAATACGAAGACTATTTTATATCATTCTGAATGTCTTTGAATTACCTTAATTTTTTTAACCCCTGTAACAGGTGTTTTTGGGATCATAGCGGCAATAATATGAATTAACTAGCCGCGCTCGCGACTTTGTTCGCGTTGATGTTGGAATATAACAATTTGTCGTTAATCTTATGGTGAAGTGAAGAACTCTGCTTTCTTTAGGCTCTTCTCTTTGTAAACGATATTAGGTGTGAAATATTCTGGAATATTAAATATAGGTACATTGCTGGGGTTATTTACACGCAAAAGAGCTTCATACTTTTTTGCCAATGTAAAAAGTAACAAATACCTACCTGAGGTCCATTTCCAATGGGAATAAATTCCAATCCTATTTTTTTTGGGCTGGCGCACCTAACTTCCCCCTCATGATCTTAAAATAAAGCGCATGTTGTACTTTATCCTTATTTTGTTACGGAGTTAATTTAAAACTATTATATCTCCTAAAATTTTCATTGAAATCTAATAATGTCAGGGGCAATTTTGTTAAAAATTAAGTATTGTGACGAATAACATCTTTATTTTGTCAAAGATTGATATCATGTTTTTAAAAATATCTTCGCAAATAATGCATTATTTCAGATCAAAGATTAGGTACCATAAAAATGGTTATAGTGTGACAACCTTAAAAGATAGAGAAACGTAGTCGTGGAGTTTTTTTTAAAGATTAAAGGAGAACAATTTCTTCATACATGATTTTTGTGTAACTTTAACCGTTTACGCAGCGTACGAAACGAAAGCTCTGAAAAGAAATATTTTTTTCCCGTTTTCGACACATTATTTATTGAACTTATTAGTCTTATCATGATATTTTAAATAGCCTATATAGCCTTCCTCGATAAATGGGCAATCAATCACAAAAAAAAAACAATTTGAATCAGTAGTTCCTGAGATTAACGCGTTCAACCAAACAATCAAACAAACAAACTCTAAAGCTTTATAATATTCAAAACAATGTTATTTTAATCCCAAAATTAAGCCAAAGCTTGTATTATGGAAGCTCTATGCAATCATATTATGATATTAATCAGGCGGGTCATACGATTGTTTGCCAACCTTTTGACTTAAATAAATATGATTCTCAAAGGACATTGCTCAGCGTCCATACATAGTTAGCCTAAGAACCAACAATCATGAAATATTATTTTCTAGGTTCAAAGTCGTAAGTAAATGACTGTAAAAACAAAGATTATTGACGGACACTTCTGAGAACTTAAATTATTAGGAAAACTAAAATTTTTTTGAGGTTATGTTTAATATTCAATGAAACATAGGTCAACCTATGAATTTAGTATGAACTCAGTATGAAGTGAATTAATATTACAACTAATTCATTTTATTCGGTGCTATTTTAAAGAATAACTATTAGGAAAAACTTGGTCAGGTAGGAATCATGAATAAAATAAAAACTGTTGTTTCGATTCTTATTTAATGACTATTTTTCACTTAATTGTATCATATTGTTTATTGTATTTATTTGTATATCACATTATATTGTGTAAATATGCAGCGTGAATGTGTATCAGGTGTTCTTGAATAATTTAGCTATTATTATTGATTAGATCCTCTCAGGATGTGGCACAGGTTCACTAGCACTTGGTAATAAGGGCTCTGCTCTTTGGTAATATCGATGGCATATTAGATAGCCGATATAGTTAAATTAAAGGAAAAACATTCGCAAATAAATACACACAACAGGTAATCCGAAACGAGAATGCACTTTCCCGTATATTATATACTACTCTTTGGAATGCACAAATGCCACAGATTACTACAAATGAAAACTGCATGCACCACAACCACAGAGTAAAGAATTTTATGCCGGCCCTTCTCTTGACAACAGTTTGTCCTTGTCATGCTTAGTAAGGAATGAAAAGGACAGACTGATGTCATGTTTTAAAATAGCAAATACGAATAACCAAGTGAAGTGCCGACATTAGGAAGAAAAAGTGTTTTGTTTGCAGCGCTGCCATAGATTATATACACATAAAATGGTATTTATTGTCTCAGATTATTTTTTAACTTTTTAATTTAGCTTACTTAACTGGAAGTGTCCGTCACAATCTAAATACCGATAATTATCGCAAAAAATATACTAAGAATTATCATAAATGCCAAATTGGTGTTGGTTCTTAGGCCAATTTTAACATTGTCCTTTATATTCTTGCTCATAAGACCAAAAAACACCATGCTTGGGATAAAGACTCAATCAAGGCTTTTAGAGCAAAAGGTAGAATGTTAATATATTTTCGCAAAAGCTAGTCATGGGATGCGTGGCAATAATTTATTATCTAGAGTTTCTTCATTCTTCGGATGGCTCGAAAAGCCGTTGGACCCTGCTGCATCTCCATGTGGTGGTCGGTGACATGGTCATGTCATGGCCCATTAGGTATTCTTACATAGCGAAGGCATGTTTTCGTGCAGTGGGAACATTAATGAACTGATGATGATTACAAACATCCACTTTTCAAATTAAGTAGCATATTTATGGAACTTACGGGCGTGGTGTTTTGTTAATTAGTAGTCAACTAATAATAGAAACTAAGGAGCTATAATCTCCGGTACTACATCCTATATGCAACCCTGGATTAAGCTGGTTTATCATTAGAAAGAAAGTATACATCTACTTATACGGTAAACTAACAACAAAAAGGGTTTGCTGAACTGAACTGAACACCAAATCGAAGGCCATCAAGACAAATAATGATATCGGGGAAATCACAGGCTCTGGAAGGATATTAACGTGTTTCCTCGGAAGGGGAATTGCAAATTAGCGGCACTCCTTGCGACCGACACGGCCTGTCGGGAATAAAGATGAGACGCACCCTATACAAGAGTAGGAAACTCTGTGGACGTGAACTGTGTAGGTATGTACCGGTTTATTCACGAGCCATGCGAACATTACATCCATTGAGCGATGGAACGCTAAACCGTGTCGTAAACAGACGCATGTTATAGAATGCTCGTTAGAACGCGTACGAGATCTGTCCCACGGATAATGTTCATATAAGCAACGCTTGGTACAGCCGCGGCCATGTTATTGGACACGCTAGCACTGAAAATATATATTTGATTGCTATGTTAATTGCATATATTTTGATTCGAATAGGCCGGTACTGAACACAATAATTTTAAGCACTTAACATATATCACAAAGCACTATAACTATATTAAAATCAAAATGAAAGAAAAATTGAAATGATGATGAATTAACAAATTTGAGTTAACTTCTGGGAATAAATTAAAAGGAAACCCTGCTTCATTATTTCATAACAGAATCAAGTCGACAAGAGATTCCAGAAATTACAACAGAAAATAAATAAATTATAGCTAAGTAATGTCCACCCGCGACATCGTCAGCTTTATTTCTTTGGGAATCCCACAGGAACCTAACGTTATTCCGGGATGAAAATTATCCTAGATCTCAATCCAGGTCATAAACTATATGCATATGAAAGGACAATGGCGAAATATTTGTTGAAGTAAATCTTTGGCATTTACAATTTAGGCAATCTATAGATTTCATTAGCAGAAATGTTAATAAAATAATCTCTAAAGATTTATTAAAGAATTGAGGAGGGTTGTCTAAGTCTGGAATTAAAAACATAAAAAAGGGAAACACAATTGACTCCTTTTGTATGTGGATTTTATTTCATTGCATCTACGAGTACTATCTATGCTATTGTGATCAAAGAAGATGTGGCATAAAAATATATTAAAAAAATGGGTGCGTGTACTTATGTAGGCGCGTGAGAAGTTATCCTTCTTTGGCATCGTTTAAAATTAGTTTTTATTGCATGCAAATAATTAATTACAATAAATTAATAAAAAGTCTGGAAAAGGACACAGTCAATAAAGTTTAGTTTTAATTTGAAAAAATAAATAAATAATCAAAATATTCAATTAAAATCGCTTCTGAATATAATTTATTAGAACATATGTCATTTGCACTTGTATGAAACTCAAACACGTATTCCGAATATACAAACTAGAAACATGTGGATAAATATTATAAATATGAATACCTATAACTGTTACTTTATTACAAAAAATAAAGATGTGGTTTTTGGTTCTACTACACCAATGGTCAAGAGATGGCGCTTTGGTTCCGTTGATCCAGATTAATAAATACTTTTGATAGGCCTTCACAATGCAGTCGTTAGCACCCACTAAATAGAGATTCTATTTCTATTTTGTTGGTAGATTTTCTTAATGTGCGGTAAACACAAAAGTAACAGCATGAAGTTGGTCGCTTTAGCGACTTTTTTGTGTTACAGTGATGCGCGCGCATCTTAAAATTTCACTCTCATCATTTTTTCATAACGCGCCTAAAGAAGTATAACTTCAAAAATGTTTCATATTTAATTAATATCCCATTAGAACTATTAGAAAACTATTAGAAATCCTTTTTTATGATTTATTATTACTGTGGGCATTTTCAAATTGTTAAGTACTTCTTACAGCACAGACATTGTATTCGAACTCAATAACCCTTGTCTTTTAATTATTATCTAAAAATACTCTTGAAAATACTTTTATACTCGTTTTTGTATTACTTGGTATGACATAACCCCTAAAACTTCAAAGTAGAATATCTATAAATCCTGACTTCCTATAATAAAAGAAATAAGACGAATCAAATCGAGAATCTAAACTCTATAATTTAACATGTAATCACATTATAGACGCAAAAAACTTTTCAACAAAAATTTGTATAGGAGTTCGCCATTGTCCTTTCATCCAATTCCGTTGAGTAGTTTTGCGTGATTGAGTAACAAACTTTCACATTTATTATATAAATTTAAAAAATCAAAAAACCCGACTGCTTAATTATTATACTTCAAATAAAAACTGAAAAGAAAAAAACAAGTCCAGTAGTCTATAATTCTGTTAATAAGGAACAAAGCTACTTTAACAGTCGGGACCCATTAGATATTCAAGAATACATAATATTTTTCAACAGTGGGTCCCGACTGTTAAAGTAGCTTTGTTCCTTATTAACAGAATTATAGACTACTGGACTTGTTTTTTTCTTTTCAGTTTTTATTTGAAGTATAATAATTAAGCAGTCGGGTTTTTTGATTTTTTAAATTTACCTTTTTTATTTCACACTTTTTAGTTAGTATTTTAAGACGGTATATACCGTAGTCTTGTTACTTCAGTATGGGAATTAATATCGCGGGAATTATTAAGTACCTTGCGTCGGTCTAAAAGATTGATTTATTAAGACATATAAAGAGCGGGGTCAAGGCTACAGATTGGCCTCAATTTTCGCAAAAATGTGTGAAGTTAAATCAAGTCGTTACATAAATATCGCTAATGTATGTAAATTTTATAGTAAACTAGCACTTACTCAAAAAGTCATCTTTTGTTTATGTTTTTTTTTTTAATAGTTTAGCAGTAAATATAAAATTCATTTTTTTTATTCGTCGACTATTTAAAATTGGCAGTGGCTGCATTGTCATGTCAATGCCGGACGTCTAAGACAATATACACAAATTCAGTGTCAGTCCCTAGTCTCATAATTTGATATACCTACATAATTCACAGAAACCCAATATGTAGATGCCAGAAGTTAACTTCAAATGTTTTTAATCACTCTATATACAATACCAATTAATGACGTTTATGTCGCAGGTTGAAGAAAGCAGTAATTCCTGTCTGTTGTTTTGGACAATGGAGGCAACTGCCTTAGATCACTAAATTAAATAATTATGCAATCACCAAAGCAAAGTTTATAATATTTGATTATACTAAAGGCGCATAATAAAATTTTCATAACGTAAGTTAGAGCACCATAGAAATCTCATTTATTATCAATTTATAGTTTCTCTTTGTAGTTTTCTTTTAAAGCGTTCACATTTAACAGGTCATAGACTCTGTGTTCGACCCTTTTTTATTGGTACTGTAAAGCTCGAATGAAGAGTACTCCCAGTAGTGCAATCATGGCAATTATTTTCCAAATTTTTTTTGTTTAAAAAAATACCGAATAACGTGTCACTGTTAAACACAAATGCTAAGTAACTTTTACAAATATAATCAAAACAACCTATAACTTACTTTATTTTTAAATCTTTTTCATCATTAAATACTTATCTTATCCTAACTATCTATACTAATATTATAAAGAGGCAAGATTTGTATGTTTCTAACAAATAATCTTTCAAACTACTGAACCGGTTTCAAATATTAATTCATCATAAGGTAGCTACATTATTTATTATAACATTTTTCTTTATTTAAATACATTTGCTATATTTTATCCCGATAAATAAATTTCGCCCGTACAACGCCCGGGTGGATGACTAGTAAGTATAATATAATATTATAGATGCGAAAGTGAGTTTGTTTGTTGCGCTTCCGTGCCCTAATAGCTAAATCGAATATAATGAATTCCCATATAGAAGTAGATGGGAACTTGGTTCTTAGCTACAACATCGCAATACTTCTAGGCGTAGGGTGATGAAAGGGGTGATTTACCTATAAAAATCTACATTATTTACTTTGAATTTTGCAGAATTATTACAAAACCAATATTATCGCGAGCTGATTAATAAATACAGGGGTTCCAATAAGTATGTACTTACTAGCGAAAAATGGGTTATTTTTCATTATATTAAGTAAACCTTTTTTGTAACATTAAGTAATATCGTTAAAAAATGAAAAACAGTAAAATTCTGAGTTTTTCATTAAAATTCAATAATCATAAATACCTATTATGATAATATATTTTTCATCATTTAATAAGAAGGAACTGTATCACAGTTTTATTGTTAGTACTTCGTTTAGGATCAGCTACTGCGAATACCCCGTTTTTTTTTCTTTTACATAGTACACCGCGCTATCACTTTGTCATCGTTGTAACTTTTTAAATATTTGTCGAAATGACATAGTGTAAAAAGCAAAGTTTATCGTCTTTAAATATCAAAAGCGATAAAAGTATTTGTTTTGATAAAAAATGATTTTTTAATACAAAATGTGCATTTTGGAAATAGATATCAAATAATATTATAGTTTTGATTCACTATTTTAGCGGTAATGACTTACACATTAAAAATAGATATATGGTGTCACGGACTTTTTTTTAGAACTATTTAAGAGATACATTTTCACTCTACATTATATTCATGTAACTTTTATTGTTTTTGCAGTGCAGGCCAAAATGGCTCGCAGATGGGAGATTTTTTCCGTCTCACGTGACACCTTATTGTTATATATTGGCCAATTCACTCAATAACTACATAAATTATTATATATATGTAATTATCATATATGAGCTATATTACTGTTAAGTTTCATTAAAATCCATTCAGTATTTTTAGGTGAAAGAGTAACAAAGATCCATACAAACGTAAGATTGAAATTAAAAGCGCAAGTGGTTAATATACAACTTTAAAGCGTTGTAGATCCTAAACAATCACATAAAATGAAAAATAGTGTTAGGAACCTAAACATGATTTTTGATTTTCTAGACGGTGATACCCCACTCGACATATTTTGTCAACTTATTTTTTTTACTTCGTCACAATATGGCGACTATTTTTGCCCATATTGAATTTGATTACTATGATATCTTTAGTAGCACTCCCATGATTGAGACGAATCGATTGATGTATGAATATTAGTAAAATAAAAGTTTTTACCTCGATTTGAGCCTGCCCCGTCCAAGGTACTTTTGGTTTGTTGTATATAGGACAGTTTTTTTCAAGTGGCTGTAGTGATCCCATGTTTTTGAAAATATACCTACATAGTTTTTTATATACGAATTATGTAAAATAAGTTATTTACGGGATTGTTACCATGCACCTTGTTTTTAGCGAGTTTCCGATATTTTGGCACTGTTGCAAGCGCCATGATCACGGAGTAACTGATGGCGCTTGCAACAGTGCCGAAATATCGGAAACTCGCTAAAAACAAGGTACATGGTAACAATCCCGTAAATAACTTATATTACTATAATGTTAGTGACCATGAAAGTTTAAAACAATGAATTATGTAAATAATTACATTTAATTATTATCATTATATTAACATACATGTACATTGGACAGGAGTAGTTAGCACCATTATTAAAAAAAAATATGATAATAAAATTAGCTTAGATACAACAAGTTTCTCTACCTTACATACTCACAGAAACTTTGCAAGTCTGTACCTTTAACTTTGATTTTGAAACGTCTTTCTATTATATCAAGGTTATTATACAAGATGCACGAAATTAAGGTACCTCACCCCCATCTGATATTAAGAATACACGTGTGTGTCATCCTTCAGGAAAACGACATAGTGATTCGAAATATCAGTGTCATACAAATTATTCGGAAAAGTTGTGTCGGTTTAAATGATTTTATTTGAAACTGAATCATTGCGAAGCGACGTCTGTTTGGTGGATGTCAACCGTTACATCATAACACGAGCGGAGAGCGAAATGATTTACACTCTGCTACTACAGATTTAAGAATAAGTGGAGTCCAGGTCGCGCAGATTACTGATGCAGTAGAAAAAAAGCCACTCTGGTTATCCTCGCCTTTCTCGCTCAACTCTATGAATCTCATACACTGTGCCCTATAACTTTACTCACTAACAGATATCAATAAGAGTGAAAGGGGGGGAAAGAGAGTGAAAAGTTGGGAATGATGTTGGGTTGGGTTTTGGGTTTGGAGAGTAGTGCCGGAATCGACACCAGTGTATGGGTAATCACATGCATGTGTCCTGCAGTTGTATTTATAGTTTGTTATAATAATGTACACTGGCACTTATTTTTTTTCCTATTTGCAACCTAATATCCGTATATGATTATGAGTCAGGTGAGGCGGGTCGTTACGTTCCCTAAAAAATGGTTGAGCGAAGCGATGGCTGGTTCATGCGTCATGCTCGTAAACGGGTGCTACTAGCAGAGATAAGTCTTCTCTTGCTACATTGGGTACTATCAATCGTTGTATTTAACTTTAATCGTAATTTTTTTATGCCTAAACAGTAGGCACACTGCTTTCCTAAAAATTCCTAAACTTTGTTAAATCGGTTTTTTATATTATTTTTTATTTTATAGTCATATGTAATTTTTATATCATTTACATTTGTAATGGAAGGTGACTTCATGAGTTATCTCATATTGAAGTCATTTGCCAAGTTGACGATTATGTATACCTATATAATACAGGGAGCAAAAACAGCCCTTGCTGAGTTTCTTGGCGGTTTTTCTCAGTACAAGGTCTCGCGCCGTAGATTTGCGAAAGAATGGCGTAGCTTTTCGACATTCACAATTGCTTCTAGCAGCCTAGTCTGAATCAACGATATTGAATTTTGTTTTTTTTTTTACTTCAATTATAAGTGTACCACCGTGTTATTTTATTGTGTTCTTTGGTAAGGTGATGACTTATCCAGACGGGTGCTATGATATGAGCAGGAAATCCACCCTTACATAATATATAATTGCTTTTTTTAAATGTTATTTAAACAAACTGTAGACTACTCCCCGCCAATTTCATTGAGCCCCAAAGGTTCAATGGAATGAGCAGGGCTCTACCCAGTAGAAATGAGATAATACTCTTGCACCTTTCAACTGACAAACATTCTGAGGACCAAGGCCAGGACGCGGGTATGCGTGGGAACCCACGAGGGAGTGGCCTCATACCCTTGCTACACTTAACCTAAAAGTTTTACAGTTTTTTTATCGTATACTTAAACATTGTTATTGAGTTGAGGTACATTTATACTTTAAATACTTAAATTGTCTTGTGTCTAAGTGTAGCAATGTCAAATTTTAAAAACTCAAGGAGCTTTTCTTAGCCTACGGAATAAACTTAAAATCGTTATCATTTGTTTGGCTTTATCCAGAATTGTGAAGTTGTCCAAAATTGAAGATTTGGAGAGAGGTAAAAATAAATCCTCTCTTTAATTGTAAAAAAAATCAGACAGATCTTAGCACCGACAACATTATTTTTCAATCACTTTCAATACACTTGGTAAGGCAGCACAGGTGCAAGAATTTCTTAATTTCCATTATAAGTGTTTGAGCAAAGTCTAATATTTATTCAGCTCAACAAGCGTCAGGCCGAGTATTTAATTTCGGTAATGGGTGTCAATAAACAGTGGGCGAGTCGCGAATAGAAGCGGTCTCCCGGAGCTGCGCGAGTCAATTTATCAGCGGGACTCCCATTTGGCAGAATAGAAAATTTGATTAAACCCAGCGACTATTACTCCTCATTTTGTAGGAGTAGCACAGTAAACAGTGTAGCCACTTTATGTATTTTTATTATTTATTTATTTAAATGTAAGCTTTTACGTTTATATACAGGTGTTTCTTTTAGGGTGTCAAGCCAGTGCGAGCTAATAGCGCAGTACCATTCCTATCAAATTGATAAGTTAAATTAACCCCCATTTTCATTTATGTTTTTAAGTTCAACGATGAGACAACTTTGAAAAAGTATAACTTCTTTTAGGGTCGATTTTTCTTTGATATTTTTTTTTTAATAGAATGCCTATTGATTATAGTTTTATAAGTTAAATAATCTTGTTCCTAACTTTAACCTCAGATATAAAAAAAAATATTGATACTAAAGAAATGTGAATTAAGTACTAACAAATTTTAAAACTGCCCGACTACATAAGCTTTCATTAAAATACAAAAACAGATGTAATAAATGGGGCATTATTTACTGAAACCTGTTGTTGAAGGTGTTGTATCGGAAATCGAGTAATTTTAATATTTTATAATTTCGCAGTCTCTTCGCATATTTTGTCAATCTTAAGTTTATTATGCCTTTTAGTTTAAGTGGAGCTCATTCGAAAGTAAATTAATCATTTTACGATAACTAATCACACGAAACGCCTGTTATCCTCCTCCTCAGGTAATTTTATTTTTCGCTTAAATAAGGAAGTGTCTACACGTATGTTGAGGACTCTCGATTGAGCTTGATATTAAGGTTGTTAATATGATAAGGATGTATTCTTTCGAATCATAAATCTGTGTACACAATCCCACTCAAGCCACTATCGCACTGGCTTGGCACCCTAAAAGAAACAGCCTGTATATCTTAGTTAGTTTTGGCTCGAAAAGTGTATTGGATGTTGTAATTTTTTTAAAGAATAAATATTTATGACCGCATGGTACTAATTAAATAGAAACAGGGACTTGTTGCCAACCCTGATAATTATTGCTTGAATTGTCTCTAGAATTAGAAACGTCACTCACAAAAACAATACAATACTTTTACGTAAACTGTAATCATTCTATTTAGCTTCAGATCTGTTGAAAGACCATTTTCGCCTCCCGCCCATAGGCGCATTATTAAAGTAGATTAAAATCGGATGCGTTATTGCAATATTTCATCGTGCTTCTTTTGCATTGTTATTTTCGGCTTCAGCTTCGCATCCATAATGTACTAAAAAACAAATATCGCAATAAAGCATCCCATATTATCGACCGATAATAACTTGCATATGGGGGCCTTATTAGGTAAAGGCTGATAACAACCTTTTTACTTATGGGGTTTTCCTTGCTACCAAATTATTTACAGGCAGTCTGTTGAAGCATGCGTGACACAAATTAGGTTGATCTTCATCCCATTAAATTTTTAATTACGAAAATAAAACACAAACTATTGAACTTTTTCAAACCAGTGAGCTGATGATGATATTATTTATCATCATTAGCCTATTAACATTTCCCCACTGCTGGAGAGAAAGTTAGTAACTATTACAGTTACTAAATTTTCGCCTGGGTGCTTTATATTGTTCTTTTGATTTCACGGGTAATAGGTTCTCAATGGTCATGATTCTGACATGATTATCTAAACCTAAACTTAAACTTGATATAAGTATATCCTTATCATTCTTTATACAGAATGAAAAGGAGATATTGAAGTTAAATTTAGCTTTAAGTTTAGAGAATCATGCCAGAATCGACACCAATGACCGCTTAGGTAATCTAATTCTGACTGTGACTCTAAATCTTCACTATCAGTAATATAGGACTTCTCCATTAGATAGGAAAACAAATTAAAAACTCAGTTTTATTAAAATATTCAGAAGCTTTTTACTTTATGTTATTTTTTCAAATTAATGTTCAGAAAGCAAATAGAATAAAATAATAGATCGCAATGTCTGCAAAATCATACTGACTACATGCTTATTCGGATATATTTCTAAAAAAGAACAGCACGCTAACAATGCATTTCCATAGATTTTTTCTGCCCGCTCAGTGCGTTACACATCAATTTCTATATACTTTTCCAGTCCCCTTAGTAGTACAACAGTAATGAGGTACTTTCTGCTTAATTTTTAAAATAAGAAACACTTTCCGAGCAGGTATAGTATAAATCCATTTACATTGTTAGTACTTGTAAACATTTCAAAGCAATTGCATTTACGAGAAGTTTTATTTTTAATCCGCTTAGAGTGGAATTGAATTATTTTTCAACGTTATACTGCTGAGATAAAAGTAAAAGATGCTTCAAACAAAAGAGTGCATTTACAGCTTTTATATAAATACGATTAGATTATATTATATAATGGATGTACGTAATAAGTTAAAATAGATACTCGTGAATACGTCCATCAGCTGGATAGTTCATTCACTTCCTTTAGAGACAGTTCGCATAATTGGCTTGTATCCGTACTGGGAACAATTAAGTGTCTGGCATCGTCCTATATTCTACACAAGGGAAATTCAATTTGGTACGCCTCCGATAAAGTTTACCTATTTATTGAGGCCGTCCGATACGCCATGCAATATATTTTAAAATACTGACGTTGACTTTATAATTTGATTGGTAGAGGACAGAACAGAAAAACGGGAAAAAACTCTGCCTTATTAATTTAGAGCTATTAAATTATAATTTTAGTCGAGTTACGCTAGCCAAACAATAGCAAAAGTTCAGTAGTGGCAGGTCGGAAGTGACAACGATAGGCCTGTGTGTGGAGAGCGGGAAGCTCACAGGGAGCCAGAGAGGGTGCAAGGGCGTGCAACAGGTTGTCCAATGACCTACTTTCAATAAATTAAACATCGTAAATATACACGCACGAATAAGTCAATTCACTCAATATGTGTCTGTTGAGTTTTGATATGATGAAGTTGGGTACCTGATGAAACGTAAAATACGTGTCGTGAAGTTGCGCGATTGGAATGTAATGCTTTTGAACTTTTAGAAGTATGTAAATTATTCAAAGGTAAAGAAGCAAAATTAATTGATGAAATTGGAACATGTCGATAATCTTCATTTAAGTAGTGACTTGTCAATCCCATTTCTAGCTAAAGCAATTTAATTTAGCACAGCCTACACAACTCGATCGTTTTTTATGCATAACACTTACCTAATGGTTAACATTTAACAAAATGTTAGTTTCTACTGTTGCCCTACTACACCTTTGGGATAAGTTCGTATTTTTATTCAAAAATATTTATAGCTTAGTTTAGCAGTGCTATTTTGTAAAAATATCAGAAAATCACGTGAAAATTTTACAGAATAGGCCTGCAGTTCGTAATACGGATCAAACAGATTTCTTTCTGTCCAACTGGCAGCGCCATCTACGAGTCCAGAGAGTGAGTGAGCCAAAACCGACTCGAAAGCACTCATATTTTTATGATTAAATTGGTCCAGGGGCTTAGGAAGACAACGTACGCATGAACGCAAGAATTATTTTAAGAGAGTTAAGAGATTATTCTCTTAACATTTGTTATGTACATGAATGAAGACTTACATTATTATAATATTCACTATTTACAAACAAGAATGTGCAAGTAAGCAACCATATTAAACATTTTTAATATAAAACGTGGGATCTGAATAATGTTTCCAGATATACGTTTGAGTGAATATGCATAAAGAGTAGTATGTGGAAATAATTCACACAAGCATTGAGCGGAGCGAGTCAAAATGAAAAGGTGTTTTTGCCGCCAGTATTCGAGATAATATTGTACTTTCCGAGAATATAACGGCACTCACATTTGCTATAATGTTTCTGTACTATCTCTGAATAGACTTGGGTAAAGCGTATGTTTTGTTATATATCCTACATATTGTATAAGTGTAATGTTATGCCAAGCGTAAGTTTGATTTACGTGTAACATAGTGTGATTTATAACTCTGAATTTTCTGAAACATTTTCGTAAATATTAAAAATCTAAAATCAAAATGTTTTAAAATAATAATTTGTATTGCAATATCTTAATACAATTCACACTATTATTCCATCTAGTTACTTAATTTAAAATTTCTGTTTTCAGTCACTTGAAGGTAGAGAAAAGCTCAATCAGTCACCGTGTAAGTTATAAAGTGTAGTTGGATAGATAGATAGATAGATTCTTTATTGAATACACCACATTATAAAGTACAAAATAAGGACTATAATTTGAAAAGGTGGCTATATAGCCATTTCTTCCAGACAACCATAGGATGGAGAGACGAAATTTAATTAAAACGGGGCGATTACAAACTAAAATAGAAAAAGGGAAACAAAATATAACCATGATTAAAATCACTGTCCAAATTATAAGATAGAAACTGATAAAAATTCAAATAAACAAACAAAAACATACATACATAAAATAAAATACACATTTACAACAACTTTAATAATAATAATATGATGCAAGCAAGAACAGGGAGAATGCATGGGAACAACACAATCAATTATTGTAGAAGGAAAAATTCCTTTACCTCACTTTTAAACTTTCCGTCTGAACTAAAAAGTCTGTGCACATCTAATCTCAACAGGAAGACAGTTCCAGAGGCGCACAGCTTCAACACAAAAAGAATATTTTTAAAAGAAGGTATTGTTAACAGGAGTTTGAAGGCTCAGATTCTTTGATGAGCGTAACGTCTGGGTATGGGAACTGTGGAGAAAATTGAAAAGTTCTTTGAGATAATTGGGGTAATAGGGATTAAACAAAACATTGTAAAGAAGGGAAAGTATATGAGTATCCCGGCGAAGACGAATTGGAAGCCATTTGAGGTGAGAGCGATACTGGGTGTACTAAAATATGAATCTGATGCAGAAATTTGAAGGTACTGAGTGCATTGGTCAATTATATCCCTTATGCACTTAGAGCATAAGAAATCAATTTACTACACTCTTTTATTTAGATAGACTTCAATTTTGTTTTATTATCTGTTTAATTTTATTAATTTCTTTCTACCATGCACTAGCAAAACCACGAATCTATCAACCCCTTCTTAAGCTGAATTCACGTGCTTGCACGTTAAGAGCATTTGTCATTGTCGATAATAATTATATGGAAAACTAAAAAATCCATTAAAAGTACTTAAAATTTTCCAAAAAATGGGTGTAAATAAACAGACCATTTGCACATGAATATGGACTGGACATGTATAATTTTATTGGAGACAGTTAAAACGGTAAACGCATGGGTAAGAAATTTATGATAAATGGTGACCCTTTTAATCCTCTAAAAGCCGTACCTTTATTACGTTCCGGGCATCGGGTATCTGGTCATCCATCACATGCAATGGCACTTAGCTACGTTCACAGATAACAGATTTTTGTGTTCACGTTCCGCTTTTATTTTTACTAGCTTTTACCATCACGTGTTCGCATCGATTTCAAACTAATAAACCAGATATATGATGATCTCATGCAAGTGCATCATCATGCATCTATTTATATGTAGTAACACCATTTTTTTTAACATACACAATCTTATCGGCTGGCCTAAAAGACTTTTCACGGAAAGTTAAAATCTGTCAGGGTTTAGTATTATAGTTCCAGAAATAGAAAACGATGGATTGAGAACACTTTGAAGAGCAAGTTTTAAGTATATTGTCGAAGAATAAAATTACTGCAGTGATATGTTGACAATTTATATAACCATCTTTCAGGCTGTTTCAAAAGAATTGACTTCACGTAAAGTCTATCATGGTTTAGTATAGTTGCAGAAATTGAAGATGATTGGTTGATGCCACTGTTACCAACAATTTTTGTACTTTTATTGTTGAAGAATACCATCACTGTTGGTATTCTGATGATAATCTAATACTACTAGTACTAATGATATACCTGTATATCCAAGAGAGATAGGTTACAGTAGATTTTCGACAAGATTGGAGCACTATCCAGGGAAGTAATCTCCACCATTCTGTATTCGGTTCCTGTAGAGCTGAAAGATCGGCACAACTTCACAGGCTAGTAGATTTGTGTTCCGGCCGGTAAAGTGGAGTTGCGCTTTTCCCTATTGCATCAGCTATTAATACAACTGGGCTCCAACCAAACATAACATCAGATAACGAGTAGTAACTTACTAAACTAACTTTAAATGACAATTTATAACATAATGGCAATTTCTTACTTTCTCCTAACAGCATAAAGATTTTCATTAATAAGTAAATTTGAAATTAGCCGTACATAATCTGGTGAAATTCAGACGTGGGTCGAACTTCATACTCTTTAGCGAACAATGTTGTATTTTATTACTTTGTGTCATCGGAGGGTATATGGTTGGTAATCTATCATCGTGCCTCTGACTTAGCAGGTAAAAGCTTTCCCAGTTACGTTCTGGTGCTTCTAATTTTCCTTTGAAAGGGATATATTTCCTTTATGATGGTTTAAAAATAAAAATATTAAGGGAAAAATAAAACTTGTACTTGGTAAGAATAAGGTTCATACAGATGAGTATTTATTCTGAAAAGTTTTTATTACTGTTGTATTATTTTATTCATTATCCTTATGCTTACCGTTGATGGATGTGGATTAACTTTTAGGGAATGTCGGTAGAACCAGGAGCTTTACTCTCTGTCTCCGAAACGAAATTTCGGTAACGAACGAATTTTAAACGAAATTTCGCCATTGACTCTAGTCTATTTCATTTTCGAACAGGCACATCAACTTTCGAACCATAAACAGTTTTCGTGAACGAATGGAATGAGTCATGTTTGTGAATTCTTTATATCGCTACTTTTAAGAAAACGTTTTTTTACTTGAAAACAATATAGGTAGTATACGGCAAATTTTTTGATGACATTGAAAGAACCTTCTTTGACAGTGTTTACCGACTAATTTGTAGAGTTGATACAATATGCTGTATGTCAACCTTAATACTTTTAAGTATCGATATTACAATAAATAATGAAAAAATGGTTTATTTGTTAATTTTACATACTAAGCAGCTATTATTAAAAATACTCTTGCAAATATTTTAGGCTTAATTATATAAAAATCTCAAAACGAAAATGGAAAGGTAACACTTTTCATTTCGTCAATTTGAGGTTAAAATTTCGAACAATTATCTGTCTAATTCAACTTTTCCTTCGGAAGGTTTGTGAATTAGAGTAGGTTTGGAGAATTTATTTGTCAAACTATTTCGGACGAACGAATTTTCGAAATGAAAAGGAAACAGAGTAAGGAACGTGCGAAAGGCAGAAAACTAAGGTGTTTGGGTACCGCCTATAAAATACTTTAGAGGACGCGTAGGGTGTTGAAAACGGAGCAGATTTGTTAGAATATTTTAAGAAACAATTGAGATAATTACTCATATGCTTAGAATATGGGAGTAAAAAGATAATTACATTTAAAAATCTCAAATAATTGTATTAAATGACTGGGCGTCGAGCCAGTAAGGCGGAAAAAAACAAAGTAATGTCAGTCATTTCATTTGACATTGACAATCGATCAATGTTTTGTTTATTTATTAGAGTTAGTCACCAAAAAATTTAATTGAATTCCAACCAAGGAATCAAGCCGAATGAAAAACTCGATTCTGGCGAACTCCATAGTAGAGCCGCCAAAAATCAAAAAGAAGATAAAAAGAATTTAAAAATGATATGTTTCAGAATAAAAGTAACCTACCTTTCACGAATTAATTATTATTGTAGATATAAAAGTAACCTACCTATCACGGATTGATATTTTTAGAAATCTACTGAAATAAGTAATTGCAGTGTTGTTAATGCGATAGAGTTTGGGAACTCTTCTCCCTTGTATAATTTGTAGTTAGGTATTTTCTTCAAAACTAAGAATTATTGCACATTCTATTTTCTTCCTATGTACTATCAAATCTTAATCATTTAACTTGTTTTTACCAGGATAAACCATTAATCAGTGATAAATAAAAAGTATTTTTTTTAAACAATCATTATTAGAATACTTACATCTGTAATCTTGTAATAATACAAGGTCATGCTAAGTATAAACTAAGCATTGCAGCTTGCTTAGGAATAGAACAACAGTGATTACTTTCACTGTGCTAAAAAAGTTTGTAAGATTATTTTATTTAAATTCAATTGTTTAATTCTGTTTTGTTTGAAAAAGTATATGATGTATTTTTATTGCATTTGGTAGTAAAGCCAGGGAAATGAAATTGGTATCTTTACCTTTTAAATCACAATAGATACCAACTTTACTTATACCAGTACAATGTCATAAAAGAAAACACCATAGTAGTCCGAGTTACATATACATGCCAAAAATAGGTACTTTATTTTTCATACTGTCAAATAACGTATTGTTAATAGTTTCGAGTTTCGTAACTGTCGAGCTATCTCGTCTCTGCACTTTAGTTTATTCGCGGCCATTGATCACGTTGCCGTCAGCCGTGAGCAGATAATGTCGTCATCCTATTATTTACAGCGATTCTCTCCGTTTTTTATTTCATTTCATGCACGTTTCTGATGATCCTATATGAAAGGAGGATTTTGCCATAAAAAGAGAATTTGGATGATAGAAATATATTACTTTACCACAGACTAGGCCAATATTAATGTTTTTACTTTACTGTTTATGAAAGATCTTATTATATTATTAACGTTTAGGATTTCAATGCTTAAACGGCTACTGATCGAGACTGTTTCAAAAATCGGAACAGTAATAACAACCAAAAAACTAAAACCGACTTCAAAATCGAAAATGGAACTAAAGAGTAAAAATTTATATCTGGTTCATTATTTGGAAGTCGGGCCGGTCATCGAGACGTATTATTACCGATCAGAAACGAAAATCTATTTAATGTTTCAATCTTCACCCCTCCCGACTTCCAAATAATGAACCAGATATAAATTTTTACTCTTTAGTTCCATTTCCGATTTTGAAGTCGGTTTTATTTTTTGTCTAAAAAATTTTTATTTCATCCTTTTAGTGAAAATTACGTCGTCTAAGTAAACAATAAACAAAAATGCTCATTTATTAAAAACTACTGTGTTAACGACGAAAGAGTTCCTAATATGATTTGTGGTTTTATTTTTCTGTGTTATATGTCGTTGTTGCTTGTCAATGATATTAAATCAATATACTAAAATATTTCCGTAGTAAAATTTCTATTTTATCCTCGCACGACAAAAACCAGCGCTCTAACGCTAATATACTGGATGAGACAAAATATTTTTTATGGAACCAAATTGCAAGTATCTCCAATTGAACAAAACAAGAATCACTTAAATTGGACCAGAAATCTTTAAGTAATCGGTGTACATATAAACAAAGTATCGTGAAAATTACATCGTCCAAGTAATAATATTTTTTTATAAGAAGGTTTCCTTCGATTTTGCGGAATTCCACCATTAGATCCTGAATAGTTCCATGAGACAACATCGGTAGTGCACTCTTTCGAATAAAAAAAGAATTTTGGAAATCGGTCCACAATTGACGGAGAAATCGGTGAGCATGCATAAAAACATCGTGCGTGCCTTTGAAATTTGAAGGTTTCTCTCGATTTCCCCGGATTCCACAATCGGATCTTGACTTGGTTCCAATGGGATCACCTCGGAAGTGCACTCTTTCGAATAAAAAAAGAACTTTGAAAATCGGTCCACAATTGACGGAGAAATCGGTGAACTTACATAAAATATATATGAACGCGTTTTCCCTAGTAAGAACAAGTTTTTACTGAATGCCTTTGTTAAAACTAGATTTAACTAATGCTCAAAATGAAATATCAGTTAAAACTAGTCCTTACTAGATAATACGCGTTTTTTCGATGCGAGTCAGTTAAAATTGTTCTTAAAGTTCATCGTACCTTATTCTTATTGATTGCAAGACGACACCTGATTCGACACGTTTCGACCATGCTATTTTCTAAACTATAATAGCTGGCTTTTTACGATCTCGTTTATCTAGAAGATCACATAAATATAAGACAAATGCTTAAAACATAATTTCAAAAAGATAAGTACATATATATAAAGTAATAATATTTTTTCTAATTTTCAAATTACTTTTTTGCCTCTCCTGAAAAATTTACTTTTGGCGGTCACGGTAATTCATATTACAAGTGACGATATGACTGTTTCCTAGAACTTTTTAATAAATATTTTTAATATAATATCTTGTGTTCAATCCTAAATTAGTTTCTCTAGTGCTAGTTTTAACTAAAGCTCGGAGTGACAACTAGTTTTATCTGAAAATCAAATATATCAGTGATAAATTCTAGTTTTGACTAGTTATTTCAAAGTTATAACAAAGGTATTTAGTAAAAACTAATTTTAACTAGGGAAAACACGTTCTATCTTTTAACTGTAACATATTATACAGTCGAACACAGAGCCTCCTCCTATAATGAAGTCGGTTAAAAACCAGTACCTATTAAAATCAATTCATATTTACCCACTTCCAAGGCTATATGAAATGAAATCAAAAGTTCATGTCCAAGACTTTGTATGCGCTTTTACATTTAAATGGCAAAAAATATTCGATGGCTAGCTTAAATAAATTTTATCTTTACCAGTATTATATATAAATTTCTGTGTTTGTAATGAATAAACTCAAAAACAACTGGACCGTTTCGAAAACTATTTCATTATTAGAATGTTGCGTTACAGTATTCCTGGGTAATATAACCTATGTTTTTGCATCATTGCATCACCATTGTATCAAAATAACCTGTGCAAGCATGGGGCGGATAGCAAGTTTTCCTATAAGAAAACAAAAAAAAAATAGAACTCTGCAGCGACTTCATACTTTAATTTTTCTAGGTACACGTATTTCTAATAAAGAAACTTTGCTTGTTTCTATTTTTTATGCAGGGTCTAAAAATAACAAATGGCTCCACCCTTTGTGATATCAAGCAAGTGTAAGTGGAGTCCAGATGCGAAGATAGCTGTTTCGTAAAAGACGCTGGGGCACTTTTATTACCCTTTTACAATGTAAATTTAGAAATAGATAGATGTCATTCCACAGACATATATCTACACTACATTCATTCATAACTTCATAACTTAGGATCATTTTATACAATATATAAAAAAGTTATGAAGAAACAAAAAAAATATTGCTACTATAAGAAATTTATATACCTACCTAACGGTAACATTAGGTATAATAATTCTTGACCGTTTAATATATTTTTATTTTAAGCATTAATTAATCCACTTGATTCATTAATCTAAAGAAAATGTTATTAGAAAATATTTTAGTTGGTATCAGCAAGGATTCAAACTGACGCCTTCCGCTATCCAGTCGGATATGCGCCGAGTCGAATATCTTATTTTATTTTATTTATTTGACATACCATCGACAACCTCACAAATTTTAATAAAGATTTAAAGATGCAGGTATTACTCGACCGTGTGAATTTCCATTGCAGGCATGTACAACATTGACTACTTATATGTTGTTAGCGGGGGATTTTTCTAGGAACCTTTAATTTAATTTCCGCAAGAAGGTCTTGCGCAACAATTTTGCCGTTTAAAGTAATTTGTGCAGAAAAAATGTCCGCGGTTTTTCTATGCTTTTCTAAGGTATGAAGTTAAAAGTATTTGAGACGAGTATGCTTATCCGCATGATAAGGACACTTCCTGTCTTTGAAAGCTAGCAAATTCGTAAACTTAAGTTGAATTCGCTCGATTCTATCAATCTGGACTCGATATTGCGGATTTCAGACCTAGAAACTGTATTCTAGTATACTTTGAACCAAATTCTTATATAAGCATAAAATTGTTGAAGAAATTCTTACATAGGCGTTTCAAGAAACCCAACATTATTAAATGCCTTAATAATATTTTTTTTAGTAAATATTTATTTAGTTAGATTCCTTCGTTTAGACATCTCGGTCAAAGCATCTCTTCACATCCGAGTAAACGTAATATACAAGAGCCGCCACAAATGATTGGAAAGGAACAAATAATAAGTAGATTGTCATCCACATATGGCGTTTCAGCGCCAGCCATACTTCGCTGGACCGAATTTTCATAGAATACATCTATACTAATATTATAAGCTGAAGAGTTTGTTTGTTTGTTCGGTTGGACGCGCTAATCTCAGGAACTACTGGTCTGATTTGAAAAATTCTAGAGACAGATTTTGTGTTGGACAATGCATTTATCGAGGAAGGCTATAAAGCGGAGCACCAATGAAAAATATTGCAAAAACGGAAAGAGTATTACATTTGAGAGCTTCCGTTGCGTGTGCTGTTAACGGTCTAAGTTACACAAAAATCATGTTTAAAGGAATTGTTACATTTCAAAAGTTTAAAAAAAAAGTGTGCGGCAGCATAGGTCCATCTTGTAAGAATTACCCACTATATCCTTTTTCCTCAAATTAATGCAGGTAAAATTGCAGGGCACCTTTAGTATTATAATTCATCACTCACACGACTCACCCGCCTTCTCGGAAAGGTTTCGATAGAAATGCTACATTCTGTGCGATGTTACCTTCATTGTTGACTTGCTCATTTATGTTGCGTACATAACACGTACAATTCATTTCACTGATAACAATATTATTCAAGTGTTTAGGTGAACAACGCACGAGCCGCGAACCGCGGCGGATGGCGGTGCGTGGATGTTAATTTGATAAGGCGTATAAGTAGGTACGACAACGCACTGATATAACGCTTATACTTATGACTACCTCCGTGGCCGAATGGTTTGTACGCCGGGTTTCATGGTGTTGCCGACTCGAGGTCCCGGGTTCGAATCCCGGTGGTGGCAGATGTTTGTGTGATGAATACGAGTATTTGTATTTGTATACTTATATATGTACAGTGTATGTATTATATCCGTTACCCTAGCATCCCATAACACAAGCCTTGCGGTGCTTAATTTGGGGCTAGACTAATTGGTGTGAGTGTAGAAAATATTTATTATTATTACATCCGCACGGCCGCGCTTTGCGGCGTGCGTTGTTCACCTGATCGTTATACCTATATAATAATTACATGATATAACGTTAACACTAGGAAGGAGGGCGAAATCACTATTTGCTAAATTTTATACTGAATTCCATGAACTCTTCCAATAAGATTTGTGTAAGTTTGTGGTATTATAATAAGACTACAGATAGAACTTTAATTACGTTTGTCGGTAATTAGTTCCCTTGAACGACTCGTAGCTAGCGATAAACGGCACAAAAGTAAACTAAAATTTTTGTCGTACGTTTCTGTATACTGAAACATAATTTGATAAACATTGAATAACTGAAACAGTCCTTATATTAAATTCTCAAGCTGATACTGCATTCAAATTAACTAAATTTCGATAATATTAGAATAACAGAAATCAGCATAAAGGAAATTGGAATTATTCGAATTGCGCTTTCATCAACATTGTTTACTTCTATTCTTGAAACGATAAATATCTGTCTTGTTCATTCGACTTAACTAAGCTTTTTCATTGTAAAAAAACAGAAGTAATATTCAAAAGAAGTGTTATGAGCGCTTATGGGAGATCTTATCTCCGAATATCACACAGGTTTACACACATTTCTGAGCTTCATCATCAGCCTATTAATGCCCCCACTGCTGAGGCATAGGCCTTCCCTATGAATAGGGAGATTGGGCCATGACTCACCACGCGGGCCCAGTGCAAGTTGGTGGGTGCTACGACTGTACATGCAGCCAGGACCAACGGCTTAACGTGCCTTCCAAAGCATGGACGAGCTCGAATTAGCATTTTTTGGTCACCCATCCAATTACCGACCAATGCGAAAGTTGCTTAACTTTTACGATCGCAAGCCGAATGCGCTAATCAACTACAACATTCGACATAACTTAACTTTTTCATCGTAATAAAATAGAAGGAAGAATAAAAAGGAGTCGTTATAAACACTTATATTAAGACCAGGCATCCTCTCTTCTAACAACCAATTGCGTGCCTGACACGCTGTACACATTATGGTTGCAATAAATCATTTCAGTTTGAGTTTTACCTCCGGACTGAACACCGCTTCAGACACATTTCAGAGCTTAATTGAAATCAATACATACTTTGTTCAGGGTTCAAGACACAGACGGGTCGTACTTCGAGAGTTTCACTGCGCTCTCGTGGCGGCAGGAGAACCGCCGCTTGGCCGCCCTGCGGCTGGCAGAGGCTAGGGCGGAGCGACCGCCGCCCGCCCCGCATGACCTCGGCTTGCCCAGTGTCTCCGCGCAACTCTCGCACAAGGAACACGAACATTTGTATACAGAGGTACTTTTTTCATTATCGTATCAGCTGTACGGCGCACACTGCTGTACATAGGCTTTTTATGTTTCTTCCCAGGCGGGGGATCGGGTGTGAAATCCTCATGGATACCTTACAGACGGCTACAAGGTTATGTCAGACTCTTACTGACTAAAGCACACCCATAGGACATGATTAGGCCAAAAGGGCATTACAAGCTCCAACTGAATCGATCATTATATATCCGCCTGATGGAAAGGGGCAATCATAGCCTATAGACGCTTGCGGTACTTAAAATATCACTCGCGCTGTTTGAAGTAATGGAACGTTACCTTAACCGTGAAGCAAATGGAACCTTACCTTATATCATCATCATCATATCAGCCGTACGACGCCTACTGTTAAACATAGCCCCACCCAAATGCACTTATATATTACGTGTCATTGATTAACTAAACATACACAATATAACTTATCATCATCAGTAGACTAAATATCAAAAACGACTTTATTAGATAGAGTACTATGTTTTAGGCAATCTAGGTTCGGCAAATACCGTTCAGACGACGTTGACCGATGTTCGGATTTACCCTAAGCTTCGATAGGCATTTTATTAAAATGAGAAATTTAGCAGCTGGCACATTCTTTCTTTGTTTTCACTATCAAGCCATATTAGGTTTAGTATTGATTTCGTTTTTATAAGTATTTAAAAAATATATATAAAATTTTAAGTATAATTACACAAAATGAAGTAGCACAGATCAGACCCATCCCCACTAGTAGAACCTGTTCCAAGCATAACGTATATTAATGAACATAATGACCGGCCAACCTTTACGATTCAATTGTAAGTTATTTTATCTATGCTTAATATACTATAATCTATACTAACATTATGAAGAGAAAAGATTTGTTTGTTTGCATTGAATAGGCTCTGAAACTACTGGACCGATTTGAAAAATTCTTTGACATTTAAAATCCTTCATTATCCGTGATGAACACAGGCAGTTTAGTGTATTTTCAAAAAAGTTAGGGTTCCGTATGAACACTTCGACAATGTAACCCAACGCGTGTAAATAATACCAAAAAATAACCTTATATCGCGAACGCTGCGGAAGTCCTTGACAATTGAGCAAAGTGATGTACTAAAGTTTTATAGAGGATATCAATATCTATAGAAAAGTCCGCGATACTATATGTCTAACTATCACAGTTATGTCACAACTAGAGTTCCCTTGCGGTTTCACCCGCGTTAATTTGATAGTGAGTCAAACTTCAAACATGGACATATGCTGTCGCGGTCTTTTTACAGAACTTTTGAAGGGGAACAATTCCGTTATAAATGTTTTTCGTGTTACTTTAACTGTGTACCCAGCGCACGCAACGGAATCTCACAAATGGAATATTTTTAGTTGTGTTTTTATTTTTTTAAGCATTTAACTGCTAGATGTTTAAATCTAAAGAAAAGTATTAGTAGAAAAAAATCCACGTGGAACAGGCAGCGGTCGGGACTCGAACCAGCACCCTTCGCAATCCGGGCGAATGCACTGACCAATTATGCTACCACGGTCCTGATGGCCGCGTCAAAATTTTCCTAGCCTTAAGCTGCAAGGCAGCGCCATCTCTTCGCATTGTAGATAACCCACAATGTCAAATTAATACTTTTTCAAGTATTAAACATTTGAAAGAAGAAATAGCAATTATAGTTATGTTTTTATTTTTTTTAAGCATTTAACTGCTAGATGTTTAAATCTAAAGAAAAGTTTTACTAGAAAAAAATCCACGCGGACCAGGCAGCGGACGGGACTCGAACCCGTACCTTTCGCAATCCGGGCGAATGCACTGACCAATTATGCTACTACGGCCCTGATGGCCGCGTCTGATATTTTTACCAGTTTTTTCAACATTTTTCATCGATGCCTTAAAAGTCATCAATTCATAGTTATATTAGTTATATATATTCATAGTAATTCATATTATTTTTTTCCCCGTCTGCTGACTGGTCAGTTTTTCTAGTTATATTTATTTTCTTTGGATCATCAATTCATGTTTAATTTTAATAATCATCAGGTTGGTAGTTCGTTCAGTCGAGAAAATGCAATTCGCGGTGGCTCTTTAATTCTATTAAATAATACACTTAAATTTAAGGAACGTAAAGATATTGTAAGCCTCTCGGTTGAGCGAACAATAGAAATTCCCTGTGTGAAACTGGACCGGCTTATTGTATGTACTAAGTGTATACAAACCTCCTTCAGCATTGTATGATTGTTTTGAAGAAATTATGGATGAAGTTTTTAAAAAAAATCTCATCACTGGTAAACAATCAATTGTTTGTAGCGACTTTAATATCAATCTATTACAAACCTCCACTTTGAGTATTAAATTAAGAAATCTATATTAATCACATAATCTGGAAAACTTGTTCATGGATTTTACTAGAATAACGGCCACTTCGGCCACTTGTATTGATAGTATTTATATGGATATAATAATAATATATCTTCATTCAAAGAAGGTCAACATTGCATAATAGAAATAATAAAAAATACAAAATAAAGGATGCCTGAACTAGGTTACAGTATCAATCGTACCTGTATTTCAGACTTCTATGACCTAAAATAATACATTTTATGATTAATAAATTAAAAAACAGAACTTAAAGTAATAGTTTTATATGTTATTAAATGTAAATTATGGAGTTATGTTAGTTTATTAACAAATAAAAAGTAATTCTTCGGCCTGCTCGTATGTCAGGCTGTGCAAATAATTAAATACTACTTTTCTACAGTTAAATAGTTTAATGTAAATACATAATACTCTGTTTAACTTATTATATAAGAAAGGACTTAGAAAAGTAGAGAATCTATGTGAAAATATGTATTTTGATTCATGTGTAGAGATGCAGACTATATCTTTCCGTATTTTATTATCGAGCCAAAAGGAGAAATGGTGTGTTGTTTTAATATGGTGTGCATAATGAAAAGCTGGCGAACAGTTAACACATTACAGTATTTGCAAAGTTGGTGTGTAGGACATAGGAAGGGAAGTGAATTGGCTACTTTTAAAATGGCTCTCTGAGCTCGCTCGAGAGGGATTAAAATAGTTTTGAGAGCTCCACCCCATTAAGTTATACAGTATTGAATTACTGATTTGCATAAGGCTTGATATACCTGTTTAATTAGCTTAGATCCTGCAATGGTACGTAATTTTTTAAAGATATTCATTAATTTACGGATCCTAACTACTAAATTTATTATGCAATATGCTGTTTAATAGATAATGTGTCGTTATACCTAGATATTTTATATGGGATGTGTTTCGGATTACAGGACAATTGCATAGTTTGTTTAAAGGATATTGGCTTTGGTGTACGTATAAGTTAGGATTTGTAAACCCATGACAAGGCTGGCGCATAGAAAAGTGAATACAATTTGTTTTGTCAGTATTTAGTGTTAGTAAATTGCAGCGAAGCCAATTATTTACACTATTAAGCCCAAGTTGAGCTACCTTATATAATTCTGACCTACTATTGGCGCTAAAAATCAAGGCCGTATCATCGGCGTAAGATATAATTTTACCACATTTTAGATTGAGGTTACATAATTCATTGATGTAAACGAAAAAAAAGGGTAGAACCGATTACACTTCTCTGAGGAATACCATAACAGGTCATTTTCTGGTAATCTCTTTTAATATTTCCTATTTTGACGCATTGAGTATATCTAAATAATCTGCAAACAGTTTTAACTGCGTCCTTCTAATACCCAGTGCTTCCAACTTTTTTAGAAGCTTCAGAATTGATACGGTACCGAAAGCTTTTGCTAAATCAAGAAAAACAGGTAAAGTATGTTTCCCTTTGCCTAGTTCCTGAGTAATATGGGTAAAATAGGTTATGCACCGCATCTGCTGTTGACAACTATGCCCGGAAACCAAATTGCGTAGGTGACAAATAGTTATTTACTTGATCTTTACATCCAGATTTATAGACAGGAGTAACTACTGCTTTTTTTTAAACATTGTTGGAAAATACAGTGCGAAAGGCAGATTTGAAAAATGTGTGTTAACGGTAAAATATGCTTAAAAGTTTTGAGGATTTTATTGCTAATGTTATCAAAGCCGTCAGCACTGTCATCTTTTAAATTTGTAATTATTTGTAAAATTTCTTGTTGCTGGGTATCTAACATAACAAAACTACTCGTACGTAATGTTATGTGACTGTGAAAATACATTTAGAGGTAGGTAGCGTTCTGCAAGGTCTTTTCCCATATTAATAAAATAGTTATTTATATATTTGGCTGATATAAGCGGTGAAGGATGGGTTAATAGTAAACTTGAATACGATTCATGCCTTTTTGAAGTATAGGTGAAATTTATAATATGTGTCCAAAGGCGTTTGCTATCCTTGCCTGCTTTAAGTAGTTAATTTTTTTCATAATTTGCTTTTAATTTTTTTTTAAGAGATTATTGCAGAAATTCCAGTACCTCTTGTTAATAACTAGTTATGTGAGGTTATCGGGATATTTTTTTGTCTTCATGTGAAGTTTATCCCTGTGTCTTATACAACGAATAATACCCGGGGTTATCTAAGGTTTGATATTTTGATGTTGTTTATTTGAAGCAACTACAGACGTATTATGTGATATTGCTTGTTCGACATTATGAATTAAACACACCAAAGATGCATTCGCGTCCGTCGATTGAAAAACTGGGGCAAAAAATCATGTACGAGTTTCTTTATGTTTAATTTAGTTTTAACTTTACAAGTTTATGATTCAGCTTAGGCAGCGATAAATTTAAGGTTAGTATGACAGCAAAACGATCGGTAAGCGACGTTTTTGTGACAAGTGTAAGATATGTTGAGCTAGATTTTATCATCATATGGTATAGACAAGAACCACTTTGATGTGTTGGGTAAAAACCATGGTACGAACATAGATAAAGATAATCTTGGGTACCAGCATCATGTATCTCAGGTATAATGTTTATGTTTATATCACCCGTAATTATTACATTTTTAAAAGATGTTATAGATTGAAGTATCTGATCTAAGTTTACGTTGAAATTATCTATGTTTGTAACAGATATGGATCTATATATTGCGACAATAACTGTATTTTTGTTAATGTGAACCAACAAACAACTACAACCTTGAAGAACTGGTTCCTCGAGGGTAACTTGCAAGGAGTCTGTAACATAAACAACTATTTCATCATTCTGGTTGTGATTATTTTTACTATAAAATAAGTTATACCCTGGCCTTGTTGGCAGGTTGCTGCATCGTTTTGTAAGCACTCTGTAAGTATAATTATATCACAAACAAAGTTAAGCCTATGCAGCAAAATATCAAATTATCAATATTTTTATAAATACTACGTATATTTTGGGTAAGTACAGTTAATGAGTTTTGATAAGATATTATCTACACCATTCGACTTCACATAAACATTAATTGGACATAGATAAATCATTTATTTCATTTATTATATTAATGTCAATATAGTACAGTACAGTATAGTATTATAGTACAGTTCTAATTATAAACAAGTAAATGGCGCTCTAGGCGCCTTCATAATCAATAGTATTAATATACCTACTTTTAGCGGCTTTTTTAAGCTAGAAATTCGGTATTTGCCGTACCGAATGTGGCTCGGCTTTTTTTGGACAGTCTTTGAGAGAATGGCCATCTTCGCCACAGTGGCTACAGGTAGAGGCTACCGCCTTACAAGTTTTTGTGGCATGACCATATTGCTGACAATTATAACATCTAGTTACAAGTGTGAAATCACGTACCGAGCAAAAATTCCAGTTAATAAAACGTCTGTCCTGTATAATTAAGGCTTTGCGTATAGTAGCAGGTTCTTCTAGAATCAGGTGTCTGGATCTCGTTTTCCTGATTTGTAGCTCAGTTTTATAGAGTTCAAAAAATCATCTCTAGATATATTTGAAGATTCTGCTCAGTTTTGCTCGTAGAAGCATCTTATAGACGTCACTTTCAGTCATAGATAAAGGTCTATGATTATAATGCGTGGCTTGCGTTTATTGGTGTCATCAACAGTTAGGCCTGAGTTTGCTAGGAGCACTGAATTTTTCAATTTATGAATGTCGTCTTTGGTCTCAGTGCTGATGATCACTCTTCCATTTCTTACTTTACGAAAACCACATACTTTCAATTTCATTTTTTCGGGGCTAAAATAACGCAGCATTAATACTAGTGAAAGTTTCAGGGAGTATGTACGTAATTATTCAGTTATTCTTATTAAGTTATTTAAAAGGTATGTAGCACAGCCAAATCAAATTATTTAAGTTGTAAGATTAAGAATAGTAATGACAAAATCAAAATGACAAGGAACATTATAAACAATGAAACTGGAAAATCTAAAACTCGAAATACTAGTTTTAATTTAAACATTGAAAATAGAAATGCTACATCAGATATTGAAGTTGCTACAGCATTTGAAAAATTTTCCACCGATATTCCAGTTTCAACTACCAATTCCTTGGACTCTTCCCCCGTTGCTGCTGAATCAATATTAAAAGAAAACATAAAACAGGGTACTAGTCAATTTAAATTTAAATACATATTAACTCGAAAGACATAATCAAATATTTTAACCAATTATATAAAAAGAAAACTGCTTATCTGTGGGGTAGTTTCGTGGATGTTCCTAAATCAGTAATTGAAACAATAGCTCCAACTCTGGCTAGCATTTTTATTCAATGTGTTGACTGTGGTATTTTTCCTGATCTAATGAAACACAGCAAAATAACTCCATTGCATAAATCGGGTAGCACATCTGAACCCACAAACTTTAGACCCATATCCGTGCTACCCACCTTTAGTAAGATTTTTGAAAAGATTCTGCATAGTAAACAATTTGGTTTCACAAGGGGTCGCTCAACAACCGATGCCGGTGTTGAGCTTGTACATCAAATTTTTGATGCCTGGGAGAACTCACATGATGCACTTGGTGTGTTTTGCGACTTTTCAAAGGCGATTCGATTGCATTTTTCATGAAACATTGATCAGGAAGGGTTCAGAGGGTTGACATCAATCGAGAAAAATCTCCTGGTTCGTCGGTTAAGATGGGAGTTCCGCAGGGCTCAATCCTTGGTCCTTTCTTATTTTTAATTTATATCAATGATTTGCCCTATTTTGTAAAGGATAACCACGAAATAGTATTGTTTGCGGATGACACTTCACTTTTGTTTAAAATTAAACGCAGGCAGTCGCAAATTGACGACATAAACAAGTCTATTTATAAGGTAGTCCACTGGTTTAATGTTAATAATTTACTGCTAAATGAAGGGAAAACTAAGTGTTTGAAATTTGTATTACCTAATGTCAAACAGGTAAAAACCAATGTAAATATAAAGGATCGAAATATGAGGCTTGTAGATACCACAGCGTTCTTAGGAATCACACTAGATTCAAAGTTGCAATGGGGTCCACATATTGATAGATTGTTGAAGAGACTTAGTTCTGCAGCATATGTTATAATAAAAATACGTCAGTTAACGGATATAGAAACTGCCAGATTAGTCTACTTTAGTTATTTTCATAGTGTAATCTCTTACTGTATTTTACTATGGGGAAATGCCACCGACATTCAAACTATATTTGTGTTGCAGAAGCGGGCTATTCGATCAATTTATAATCTTAAAGTAAAGGACTCCTTTAAGGAGTTTAAAGAAATAGGCATAATGACCGTTGCATCACAATACATATATGAAAACTTAGTATTTGTCAAAAAAATATATTAGTTTATTTACTAAAAATAGTGAATTACATACACTTAATAGTAAAAGTAAAAATAAGTTAACTTTACCTGCTACTAGGCTCCACAAAATTAATAATTCGTTTAGAGATCTCTGTGTTCGCTTTTACAATGAAGTCCCAAGCAATAGATAAACGAGAAGCATTTTTTGAAGTGATGTGCAGATGTGGGTATGAAAAGTATGGAATAAAGGAGCGCAAGAGTGTGTAAGTTCCTGCGCCGGCGAATAGGAAGCCATTTAAGTTAAACGGAACGGAAGTTAGCAGAGACATGGTCTTACTTACGGCGGTTAAAAATAAATCTAATACATAAATTCTGCAGACGTTCCAGTTTATTTAGGAGTTCCTTGGAAAGGTCGGTGTAGCAGGGGCATGAGCATAGTTAAGGATAGACAGTAAAAGAGTCCGCGCCAGAGTGATTTTGGTATTGGTGGGCAAAAAATTGCGTAAGTGGTTAAGTGAGCTATATACAGTAAAAAAAAATTTTACAGACAGCCTCCATCTGAGGCCTCCAAGAGAAAAACTGATCAAAGCCTAGTCAAGGTTTTTGACAGACCTTGATAAAGGAATAATAGTCCCATCAAAGGTAAGGAGCTAAATTGATCCTTGAAATGAAGTAGGAGCTGCCAATAATGATAGCTTGCGTCTTTGTGAGGTTCACAGGAAAGCCGATTGACATACTACAGGAACAAATTAAAGCCAGGTCAGAGATAGTAATCGCATCTGTGAGGTTTATAATTATTATAAAGAAAGTCATTGTGTATAATACTAGCCGTTGAATATAAAAACTATAGTCTACACTACAGCTCTACACCGAAGCAAAGCGAGAGCGGGCCACTAGTAATTATTATAAAGAGGAAAGGTTTGATTAGTTGTTTGTTTATATTGAATAGGCTTCGAAACTACTGGACCGATTTGAAAAATGCTTTCACATTTAGAATCCTACATTATCCCTAATGAACATAGGCTATAGGGTATTTTCAAATAAGATAGGGTTTCGTATGAGAACTTTAATAAAAAAAATAACCTTATATCGCGTACGCTGCGGAAGTCATTGAAAATACAACAAAATTATGTACTAAAGTATTAAAGATCTGCAAAAATACCATATGTATATTACAGTTATGCCACATCTAGAGGTTCCATGCGGGTTCACCCGCGGTTATTTGAGGAAAAAGGTTATAGTGAGTCAAACCTAAAAGATGGACATATGTTGTCGTAGCACAACTCCGTCATACGTGATTTTAGTGTAACTTTAACCGCTTACAAAGCACATAACAGAAGCTCACAAATGGAACATTTCTACCCGTTTTTGTAATATTGTACATCCATGCTCCGCTCCTATTGCTATATGCTCCGTCTACACCGGAGCCAAGCGAGGGCGAGCCACTAGTGTTTTATATAATGGATAATGCAAAATTATACCTATAATAAAATCACATACTCATAATAAAATATAACAGGTATCATTATACATGTCACATCTAATTCTAAGCAATTAATTATCAAGTGAAACAAAGTTACACAAGAATTTAAAGTAAAATTGATTGGTTGAGTTTCTGAAAGTTATTTGGCTTTTGCCACCGTGGTCTGCGTGGTAAAAGCTCTAATCACAAACTAAGTTGTTCAGGAGTTTAGGAGAAATGACCCTTTTACTCTGACAAAACTCTCTGGGAGCACAGTGATCAATCAACGTAAACAGACAGTGTTGCAATAGTCAGTTAGATAATTACATTGGTATGTCAGAGGCACAATGGTGAATCGATCATGATGCTTGATGATAAAGATAATTAACTATGCAATAAGAAAATTTCTAATGAATAAACATACAAATGTTCTTTTGAGATAACGAAAAAGGTTAATTTTGATAAAAAAAGATATTCAATCTGGAAATTAATAGTTATATGTTATACAACACTGCAAAGGTGCTTTTTGACCGCGTGCTCAATTTTAATGATCGACTAAGCAAAGGATTCTAAAATTGAATTAAAAAAAAAATAGAACCGTACCCTTAGCACGAACCAATTAATTCGAATAGTTTGCGAGTGCGAAATGTCATTGTCAAATGTGTACTGATTTTTAGTTCTCGTTATGTCCATTGTGGCGCTGCTGTTCAAGTTTGCATACAAAATTTGACAAAGATATCGAATGCGATAATGGTTCGGGCTAGGGGTACTGAGCGTTAGCGAGGGAATCAAAAGAGCACGATGTGAAAAATCTTTGCACTCGAGTGCAACACGTAACTTTTCATCAAACCACAGCGAGGAAATAACTAAAAAAAACATTTACAATCACTAGATACTTTTATTTAAGTTTAGGTATGAACTACTCCGTTATGATCTGTTAGTATTACAGAATAATCTTTTAATTATAACAAATAATACTTGGGTATAATTAAGAAAAATCGAAAGTAACGTTTCTACAGTTACTTAATTTGAGTGTAATGTTTTTGTTACGTATTGTAATGTTGTTGTTAGTGACTTGCGTCCTGTTTTTTAAGTAAACTATGTCATACGTCTCATCGGATTCCATTGGCGTAAATGTTGGCGAGAGAGGGCGATGATTTGTTGTTTCGTAACGGCTTATTTTTGGTGTACGAGTAGTAGGGCTAGTCCAAGGATCTGACTGAGGCTCTTTCAGCGTAATGCCTCTTACGATAACTTTACATATTTTAGACTTATTTTGGATAAAAGCCCTTTATGTATCCCTCTACAACCGCGTTGGACTTTCAGCCTCCATGGCGCTTAAGGGACGGGAGATCAGCTCCTGAATCGACCAAAAGTTTAGCTGAAATTCGTCGAAAACATTTTAAAACGGGGGTTCTGGAAGTTCAAGAAAAGTTGCTATTTCTCCTGGAATACTGTCAATTTTATAAGCACCCATAGGCTGTCTGGCACACTTTTCGTTGCGATATTGTAGAAAAAAACGATTAATTGGAGTGTTAGGCGGGCACAAAGCTTGATATTTCTCAACAATTGTAACGTATTCCTTGCGAATGACGAAGTTGCGGTCTCTTTTTGTTTTGTCTTGTGTTCGGTAAATTAATTAATAGTCAGTCATCTGAATGTTTCTCAGTGTTTTTGACATTGAGTTGTGTTAGTTCATTAGTTCGACATACTCCTTTTATACCAATAATAAGAACAAACTGTAACATAAAGAGTATTGTAGTAGATTAATTAATAAAATTGATATACACGCATAATTATGCCTATCAAAATCTACTAAGTACGTATTAGATTATGTTAAGGGGTTGGTTAATACTACTTAAGTAGATACTTAATGTGCAACTCCGGCTTAATTTTCCCGCCAAATAAACGGCATCAAGTGCTTCGCTAAGAAACTTTTCAATTTCGGATGCTGCGAAAATTCGTTTTTATTGATAGTTTAGAATAGGTCAATATGAATGTCTTTTTTGGGGTTCCGTACCTCGAAAGGAAAAACCAGAATCCTTATAGGATCACTCTGTTATCCGTCCGTCCGTCCGTCCGTCTATCAAGACCCTTTTTCTTAGGAATTCGTGGTGGAGGTCAAACTGAAATTTATATCAAATACTCAGGTGTACTGTCCCTTTGAGCTGTGTAAAAATCAAACTTCTAAGCAAATGCAATCAAATGACACAGCTATATATGCCTCAAATTTCCGCAAATTTTCGAAATTCAGAACGGAATCAAAACCTACAGGATAATTCCCGTGAACTCAGAAGCTTGAAATTTGGTACGAAGCAACGTCTTATAGCACAGATAAAGAAAAGGAAGGATGAAAACCGTAAATGTTTAGTTACATATCATTTTTTTTTTAATAATTATTAAACCATACTTACATGTTTTACGGAACCCTCGATGCGCGAGGCCTATTCGCACTTAGCCGGATTTTTCACCTTTATTGTTGCATTTAGTATTGAATACGTATTCCATAGAGTGCTTGATTTCTTGGTCTCGGATAATTCAATAAGATATGCCAGCAAATCGTTTTCTGAGAAAGTTTTGGTTCCTTTAGCTAATCGCCACGTGTTAAATGTAGTACTGTTTCATATACTTCTCGTGTGATTGTTGAGGGACAAAACTCATTTGAACTGTCAATTCCGTTGGCGTCAAATAAACTTCTTTGAAGCTAGAATCACTCATTTTAACTTTGTCCCTTGTTTTCAAGTTTCTTGTTTTTAACCATATGTCTTTAAAGGTTTTAACAATATGTCGTAAAAAGAAAATGGCGCACGCAAAGTAAATTAACCAAGAAGGTGACGAGTCCAAGTTATTAACAAATTAAAATAGGTTGTATGATAAATTTGACACCATGGAGGTAGAAGTAAATAGGTTTAATGATGTTTTGAATTCATAAACTTAGTGCACACGATGTTCTAAATTTAATTTACTTTATCTTTTTGCTTTTGCACTCAGAGCAAAAATACTCTTTCCGAGATGGGGGGATGAAAAAGTATACTATTGCTGAAAAAAATGAAATTTAATGGTATATCAGGGGCACAATGGTGAAGCGATCATGATGCTTAAGAGATGATTTACTATGCACTGAGAAATTTTCTAATGAATAAACATACACATTTATTTTTTGGATAACGAAAAAGGTTTATTGTGATATAAAAAACTAAATTCGAGCTAGAAATTAAAAAAACGTAATTACAAATAATTGGTGAGCGTGAAAATACAAGAAACGTGAGTTAAATTGAACAATTTTATTGTAAAATCTACACCAGAACACAAAAAATCAAATATCCTTTTTTACTGAAAACCATTACCTGTAAAGGTATCATAATTCAGAGACAGCCATAGCCGCGAAAGCCATTCATGCTGCTCCAATAAGTTCACGATGGCCATCAGGAAGAATAACTACCAATCTTGACTCCTAATGCGAATCTAAAAAAAGTAGTAGGATATAATATATATCTTTTATAATATATAATACTTGTACTGTATAGTCACTGAATAGTATGTAATTAATTAGCCTAATGTAATGGAATTTTACAAACTTCTTAATCGTGAAAAGAACAGGCTGGACTAAGCAGTTTCTGAAAATGAAAAAAAAGGCCGATGGCACTTCGGGAGTGCCGACAGAAGTGGAAACTCAAATCTGAAAAAAAAACTACTGAATAAAAAGAAACAACTTTTAATAATTTCATGTCCGTCGAGTTCGAACTCGATACCTCGCACTTGAAGGAGCGTTTGTTGCATTAGACCTAGCCACTACCAACGACGTTGGGCAAAATTAAAATATTTATTATATATTAATAACACATACTAATATGAAAAGATGTCGTCGGTGTCGATCACGCGTTGGTTATTATCTTCCCATCTCATAAAATGCCCAAAGCGCCGAAAGAAGTTTTCACTATGAAAAAAAACTTGGGTTTATGCTTGGAGTGCCACAACATTATTCCGATATTAAAGAACAAAGTTACTTTCAGAGTCAGATCAATTCAAAAGGAATTTATAAGCAGCCAAGTGCGTGTCGATCCACTCGCAATATTGAGTTCCGTAGCTGCTAACACAAAGTTCAAATTCCATAGTAATATGTAGCATTTCGGGACATGACCTCTGGGTGTCGAATCTGCTAAGTTTAAGTAATAATCGTATGTCAATGGTGTTTCGTTAGTCTTGATTTTTGAAACAGTTATCGTTATTAAAACAAAAAATCAGAAATGTATTTGCCTACTCATTAGTTATCTTTATATATTTTTTATTTTATGTATTATTAACAGAAACTGTATTAAAAAAGGTATATTAAAAAATCAAAAAACCCGACTACTTAAATATACTTCAAATAAAAACTGAAAAGAAAAAAACAAGTTCAGTAGTCTATAATTCTGTTAATAATGAACAAAGCTACTTTAACAGTCGGGACCCATTAGATATTCAAGAACACATTATATTTTTCAATAATGGGTCCCGACTGTTAAAGTAGCTTTGTTCCTTATTAACAGAATTATAGACTACTGAACTTGTTTTTTCTTTTCAGTTTTTATTTGCAGTATAATTAAGCAGTCGGGTTTTTTGATTTTTTTAATTTACCTTTTTTATTTCACACTTTTTAGTTAGATAGTATTTTAAGACGGTACCATACCGTAGTCTTGCTACTTAAGTAAGGGAATTAATATCGCGGGAATTATTAAGTACCTTGCGGTGGTCTAAACGATTGATTTATCAAGACATATACCAGCGGGGTCAAAGCTACAGATGGGCCTCAACTTTCGCAAAAATGTGTGAAGTTAAATCAAGTCGTTACCTATTTTACTAATGTATGTAAATTTTATAGCAAACTAGCACTTATTCAAAAAGTCATCTTTTGTTTATGTTCCTTTTAGTAGTTTAGCAGTAAATATAAAATTAAATTTCTTTTATTCGTCGACTATTTAAAATTGGCAGTGGCTGCATTGTCATGTCAACGTTCGGCTCTAAGATTGTGATATACACAAATGCAGTGTCATATTCTATGTTGTTAATCACCCTAAATACAATACCAATCAATGACGTTTATGTCGCAGGTTGAAGAAAGCAGTTATTCCCGTCTGTTGTTTTGGACAATGGTGGCAACTGCCTTAGATTGCTAAATTAAATAATTATGCAATCACCAAAGCAAAGTTTATAATATTTGATTGAACTAAAGTTGCATAATTTTTTTTCATAACGTTAGGTAGAGCACCGTAGCAATCATCAGCATCATTTATTATCAATTTATAGTTCTCTTTGCAGTTTTCTTTTAAAGCGTTCACCAATAACAGGTGAAAGACTTTGTGATCGACCCTTTTTTTAGGTAGTGTAAAGCTCGAATGAAGAGTACTTTCACCTATCAAGCGTGCTGCTACCGGCCTAGTAGGTATTGCAAATAGTGCAATCATAGCAATTATTTTCCAAATATTTATTTTGTATAAAAAATACCGAATAACGTATCACTGTTAAGCACAAATGCTAAGTAACTTTTACAAATATAATCAAATAAACCTATTACTTTCTTTATTTTTAAATCTTTTTATCAATTAAATACTATTTCCTAACTATCTATATTAATTTTATAAAGAGGCAAGATTTGTATGTTTGTAATAAATAATCTGTCAAACTACTGAACCGGTTTTAAATATTAATTCATCATAAGGTAGCTATATTATTTATTATTACATTTTTCTTTATTTAAATACATTTTGTCCGAGTGACATAGGCTATATTTTATCCCGATAAAATAAATTTCGCCCGTACAATGCCGGGGTGGATCACTAGTAAGTATGATTTAATATTATAGATGAGAAAGTGAGTTTGTTTGTTGCGCTTCAGTGCCCTAATAGCTAAATCGATTATAATGAATTCCCCTATAGAAGTAGATGGGAACTTGCTTCTTAGCTACAACATCGCAATACTTATAGGCGTACGGTGAAGGAAGGGGTGATTTACCTATAAAACTCTATATTATTTACTTTGAATTTTGCAGAATTATCTGCATTATATATAATTATTTATAATTACAAAACCAATATTATCGTGAGCTGATTAATAAATACAGGGATTCCAATAAGTATGTACCTACTAGCGAAAAATGGGTTATTTGTCATTATAGTAAGTAACCCTTTCTTTCTAACATTAAGTAATATCGTTAAAAAAAAAAACAGTATAATTCTGAGTTTTTCATTAAAATTCAATAATCATAAAAACCTGTTATGATAATTTATTTTTCATCATTTGATAGGAAGGATCTGTATCACATTTTTATTGTAAGTACTTCGTATAGGATCAGATACTGCGAGCCCATTTTTTCTTTTTCGCCTAGGTTTTATCTACGTTTATAAACACCTAAATTAAATTTCTTCTCTTAGTATTCCCGCAATCTACTCCTACATAGTACACCGCACTATCACTTTGTCATCGTTTATTTTTTTAATTATTTGTCGAAATGAAATAATGTAGAAGGCAAAGTTTACCGCCTTGAAACATCAAGAGCGATAAAAGTATTTGTTTGATAAAAAAATAATTTGTTAATACAAAATATGCATTTTGGAAATAGATATCAAATAATATTTTAGTTGTGATTCACTATTTTAGCGGTAATGGCTTACACATTAAAAATAGATATATGGTGTCGCGGACTTTTTTGTAGAACTATTTAAGAGATACATTTTTACTCTACATTACATTCATGCAACTTTTATTTTTTTTGCAGTGCAGGCCAAAATGGCTCGCAGATTGGATTTTTTTTCCGTCTTATGTGACACTTCTTGTTTTGGTCAATTCACTCAATAACTACATAAATTATTATGTATTTGTTATTATCATATATGAGCAATATAACTGTTTCATCAAGTTTCATTAAAATCCATTCAGTATTTTTTGAAAGTGAAAGAGTAACAAAGATCCATACAAACGTAAGATTGAAATTAAAAGCGCAAGTGTTTAATATACAAATTTAAAACGTAGATTCTAAACAATCATATAAAATGAAAAGTGGTGTAAGGAACCTAAACATGATTTTTGATTATCTAGATAATGATACCCCACTCGACATATTTTGTCAACTTATTTTTTTTACTTCGTCACAATATGGCGCCTAATTTTACCCATATTGAATTTTGATTAATATATCTTTAGTAGCACTCCCATGATTGAGACGAATCGATTGTTGTATGAATCATCAAAATCGGTCCAGGCGTTTGGTCTCTAGTGTGCCACAAAGGAACAAACATACATATATAGACTGTTAAATACTTTACCCTGTCTACGCGTCGCGCTTCGCGCTCTTGCATTGCGCAGTCGGATAAAAAGCGATACCATTAAACCACTATTTGAGATACGATTCTTCCGTTAGCCTAGCAGAATCAACACCCTGGGTGTTCGAGCTTATGATTGCAGGTTCCATTCGGGTCAGTATTACCAAGAGCAACTCAATAATATGCTTATCTATATCCTTGCCAAATTACTGCTTCCTAGTATTGAAAATCGAACATGGTTGAACTACAGGTGTTCCTTGTTGACTACGGAATCCTAAAAAGATTAATAAATAAAGACTATATTTTGTATTCTGTGAATGATTCTGAGAACCAAGCGGCTCGTATTATGTTTATATATTCTTATATTCCAATCCCGTCCGCGAGCTTTCCCAATTGTCAGCAATGGATCAGCAGTGCTATTCTGTAAATTTTCACGAAGACGAATCTATATGGGAAAGCGTTGATCAGCATCGGATTTGCGTGTGAAATTTTACAGAATAGGTCGAAATATATATCATTATGAAAACCGGCAATTAATGATTTTGCTTGAGCTATGTAATTTTAAGTAATTATTTCTTGTATTCTTATTCGTCAAAATGATAATTTGATCTGTAAATGGTATGTTTATGTATTCGTAGCAATCAGTCAATACTTTGTTAATGACACACCAACATAACATTTTTTGGAAAAACAAAGAGCTGTGTGCCGATTTTTATCAAAATCCTCTTAGTCGTTTCTGTGATAACACAAGTCTGCAAAAAAAATATAATTGGAAGCTGTTTTGGTTTTTTATCGTAATTCTTATGTTTTTGAATGTGCTGAATCCGAAAGTGATTTTTGTCGTAGAACGTCCCGTTTTATGACAATATCTATTCTAAACAAATTAACTTAAAATAAACGTTAAAAGACTATTTTTTTAAGTTATAATTGCGTAACAAAACTTATTTCTTTTATATAAACTTTATTCATTAGTAAGCAAAGCACTAAACAAATTTATTTTTCCCAGTGAGACTCCTTTTGATACATTTTCGCTTGTAGGAAGCATCTGGAAGGTCTCTCTAAAGCGTTTACAATCTGCTATCATTGAAACGCTCCATCATCCCTAGTATCTATTTTACATTCTTAACATTTTGGTGAAATCGTACACCTTGCTCTTCACTTACATTTTCTACATGTTCTGAAAAGTAGTCGAGGTGGGAATGAAAAGAAAAGGTTCTTTAAAACTTATTATGCAAAATAAAGCTTGAAAAGCTTTAGAAAAAGATCTGGAAAATTTGATATTAAGTATATCACAAATATAACAGAAACTGTTAGACGAATTCACACACTTCCATATAGGCGACATTGCACTAGTATATTGAACTAAGATCTGTATAACAATGTCGAGTTAACATATAATTATATCCCGTAACTTTTCACACTATTATAGCGTGCACTTTCAGGTTGCAATATAAAATATATAAGTTATAGTATTAATTTTTATTATTTTAAAGCATGTAACTGCTTGATGTTTAAATCTAAAGAAAATATAACTAGAAAAAATTCCACGCGGACCAGGCAGCAGACGGGACTCGAACCCGCACCCTTCGCAATCCGGGCGAATGCACTGACCAATTATTTTATATAAGTTATGTTAATTTAGCTCACACAGAGCGTTTTTTATTTAGACAGTAATGTTGGTTATGGCCGGTGTACATTTAAAACCAGTAATCAAAATAAAATTTTACCTATTTTTTATGCCTTCAAGTTAGCCCAAAATACCATTTTAATAATAAATGCATATTTGCGTTTTGCAAAATAACCTGACGGTCTAGATTTTTTGAGTATTTTTTTAGTTTTCAGAACACCTAAATACATATAAATCACTTGAAAACCAAAATATAAAATGAGTTTATAAAATGAATGATTTAAAATGGACTATTAATAAATTTAAAAAGTATATTACTATTGTTATCCATCCATACTAATATTATAAATGCGAACGTGTGTCTGTTTGTCTTTTACCTCTTCACGGTTAAACCACTGAACCGATTTACATGAAATTTGATATTGATATACATAGTTTGAGTCCCGGTAAAGGACGTAAGATTTTATCCCAGAAATAATCATTTAAAGGGGTAAAAATGGGGAGTGGAAATTTGTATGGGACACCAATTAAACTACGCTGACAAAGTCGAGGGAAACGACTAGTTCCTTATTACCTAATCAATGTAAACTGAGGGCAGCTATAGGTACTTATCTAAAAAACTTACAAAATTCTATGAACAGACAATTTTTAAAAACGTTTTATGACATACTATTATACACTCGAGAGCAATAAATCCGGGTCACATAAAGAATTTTAAATATCTAGCAAACTAAGTAGGCTAGCTTAATGAAATAAATTGTGTTTAATAGACAATTAAATACTCCTTAAATAAAAGTAATAAAATTTATGAGTCACCAAATTTACTTTACAAAAAATACATAAAGAAAAAACTGGCTGATCTTACAAAACAAAATAGTTAACATGTCATTTTTGAACAACATTACGATTTTCTTGAATTTTAATACTTCGTATTGCCTCCTCGTGTTTCCATTACTGCGTTTACCCAGTTTGGCATGCTGTACACCAAGTTTCTCATACAAATTTGGAGAATATTCTCCCATTCCTCTGTGAGAGCAATTTTGAGCTCACGAAGCGTAATTGGGAGAGGGTTTCGTTGTTTTACGCATCTCCCTAGCTCGTCCCAAGCATATTCGATGGGGTGATATCCAAGCTGCGTGCTGTTCAATCCATACGAATAATGTTCATCTCTTGAAGGTAATCATTCACAATCCAACCTGTATGAGGTCGGGCATTGTCATGCATAAAAAAAAAAGCATCCTCACCCAAATTGACCATAAATGAACCGACGTGGTCATTCAAGATTTCTTCCACATATCTTTCGCTAGTTAAAGAGCCGTTTTCTATGAACACCAGTTCTGTGCGACTCTCAAAAGAAATTCCGGCCCACACAAGTACAGACCCACCACAGTAGGATACTTTTTCTTCGATGCATGCTTGCTTGAATCTTTCCCCAGGTCTTTTATATACTCTGTGTTTTCCATCGTGCTTGTAGAGCATAAATTTTGATTCGTCGAAGAACATAACTTTTGACCAATCATCAATAGTCCAATTTAAGTGGTTCTGGGCATATCTTAGTCTACAAATACGATGACCATGCTCCAGTTTAGGGCCATTTGCAGATCTAAGTGGTTTCAAGCTAGCTTCAGTAAATTAAAACTGATTTGTAATTTAAGTTCCTGTGAGAAAGCGATTTCGAAGCATGGTGTTCACCAAGTACCGATCTTCTCGTGCTGTGGTACACCTGGTTCTGCCTGTTCCTGGTCTGCGTAGGTTAAAGCCAGTTTCCTCGTAACGTCGGAGAACTCTTTGTACGGTTGACAGTGATACACCGAAATTCCTGGCTGTATCGCGCTGACTCCGGCCGATTTCCAGCATTGTGAGAAGCAGCATTCTTTAGGTGTAAGCGACATGATTACAGCTTGAATAATTAATATTGAACGATATCGACATGGTTTATATGAATAATAAATGACAGATTAGAAACAAAAGCAAAAACAAACAAGCAATTAAGCTAGCATTCTTAGTTTGCGACATTTTTAGGATTCTTTAAGTGACCCGGATTCATTGCTCCCGAGTGTACTATTATGCATGGAAAAGTTTGAGTATTTTGCACAAATGTAGTTTATACTAGTGGCCGTTTGCGACTTCGTCCACGTTAATTTAACGTTTTTTGACAATCCTATAGGAATCTAACATGTTTCTGGTATAAAAAGTATCCTATGTCTCATTCCAAGTCATAAACTATATGCGTGCCAAATTTCATCTAAATGCTTTCAGACTTTTTGCGTGATTGAGTAACAAATATACTAACAAGGAGTACAGACCGCAAATCATTTTATCTAAAAATGCATAACTACCTAATTTAAATTAATAAAAACAAAATACCTAACACATACCACCACTTCTACTATTATATGTAAGGAAACCAACAACTTATATATTCAATTCTAAATAAGCAGTTCTTATAATAATAATTAGAGACGACACATCCGAACACTTGAAGGTATCAGCAGGATGCTCCCTGTCAACTCTCACATGATTCAGTCGGCTATACTTATTTTTGCGCAATTTAACATTTCCGGTTTAAATTAATTTTAATACAACGAACGATAAACTACTTTTAAACTTATAAAATAATGATTTGATTAATAATTTCGTCAAAATCAAATTGAACCTTATATATATTTAGCAGAAGAACATAAATAATTTAAATGGCCGAGCTTTAGGCAATAGGCGACCACTGGATTGATTAAACACTTGTACGCTTTCTTAAGGCCGTCTTTTTAATTTACATAATTTCAGTAAGGTTTCGTATCTATTAACATTCTATACATCTTATTTTGTAACAACTTGCGTGATCACAAGAAATCTTGTTAAATTAAAATAATCGTGCGATTAGAAACCGACTAAAGTGGTTTATTAATAAATTAGATGTCCATTTGAGCTATTTGAAATTTTCGAGACGAGGGACTTAACATTATAATATTATATGGGCGTCAATATTTCCTAGAAACTGGGTTAATAAATCACGTAAACCTATTAATTCATGCGGTTCGAGAGCCTGGGGAGTGAAGCTGCTTCTTGTTTTCTCGACAGCAGTGAGTACAATAGTATATCATAAACATATTTCGACTGATACTATTAAAATTACGTTACTTAAAAGAAACAAGTAAAATCTCTTCGCGCTTTTAAGAGGCAAAGCATCCCTATGGATAAAATCACAGCTTTGTAAATGGACCAGTTACTTTAAGTCTTTTCCCCTGACCTTTTCCATAACTAAAGGGGCAAGGGGCCTATAGTTAAGTTTCTTTCCCTCCCTACATCAAAAGGGACAGTTTAATTGAATATCTTGTCTATGTAACGATCTCGGAACACGCAAAGTCGCTCTTTCTTTATGCACACACACTTGTAAAGTCTTTTACGCTGACTGCTTAAATTATGAGCTTCTCAAACCAAAAAACTGCAGGTGTTAATAATTACGAACGTCAAAGATTTTTGATTTTGGTGAAGATATACATTTACGTTTTACATTTTTCCTATTCGAGACCTAAAGGAGAAGAAAAATATAAAATATTTGCAACTGTTTTTACAAATATTTTATAATAATATAATATTAAAATAATAATATAAACAAAGACGTCAATGTAAAGCTTGATAAGTGATCACCGTCGCCTATAGACATCTGCAACGCCTGGAATATGATATGAGAGATGTAAATGATGTTCTGATAATTGATCTATTAAAAATATATATTACTGTTAATCTGTCTCTTTTTCGTTAGGTTCTGTACTGCATTGAAAACGCCGTGGGCGCGCCCGCTCCCGATGGCCAGTTTGCGTCGTACAAGGAAGAGGTGGTCGAGTACGCGCGCCGCGCGTTCCGCGTGTCGCAGGAGGTGCACTCGCGGGCGATGCGTGCCGCTGGCAGCGAGCGACCTCCCACTGTGGTGCTCGGCTGCTCCGTCATCGAGGCAGATGGGCTGGAAGCCAAGGACGCTAACGGTTAGCTTCACCTTTTATAATTAAAAAACTGTGGTACTGTACTGCATCGAAAACGCTGTGTTCGCGCCTACGACCCAACGACCAGTTTGCGTCGTATGAGTACAAGGAGAAAGTGGTCGAATACGCGCGCCGCGCGTTCCGTGTGTCGCAGGAGATGCACTCGCGGGCGATGCGCGCCACTAGCAGCGACACATCTATCGGTTCATTTACTTATAACTTTCAACGGTCTGTAGCGAAATGTTATGTTAGGTTGAGCAATCTATACTAATATTATAAAGAGGAAAGATTTGTTTGTTTGTTTGTATAGAATAAACTCAGAAACTACTGGACCGACGCGAAAAATTCTTTCACGTTTAGAATCTTTCATTTGCCGTGATGAACATAGGCTATAGTGTATTTTCGAAACACTTAGGTTTCCGTATGAAAACTTCAATAATGTAACCCAACGTGTGTAAAAAATACCAAAAAATAACCATATATCGCGTACGCTGCTGAAGTCCTTGACAATAGAGCAAAGTGATGTACTAAAGTTTTAAATACCATATGTCTAACTATTACAGTTATGTCACAACGAGAGTGCCCCTGCGGTTGCACCCGCCTTAAATTGATCAAAAGGGTTGTAGTGAGTAAAACTTAAAATATGGACATATGCTTTCGCGGACTTTTACAGAACTTTTAAAGAGGAACAATTTCATACATGATTTTTGTGTAATTTTAACCGTTTACCCAGCGCACGCTACGGAATCTCACAAACGGAATATTTTTACCAGTTTTTGCAACATCTTTCATCGATGCTCCGATCTACTGGTCGTAGCCTGTCTGATGTTATATAGCTTATAGCCTTCCTTGATAAATGCACTATCCAATATAAAAAGATTTTTTCAAATTGGAACAGCAGAGCAATGGTGCATTCGGTACAACGAATCCTAAACTACGCAATAAATGTTTTACTTGGAATGGAAGGTTTATAATAACAATAATACACTTTATTGTAGTACACCACACAGGATACCAAAGAAACAAGACATGGCAGACAGAACGTACACAATATCGGCGGCCTAGAAATAAATAGATAGAATAAGATGAGAATAAGAAGGACCTCTATGTCCTCTATGTGTGACAGGAACAGTAGATAATAATAAAAGAAACAGATATATCAGGAAATGAAACATAAAAGTCAAAGAAAAAGTTGAACTTTAAGGTTGGGACAGGAAATAATTCCGAATTTATTCTCTAAACAAGTTCAGAGTGCGAGCCTTTCGATTTTTTTCCGGTAATGAGTTCCATAGACTTACAGAATGCACAGAGAAGGAATAGGAAAAGAAATCGGTTGTATGCTGTGGAATTTCAAGGGCAAGGTTAGAAGAACGCATAGTGCGTTGTCAAGTAGATGAAAGAAACGAGAAGCATTATTTTCAGTAATGTGGAGAAGTAGGTAGGAAAATTATGGAATAAAGGAGCGTAAGAGTGTGTAAGTTCCTGCGCCGTTGAATAGGGAGCCAATTAAGTTAAAAACGGAAGTGTGAGACATTGTCGTACTTACGGTGGTTAAAAATAAATCTAATACATAAATTCTGCAGACTTTCCAGTTTATTTAGGAATTCCTCGGTAAGATCAGTGTGACAGGCATGAGCATAGTCCAGGATAGATAGTACAAGAGTCTGCGCCAGAGTGATTTTCGGTGTCGGTGAAAACCCGTTTCGTTTTGAGATACACACAAATCAACGCGAGGACTTCGTTTTATAAAGTAAGAAGTACGTTATTTAGAAGGATACATAATTATGATAATTAAATTTCATCTAACTTTTGAAATCTTAAAAGGAAAATTTAATTAATTTAAGAAAGATCGACGAGCACAAAGGATTCGATTTAGAGCGGCCATCACGGAAATTACCTGTCTACGATCATAAAGGAGACTGCAGTTAATTATTCTTTTGAGAAGCTTTCTTGCAGTGAATATAGTTACAGGAGCTCCACTGAGTAAGGGCAAGAGGTCCGGTTAATTCTTTACCATCCCGTAAAACAATGATGTTTATATAAGTGTTCGGGTTGAAGGTTTTTACTTATCGTGTTCATTGAAAGATTATGACACACGGTAGCGTGTCAAGTTAGAGCTAACAGAACTGGCGAAGGCACCGTGTGAACGTGTGTGTGTACACGAACCATTTGGAGCCACTTTTGACCCTCTCATAATATTTCACATAAACATTTCAAATTTGTCTCATATATTGTGACTTACTGTAGCAATCCCGCTAAATAACAAAAAATACTTTATTATTACTCACCATGAAAATTTAAAATAAATTCTAGCAACAATAAAGGTTTAAGAATCTTCCAATGAAATATCCGAACGCTCAATAAAAGTCTTTCGAAGGTAGCTCGACAAAGTAAATAAAAATCATTTTTCAGATGATGCACACCTAAAGGGTGCGAAACGTCAATAAATAAATAAATTCAGTGCATAACCCGTAAAAACTGTTTTAATGAGTGATGTGCGTGAAATCCTTTCGTGTAATACATGTGTAATCAATTACCGGTTGAGCGATGCGAGCGGGTGAACGCTCAGTGGATCATTTACACAAAGCTTAAATCGCTGATTTTCAGTTTTGACCCAGAGAAATGAGGTCACGCGTTCAAATGATTAATAAAATCTGATGACAGTTTGGTATAACGGCAACGTTTTTCTCATTTCTAAAGTTCCTGGGTTAGAATTCTGGTGGGGATATTAGTTTGAGTGATGAGTTCTCACTTGTTGGTTATTTAAAAACTTTTAATAATATAAGTAGTGTATTTATAATCTATTATTTAGTTTCCATCAAATACACTCTAAGTAACTTTATAAACATTTCTGTGTAGGAACTTATCTGGAACGACTCGCTCGCAAGCCGCCACGCTATGCATACGCGCTCTGCATTGAGTTCGCGTCTCGTGTCCGCTATTCTTTGCCCGTGTTCGGCACGTGGCAATTTCCGTCGGTCGCCCTTTCGACCTTTCCCCCGAGCCCCGTAGCTCAGCCCGTCGCGAATCAATTTTCGACGCAGTTTTCACTGCGGGAATTGATTGAGAAGGTGGCAGTGTAGTGAAGTGTAGTGCAGTGTCGTCGCCTGGACTCTGTAAGTAGAGGTACTTACCCCGCGGCAGTCACTTTGTCGCGGGACTTAAGGATAGGAGACACACGCCTCCCTGTCACTCACGGCAGGGAGGGCTGACGCCCTCACAGACCCTCCCGTCACACACGCTCAGTCATGGCACCTGCGGTCATGGCTGAGGAGACCAGGTCGGAGTTGCTGAAACTTCAGCAATCCTGACCGGAATTTTATAGGTTTTTAAATGAGACATACGGTGGCCCCGATCTCGCGCCTTCCGCGCTTTCCACCCCGGGCCCGGTGCCTTCAGCGCAGCCCGTCCCCCGTCTCGCGCCTTTAGCGCAAACCACCCAAGTGCCTTCTGCACCATCCGCCTCCCGTCCCGCGCCCTCAGCGCAGAAACCCGCCGCTCCTCTGATCCATGAGGACACCCCGCTGTCCCCCGATGCATCTCCTTCTGAGATGCAGGTCGATGACGAGCGCTCGGAGGCTGACGACTCCGCGTTCGAGCTCGTCACCCGAAAGAGGGGAAAAAGGCCCCCCAAGGCCAAGATCTCCACGGAATCGTCCTCGAGATCCGATTCCGAGGAACGTAATCCCCCGCCGAAAGCCGCCAAAGCCGACAGTGGCTCCGCACGCCCTTTCTCGCCGCGACTCAGGCCTGCAGCCGTCCCGCGCTCCACCGGCCCTCCGCCTCCGATTTTTATCTAGGACTTTAAGTCCTGGAAAGTACTGACCGACAGACTCGAGTCTCTGTCGAAAGTACTGACCGACAGACACATAAATTACAAAGCGTGGCATTGTCGGACAATGCCACAACTGTTAGTTATACGGACACTCGGCCCGGTTCTGCTCGGTGCGTCAAGTGCACGCTCGACCACGGGGCGAAAGATTGCCCACGGCTGAGGGTCCCGGTATCTGAAAACCCGCCGGGCTGTGTTCTCTGCGGCGGCCAGCATACCGTGAACTACCGCGGCTGCCCTAAGGCCCCTCAGAGAGCAAAGACCGGCGCACAGTGGGTCGAAGTAATATGAGGGACATAGAGGTTTTTTTTGAAAAATCGTATTTTTTTGGATGCCGATCGATAGTTCTTCAGACCTGCTATATAATGTGGAATGTTATAAATCGTGAAACAGGCAAAGAAAGGTCACGTGACGATATTGTTGAACTTAAGTCGAATAACATTCTAATAAAATCTAAACAACATATCGCTAATATTTTTGATGAATATTTCGTTAATATTCCTTTGGTCTAATCTTTCTACATCTAATTTGAGTTCTTCATCGGTGGCTGCCAAGACATTGCTCGAGAAATATGTACCTAGGTGTGATAACGTGTTTCAGTTCAGACATATTAATTTTATTGATGTTATTAAGTGTTTTAAATCTCTTAAACAAAAAAATACAAGTGATTTATGGGGTATTTCTACTAAATTTATTAAAAGTATAATACCCGTTATTGCTCCTTATCTAGTTGATATATTTAATAACTGTATTGATCAAGGAGTATTTCCGGATTTAATGAAATACAGTAAAGTTATACCTCTTTTTAAATCAGGAAATAGAAATGACCCTGGAAACTATAGGCCTATATCAATATTACCGGTTCTTAGTAAAATATTTGAAAGAATTATTCTGGAACAATTGATGCCTCATTTCAACCTTAATAAACTTTTGCATAGGAAACAATTTGGTTTTACTAGAGGTAGATCTACTACTGATGCGGGTGTTGCACTTGTAAGGAGTATATTGGAGGCTTGGGAGAGGTCGCAGAATGTCCTTGGAGTGTTCCGCGACTTATCCAAAGCTTTTGATTGCGTTGATCATCACACGCTGTTATTGAAATTGAGTCATTATGGAGTCAAAGGTACTGCATATAAATTGATACAGTCGTACCTCAGTTCCAGAATACAAACTGTAGAGGTAAATGGTGTTAGATCATCTGGATCTCATGTGGAAATGGGCGTTCCCCAGGGTTCAATTTTAGGTCCCTTCCTGTTTCTAATATATGTAAATGATTTGCCATTTTTTGTGGAAAATTTGTGTGAGATTGTATTATTTGCTGATGACACATCTTTATTATTTAACGTTGACAGGCTCAAAAACAACTATGACGATGTGAATAATGCTCTTTTGCAAGTTCTGCAATGGTTTAATGTCAATAATCTAAAGCTAAATGCTAATAAAACCAAGTGTATTCAATTTTCCTTACCTAATGTAAAAGTTGAGCATATTGGAATTAAATTAAATAATGAAAAATTAGATTTAGTAGACTCGACTACATTCTTGGGTATAACGATAGACTCAAAACTGCAATGGAGTCATCACATTAAGCTTTTGGCTGGTAAACTTAGTTCAGCAGCTTATGCCATAAGAAAGATAAGACAACTTTCTGATATAGATACTGCCAGGACTGTATATTTTAGTTACTTTCATAGTATCTTATCATACGGCATTTTACTCTGGGGAACAGCAGCTGATATTGAAAGTATTTTCATTTTACAAAAAAGAGCTGTGAGATCTATTTATCAATTGAGTAGCCGAACATCTCTTAGAGAAAAATTTAAAGAAATTGGAATTTTGACTGTTGCTTCTCAATTCATTTACAATTGCATACTCCTCGTTAAAAATAATATCAATTTGTATACCAAACACAGTAACGTGCACAATTTTAATACTAGGAATAGAAACAAGCTTGCATTGCCAGCCTACAGGTTACAGAAGCTTTACCGATCTTTTATGGGTCAAGGTATACATTTTTACAATAAAATTCCTGATGCTGTTCTTGAGTTACCCATAAATGAGTTCAAATGTCACATTAAAAGTTTTTTAGTTAAGAAAGGCTATTATACTATTAAAGAATACTTGAATGACAAAACTGCATGGCTGTAACTGCAAAATTGTTTTGTATTTGTTTGCAGTGTCGTACAGATAAATTACCTTAACTCTAAGTAACTATTTTGCAGATTGGTTTTAGTGGTTATGAGTAGTCATGCTCTCTTAAAAATCTCTTCGGCGGTGTCGTGTGAGGCGGGTCGTTGCGTTCCCTAAAATATGGTTGAGCGAAGCGATGGCTGGTTCATGCGTCATGCTCGTGAACGGGTGCTGCCAGCGGAGATGAGTCTGCTCTATACTACTTTATTATTGTAATGATAATTATTATTAAATTTAGATTGTATTTTACATTACACAACTTGTATTTATACTGTATGACACAGCAATCAAATGTTAGTGAACATATATTATTTCTCTGATAAAGATTTTATGGCGGTGTGGATTCTGGTATGTTTTTCTAGACCTGAACTTGGTTTTGCAGCGGTGTATCCTTGTCATTCTCTATACAGACTGAAAAGGGGGGACTGATGTTGGATTTGGTTTTGGGTTGGGAGAGTATTGCCAGAGTCGACAACAGTGTTTAGGTAATCACATGCATGTGTCCTGCCGTTGTGTTTATAGTTTGTTATAATAATGTACACTGGTACCTATATATATATATATATATATATATATATATATATTTTCTATTTTTGTAACATAGTATCCATGTGTGGTTATGAGTAGTCATGCTCTCTTAAAAATCTCTTCGGTGGTGTCGTGTGAGGCGGGTCGTTGCGTTCCCTAAAAAATGGTTGAGCGAAGCGATGGCTGGTTCATGCGTCATGCTCGTGAACGGGTGCTGCCAGCGGAGATGAGTCTGCTCTTAATTCACTGGGTACTATTAATCGTTGTTCTAAACTTTAATCGTTCATTATTATTATTTTTTTTGCCTAAACGGTAGGACACGTCATTCCTAAACTTTGTTAAACCATTTTTTTTTACATATTTTTATTTTTTATTTTATAGTCATAATTTTTATATTATTTGCATTTTTTTTTGTTTGTAATGGAAAGTGACTTTATGAGTTACCTCATATTGAAGTCATTTTTCTCTTTAAGGAATGAAAAGGAGAGATTGATGTTAAATTTAGTTTTAAGTTTAGAGAATCACGCCAGAATTGGCACCAATAGTCTGATAAGACTACAAACCGGATTTGAGTAACGTAGCACTTCCAATTAATTAAATACATTTCTTTTTTTTTAAATCAGGTTTTGGTGAACATTTGGTTCACTGGTTTGCTAGTTAATATATAAACTATAATAAAATTATGGATTAAGGTCTTTTCATAAACTTCAATTGTAATTTTTTTTACTATGAAAAGATGGCCTTTTTGAGATGGGTCACTTTAGACATAAGTTGAGTTTTGTAATAAAATTTCAGAAAAAGTACTCGATGTTTAAAATACATCGATGTTTTCATCCGATACATCGAATGACATCGATGTATAGTTGCGATGTATCGAATCAAAAAATACATCGATGTTTTTTCAGAGTGGACACCCCTAATAACAGCCTAGACTGAATAAACGATATTGAATTTTGAATATTTTTCACTAAACCTTGGCAATAAAAAATAGTTTGGCCATAAAAAATAATTAGTGTTTTTTTGTATGAAACAAAACCTAAAGTACTAAATATCTCCCAGGAACTGTTTGACCGTGCCTTATAATGACTTAGGTTTACATAAGTGCATTGTGTTCTAGCATCCTAATCTATTTTTAGCTGCTCCAAACAGCAATTTTGCCTGTTAAACAGTTCGGAAAAAAATATTTTGACTAATCCTATTAAGGGATTATAATTACAATTCTATGAAAAACGTCGTTTAGGGTACTAGGAACTAATTACGTAGTTAAGACTAACTACGTAATTACATTAGTTAGTATCAGAATCTTTTAAGTGTCGCCGCACACGGGCTACACGCCACAGCGACGAACGCCGCCACGAGAAGCTAGAAGCGGCTACTAAAGTGGCTGAAGCGCGCGACAGCGGCCGACTAAGTGTCACCGCGCACGGGCCATACGCCACAGTTACAAACGTCGCCACGAGAAGCTAGAAGCGGCTACTAAAGTGGCCGAAGCGCGCGACAGTGGCCGACTAAGGTAAGGGAGAGAGGGGCGGGGAATCGCACGAGTGACGTGTGGCGGCGTTTTGTATCGGCGCATTAAGTGGCCGGTGCGGGCCACAAGAAGCGAGCAACGACGACTTGTAGCGTGTGGTGGCCACCGGCGTACCGTGTGTGGCGAGTCCATATAAAATGTATGAAAACTACAAGAAATATGCCGGTGGCGGCGTTTTGTGGTTGTGGTCGGTGGCCCGTGTGCGGCGACACTAAGGTAAGGGAGAGAGGGGTGGGGAATCACGCGAGTGACGTGTGGAGGCGTTTTGTATCGGCGCATTAAGTGACCGGTGCGGGCCACAAGAAGCGAGCAACGACGATTTGTAGTTTGTGGCAGCCACCGGCGTACCGTGTGTGGCGAGTCCATATAAAATGTATGAAAACTACAAGAAATAGGTATGCCGGTGGCGGCGTTTTGTGGTTGTGATCGGTGGCCCGTGTGCGGCGACACTAAAACCTTTTTTTGTTATCATCGGATGACTTTTAAGTAATAATGATGTCAAGTCATTAGGATATTAATAATTATGCGAATAAAGAGACAATGGTTTAGGGGTTGGGGGTAAGTAACCTGGAACTTTGTTATCATAATATAATTCATGTATTCATTTTAAAAAAAATGTTTGTGCAGTGAAAATTTATCAGTAACACTAAACTTGATTTGCGATCTATTACTTACGATTACAGTGGAGACCATTGTAAATATTTTAGATTTATTCGTAATCCTCAGGGAAACGTTAGAATCTTTGACAGACAGTGAAAACTTATATAATCATTTTATGCAGAGAATGGGACGGGAAGGAAACAGTGTTAAATTAAAAAAGTTTTGCCAGTGTTTTTGTGCTAATATTAATAGTAGGTGGACAAAATCCCATCCAACGGAGATTGGTTTAAAACCCCAATTAATTGACCACAAATTATAAATGAAGAAAATATTGAGCACAATATTGATCTAGTTATTGAAAATGTAGAAGAAATACCGTCAAGTATAGAGGAAAATATAGAAAATCTGCCACCATCTACAGAGAATGCTTCCACTTCTTCTTTTACCCCGAGGAAACCGTTTGAAGAACTAAGGTCGAAGCAGAAAAGAAGACGTGTAGTGCGTATAAGCGAATTTTATTCTCCAGAAGAATTAAACGCGGCTACAATACAATCATTGAAGACAAGTGGAAACGAAGAAATAAGTTTGATAATTAAGCATTTGGCAGAACATCCAGAAGACATTGCAAAATTGAGGAGCTGTTTAGATAGCAAGACTAGTAAAGATACAACATATTCTCCGATGCAAGCATTAGCTATACTAGTTTACCTAAAATTATCAAAGTGGCAATATATTAGGTTGAGAGAATCTGCCAGTCAAGAAGGATTGAAAAACGAAAAAAATACTTTTCCGGAAACAATATTTTTTTTGTTTCAACATTATTATGAGCCACTTAAAAATAATCATACGCAATTTTGCAAAGCCGACTGACTAGGTACCTTTGAGAGCCCCTTTAGTGCGATTTTATGAACGGGAAAATTGTAATCTCCTGCTATTTTCTTTTTTCGGCGAACCCGTTCTCTTGGACCTTTAAATCACATTCATAACAAATGATGAAAGTCGCCCTGCATAAATTTCTCGTCGCACTTGAGTTGAGCTCCTCGAGATGACGTTTTTAACATCTATTATGATAAATCTTAGGTTGCACTTGGAATCTCCATCGTTTTATTTTAACACATTTTATCCACGAAGCTTTTACCTTATTTGTTTATATAATAATACCAATCCACTCCTGCGTTGAACGGGTGAACTTTAATGCTATAAAAAAAAGCTAATGTTATTCAGGGATTTTGTGTCATTCTAAAGGTGAAACAAATTTTGAAATCGGTTTATTGGTCCGGTAGTTTTTGAATTTATTCGTTTCAAAATTATTAAATTAGTTATGGTATCACAAGCTTTCTCGCCACTGATTTGTAATAACAAACACTTGAGGGGTCTTGAATTAACACTGTTGATGAAACCATTCATTACTAAAGAAGAGCTTTTCTTATACAACTCGTACCGTCCCTCTTAAGTTAAGAGTAAATACAGACGAAGAAAGAATAGTGCGGAGAAGAAGCAGAAATGTGTCGCTCCAGCCATCCTCACCTTACCGACCTGAACCTAATACCCTACACCATTAATCCACACTTACCAACAAAAATATAACACCACTAAAACAAGGTGTTATTTTATTGTGGTTTTCTGCAAGATGGAGATAAATATTAATTGGGGCGCTCCAATTCGATTGCAAAATCCGCTATTTAATTTAACCTTTATTAATTTATTCATAAAATTAAAAATAAAACAGTCAGAAATACTTAGCTGTTAATAAGTTGCTATCAAAATCAGTAAAGTGCAGGATACCCAATCGAAAGTTACAATTTTAAGGGTACCTACGTCCATTCTGCCATACCTCTCTTGGTGTATCTGACTTACAATAATATACGAGTAAATTTTGATATGTGCGGACATTTCATTTCCTCTGTAAGAGAAACATTCATCGCGCGTCGCGTAAGTACGTATTCCTCATAAAAGTAACAATAACGGTACAATTCAAGTAGAGATATGCTCGCCGAATGCCTCCAGCATAACCTAAAAGGCGGTTTATAAAGTCACTGAAAACGTCACTTCCTTAGTTATTGTGCACAATATTACACACAAAATGAAATTGTGTTACAAAGAATATACGGCGCATGACGGAGACGGCACGCTCTGTATATTGAATAACGCGAGAGAAACGCGTCGGGCCACCCAAAATTCTGCTTAGCTCCCAATTTGTGAATGCTACGTGAATTCACCAAACTGATTTCGTATGATATTTTTGTAGAATCTGATTAGGGCCTAATAAGTTTATACTTCAGATATCGTTCTTCTTGATGACTTTTGTAACCAAGAAATGAGAAATCTGGATTTGGCAAGTCATCTATGCCCGGTTAGGTCAATGTAGAACAAATATTTTTTTTATTTGTCCTGTTGCGGGTCAGATCAGAGTATATTATGTAAAGTGAGTATAAGGCCCTGCGCCAAACCACGGGCGGGCACCCGCGGCGGGTGTTCGCTCGGTGCGCCCGCCACGCGCCAGCCACACGCAGCGGGCGCATGTCCCGTGCTCCCACCTCATTTTAGTGCCGTCAGTACATCTTTCGATTGGAGCGTGTACAGTTATATTTTATACAATACTGTACCGTCCGCCATGTGCGATCCGTCTGAAAACAGCGGCACGAGTACAACTATCCAGAACAAGACCGCGTAGGGCCGCCCGCGTCGTACGCCCGTTCCGTGCACCTCTCCGCGCGCCGCCCGTGTGAGCACCCGCTGCACGCGTCCGTGCCGTGTAGTGATGTTCATACTATTTTTTAAAACAGACACGCGAGCGTGCGCGTGCGCGAGGTTTAGCGCAGAGCCTTAACATATATAGATAAATAAAACAAGGAAAAGTAAATTAATTCTTTCGCCAAAAGACGATTTTGACTGAGAACGTTCTACGGCATGATGTTTCTGCTTTTTAATCATTGTGGTTATTATTAAATTTACACCTAAAAATTATTCAGTCTTAAAAAAATATACTTTTGAATCTCTGCCAAATAAGTGAATGCCAAATAAAGTTGATGCCATGATAAGCATAGTTGTAAAGTTCTGCGATACAAGATAGACTAAATAAAAATGCTTGCTTTTAGAAATAATGTAGTAATTAATATCTACGTTTACAAAAACGATGTATGATTAAAATAATGTGTACGCGTAGCGAATTGTTCGAAATATAGAAAGAAGTGAAGTTCAAATATTCTTTCTCAACCAAATCCTCAAAATTGAAAACACGTGAGTTCTTTTCAATATACTTTTTGTCTGCCCTACGTGACGTATCCTTGATATGAAAAGAACTATAACTTGATATAATACGATCGATGAATCGGTAGTCGGACGTATGATGGAAGCAAGTTTGATAGTTGAATTCTCTCTGTTATTTCCAATAATTCACGGGCTTTTGCGCCCGCGGGTTATTGCGTTGTATCCAGAGCTGGAGCTGGAGGGAGGAGGGTTCCGAACTCAACTTCTCTTTACAAAAATATTTGCATGCGATAAAAATTACTGTATTACTCTGACATTTTGTATTATGGTTAACTTGGACAAATATTAAATAGATCCTGAGTCAATTAAGTTACAGTTGTGAAGAAAGCTTGATAATATCTAGGTAGGTAGGTCAAAATCTTTTCTAAGGGTTCCGTATCTTCTGGTGATTTTATTACATTTGAGGAAAAAACTTAATGAAAAAAAAACGGCGTCTGTACTTAAATTAAAGTACAGACGCCGTTGGAGTTGGTAAAATATAGTACCATCTGGCGACACTCTACTTTACAGGAGTGTAATATCCTGCCATCTATTGAATATTAAAAATTCACTCTTATTTTTTCTAAAGCTTCAAAATACTTTATTACTTACTAAATGTAAAACTAACAACGTTTTCAGAAACATAATTCTAATCAAAAATAGACCAGCTTCACTTTTCCAAGTGACAATCCCTTACTATCTTCTATTTGATAAAAAATGCTATGCAATAGCTTTACCGCCGAGTCCCCGAGTGCCACATGTATTTTATTTTAATTCCTCAGGAAAAAAAAGGGTAAGTAGAAAGCAAAAGAACAGTACGGAATATATATATTTACAAATAAAAAAAGGTTAATTTAAAAAATCAAAAACCCGACTGCTTTATAATTATACTTCAAATAAAAACTGAAAAGAAAAAAACAAGTCCAGTAGTCTATAATTCTGTTAATACGGAACAAAGCTACTTTAACAGTCGGGACCAAGAATACATAATATTTTTCAATAATGGGTCAAGATTTGTATGCTTGTAACAAATAATATGTCAAACTACTGAACCGGTTTCAAATATTAATTCATCATAAGGTAGCTACATTAATTATTATTACATTTTTCTTAATTTAAATACATTTTGTCCGAGTGACATAGGCTATATTTTATCCCGATAAAATAATTTTCACCCGTACAATGCCGGGGTGGATCACTAGTAAGTATAATATAATATTATAGATGCGAAAGTGAGTTTGTTTATTGCGCTTCAGTGCCCTAATAGCTAAATCGATTATAATGAATTCCCCTATAGAAGTAGATGGGAACTTGGTTCTTAGCTACAACAACACAATACTTATAGGCGTACGGTGATTTACATATAAAACTCTATACTATTTACTTTGAATTTTGCAGAATTACCTCTTATCTATTAGACAAGTCCGTCCGTCCGTCCGTCTGTGGTGCTGTTTCAGCGGCCAAACCGTAAGAGATAGATAAAGAGAATGTTTAAGTTATAAGTTAAGAATAGTCTGATAAGACTACAAACCGGATTTGAGTAACGTAGCACTTCCGGTTTTCGAGAAATCACGAATTTCAAACGAAACCACGCAAAATCTCCGAAGTTCTCAATTAATTAAATACATTTTTTTAAATCAGGTTTTGGTGAACATTTGGTTCACTGGTTTGCTAGTCTCTTATCTATTAGACAAGTCCGTCTGTCCGTCTGTGGTGCTGTTTCAGCGGCCAAACCGTAAGAGATAGATAAAAGAGAATGTTTAAGTTATAAGTTAAGAATAGTCTGATAAGATTACAAACCGGATTTGAGTAACGTAGCACTTCCGGTTTTCGAGAAATCAGGAATTTCAAACGAAACCACACAAAATCTCCGAAGTTCTCAATTAATTAAATACATTTTTTTTTAAATCAGGTTTTGGTGAACATTTGGTTCACTGGTTTGCTAGTCGTTTATAATTACAAAACCAATATCATTGCGAGCTGATTAATAAATACAGGGATTCCAATAAGTATGTACCTACTAGCAAGAAATTGTCATTATATTAAGTAACCCTTTATTTGTAACATTAAGTAATATCGTTAAAAAACATTTCAATAGATGGCAGGATATTACACTCCTGTAAAGTAGAGTGTCGCCAGATGGTACTATATTTTACCAACTCCCGTCGTTACGTAAGCTAAGTACAGACGCCGTTTTTTTTTTCATTAAGTTTTTTCCTCAAATATAATAGAATCACCTGAAGATACGGAAGCCTTAACTTTTTAAATATTTGTCGAAATGACAAAGTATAAAAGGCAAAGTTTATTGTCTTTAAATATCAAAAGCGATAAAAGTATTTGTTTTGATAAAAAATAATTTGTCAATACAAAATGTGCATTTTGGAAATAGATATCAAATAATATTTTAGTTTTGATTCACTATTTCAGCGATAATGGCTTACACATTACAAATAGATATATGGTGTCACGGAGTTTTTTGTAGAACTATTTAAGAGATACATTTTCACTCTACATTACATTTATGTAACTTTTATTGTTTTTGCAGTGCAGGCCAAAATGGCTCGCAGATGGGAGATTTTTCCGTCTTATGTGTCACTTATTGTTATATTTTGGCCAATTCACTCAATAACTACATAAATGATTATATATATGTTATTATCATATATGAGCTATATTACTGTTAAGTTTCATTAAAATCCATTCAGTATTTTTAGGTGAAAGAGTAACAAAGATCCATACAAACGTAAGATTGAAATTAAAAGCGCAAGTGGTTAATATACAACTTTAAAGCGTTGTAGATCCTAAACAATCATATAAAATGAAAAATAGTGTAAGGAACCTAAACATGATTTTCGATTATCTAGACAATGATACCCCACTCGACATATTTTGTCAACTTATTTTTTTTACTTCGTCACAATATGGCGCCTAATTTTCCTCATATTGAATTTTGATTACTATCATATCTTTAGTAGCACTCCCATGATTGAGACGAATTGATTGATGTATGAATCATCAAAATCGGTCCAGGCGTTTGGTCTCTAGTGTGCCACAAAGGAACAAACATACATATACAGGGCGTCCCACGGCTATCTCACACGGAGGGAAAGTATATTAAATATTAAAGATATTTTACCGAAAGATTCATTTCATTTTTGATAATAACTAAAACTGCATTCACATCGACTGCTACAACTGGGAATCAAACTCGTGAAATATCGAAAAAAAAATTACGACATATTTTATGATAACCATTTATTTATTTATTTATTTACTATAAATAACACCAACATAAGTTACAGCAGTTCTTGGTACAAACAAAGCTCAAATTGCTTATAGCTTACTGCACTTACAATTAAGGTAGCCACAGCATGCGTTAAAAAACAAAACACAAAATAAGCAGGCACACAGATACATAAAAACAGCATAAAAAAAAACTACAAGCATAAGCGGCTAAAGGGCGTCAGCCCTTTTAAGCAGTGTCATAAACTCAGAATAGCTCTGAAAATGCATATCTAGCTCTGGCAACTCTTTGGCGATATCGTTGTATAGACGAGCCAAGCGGACAACCGATGCACAGCCACCCATCCTCGTTCGACAGAATCTGCTCCTGAACAATCCACAGGGGTATCTCGGTAATCTTGAAGGAACATAGTAAACGAAATTACTGACCAGTACAGGACTATCTATAATATTATTCAGGAGTTTGTACAGGAAGGACATATCAAGGTGGCAACGACGTATAGAGAGCGGATTCAGGCCAAAATATCTTAATCTCTCTGTATACGATCTATGTTTTCTGGGAGTCCTAAAGCGGTAAGCTAAGCTACGAAGTAGTTTTTTCTGTACTCTTTCAATCCGGTTTATACAAACCTTGTAATCAGGGCACCAGACCGTACTGCAGTATTCTAGCTTACTTCTCACGTAACTATTATAAAGCAGAATGACAGATGAAGGTTTTTTGAAGTTCTTTGTATTTCGAACAATAAATCCTAGTGATTTATTTGCCTCCTTTACTATTTTATCAATGTGATCCGAAAAACTCAGTTTTGAATCAATTATGACACCGAGGTCTCTGATGGTAGTAACTTCTTTGATTCTCTCACCCGCTATTGTATATGTAGTTATATGTTTATTATGTTTCCTGGTAAACTTTATATGGTGGCACTTTGAAATATTGAAGAGCATTTTATTGTTATTGCACCATTCTTGGAGGCTGTCAATGTCTTCCTGTAAGTATACTGAGTCGTCCGTACATGAAATTCCCTTTGTCAACTTCAGATCATCAGCGAATAGGTATACCTTACTATGTTTAATACCCGTTGTAATATCATTGATAAAAACGTTGAAAAACATTGGACCCAGAACAGAGCCTTGTGGAACACCTGAAGTTGCAAAAAAAGGTTCAGACCTTTCATTGTCCACCACCACTCTTAGTGGACGTCTTGTAAGGTACGAACGACACCAATCCAACATAGTACCCGTTATCCCGAACGAATAAAGCTTGTAGAGCAATATTTGTAACAATTTTTGTTATCACCAGCTAAATCAGGGCTTTCTATGAGACTCGAAATTAATTAATTTATAATCAGGGCGCCGTATTACTTACTGTTATTTGAGGGAGATAAAATAAAAAATCAATAACCGCAGTGAACAAGATATATGTATTGTTAATATTCAGTTCAATTTTCAACATATATTAACACACTTAACATTATAAATTAATATCTTTGAAGATGGCTTTTATAAATTTAAGTATTGAGAATCAGTGACGAACATACAGTCAAAACAGGTGTACATACAGTTATATTAATGTTAATATTCTAAGGAAACATTTTGTTTTAGCAAGTATCGTACATACAAATATATTTATATTAAGATTCTAAAGAAACAATTCGTTTGGCAAATATGAAGCTACTTTCGTTAATGAATCTACAGTTTACAACAATATATCTTTTATTATGTTCTAACAATCTGAAACTTCGTACTTCGGAGAATGCACTGGTTAAAGATTAAATAGGTTGAGAGTTTACTTAGCTTTCAAGATCTTGGTACCATCAAGCGATTTAGGTATCCACGTGGGTTGTAACAGAATCTGCTGTCAACACATGTGCTCTTTTTCGATCAAGATTGCATTCACAGGCTCATTTATATATACATAGCGTACTTCTTTATATATGTATCCAAAGAAATTCCAAGCAGGATTAATTAATTGTAATTATCGTATACTGTTTTTTTAATTAGCCACCTTAAAGGACCTAGAAACAATTACACATATTTCCTATAGTTCAATAAAAAAAACCTAAATTGACCTACAGCCTAACCAGTTAGATATATTGGACTTACCCGTTAATCCGGGGAAAATATATTAATTAATTATGCACTGACTATAATTGCCAGTCACTGTGCAATTTACTAGATGTTCCAGTGTTCGGTTAGCAGACAAAAGAGAATGAAACCGTCTGCGCAAAGCTATTTATAGTGGCATAGGATCACGTGAACGGCATCCTAGCAAATTTCTCTCAAATCACCATATTTGGTGCGAGGAAACGACAGGACCGGTTAGGACGGCTCCGCCCATCTCCCACCAAGGAACTGCTTCCAGAACAATAGCTAATCACGCAATCAATGCGTGTAATTTTATTTAACACTATTACATACAACTCCATCTATCTCATCTTTCAAATGCAACTATCAATTTTTTTTATTCAGATAATTCCGTGCTTCTTTAAAACCAATTACATTATTTGATGATGAATACGTATGGTGATAGATGGCGCTTTGATTAATAATATTTCTACAACTTAATATTATAAAATTATATTGCTACACACACCCATCTTATCTCAAAAAAATTTTTCCTAAAAAAAATTTTTTTTTTATTCAGCTAACCTGCATCAGGCTTACAGACAAATCAACAATACTTAGTATTAGCCAAGATAAAAAAATTTAATCATATACGCGAGTATCCACTTTTTCTACACGTAATGTTCTAAACTCTAAGTCAATAGCAACAATTAAATATTTGCTGTTTAAAGTATTTTAGTCGCATGTAAATACCATTCTTGGATTTATTATCCAGGGGTATAGCATGACTTTTCTGTTCATCTTATGAACTTAAGTTAGTCAAGAAAACAACTCAAGATTAAAGAAGTTCGTATGTCTTCAAACTTTAAAGATTAAGATTATTTTTCAATAGTCTTCCTATCTTTACCTATCAATTCTAAAGTATATGTACACTTCGTTATGCTTATGCCTTTCATACATCATGACCTATTTTTCTATTTAGTTTTTTAAAATAAATTGCACGCGTTAACTTTGGAAAATACTTTTCATACTTCACGCATTACATACTACTTTCATACCCATATGCATATCAGTGAACACAACTTTACGAAATTTTTTTTTTTTTTTTTTTTGTGTTAAAATATTAAAATTCATCGAAATATTATTTAAGTGTTCTTTTAAAAGTGAGCATTTAAGTTAAAAGGGTTGTAAATAAATATGTATTTAGTTAAAAGTTAAAAAAGATTTTAATTTTCTGGCAGGTTTCGAACCGTAGCCCACAGATTTCCATATACATGTTTCCCACACTTGAAGTCTCCTTAGCCAAGCGGCTAATACTGTAAGTGACTAAAATAAGTATGCTATAAGGGATTCAAAGGTTTATTAATTTTGTTTGTTGTTATCAAAATGTTTAAGCTATCTTTAAGAAGTTAATTATCAAAACATTTGCCATCAAGATTGGACAAAGTATCTACTGGTGGTGACAATTAAATGGTTACCACCCATTTAATAAATATTTATTCCTTTTGTGAGAAACAATTAAATATTTTCTCATCTTTTGGAAAAATATCATTAAGTTCAAATAATTTTTATTCCTCTGGTGAGCAGCAATTAAGTGTCTCCTGACGTTTTGGAAGAAATTATTTTCAAGTTTAAACTTTTATTCCTTGGGCGGGGAACAATTAAATATTTCCTCGGGGTTGGGAAAAATCGTCAAGTTTAAATTATATTGCATTCCCTGGGTGAGTAGCAATTAGGTGTCTCCTCCCCATTTGGGAAATGCTATCAAGTTTAATATGGTTTATCATTCCTTGGGTGAGCAGCGATTAACTGTCTCCTCACCTATCGGGAAATGATTATTAAGTTAAATTAGCTACGGCTATGCCTGTTGCTGACCGTATAGGGTGCAACATAATTATTAATATATAATTTCTGAAGTAACATGATGTAATGATTAGATACGTCTACTTATTTCAAGAGTGTGGAAAAGGTTCAAATAAATCTCAACTACTATTTTAAGGGGTTTTAGACATGGGCTTGCCGTATTGACATGTTAATACTTTTTTCTAACAAATTACACATATGTATATACCAACCATCCTTCATTCCTTTGGTGAGAAATGATTAAAAATTTCCTCACCTTGTGGGAAACATCAGTAAGTTTCTGTAACTTTCTGCAAGTAAAAAATTACAAGTAACTTACCAATATCAAGAAAGCAGGTACATAAATATATTGTAACCAGGGAAAGTAATTGGAGGTATCAAAAATGTTAAGGTTAGGCACAACACTAAAAGGTTCCATTGGAAATTAACGTTATGTATTAAGATTATTTTTAAGTATTTATCAAAATAATTAATAGCTAATGACATACATAATAGTGTCTCAATATATGAATTTAAATTTAAGTCAAGGTATTGGGTGAACACTAAACTAAACAGGAATAAGCTAAATAATCAATGACATAATTAAATTGTGAATTGTATATATTAAATATTTTATATTGATAAAATTTTACTTAAATAGAAAACTACTCGTCATAATTTCGTTTTTAAATCTATGTTTAAATCAGGAACATCAAAGTCATCTTTCAAGTGAATTAATAGATCGGAATATGAATTAAAATTATCTTTATTGCTTCTGAACCAAATTAAAGCAGAATCCTCTAAGAGATCGGAAAATACCGTTAGCATACGAGATTGTGGAATCTCGCGGGCGTGTCTAATTTCTTCCAATCTTTCTATAAAGCTTCTAACGCAAGTAGAACCATTATATTTTAAGTTAAATGAGTTTAAATTAATGCGTCTATCTTTAATTAAGTACACCTTTCTCCTTTCGTTCATCACACTCGTTCTCTCACACTTGGGAGTTGCCTCTTTACTACTTAATTCGTCTGAACTACTCTCATCCTCTTTGTCTACTTGAGCTAAAATACGAATGAGCCTGTGGCGCAATTCCACTAGAGAAGATTTCTCAACATTTAATCGAGCCAGTCTATCGATGAGATAATTAGCCCTAACTGACACACGTAGGCGAAGTTTACTGTCCTTTCCGGAGTCACCTGATGACAGCAGATCCTCGAGCTCAGCAATTTTCGGCGTACAGGCCTTGAGCTCGCTTGCAGGGAGTGGTGTTATTACTGGGGCACACTTGATGCTACCGCGTCTCTTCAGCTTGAAAATTTGGCGAAGCTGCTTTCTCAGTGCATCCACCGATGTGTCAGGAGCTGTGGAAATGCCAAGAATATCCAGTTCATATATGATTTCATCCTTTCTTAAGTAGTTTACATATTTTTGTAAAGAGAGCATTTTCGCAGATTTATCAAGTTAAAGTTAAATATTTTGTTACTAAGTTAATTACTAAATTTCACTTTCAAATCAATTTATTAAATTACTGTTAATCAAGTTCCTAAATCAAGCTAATTATTCAAGTTATTTAATTTAAAAATGTTAAATACTAATTTTTTTTTTGAAGGAGGGTACTTTTATTATTACAAATGTCAATTATTATAGACGATCTTGTTCACTGTTTAAGGTTAAAAATTACTAAGTTAATTAATTCTAAAGTGTTATTCTAGTGTGTTTAAGATGATTAAGTTGATTAATTCAAGTCTATTAAAAATTACTAAGTTGATTAATTCCAATGTGCTTAGTTTATTAATTCTAGTGTGCTAATTTGGTTAATTCTAGTGTGCTGTTCAGACTGGTTGGCGATTTAAGCATTAATTTTTCCGCCAACCTTTTTTATCATCATATTAGCACACCAGTATTTCCCTCAAATACAGTATTTTATTGCTCGGCCCCACGTTGGGCGCCATTTTGTAACAATTTTTGGTATCACCAGCTAAATCAGGGCTTTCTATGAGACTCGAAATTAATTAATTTATAATCAGGGCGCCGTATTACTTACTGTTATTTGAGGGAGATAAAATAAAAAATCAATAACCGCAGTGAACAAGATATATGTATTGTTAATATTCAGTTCAATTTTCAACATATATTAACACACTTAACATTATAAATTAATATCTTTGAAGATGGCTTTTATAAATTTAAGTATTGAGAATCAGTGACGAACATACAGTCAAAACAGGTGTACATACAGTTATATTAATGTTAATATTCTAAGGAAACATTTTGTTTTAGCAAGTATCGTACATAAAAATATATTTATATTAAGATTCTAAAGAAACAATTCGTTTGGCAAATATGAAGCTACTTTCGTTAATAAATCTACAGTTTACAACAATAAATCTTTTATTATGTTCTAACAATCTGAAACTTCGTACTTCGGAGAATGCACTGGTTAAAGATTAAATAGGTTGAGAGTTTACTTAGCTTTCAAGATCTTGGTACCATCAAGCGATTTAGGTATCCACGTGGGTTGTAACAGAATCTGCTGTCATCACATGTGCTCTTTTTCGATCAAGATTGCATTCACAGGCTCATTTATATATACATAGCGTACTTCTTTATATATGTATATCCAAAGAAATTCCAAGCAGGATTAATTAATTGTAATTATCGTATACTGTTTTTTTAATTAGCCACCTTAAAGGACCTAGAAACAATTACACATATTTCCTATAGTTCAATAAAAAAAACCTAAATTGACCTACAGCCTAACCAGTTCGATATATTGGACTTACCCGTTAATCCGGGGAAAATATATTAATTAATTATGCACTGACTATAATTGCCAGTCACTGTGCAATTTACTAGATGTTCCAGTGTTCGGTTAGCAGACAAAAGAGAATGAAACCGTCTGCGCAAAGCTATTTATAGTGGCATAGGATCACGTGAACAGCATCCTAGCAAATTTCTCTCAAATCACCATATTTGGTGCGAGGAAACGACATGACAGGTTAGGACGGCTCCGCCCATCTCCCACCAAGGAACTGCTTCCAGAACAACAGCTAATCACGCAATCAATGCGTATAATTTTATTTAACACTATTACATACAACTCCATCTATCTCATCTTTCAAATGCAACTATCAATTTTTTTTATTCAGATAATTCCGTGCTTCTTTAAAACCAATTACATTATTCGATGATGATTACGTATGGTGATAGATGGCGCTTTGATTAATAATATTTCTACAACTTAATATTATAAAATTATATTGCTACATATTTTGTGATTTACTTTGTCAAACGCTTTCGAAAAGTCCATATATACTGCGTCCACTTGCAATCCCTGATCTACGGTTTCCATTAAATTAGACGTAAAAAGTACCAAAATCGTGTTCGTAAACCTCTTTGCCATAAAACCATGTTGTTCTGTGATGATGTATTTTTGTATATGTCCATAGATAATACCATGTACCATTGATTCAAAAATCTTTGACATTGTTGAAAGAATTGTTATTGGTCGGTAGTTGGAAACATATTTCTTTTCGCCATTCTTATGTAGCGGCACAACTCTTGCTAGTTTCTATTCATCTGGAAATATGCCCGTTTTTAAAGATGTATTGAATAGTATACATAATGGCAAAGCCAATGCGTTTGCACATTTTGCCAGGTAGATGGGGTGGACGTTGTCAAGCCCGACACCTTTTGTGATATCGATTTTCTTCAGTCTTTTCCCAACTTCGTGTGGATTGAACTGAATAGGATGGAGTACATCTATCGTATTTGTTGAATCTGGTGCATGAGAATACTTGCTTAAGTCATCCTCATCAATTTCATAGACAGAAGAAAAATAGGTCGCGAACATGTCTGGAATTCGATCTGTGTCAGATGCTGTGCTGCCATTGTGGAACATTGTACAAGGGTACGATGAGCAGCTTCTTCTTAGATTTTTTATATGGGTCCAAAAGTATTTCGGGTTGTTCGTTATTTCAGCTTCTATCGAAGATATATATTTACTGTAACATTCCTTTATCATTTTGCTACAGTCGTTTCTTAAATATTCAAATTCTATTTTGTCTTATGGGTTGCCGTATTTTTTAAATCTTTTATGATATTTGAATTTATGTTTTAGTGCGCGTATCAGCTGTGCTGAGTACCAAACAGGATATCATTTTTGGAGGTTTCTCGACAAGGGTATATATTTTACTATGGTTTCAGGCACAACCTCATAGAAATGAGTCATCATATCGTTCACATTTTCGTAGGATCCCAGTTCCGTCGCCCATGGAATTGATTGGAGATATTCATTTATTGCTAAGTAATCGCCCTTATAGAAATTATTACGTCTTAATGCAATTGATCTTTTTTGAGCTTCCATTTGTAATCTCAGCATAATTTCTAGCGCAGGGTGATATTTGTCAATTTTCTTTATAGGTTGATGGCAATTATCTACATTTAATATTTCTTTGTTGCAAAGAATCAAATCGAGGACTTTGTTTTTATGATTGACGACGTTGTTAAACTGTTTTAAGTCATTCAGCATTAGAAAATCTACGAATCTACAAAACAGTTCACAATTGCCGCAATTCACTGGTGATAGACTAACAATATCGCTTCTATTTTGGGTTTGCCAGTTTATCCCACTCATGTTAAAGTCACCCGCAATCAAAGTATATTCGCATTCAGAACACGACTGTAAGACCAAGTTAGCTTTGTCGGTAAAGGCTTTAACAGCATCATTCGTCACTGGTGGTGGTAAATAAACGGCACAGATGTTGAGCGTTATTGGTTTTCGCCTTGATTTGGAGGTAATTGAAACCCAAAGATCCTCGCAGTCACTTTCATGCTCGATGACCCGTGTTGAGATTAGCCGATCGGACACTGCTATCAGTACACCACCTCCTCTCGTTTTGACAGAAGCAGTTCTGTCTCGGTCTCATCTATACACATTATATCCACTCACAAAAAATTCACAGTCGAAACACCCTTCATTGAGTCAAGTCTCTATTAGAATATAAACATCGTAATCATTGTTGCTTATTTGCTGACGCACTTCAGTCGCACTTGAATTTAGCCCTCTTACATTTTGATAATATATCTTCAGATCACTATACATAAATCTCAAAAATTTTGGTCTAAAAGATAACGAAATAATGAATTCGGAGTTAAATTAAAAGGATACAAAGCTGAATAATTTCGTAAATCACCTATTCAGTATTATTACAATTCAAATGAGAATGAGAAAAAAATAAATATATATATATATATATATATTTAAATATATAATAAAAAGCACCAACCACTAAACAAGATTAGCCAGATCCTGGGTATTCCTAATAAATTTATATTCGGAGGTGTCCGTCTTTCTCATGAATATTTTACCTCCTCTTACCCAAACAAATATGTAGTTAACCTCTTTTGCTCTAAGCCTAGCTGATGCGTGCAGTGCTTTCTGCACAGGCGATAAGTGTTCAGTTACAAATACTGGTTCTCTGTCACCGCCAATACCCAGTAAACTAGTGTTTAGCTTATCAATAGGATTTTTAATATTCTTGTTAAATCGTAGCGTTGCAGCCAAAATGTTATCTCGTGTTTTTTGGGAGTTAAATTTTACTACTATTGATCTCGGGCGTTTGGTGTCGTTGTTAAATTTCTCTATTCTTGTACACAGTTGTATGTCGTTTTCTTCCAATTCACAGTTGGTGACTGCAGCAATTTGTTTAACCAAAGAGCTTAGATTTTCGGACTTGTGTTCGGGTACGTTTTGAATTTCTATGTTACTGGCTCTTGAATGCTGTTCCATCCGAGTAATTCTAGATTGAAGGTCGGTCACTGTATTCTTAAGAGACGAGTTTTCTGTTTCCAACTCAGAGATACTGTTTGAATTCAATTTAATTTCAGCCCTTAAGCTCTCGTGCTGTTGTTCAATGGTTTTAAGTGTGTCCGATATCTGGTTAAAGGGATCTAAGACTTCATTTGTTTTAAGGTGAAGCTCTTTCATTACGCTTGTTCTGAAGCTATCTATAACTTTTTCCAGTTCTTCTTTGATAATTTGTCGTATATTTTCCGTTATGACACGAGGTTCATCCGAATGTGGAGGCTGACCTCCCCTTTTACAGTTGATGAAGTCAGTTGAAAGCTCGGCTTGCTGATTGAGATTCTCCTTTGCTGGTTGGTGATTGGACCTTACAGGTGTATTAGTGTTATCGGTTTTAGGTAACTTACTGACACAGCACGGGCACGTAAACGATGTTTTGAAATCTTCGGTTAAATCCTTTATTTGCTTATGTATGTTAACACAGCCCAGGTGGAATTTTAGCTTACATGATTGACAACATAAAAAGGTCGACGACGACGTCTGTCGTTCACAACAACCGAACTTGACTTTTGCTTAACCATCGAAAGGGTTTATCATAAAGATTATTTTTTACTAATTAACATAGCATTTTAAATGAAAGGAATGTCTTATTACGTGATAAAAAGAATAAAGTGATATACAAACTGTAGTACGTATGCATTTCTTTTTGAACTTAGTTACAATGCGATTGGCTGAAATTTGTAATAATAATAATTCGAAAATAAAACACATACATTTTCAAACGTCTGTACCCCTAGCAAGAACCATTATCGAATTCGAATAGTTTGCGAGTGTGAAATGTCAATGTCAAATTTTGTATGGAAACTTATACAGCAGCACCACAAAGTACGTAACGAGAACTAAAAATCAGTACACATTTGACAATGACATTTCGCATTCGAAAACTATTCGAATTCGATATTGGTTCGTGCTAAGGGTACTGTTCTTTTTTTTTGTGTTTTTCATTTTAGTTAAAAACCGGGTTCTCCTAATATATTTTTACAAATGGAATCTAAATACGGAAAGATATCTAGAAATACCTAATATTTTAAGGGGAACGAAACGAACGAACGAAATCTCATTTTCCAGCAAAGTGGGACTCATAAGAGTAGAACTGCCGAGTTTCTTAATGAACACTTTCCTTCCTGGATCGGTTCTTATGGACAAATAAGATGGCCAGCGAGATCCCCAGATCTAACCCCACTGGACTTTTTTGTGGGGTTATGTAACAGATGTAGTATACAAGAACCGGTAAGACAGTGTGCAGGAGTTACAAAATAAATCAGGCGTATTATTGCAAACATTCCCTACGCAAAAATAATGAAATCGACAGGCAGAGAAAACATTAATAGAGTGAGAATTTGCATACAACAAATCGGATCAATTTTGAACATTTGATACATTTCGTTTTTTATTACTTTTTGTTGAATATTTTTAATAAAATGTGTAATTTTATGACTTTTCTTTCATTTAAAATGCTATGTTATTTAGCAAAAAATAATTGTTATGATTAACTCTTTCGATGGTTACCATAAAACATGTAGTGTTTTTGTTCGAAATTTCACGAGTTTGATTCCCCGTTTTAGCAGGCGATTTTAATAAAATCTGTGAATGCAGTTCTAGTTATAACTAAAAATAAAAGATGTATTCTTTCGGTAAAATATCATATCTTCAATATTTAATATACTTTCCCTCCGTATGAGGTACCCGTGGGACGCCCTGTATAGACTGTTAAACACTATACCCTGTCTGCGCGTCGCGCTTCGCGCTCTTGCATTGCGCAGTCGGGTAAAAGATAGAGTGAAAAGGAGAAGTATGGATGTGTGAAGTGTGGGGTGTGGGGAGTACATACTGCACGTATGTAGTGGTGTAGTGGGCGTGGGTCGTCGGCTATCTTCTTAATGGGGGCTTGAGGGTTGGGAGGCCGTGCCGTAGGTGGACGGTCGACGTTATGGGTAGGTAGGCAACACCCTTGGTCGGACGCCACTCCTGGTTCTCCGGCGGCGCTGCTGGTGGTCGGCAGGCGCTGCTGGTAGGTCAGCCGGCGCCGCGGTAGAACGGCTGGCACTGCTGGTGGAACGGCAGGCGAAGTATGTAGGCGGGTTGAAGCAGCTGGAGGCCGGACGATGCAGCTGGTAATAGGTGCCCGTCGATGAGGAAGATGTGTAGTGGTTCAGTCAAGTAAAGAAGACGCTAGAGAACCAAAAGGCTCCCGTAGAGCTGTGAGACCTTTGCTTAAGTCACAAGGCCTTCTATACAGTAATTTGAAGAGGCTCGGTAGTGAGCCAACAAAAGTTACTGTGGCAATTTTTGCCGCAGCAATGCTTCCAGGATCAGAGCGGCTTGGCCTTTTAAAGGTCCGGAATCATTTAAATCTAGAGGGTTCGAATTGAACTAACAATACTTAAAAAATTGTATTCCGCGAAAGAGTGTCTGTGTCATGGGTAGCCATGGCAACGGTGAAAAACTTGTAGATGTCAAATGTGTCAGTGTGCCGGATAGCGCACCTTTTATGTCACTATGTTTTGTCTATGAGCTTTTGATACTGTTTTTATTGAGTTTTTTATTCTTTGACATTAAAAATAGATTGTTTTACCTTGTCACTGCCACTACTGTTTTCTTTTCTCTTTAATAATAATTAAAAATACAGTCCTTATCCTCCACATTGTGGTTCTTTCACCGTCTTTGAATCATAAATGGTGGTAGAGACAAGAGCAAGTAAACGTAAGCAAGTGATGCAGGGGCAAAATGTTCCGCCCGCTATGCACGGGAACCCCCATACATCAACGCGAAATCACATCTCCTCAGCTAGTTCTGTTTCAGGGTCTGTTAACTTAACTATAAAAGCTCTTGAAGCGGATTGCGCACAAAAGGTTGCCGAAATGGAACGTGTAGCTCTTGAACGAGAGCGCGAGGTGATGCAACGAGAGCGTGATGCGTTGCAGCTCCGTATGCAGGCGCAGAACGCTGCTATTGAGGAGCGCAAAAGCTTGCGTAATAGAAGCAGCAGTAAACTCTCAAGCAGACTGTCAAATAAGGATGTGCATAATTGGTTAGATGAATGTTTTAATTCTGCTATCCCTGTTGCTGTAGAAGTACGTGACCAATCTCATAACGTCGGTTTTGAACAGGTATCGAGTAGTAATCATATTATAGTCAACACGAGGCCTACGTTGCCTAATAGTTTGTGTGTAGCTATGAGTGACCCTACTCCACCTAATACGCAGGACAACATAAGACCTGTAGTGTCTAATAATGTTTGTGTTTCCGCTAACGTACAAAACTCTTCCAGTAACTTAAATGTGGTAAACAGTAAGACTATATGTCATCCTACATCTGCTAATAATGTTGTTAGAACTTTTACCAATATAAGTTCTTTGCGGTCTGATTTACAATGTGTAAATGCTGCTAATAGTAATACTAATCCTATTGTTAATAATACAAATTTGTCTGATATACAGTTACTTGCTGAAGCAATTACTTCATTAGCTGGCAACAGCAAATCTAAGCCTAAGTTTGGAGATGGACGTCTACCTGTATTCGACGGAAATCCACTGGACTGGTTAGCATTCAAACGCGTTTTTCAAGAAACTATGTCACTTTATTCGTCGGCTGACAATTTACTACGTCTCAGTATGGCTCTTCGAGGAGCCGCACATGAAGTAGTGGCAGCACTTCTTGTTACTGCGCGAGACCCTACCGAAGTCGTGCAGGCTTTGGACCGCAGGTTTGGTAGACCTGAACTAATTGTTTTACAGGAAACAGCTACAATTCGAGCTTTACCGCGGATTAATAATGACAGTGCCGATTTGAACAAGTTCGTCTGCCGAGTTAATAAAGTAATTGTGTAGAGGTCATTAAGCTGCTTAATCAGAAACCTTATCTAGAGTCACCGGACTCTATCAGTGTATCCTGAGTAAATACACAATAGCGGTATTACGAAGTTAGAACTCCTATCTCGTTTCCTTTCAAAGGAGGTAGACCTTCAGCTCCAGTTTGGTGTAATAACAGACAGTTCGATTTCCTTCAAAAAGGTAGAGAAAATCCATGCTTCGAGCTTAACTGTCATTCCCGTAATTGCTCACGAATATAAAAAATCTACGAATTTATCAAATAATTCAGAAATCGTAAATAAATTATGTCCATATTGCGGTAAAAATCATACATTGAGTTGTTGTGACATTTTTAATACTTTGTCAATTAATGACAGATGGCAGTTTGTCACGGAAAAAAAGCTCTGCCATAAATGCCTGAAAAAAGGTTCGCACAATTATAAAAATTGCAAGATGTCAAAGGAGGTTTGCAAAGTTAAGAGTTGCATGTTCAAACATCATAGACTTTTACACGATCCGATCGCTTTGGTAACTCATGTTAGTGAAAACGATGAGGATATCGAACCTGGGACTTCGGATGCGAGCCACTCACAGATAGAAAATCCTTCCGAAGTTTTGCATAAAGATTTTTCTGACATCGTAGCCCACAATACCAGTTCTTTTACCGCCCCGCAAACTAGTTTACGCCCACTATTGAAAATGATAGCCGTTACCGTAGCGGGTCCATTCGGTACTGTGGACACTTATGCGCTACTTGATGACGGGTCAACGGGACTTTTATCGACGCTGATCTCGCATCAAAAATAGGAGCAAAGGGACCAGTTTCTAAATTAAAATAAATTGCATAGGTGGTCTTTCTAAAGACACCTTAGTTGAATATATTGATTTTAATGATAAAGGTCGTCATAGTAGTGTTGTACACACTGTCAAAAACGCACGATGTGTTACTTCATTACAGTTAGGACGTCAGACAGTTTGTTTCGACAAAATTTCTAAATTTTCTCATCTGACAGACATTGCTCCGATATTATGTTATGAGAATGTTCAGCCTAAGTTAATTATAGGAATTGATCATTGGGAACTCGCATATTCGCGAGCACCCTTTAGATGTTTATAGAATGTCCTCTATAATCTTTGGCGCTGTGTCTAGTCCTTTTACGGCAATGTACATGAAAAATAAAAATGCCCTCGAATTTAAAGAGGAGTTCCCCGAAGCAGCACATGCCATAATTAGTGACGTTTATATGGATGACTATATCGGATCTGTCGAGTCAGCGGATATTGCCGCAGAGCTTGCATCCGACATAGTCAAAATACATGCACGTGCTGGTTTGGAGATGAGAGGCTGGGTGTCAAATGACCCTACTGCTCTTAAATTGTTACCTCGTGAGCTCGTAGAGGAGCGATTTAAAGATAAAAACATTTGCTATAGCGAACACTCTTCGCCTATCTCTTTATCGCTCCCTGTTCGAGCACTTGGTTTGATTTGGCAACCGATTACGGACACCATTAGTTTTAACACACCCACCAAAAATAACGATCAGGCTTCACCAGATCGACTAACTAAGAGAAAAGTTTTGTATTTATTAATGCGCGTGTTCGATCCCCTGGGCATTCTGGCTCCTGTTGTCATTCGTGGGCGTATCATGTTCCAGAATGTTTGGCGGATGAACCTTAACTGGGACGCAGTGCTTCCACAACCGGAAGTAGCAGCGTGGAATGAATGGTTCAAAGATTTAATAATTACTTCACAACTGCAAATTCCACGCTGTTATAATATGCAGCTAATAGATCCTGTAGCCATTGAGTTGCATCTGTTCGCAGACGCCAGTGAACAGGCTTATACAGCAGTTGCATACTATAGTTTTTAATACCCAAGCGGACATATACAACTCTCACTAGTGTCTAGTAAATCACGTGTATCTCCTCTAAAGCCGTCTAGTATTCTTAGGCTAGAGCTTCAGGCGGCTTTAATAGCGGCTCGTTTAGCTAGTACTATAGTAGAGGGCACTAGGTATAAATTTACAAGACGCTTGTTCTGGTGTGATTCCATGAACGTCTTGGGTTGGCTCCGCAATGACGCTCGCTGCTACAAACCATTCGCAGCTCATAGGATCGGTGAGATCATCGAACTTACCAATGTCTGTGAATGGCGATGGGTTCCTACCCATCTTAATGTTGCTGATGACGCAACGCGCCTCTAGCGGAGAGCCCTTCATAATTCGCGCTGGGTCAAACGTCCAGTATATTTATTGACTTCCGATTGGCCTATTGAGCCAGCGATAGTCCGTCCCATCTTAGAAAGTAAGCCTACTCCGAAAGTTTATGTTCATCTCACTGTAGAAGAAAATTGTCCTGTTCCACTTACCGCAGACTCATCACGCTTCAGTTCTTGGACCCGTTTACTCCGTTGTACGGCCCAAGCTCATCGCTTTTTATTCTTGTTGCGCATTAGAGTTTTGAAAAAGAGAGGTTTGTGCGTAGACTATTCATGTAGAGTAAGCAAATCCTTTTTCGACTTCGTTCCATTTCCATCGACACCAACTTCACGGAATCAGTGCGATCAGAGCACTCTGACAGCAGATGGCCTCAGATTTGCGGAAATACATATTCTCCGTCAAAGTCAGATTGATTCATTTCCTGAAGACCTAAGAAATTATTAGAATTGGGCAGACCTCTGCACCCCGAAGTCGCCTTTCAAAATTACCTTGTTCTTACGATGAAGATCACTTACTCCGCTTATCCTCGCGAATTGTGGTAGCCTCCGGTGTAAGTGAAGAAATGAAGTCTCCCATAATGTTGGATGGTAAACATCACGCTGTCCGCCTTCTTGTATTACATTACCATCGGAAGACGGCCCACGCAAATAATGAGACAGTCGTCAATGAGCTACGACAATTATACTGGATCCTGAGCTTCAGAAACACTGTCCGAGCCGTAGCACGCGCATGCCAGTCCTGCCGAATACGTCGGGCTTCAGCTCTCCGACCTGTCATGGGAAATTTACCTCCAGCAAGTTTGGCCCACCACAAACGACCTTTTTCCTTCGTGGGGTTAGATTATTTTGGCCCTATTACGATTTCTATCGGCCGAAGACGCGAGAAGAGGTATGTGGCTCTATACACTTGCCTCACTGTTCGAGCCATACATTTAGAAATAGTGCATTCCCTGTCTACAGATGCTGCTATTATGTCTCTCAGAAGGTTTATTGCGTGTCGTGGAACTCCGTCTGAAATTTACTCCGATAACGGAACTGCTTTCATCGGAGCTAATAGGCAACTGAAACAACTTTACGGCCAAGCGGTTTCTGATTACGCAACATCTGAAATAATTCGCTGGAAATTTATACCCCCTTCAGCACCCTTTATGGGAGGAGCTTGGGAGAGGCTGATCAAATCAGTAAAGACAGCATTGAAAATTTCCCTTGGTGACAGAACTCCATCTGATGAGGTGCTTTCCACTCTTTTGTGTGAAGTAGAGGCGATCGTGAATTCTCGCCCTTTAACCCACGTTCCTACGAACCCTAATGATCAAGAAGCCCTCACACCTCTTCACTTTATCCTGGGTTCATCATCCGGAAGACCATTTCCTGCATCACTACAGCCATCAGATCTCTGCAGCAGGCAAGGCTGGCGTAGAACCTTGGCAATGGCCGACATATTCTGGCAACGGTGGATTAAAGAATATTTGCCAACTCTTTGTCCGAGGCGAGTTCCAGGAAATGTACCAACTCTTAAAGTCGGCGACGTGGTTATCATCGCCGATGGTACCTTACCGAGGTCATCGTGGCCAAGAGGTCGGATCTCAGCCGTTTACCCAGGGAAGGATGGTGTAATTCGGGTAGCAGACGTCTCCACTCCATGAGGAATCCTGCGAAGGCCTCTTAAGAAGCTGATCGCATTTCCAATTTAAAAAGGGGACCATGTGCCGGATAGTGCACCTTTTATATCACTATGTTTTGTCTATGAGTTTTTGATACTTTTTTTATTGAGTTTGTTATTCTTTGACATTAAAAATTGATTGTTTTACCTTGTCACTGCCACCACTGTTTTCTTTTCTCTTTAATAATAATTAAAAATACAGTCCTTATCCTCCACAGTCAGGAAAATAAGTAATCAATTTTTTTTTGTAAAAATAAATAAAAGCGGAGTAAAACCTGGAAAAAGGGAATTAAAACAACAATATATTAATATAATATAGTTTAATATATATACTGATACGTATTTACAAAATGATAACAAGGGTGTGATATCGTTGAATTTGTGCGTTTCCAGAAATCTATACATATGATAAAATGGTAGGAGAATCAAAACTGTACATTGAATTTTTAAAAAAAAAAATACTTGGGTTGTGATCTACTATCGATACCGAAGCCAAAAATATAGTTTTTAGAAGTCTGTTTGTAGTATGTATGTCCAGCATAAACACAAAAATTGTACGTTTAAGTACGTAAGTACTGCATGGGTTTACTTCAAATTTGGCACGAATATTATTAAGAAGTCGGGTCAATATATAGGCCACATCATAGATGAATGATTGGTCTCGCTTCGTTGAGTGAAGCGAGACCAATTATTTATCTATGGGCTACATATTATCACAGTATTTCACGAAATTCGACCCAAGTTCGTATGAATGTCCTATGTTTTTCAAGTAAGAGACTTGAAATTTAACATGTATGCTCTATAGACGGTGTAGAGGTGTACTAATTATATATCTTTAGAAATAAAACCCCTTTTGGGGTCAAAAAGTAAAAGCAAATAACTAAATCCACGTGTACGCGCACGGGCGGCCGCTAGCAAATAATATAAAATACAGTTAAATAATGGTAGTACGCTGAATTTAATAACTATATGGACGACAAGAGCTGTGAATGGTACCTATAATTGCCAAATGAAAGGATTGTGCCTAAGATACGTTACAACCTGACACATTTCTGGGATAAAAAGTCCTCCTATGTCTCAATACAGGTTATAAACTATATGAGCACCAAATTTTAATCCAAATCGAGTGGATTTAAAATAAAAATATAAATACTTCATAAAAGCATCATAAAAGTATTTAAGTACTTGCAAGTTGAAAAACCCAATGCAATTCAACTTCAATTAGGTACGATTTTTATTTTGTGTGAATTGAATACAGCTTGCGTATTAAGTTAATAAAATAAAATATATTGTTTATATGACAATATATCAACAAACATATTTCTCTAGTAGGCACGTAGACACATTCAATATAATTGTTTTTATATCTATTTTGAAGAATTAATCAATATAACATTATGATCTTAGAACATACCATACCTACCTACATAAAACGAGCAACATTATTGTTATTCAATTAAGAAGCACCACCGTTTTTGAAGTTAGCAAAAACACATTAATCACAATCTCATACAACTGTTGTTCAGAAAATAACTTTGCGAAGCTAACAAGCATTTATTAGAGTTCCTACATTTCAGTTCAAACTGTTGTTTTGCTTACCAAGCACGTTGAAATATAATAGACAGAGTCAGAATATATTTAACTTATTCGGGAACGATTCGTTCCTACAGCTCCATGATGTTTCCTGAGTTCAACGGTATTCAATTAAGTACGTTTCACCGGGTTTTACGGGCCATATAACGAGGAGTGCCTATAAACCCTTATGTGAAATCCTATAGAGTAATATTCCATTATAAGAACATTACGATGGCTTGAAACCGAACAGCGACTTAACAGTTACTGAATACTTTACTATACGCCTATACCGCGCTGATATTACAGTGAAACGCGCAATAATTTATTATGTGTTGTATAAAAAGCTGTGTTGTAATGATTGGAGACTATTTAATTAGGCAAGCTTGTCAATTACTTATTGATGAACGAAGATATTTTTAGATTGGGGTAGGCACGATCAAATCAATAGCATTAAGTCAACATGAGAAACTATTCATACGTTTACTTGAAACTAAAGGACGCCCGCAACTTCGTCCGCGTTAACCTTAGTTTTTAGAGAATCCCACAAAAACTAAACGATACAATGTCGCAGAGTAAAGGGTAAACACATTCGTATTCCCTCTGACAGTGCGTCTGTCCTGCAAGCACTGGACAACAATAAAATGACATCCGGCCTAATCTACGAATGCCACTGTAAGTTGACTAGCATATGTAACGATAACACACTGACCTTACAGTGGATTAAAGGACATAGTGGCTCAATGGGCAATGGTGCGGCGGACTGCCTAACCAGGAAAGGCTCCAACAGTTAGGCTATTGGTCCAGAGCCCATTTTACCTATACCATTCTGACAGCTGAGGACCTGGATAAGGGAACGCTGTCGACGACAACATGATGAGTAGTGGGCAGAACACGCACTGCAGGCAAGCAAAGGAAGCCGTTCCTTAGGTAAACCTGGAATTATCATGTAAGTTACGAAGACTACCTAGACAAGCCTTGAAACAAATTGTGGGTATACTCACAGGTCACGGCTATTTCAACAAACACCTTTGTTATATAGGTAATTTGACAGCCCTCTGTGCAGAGCCTGCCTGGAGGAGAAAGAGTCGAGCGCCTAGGTCCTGCTGGATAGTAGAGGCATTGCAAGACAGAGGACTTCCCTGCTCGGAAATCCACGGACACTAGTAGAAGCCTGCAGCAACATCCGAGGATTGCTGGACTTTCTGGAGGAGCTGGGATGGCAGGACTGATTCCATCCCTCACGCGAAATAGGCACACGGTGTCGAGTTACGGAAACAGCCCACCGTAAACACAAGTGTTGATCTTTACTTGAGTAAAGTTAGAAAGGGATGTCGTTAAGTGCTATATATAGCGACATCCCTTTCTAACTATGCTCAAGACTAGATCAATCACTGAGAATCTTTCTATAATACGGGCCTAAGACTGCTATAAAAATCATTTTTTCTAGTGCTTTTAAAACATGTAGCTCTTATCGAACCGTATGTTTAGATATTATTAGAACTACAGAATTTCCTACATTTTCATGAATAAAACTATATTTGTAAAATCCATAGGGGAAGGCCTGGATAGTGGACACTCCAGGCAAACCTTTTCATTATCACAAAACGGTAAACTCCAAAACGCTCCCGTCGCGCCACGAGGTGCTCCTCGCTGCCTTTAGTCCTAAACAAAAAGAACTAAGCCGAGATCAGGTGTCGATTGCAAAGAAAATAATAAAAACGTTAAACTTTGCCTAAGACTTTCCAAGATACGTTATTCTGTAGAAACTCATGTACCTATGTATGGTACTACTGTATTGGCTAGATTTTCTCGTAAAAGTGCATGCTTTCTCGCAAAAATATGGCGCTGTGATTTTGTTTCTAGATCTGGTTTTAGGTAAGGTAAAATTCAAAAAGTAGGTACCTGCTGGGCAAAATGGACACCGTATCCACTAACAAAGACAAAGAAAATGATGATAATTATGCGTGCTTTTTATGTGTACACATTTTAATAGAAATCAACGAACAGTAAGTCGTTGTTAGGCTGTTATGTAATTCCTGTAAGCAATAGAGTCATGAAAAATGCACAGCTTGCAAGGGAAATATGAAATATATCTGTATGAAAATTGCACCTTTAGCTGATTATTCTTTATTAGCGGGTCCTTTATTTATTAATTATTTTTCCTTGGTAAGTGTTTCACTTTGAGCTATGCTATGAGTCTATCCACTTTACAGTCGTACCATATACATGATATGGTACGACTGTACGAAGCTTGCACGGATCGAGACAAGCTGCTCCGAAATCGGACGAATACGTAAGCAGCTGTTTGTGAAAAAGTATACAGATATCTATCATCTATGTACAACAGTAAATAGCTGTACGCGTAAAATTTGTGTGTAAAGTGTCTTAAATATGAATATGTATTGTAAGATAATAAAAATATTTTGAACAAAATTAACTTCTCATTTATTCAATAAAAGAAAAAAAAATGTTTTCTTATCGGTCACCACGCTCAAAAAGTGTAACTTGAATTAATATCAAAGAAAAAACTTGAATTAATAACAAAGAAAAAAAGTACTGCATAAATAAAATAAATAATTAATTATATTTGCATCAGTTGATAAAAAATGCTATGCAATAGCTTTACTGCGGCAGTCCCCGAGTGCCACACCAATTTTTGAAGTGAAAACTTCTTTAGCGGCGTTGTACACCTTTTTTGTAATGGGTAAGAAATGTTAAGGTACGTTTACACGCTTGCCAAGCTTTGGCAAACGACAAATAGCCCCAAGCCTCCACAAATCTCGTTTGGCGTTTGAAAGGCGTTTACACGCTTGTGAATGCGTCAGTCTGCAACATACATCCAAGCATGGCGGACACCGAACTTGTGACGGCTATTGCATTTGGTTTAACATACTTTTATTTGAAATGCAAGCAAAGTGAAACAAAAAAAAGGAGAGCTCGACGACATCAATATCTCTTTTTTATTTTTTGTTTGCTTTACTGGCCTTCCGGCTAGTTCAGCAAGACGAATCCATGCATTGACGACCTCCGTGGCCGAGTGGTTTGTACGCCGGGTTTCATGGCTGTCGCCGACTCGAGAGGTCCCGGGTTCGAATCCCGGTAGGGGCAGATGTTTGTGTGATGAATACGAGCATTTGTACTCCAGTCATGGATGTTTAATATGTATTTATATAAATATACTTATATATGTACAGTATATGTATTCTATCCGTTACCCTAGCATCCCATAACACAAGCCTTATAGTGCTTACTTTGGGGCTAGGCTAATTGGTGTGAGTGTCGGAAATATTTATTTATTTATTTATGCATCTGCTTGTTTCTTCTTATCTTTATGATTTGCATCTTTCGGATTCCAGATGCAGGATTCCATCTGGTAATGTTCCAGAAACGAAAGACTCTCCTCATTCGACCAGCCACTCATTTTTTATTTTTTTGTGTAATTAAGCAATTGTGTACTCGCCGCGAGATCACAATAGCTACTAAACGCGGACCAACATGTAAATACGTCGCAAGCGCTTGCCGCAAAAGCCCTTTGATCTGCGTAAAAAAACCGACACTCGACTGGATCGTAAGCAAGCAGCCACAAGCTCACGCAAGCCAAGCCAAACGCCCTTTTTACATGCTTGCGATTGTCGAGGCTTGCCAAGGCTTGGCAAGCGTGTAAACGTACCATTAAACTCGCGTCAGGACACGTGACCTGATCGAAAATTCGTAAGACGGATGGAGAGTAGACATCCGGCGAGGCGTAGGAGAGAAAGTATCCCCCTCTCTTTCTACGGCACGGCGAAAATGTATGCCTGCGCCTGCTGTTTCGTTTAGGCGGCGCAGGGCGCTTGTGCGAATGTTCGTGTGTGTTTATGTCACAGCGTACCACGCGCGTCCATGGATGGTGACAGCTGATGGCTCGACCGTTTGTGTAGTGGCCACACTGCTATGTATTCGTAAAATTCGTGTATATAGTTACTGATAAGCAAAGCAATTCGTGCTAAATTCTTCCCTAACCATTCCAAAATATCAAAAATGCACAACGTTAATATTCTAGTTTTCATTTCTGCCGGCACTCCTGCAACCAGTCGTTTTTTTTTTGTTTAATTAAGAAGCTAAGGCCTGCAAACTAAATTTTCAGGATGGTTCATCTTTCTACATACCATAAAATAATTTCACACACTTCAATTTTAATTTTCCTAGAGTAAATTAGACTCATTTATTTGATGTACATACAATGTATGAAATTCATGTACAAGACTGAAATCTGATTAAATAAATTGTGATAAAATATCAATACAAAATATCAATACAAAACTTTGACGTTTGACAGATGGCTGGGTTGGATTGCTATATAAAAATCTACCTCGTTTATACCTCGTTTAGACTATGCCCATGCCGCTGCCCCTCGCGTTGCCGGCAATAATTCCCTTAATTTTGCTGCGGCATGATTTAGAGAAGTATGTGTTTACATACTACCCTACCTCTCACTTCGCTTCAGAGTTTCGGCAATGGCAGACGTCGAAGTAATAATAGCATCCGCGCTGTGTCTTTTTGCAATCCATAATTATGTTCGAAATTTAAATAATTAATAATTTTAATATAAATAAATTAATAAATATTAATTATTTATAATTTTTAATTTGACATCTTTCTCCACCAAGCGCGTGGCGCGATCTAAGCGACGCGTCGCGACGCGCAGAGTGTGAACACACATTGCCACTCGCGCTGCCGGTCCTTTGACTTCCGCACAAAAACCGCTCTTTTGGGGAGCGCCGGGCAGCGCGAGTGGCAATGGCAGTGGCATGACGAGTATCGTGTTTACATACTCGTCATGCCCACTTCCCTCCTTACTCGCGCTGCATGTAAACGAGGTATTAGTATTAAGGGAATTATTGCCGGCAACGCGAGGGGCAGCGGCATGGGCATAGTCTAAACGAGGTACTAATGTTAGTTCCGTTTCTCTCTGTTCTTTCTTCTCGACTTCTACCACATAGTCGAAACATTTTCATTTCACGATTGTATTGAACCTCTTATATATATTATGTTTGCTGTTTGTTTGCTACTTCTTCACGTCTGTTTATTATATAAGCGTCTAAACGGCTGGAGCGATTTTAATAAAATTTGGTATGGATTTAACTGACACCCTAGATTAACACATAGGCTACGTTTTACTGCGTAAAAATATCACTAATAAACCGCGGGTAACACCGCGGGACACAGCTTGTATGTATTAATGTCAACACAGCTTTTTAGAACTAAGAGTCTCTGAGTTAAGCGCCCAGACGGAAGAACGGACACAGCAAAGGTATACTTGTTCCCTGTTTTCTCAGAACCCTAAAAACTAAAGTCTTATTACCAGAGAGTTCAATAGCCCGACACCAATCACGATTCACAAATCAGTTCTTGTATCAACTCAATGTTGTTTTAAATATCGTAAATTTAAATAACTATCGTATCTTCATTGCTCTCCGCAATTATGTTTTATTCATAGTTTCGAATGTTGATCTTGAGTACCTTCCAACTATTATATTTGAAACCTATCGTGTTAATGTTGTTAGTTGCTAGTTGAACTAACGGAACCGAGCTATTGTCGCTCTTCTGGTTTAGATATCACATTCGTATTATTTGTAAAGTTTCATGTATGTATTGTATAAAGTAAAAGTTTCATTTCAGTCATTTAGCCACGGTTCCCAACTTAGGGGTTTTGCCCCCAGATTTAGGGGCTAGAAGTGTTAAAACGGACTTTTTTAGGAGCTGGAATTTGTTGGGGGTTCTTTTAGGGGCTTTTTTCAAAACTTGCAATTAAATCGAAAAACACGCTTTCGGTTTTGTGCGTAGAGTGGAACGTACAACGATATGAAACGACTGAACTGACTGTGTGGCTGGTTGTTTCCTAAGGCTATATGGACTAAAGTTAAAAAATAGCTAAATAAGATTAAACAGTCTGTCAGCTCATTTTCGTTTGATTGTCCTTTCGGAAACTGTTTATTCAATAAAATAATTTACTGTAACTAAAGAATTTGGGTGATAAGTAGGTACTTAAAAAAATGTATATATAGGGGATTTTAGGAGAATTTAAAAAATACTTAGGGGATAATTTTGGTAAGGGTTGGTAACACTGCATTTAGCTACATAATAAAAGAGTAGTTAGATATACTACTCTTTTAATTTATACATAAACCACTACATTTATCTCTCGATAGTTCTCTTTACCTACCCCACTCGGGACACGGCTTAAATAACGAAAAAGCACAGTTAAAACTACTAGTAGAAAACTTGGTTTCAAATAAAAAAGGATATTCTTTTATGAATTATATGTCTTAAACAAACGCATACACACGTCAAACTTATTACACCCCTCTTTATGCGTAGGGGGTTGAAAATCTTCTCGGTCATGGTACCTATATACAATCAAGCAGTTTATTGCTAATAAAATGTAATAAGATTTAAATTCCTGTTTTGAAACAGGGTTCAGCGACCCGTAGGTACTGTATGCTTAGCATGAAGCGGGCGTGGCTTACAAAATAGGTATAATAAGAATGTAATTTTTGTCCCAATATAGGGTTCAGCGACCCGTACTGCATGCTTGGCATACAGCCGGCATCGCTGCCGGCTTCACCGCGCGCCTCCGAAGACGAGGGCCGCAAGCACGGCTTCAGGCTCAGCTTTAAGCGACGCGACGGCAGGCAGCAGCGCGACAGCTTGGGCAGGCTGCCAGCGCGCTACATACGAGCCACCAGTGTCAGACCGCACACGCTGTCGCCCAAGTGGAACGAGACTTTCAAATTGTGCGTGGGTTTTCGTTATTATTTTATACTCATGGATTCAGCGACCCGTACTGCATGCTTGGCATACAACCGGCCTTGCTGCCCGCCTTACCGCGCGCCTCCGAGGACGAGAGCCGCAAGTCCGGCTTCAGGCTCAGCTTCTAAGCGCTGCGACGGCAGGCGGCTTGGGCAGGCTGACCGCGCGCTACATACGAGCCATCAGTGTCAGACCGCACACGCTGTCACCCAAGTGGAACGAAACTTTTAAATTGTGCGTGGATTGTCGTTAAGTATATATAATTACAATATACAGATCTATATTAAAAAAATAACATGTTTTGCAACATATTTTTATGGGCATCACAAAATTTCATGACCACGGAAACTATAACAAGAATTATTTACGTAAGAATACAATATTTATAATATCACTAATACAGGCACAGCAAAACTCTTCATCATCATCAGCATCATCAGCCTATTAATGTCCCCACTGCTGAGGCACAGGCCTTCCCTATGGATGGAATAGGGAGATTGGGCCATTACCCACCACGCGGGCCCAGTGCAGATTGGTGAGTGCTAACGACTGCGACATGCAGCCGGGACCAATGGCTTAACATGCCTACGAAAGCACGGAGTAGCTTGAGATAGTAAATTTTAGGTCACCCATCCAATGACCGACCACTGCGAAAGTTGCTTAACTTCAACTTTCCTGTCGTTTCCACAATATATTTAAGGAGAAGTCTTTACTTTCTGTATCAGAAATAAAAAAAAACAATTAATATCAAACTATATTTCTCAAAATACCTAAATCAAACTCAAACTGCGTCTCAGACTCAAAATCAATTCGGTATTCAATGTTTTTTTAAATATTATATTTATATGATAACCGCCGATCATTTCAAGTGCTTACTCTTTATAAAAACGTAACGATATCCAGAAGCGTTGCCGTTGGTACTCGCGGTAGATTTGTGGAGCTAATGATATATTATTGTGGTTTTAAAATAGTTTTTTTAGAATTTGTTTTTCAATGCAAGATTTAGGCTACCATAACTTCATCTATGACACTATTAATGTTTTCTTCTGAGGAATTTTCAATAGGTAAGAAATTTTCTTTAACCGAAGTTGAACGACTATTACTCTTAAACTAACTCTTTACCATTATAATTTTTAATAGTTCATGAAACTAACGATATAAAAATATTTGTCATGATTTTTAAATTAGCATTTTAAAGTTAATATCTGGATCCCTAAATCGAAAAATAATCTTAGTAACTCCTAAGTAATTTTAAAGGACTTATTCGACGCCACACGAAAAAAAAATCATCCCGGTTACATCTAGAGGAGCTACCACAGAACATGGAAAGAGGTTAGAATGGCCTTGTGGGCGGGGCCGGCGCGTCACAGTTATGAGCAAATGCTCAAATGTCGTTTAGTTGCTCGCTAACGCTCAGTGAGAGAGTATTGTGATTACCGCTTAAAATATGCCTTCGTGTGCCGTAATTACTTGCAAAGTAAGGAGTCAATCATCAAATCTACCTAAAGCAGGAATTTCTTTTCATCGGTAAGTATAAAACTTCTTAGTTAGACTGATATTTTAGCAAAAATCGAGAAATATTAATTAAACGATAAATCACATATATATTTCCACAAAAATATTCATTGCTGAAAAAGTTCGCTCAGAATAGCGACATTCAAAACACGTAATGTAAGTACTCTTCGAGCAAGAATGCACGTGTATCACAGAGCGCTGCACGTGGCTCTGCACGCAGTACAAGGACATTGCACCTACTTTAGTGGTGTCTTGCTCTTGCGTCGTACATTTTACATTTTCGATAGATTTTATCGACTGAATTTTAGCACCTAATAATGGAATTTAAAGTAACTTTTAGAAATAAATAAAAGCCGATTTTAAATGTTTATCATAATTAATATTACACACATCAAAAGTGTCTAGGGATCAACATATATTTTTGCAATAACTTTTCTCCTGATTGATATTAATTAAAATTTTCTTTAAGGATTCATCAAATAAAGTGTTTTCGTTTGTCACAGTAACGATAAACCAAGTCACCTTTGCATTAATAAAGAAATTTGCCATTTTCCTAATAAAGGGATTTTTGACATTTGAACCACTAACACAAAAGTTCGAAAAAAAGACTGAAATAACAGTTTTCTCTAAAATTTTATTGGGTAACTTAAACAATTAATAATCCGTATTTCTACCGCGAACACTAACAACACAAGAACATCGGTTTGGCATACTCAAAATGAGTTCATCCAAATCACGCTGTGGAATGGCCGCCCATGTTCGTTGCAACAACAAAAAAAGGTCTTCTTGCGACTGGATACCCTCCATATTTTCGGCAGAGCTCTTCTCTGTAGCATATCCCATGCATGCTCAATCGGGTTCAAGTCTGGCGACTGAGCAGGCCAGGGCAGGACATTGATGTTAGCTGCGGCGAGAGTCTGTCTTACAACTCTTGCGGTGTGCGGTCGTGCATTATCATGCATTAACTGAAATAAGGGACCGATTTGCACTTGTAGAGGAACGATGACGTCTGATACAATCGTCTCAGCATAAATTTGAGCGTTGAGGTTGCCTCTGATCCAAATCAACTCAGTTCTTCCGCCGATCCAAATACCCGCCCATACCATGATGGTTCCACCACTATAAGGATGGACTTCCTGGCAGGATTTTAATCGCTGTTGGCGTCCAGGGGTTCTCCAGTGTCGTATACGTCTTGTATCCGGTCTCATACCAAAACGAGACTCATCAGAAAAGCACACGAAACGCCATTGTTCTTCTGCCCAATTTCTGTGTTCAAGAGCCCATTGATATCGAATCCTACGATTGTGCATTGCTATAGGTGGTACCCGTAGCGGTCTTCGGGAATGAAGGTTCACTTCATGCAAGCGGTTTCTGACTGTTTGGTCGCTAATTAAGTTCCCTGAAGAGTGATGAAGCCTCACGGCTAACATCATGGCGGTTATTGTTGGAGCTCTTCGAGTTAAGATTTGAATGTATCGGTCTTGTCTCCGTGTGGTGCAGCGATACCGTCCTCCATGGCGCTCAGCCACGGTACCAGTGCTTCGGTATCGTGTCCAAAGTCGACTGATAACACTCTGACTTGTATTCAGAGCTAAAGCCACAGTACGTTGCCGGGAACCAGCTTCTATCATTCCCACGGCTCTGAGCATTTCTTCCCTGCTTAAATGACGTCGCCGCTCCATAATAACGTTGGTTTTAATCAGTAGTAGGGAAACAGTAGCACTAATAATGTCTTCAATGCGTTGTATGTTTTTATAGGGAAAATATTGACAGCTGATTTTCATCTTTTACTCGAATTTGATTCACAGTTCCTGATTCAAATTATGAAATGCACCAAAAAGGATCCATATAAATTTATAAAATCATAAATTTATTACAAAGCCACATCTCAATCTCAAGAAATCCGCATAAAAATGCTTGATCCCTAGACACTTTTGATGTGTGTATAAAGGCGTTTGTGTGTATGTATGTTTGTTACTTCTTCATGTCTAAACGGCTGGAGCGATTTCAATAAAATTTGGTATGGAGTTAGCTGACACCCTGGATTAACACATGGGCTACGTTTTACTGCGGGAAATTATCCCTAATAAACCGCAGATCATAGCTAGTACAATATAAATATAAAGCTGAAAATTTTGTTTATAGTCCAGTCAAAATAGACATTTGACTTAGGAATAATTCGCATAGAGCTCAAAATTTGCAGAGACGTTAAATACATCATTATAAATATCAAAAATCACCTTCGATCCTACTTCTGCAAAAAAAAAAATTCAACTAAAACGTACAAAATTATGGTTTTTTCCATTTTTCTTGAAAACGGTAAGTTTTGTCATGAAAGTAGGTAAGACAAAAGTTGTAGACCATACAATTCTCTACAAAAATGGTCTTTTCACTTTTTCTCTCACGACTCACCATTCGTGAGATATCGCGGTTTTGATAATTAGAAAATTCATTTTTTACATAATATGCACACATTTCTGCACCACCTATGAGGTAATGTACTTGGCGGATTTTTTTCAAAGTGGTTTCCCCAGTAGGTATACTCCACGATGTATTGTCATTGTCAGTAGAAAGAGCATATAAATAGCCATCTGAAAACGAAGAGGATGAAGATGAAGATTTTACTGATTTCAGTACACAAGTCATTGCCTACATAGCAGGCATTGTGGTTCATGTCCTAATTTAAAAAATCAAATGCAATATTTGCCATGGAGCCCTAATATCAGATTGAAGTAATTAACATAAATTTATTTCGTTAAAAGATAAAGGTGGCCTGATATATCCGTCCGTAGTGATGTTATAAAAATATGAAAAAGTGCAAAAACTGTAATACGACAACATGCAGATAATTTGAAAATTTCATAAAAGAAATTTTAGTCCCAAAAATATAAAAAAAGTTTATTGGCACTTCATGATGACATATCATTTCATCAAGTCGGTGAATTCCCATTATCTAACCACGCAACAGATTCAATTAAAGTGGTAATTGAAAAATATATAGATATACGTCTATATTTCTTTTGAAAAATAACTTTAAAAAAGAATAAAGGTTCGCCGTTTTCATAAATAAATATTGTTTCAAGGTCAATAAATAACTATCTGTAGTAATGCGTTTTACATTAAATCATTTTCTTTATCCTTACTGACTTTGACAGGATACATAAAATTCCATACAATCAAGTCAAGTCCAACTCGTACTTGGCATATTTAATATCGATAATATTTCATCGACTCGTTGTCAACCACAAATGCTATCTATAATCGGTGTGAATGAATGAACGCTCACAGTCACGGCTGTGAGCGCTGATTCGTTAGGTTGCTTGATGTCGCGTCGTTTGATTGGCTTATTATCTATTAGGTGGAAGTGTAGTGGGGACGAGCCGGCGACATCGGTTCTCATACTGGCAATCGCTTATCACCTTTCTAACCTCTTTCTGTGTTCTGTGGGAGCTACCCTAAAAAATATTTTTTTCTTAATTTTGTTCGACCATTTGTCGCCGTAATTGATATATTATGTACATATCTGCACAAAATTACAGCTCTCGAGTGCTAACAGTTTACAAGCAAAACCGAGGAAGGACAGACGGACATGACGAAACTATAAGGGTTCCTTGTCAGGACTATGAAACCCTAAAAAACGACTTTAGAGTCTGTGCGGAAAGAGAATGGGATTTAGATTGGAGGGCGCTGTAGTGCTTTTCTACCGTATTTCTGAGGTTTTACCCCTTTTAGACATGATTAAATACAAAAAAACGCAAGAAACCACAACAACAAACAAATCCGTATCAATATAAAACTTTGACGTTTTACAGATTGCTGGGTTTGATTGCCAAATAAAAATCTTAATGTTAGTTCCGTTTTTCGCCACGCCCATTCTCTTTCCGCACAGATTCTACCGCTATTGTTCACATTTTTCATAAGTATGATAATACTTTTAGACCAGGGTCGATAATTTTAAAAATGGTGATAAGTGAAAAAAAAATATAGTAGGATGAAACCCATTAGAAAAGGTAGACAATATAACAAAAATGAAAGGAAAAATAAATTACGGGCGATCTGAGGTCGGGAAGGGGGAGGGGGTGAGTTTTTAAGGGTAAAAATGGTTAATCTCGATTTCCAGTAAAACTGCAAGTCCTATGAAAAAAAGTTAAATGGCAAAGTTGTAGGTAATAAAAAGATCTACAACTTTTGTATCGACACTTTTTTCACATAACCTCAAAATTTATGTGAAAAATGCGAATAACCGAGTTTTTGGTTTTTGATTTTTATTTTTTGCAAAATAAATATTTTTTCACGAAATTTGGTGAAAACTTACGTAGTGTATATTTTTTTATACCATCAGAAAGTAGAGATTTCAACAAACAAAAAACACGCCAACTTTTTTAAAAAAAGCAGATATTTTGACGTGAGAATTTTCGATTGAAAATAAGGGTGCTTTTTCGATATTAAGTCAAAATAAGGTGAAAAAATGAATATTTTAAATCAAAAAAAATACTGTATGTTTGAGACATACAAAGGTAAGTTTTCACCAAATTTCGTGAAAAAAATTTTTTTTTGCAAAAAATAAAAATCAAAAACCAAAAACTCGCTTATTCGCATTTTTCACATAAATTTTGAGGTTATGTGAAAAAAGTGTCGATACAAAAGTTGTAGATCTTTTTATTACCTACAACTTTGCCGTTTAACTTTTTTTCATAGGACTTGCAGTTTTACCGGAAATCCAGATTAACCATTTTTTACCCTTAAAAACTCACCCCTCCCCCTTCCCGACCTCAGATTGCCCGTAATTTATTTTTCCTTTCATTTTTGTTATATTTTCTACCTTTTGTAATGGGTTTCATCCTACTATAATTTTTTTTGGTCACAAAAATTATCGACCCTGGTCGATTTGTAGTAAGTTAAGATAAAACGTGAGTATCGTGAAACACTCAGTTGGAACGAAGTTAAAAATAAAGTATAAGTACACAACTACACATAATACGGTCATTCCCAGCTTACCTGATTTTTGAGGGTCAATACAAATATATACAAGTCTGTAATATTTCGGGGTTGACTATTTTTTCTGATTTTCTGGATTAATTCTTGCAATTATTTAATAAGAAATGTAATTGTATATAATGTAATATACACTAATTTTGGAAAAACATCATTAATTTTTTCTAATATAATTTGTTCTCCTAATTTCTATTAGCTGTCCAATAACCAGAATCACACTTTCTACCTTTAATAGTTCTAAAACAAGCTATAATTTTACATTACTTACTGTTTATATATTTTGAAAGAAGATTAATTATATTTTACTTTTAAAAAATATCATCAGTTTAACAAGTTTATTTATTTAGATCAGTGGTTCTCAAACTTTTTAAATGACGGAACCCTTTTGGGAAGCAAAATACTTGATGGAACCCTACAATAAAACAATTATTTTTATAAGTGTATTCTATATTAATCAGCATAATAAAAGTACAATGTATCCGTTACTAATTATTATTTACTTCACCACTTGGTAAGGACAATAATAGAAAACATTAAAAAAGAAAAAATCTAACTAGTGGGAGGTATGAAACTGTTTTTTATTTTTCATCAATTGCTTGATATCAGGTTTGATGGAAGAAAGTTGGAGTCTCATATCAGCTTCGGCGTCCAGTCTATTGCGATATTTTGTTTTCGTGGCTGCGTAGGTAGAGAATCCTGTTTCGCACAAATATGTAGTTGGGAACGGGAGAAGAATATCCAGAGCCATTTGGCCAAGCATTGCATATTCATCTTGGATTCTGCACCAAAAATCATTAAGAGGCGTCGTTTTGAACAATGACTCCATACTTGTGTCTGATGACATTTCTAAAAGAGATTCATATATCTCATTTGACATGTTTTCAGGCTTTTCCAAGTTGGGTAAAAAAGGATTATGAATCCAGGAGTTCACTTTAATTTTTGTATTGTGTTCTTCGGGAAAATACTTTTCAAAAGATGCGCGCATCGAACTGAGATATTGGACCAATTCTTCAAACACATTATCTTCAAACATTTCTGAGTCGTTTTCGCTAACAAACTCAGTGAGTAACGTAAAACTTTCTATTTCTTTCTTACCAATGCAAATGATCCAAAAATCTAATTTTCTTTTAAAAGTAGTTATTTTATTATAGGCCTGAAACACTGTTGTCTGTTTACCTTGCAATGATAAATTTAATTCGTTAAGTTTTTGAAAGATATCCGCCATAAAAGACAATCGGAACAACCAAGTTTTATCATACAAACGGTCCTTCAAATTAAAAGAAGTATCTGCTGAAAGAAACATTTGTAACTCGGCTCTAAGTTCAAATAGCCTTGTTAAAGTTTTTCCCCGAGACAGCCATCGCACTTCTGTATGGAGCAGCAGTGTTTTATGTTTGCTGCCATAATCTTCACACAATAATGAGAACAATCGGGATTGTAGTGGTCGTGATTTGATAAAATTAATTATTTTTACCGCTTCATCCATAACTAATTTTAGATTAGACGGCATTTGCTTCATCGCAAGTGCTTGTCTATGCAGAATACAATGACTGGAACTACAATTAGGCGCTTTATTTTTCATTCGTGACACTGCTCCTGCTGTTTTACCTGTCATCGCCTTGGCCCCATCTGTACAAATGTCAATGCAATTGTTCCAACTGAGATTATGTTCTTCAAAAAATATATTTATTTTATTAAAAATTTCTTCCCCGGTAGTGTTTGTAAGCAGCGATGAACACATAAGCATGTCTTCTTCAAAAGAACTTTTATATGGATATCTCACAATAACCAGCAGGATAGCCAAACCAGCGACATCAGTCGACTCGTCCATTTGCAAAGCGAATCGTGTATTTTGTAGACGTGTAACTAGTTCTTGTTTGACGTAGCTTGCCAGATCATGGATTCGTCGTGAAACAGTATCGTTTGATAGCGGAACAGTAGAAAGATGCTTTGCAGATTTTTCATCAAGCATACATTTTGTTATGTCTAATACACATGGTTTTATTAATTTCTCAGCGATAGTGTGCGCTTCACCTGCTTGTGCAATGCGATAGCTAACTAAGTATGATGCCTCCGTGGCCTTTTCGTTGGTAGTTTGTGTTACATGCATCATATTTTTTTGACTTTCTAATAACTGATCTTTTTTGCGAACAAAAAATTCTTTATTCTTGTCTTTAGTCTCGGGGTGTACGGTTTCTAAATGTCGACGCAATTTGGCAGGTGCCATGGAACTATTAGGAAGCAGTTTACTACAGAGCATGCAGAGAGGTGAGCCGTTGGAATCAACAAATCCGAAACTGATATAAGATTCATCATACTTCCTTTTTTTCGTCTTTGAAACCGTCGAGCTTGACGTCGTGGCACTCGTGGCATCATCTTCTGGATCGGTGATTGCTAAATTCTCCGCGCGCATTGCTTTTGAACATTCAGCGTCATTAGAAGATGTTGTTGGAACACGTTTAACACCTTTAAGCCAACGTTCCATTCTTCTTTATTTATAATGTTACAAGTCAGGATAGTGGGGTTTAAATAATGCACAATCGTTACTGCGTATAAGAGACTAAATTTAGAACCTACAGGGAAGAAATGTATAAAACTGAGACAACAGAATACAGCAGGCAGTAAAACAATGAACACCAGTTTCTCGCTAGCGAGCTTGTAAGTAGGTAGTAACTTATCGCTCCGAACGCTAATCATCAACTGACGACGCCAACGCGCGATCGCCGCTTTTATACTTAGTCCTAGACTCGATCTCAAATATTCTCGAAAATACTCGAGTCGGCACCTTTGATAAACAAAAAGCAAAAATAAAAACAGAAATTTAAAAATAGCGTTGTAAACAATATCGACTTTATCCTTTGAAGTTAGAGACGAAAGTCGCTAGTTGACAACTATAGCGTCTAATTCAGAGGCGGCTTTTATCAAAGAGACTGAGCGCTTACAAGTATACCTACCCGCTCGTTTTAAGTTTGCCGCTGGCGATAGGTATGAGTGTATGACGTTCGAAATTTTTTATTTAATTGTAACAATAAAAATTGTGTACGTTAGATATTTGGGTAAAACTATGACACATTATAAGTTTTGTTGTCACGTGGGGGAGGGTACGCGCATTCCACAGACCGGCAAACTTAGAGCGAACGCGTTGTACAAGTATAAAATTGTTGAGACCAAACTTATGAGATATTGTACCAGCTAATGTAACACAAGCTTATACAAATACAAATAAATAAATAAATAACATTCATAGCGTTTTGTCTCCGCGCGGCCGCGGAGTCCGCACAGCCGCGGAGCGACCAGAGAGAGGTGTTTTGATTTTTTTATTTCTAAATTCTTGCGGAACCCCGACAGAGGTATCACGGAACCCTAGGGTTCCGCGGAACACACTTAGAGTATAGCTGATTTAGATAATTTACTTGTCCTTTCATTTTTCCCGATTCTGTCACTGTTTAAAGAAATTATAAAGATTTCATTACCTGAGTAATATACCTATTCATGTCGCTTAATATTAGAAAAATGTCAGTAGTGATGCGTCAGGAACTCACCCTATAATCATTATTCATTATTATTTACCTATTTTTTATAATTAAATATTAACCTCGTGTTCCTCATTTCCGTCACTTAATTCCGTCACGCTAAAACGTGGACAAAAATATAAAATGCTTAAAAACTATTTTATTATGTTGCAATATACATTGGTAGTGAATGAATCGATTATCACTGACTGAGCTGATTGTATGATCAAAGTACCGAGGATTTTTTTTTTGTTATTTCACACAATTGGTTAGTTTTTCTTTTTGCCGGTCAAATTAGAGAGAAAAAATATGAGCAAAGGTATATAAATTCACATCAGGTTGGAAGTGGGTAAAGTTGTTTAAAACATAATTTAAAAAAATATTATGAAATTCTCCATTGTTCCGGTACTTGGAAAAATATTTATTCGATTCGATTCGAAAAAAATCTACTCGGTATAGGCGTTGCACAGGATTCGAAACTGAACCTTCCGCTATCCGCCCGGATAACGTAGGACTATATTATTCAATTATTTGATAATGACTTTATAACGGGATTTCCTAATAAGATTTTTTTATTAATAAATATTTGTGCAAAAAGAAACTAATTTATAAATTATTACAAACCAGTGATTTTCCTACTACCCTCATTTCCTAAAAGACACAAATGAATGGATAAAACCTTCATTAATATTAATGAAAGCTTATCTTTCTATAAACGTGAACCAATAATAAATTCTTACGTCGAGAACAATGCGACGCGACGATTATGATTGCGTCGAAACCTGTAACCATCTCAGGGGAAATTTAGACGGTTGTTGTATCATCCGGCACTAGAAAAAGCTCCAATATAACGAGATGAAAAAGCGAAAAAGAAAATACTAATAGATCCGGGCAGAATATTTATCTGACCGTAAATCAAGTAATGGTTGTTCGACTACGACATGACATGGCATTTGGTGCTCTTTGTTTTGCTCGTATTGAGAGTTCAAGGGCTAATTAACTGAGTTTTTTAGAACATTAATGGTCGTAGCAGACATATTAACTCTGAAAAGGATCGTCACCGTTTCAACTCGAGCCGTGCAGTACCTATTAATTTGTATTAATCTCCGTACGGCAATGCACACTAGTCAAAATCGTAACGTAATCGCTTCTCCTCGGGACAGGCGATTACCTTACTATTATAGGCGATTAGTGTGCAGTGACGAGTTGAGAATAGGTACTGAACGGGACTAGTTGATACGCGGTGATGGTGACGATTCCGATTAGTGTGGGTTGCAGTACGGAGTTTTATACAAAGAATGTGCTGACCGGCTCTAGTCTACTTCATACGCAGAGATGATCCCTTTCCGAGTTGATATGTCTGCTATGACCTGAAAGAATCTTCAATAGGATTATTTTCATCTCAATGTAAGCATCGTTAGTGATCTACTTTTTTCTACAAACGAGATCTTTGACTTATTTTTTCGGCGGATAAATGTCCTTTGCTTATGTACCTTGTTTCTCGCATTTAGCTTTCAATTCCATTGAGATTTGACTTGAATTCAAAATGAACGAAATAAGGGACTTAATTCCTTCAACATTTCTCTTCTCAATAAGTTGACAGCAGATTTTAGAGCTATTTTTACCGATGTACGAATCAAGGTAACGCAAGTGTTTGATTAAATTGTTCAAAACCAATATATAATTTGTTAGACGTTACTTATTGTTTGCCGTCTTCGCCTTTGGTAAGTTTTTTTTTTAACAAAATGAAGTGGGTACTGTGTATTTACACTAATCTTAAAAAAGAAAATTATTTATAAACATTAAAGCGGTAAATTAATTGAAGTTTTTCTACAGTATATTTCAATTCATGTCTGTGTAAGTCAATGCTGGATATGGCAATACTGAATTATTGAAATATTCACCAAAAAACTTATTTATTTGCGAAAAAATAATTTTCCGCGTGTGGATGTTGTATTGACGCAAACTTTAGTTGTATGCCGTCTGTGAGAATAAGATCTTGTATTTCAAAAAGCAAACAATGGACAACAAAGCAACGCGGCTTTACCAACTCTATAACAGTCATAGGTTGCGGGGAAATCGGCTTTATAACAACTCACCTGTGGCACAACCCTCCTTTGTAATACATAACTAATATAGTGTATGTATAGAATAAGATCCCAAGACTGCCAGACCTTACTTATTTTCTTATGAACAAAATATGGATAATCGAGTAGTATTAGTGTGTACAATGAAGGTATACGTACTCATTAACTTGTGCTTTGAGCCAATTTTCAGGTATCAGGTGGGACAGGGACGTAAAATCTGACTCATTTTACTTACAGTCTGGGGACTGATTCTTACGAATGTTGTAGAGAATATTGTAAACAATTTAAAATTAATGCTGCCTGCGACACATTCTGTCCGCAATATTAATTGCCAGACACTTTAAATGTCGAAAGCTAAAAACACGAACTTACAGTCTGAGACCTGATATTTATCTATGATATTTAAGGGTGCATTATTATATTTTCTAAGCTGCCAGACCAATCATGTGGGCCAAAATTTCCTAAGCTTATTTAAACATAACAGTACATAAATAGAAGCACACATTTTATTTTAGTCTCGAAATCGTCGTGAGTTAAGAGATCGGAAAAGATCTTGTTTCTTATTTTCATTGTGATTTATCTTCGGTCTATTAAAGCCTATACTGCTGTGGCGCATGCCTTACTTATGCAGACTATTATAAATTATTTATTTACGAGGACACGGTAAATATCCAGTTTTTTTATTGATACAATTTGCCATTTGAACTACATAAATGTCAAACTTTGTAGTTAAGTTTTAGAAAACACAATCAAATTATTATTGGTAATTAAAACGTTAAATAATATAACAATTATTAAAAATTTAAATAATATAATAATAGATAAATTTTACTTTAAACTGACCAAAGGTTGGTGGTATGTTAGGTATTTATTTAAAAAATAACAGTACTACAATATGTTTTTATCGAATATATTTCAAATCTTTGATATTATACTAAGCCTTGTATTAGCAATGACAATTCATGGGACATAAACGGCCCATTTTTTGGAGAGCAAAATCTGATTTCAATTACTGTTGATATTGTCAAACATTGCAAATTTATTTTTTTATTGGTGCTAAATACAATTTTATTGGTGCTACATTTATAAGTATAAATATTGATAAATATTATAGGACTGAAATGCAACTCAATGTCTGTTTATGTAAAACAGTTTTATTATTCAATATTTACACAATACTAGCAACCGAACACCACTTCGTCCGCGATAAATTCAGATTTTTATGAATCTCACAGAAATCCAACATTTTTCCGGAATAAAAAGTATCCTATGTGTCATTTCAGGTCATAAACTACATGCGCACCAACTTTCACCCAAATCCGTTTAGCATTTTTTAACGTGATTGAGTAAAAGTAACAGTAAGATTTCAGATATATAAATCCAGCAGTTAAATGCTTAAAAATATAAATATATTAAACTGTATTTGTATGAGCACAGAGTAGCCCATACATAATACTGTGATACACAGCTTCAGATACTATAACACAATAACATAATTATAACAATACAACAAAACAAAAAACTCACATGCCCTCCATACAGCTTCGGTCTTCAAGCTCCCTGATATCCTCCGGGGAGGCCTGGCCTGACCTGGCCGGCGCTGGCTATCTGAGTCCTGAGGGAAAATGCTTGTGGTTTGATTGGGAATAGGAGAGGATGACACAAACAAAAACAAATAGTCTTTCGATGTCACTGTCTTCTAAGCAAAAGTTCTTAACAATTAAACAAACATTTCTTAATGTACACACAATAATAGTAATAATAATAATGGGCTGGTTTTTACCGAGCGAATTCCCGTTCGAACTCCCTTTTTTTATAATTACAAGGGTTTAACAATACTTAAACTTAATCTAGTACATCCAACAACATCACACGATGCTTTTTTTTGTCTGAGGCTGTTTCCGTTTTACACAGACTTATGACTAACACTCCTCCTGCCCCCCCCCCCCCATTGGTGACGCCGTTGGACATATTTAATATTAGTGGGACGGAACTTTCTGAGGGAGCTATCATACAACGAGACGGCCAGTTTAGGACAATTTCTAACGATAACGCTTTCTTTCGCGTCTTTAATTTATATTTTGGCAAGGTGCACTGGGGTGCACGCATGTCATGGTTAAATATAATTGGAAATTTATTTTTAGTCCGTAAGAGGACCATCCTAGCAAACCCTTTCCGTTGAAGGCAACTTTGTGAGTCTGTGAAAATTATAGTTTCATTGAGATTATGCGATTCAGCAAATAAGATTGCTTCCAAAAGTGTAACCGCTTCCCCTGTGAATATAGAGGCATAATCTGGAACTATAAATCTAAAAACAACACTGTAAGCGGGAATCCACGCAAGTAATCCCACGAGATCATTTCCATGCAATTTAGAGGCATCTGTATATATTTACAGCCGTCGTCGGAAGTGTGTAGCTAACTTCTGAGCCAAAGTACGAACATTATATAGCGAGTCCTTCTCAATTCCAAAATCTAGGAGAACATTAGGTTTATAGGTAAGAGATTCAAAGTCTTTTTCAAACAGAGGGTGTAGCAATACCCCATTGCTCAAAAAGCAGCGAAAGTTAATTGAATTCTTTAATTATTTAGCTTAAAAAATAAAAATATAACTACAATAGTAACAATTTCACATCATAAAACTATAAAATACACTAACTATAAACAAATAAGTCTCTATCTAATTACATAATTACTATATATAAGTAAAATATAAATACTAGAACAATAAAACTAAAAACCTTAAAACATAAAATTAATAACTAAAATATATTATTGAAAGGAGTCCCTTTAGGCAAGGAACCGAAGATACTGGCAGCGTTACCTCTTTGAATGGCTAGACTAATTCTTTGTCCGAGGTATCTGCCAGCTCTTCGGTCTCCTGTGACGTCGACTAAACTAAACTAATTGAATTTATATCTACTTTCTTTAAAAGGGGGTGATTTGTAAGTTGTTTGGTTTTGAGAAAGAACCGATCACTGAGGAATTGTCTGCGGAGATATAGAGGTGATTCTATGTACGCGATCTGGAGACTGATAACTGGGGACGCTTTCATAACTCCTAAAAGGCAAAAATAATTCATAGGCACTTCCACTGAATCTTTGTTATTTTGCAAGCGGCATTTTGTTGCATGGGTCGAAGAGAAAAGTACCATAGCCGAAATGGCTGCGAAACAGGGCATTGTAAATTAGCTTTTGTGTGAATGGGTGAGCACCCCACCACACGCAGGCAACAGCCCTAAAGACATTTAACCCCTTTTTCACATTTACTGAAACTTGCGATATTCCCGATAGTTTAGAGTTCAGGACCACTCCCAAAACCTATACCTGTACTATTGTACAGACGGGATATTGCGCCTCTTTGTAAAAACAACGCCGCAACAATTAGGGACATAATTAGGGAGGAAAATCCATGACATCTTATTTCTATTAACCTATCCCAGATCGCGTTGACAATGAAAAGGGCTAACTCCTTGGAGACTCTTAGTTGATGCAACATGTGCCTAAGAACTAGAAGTAGCCGTACGCCCACTAGGTATTGTTTTTTCCGATGTGCTATTCGAATGTCAGTTTTCAGAATGCTTAGACTATCTTTAGTGCTAAAATATTTCCTGAATCCATACTGTGACCTAGCTAGCTAGGTCAACGGTGCCTAGGCACCCTTGGCTCTCTAGGAACCACTACAGGCGATTTCTTTTCATGTGCTCCATAATTCTGAAAAAGGTGAAGATAATGCTATTGGTCTATAGGAGTTGTAGTCTAATAGGTCTTTACCAGGTTTAAGTAAGGGTATGTTTACTTGTCTTCTCAATCCTTTTGGAGAGACCAGCATTGTAGAAAGAATTAACTAAAGCTTACTTTTTTCTGAGGTTTTAACTTGAAACGAATAGGGAATTCGATCTAGGCCTGGGAATGTATCTGAAAGCGCCCCTAGCGCCATATTGAGCTTCTGTATAGAGAAATCTCCATCCAAATTACCACTGGCCGGAACCTGTCCATGATTGTTCAATGGGAGGCAATCAATGTTTGGCACAGATGGGGGAACTAACTTGTCAATGAATGCATTGATCCATTTAGAAGCATCATTTGAGGAGATATCTTTTAATATCATTGAACTGCGAAATCTTTGCATTTGTTTCTACACCAGCGAAGGAGGCGTGTGGTGCTTGCTTGCGCATGCTTTCACAGAATTTTGTCCAGCGATGTTTTTTTTGTCCTAGATTTTTTTAGTATTGGCTGCTATCTCTTGATACCGTTTGAAATTTTCTTTAGTCATTTAGGAGTAATTACTTTTTCTGAGAATTCTAGAAATTCTAGAAATATACTTTTTCTGCATTCCTTCTCCTCTGAATCAAGTCAGTGCATTCTGCATCCCACCATGGAGGGGGTGTTTTCCTACACCCAGTTTATTTCGGGGGGATATTGGCATGCGCCGAATTTAATAGGTACTCTGAAGATACATCGTATACTGACAGACAACTGCCCTCTCTTATGACTAGTTGTTAGACAAATCATTGTTTTTATCTAGCTCTGAAGAAAAGGCTGCCCAGTCAGCTTTTACCAGTTTAAATTTTAAGACAGGAGTTGCGGTGTGAGTTGTTAATGTATTATTCGGTAAAGATATTTGAATAAGTAATAGTAAATAGTGGTAAAAGAGTTATGATTGCTACCAAATGTACTAACCATACATTCCAAGTAAAAAGTGTGTATATTTGGGGAGAGCAAATTGATAGATTAACCACGCTACCTTGATTTTGGAATGGGGTGCATCGCCTCGTTGCCTGCCACTATTATAACGCATAGATCTAAATCGTCTAGAAGCTGTATTACCAAATTAGCAAAGACATTTGATTGAAAGGAGCCACATGATCCATAGTGGGCATTAAAATCCCCCATGACCGGCACAGGGAGAGCATTGCAGAGATGATTATCTGGAGCTCTTGAAGAGTTGGAACGCTAGAATGGGAAATACATACCGATAGAAATGAAATGTTATTAATTCTTGCAGCTACTATATTAATTTTATTCTTGTTACGGGGTAGGCGATGAATTTTAGTAAAAGAAGAGTGCTCTTCAAAGAAAGAGCGCATCCAGCATATCCATAATTACTGTCCTCCTGGAGACATCGGGACCTAGGCAGGTTAAATGAAACATCCCTGGAAAACCATGTCTCCGAGATGGCAAAGACAAGGGGAAAATATTTGTTTATGAAATATAGAATTTCATATTTTTTTACAACAGAGACTGTTACAGTTCAACTGGATGATGTTTAATGGAGCCACTTTTAGATATTATTTGTAGAAGAGGATATATTTTAATAATTTACCATTAGGTACATCGCTAAATCTAGATAGGATATTAACAACAAGTAACCATAGAAGGTCAAGGCAGTCATTGTTGGGGGCTACTTTAGTGTTAGTTTCCGGATAACCAACGGCACATCCGATTTGAAGGGTAGATGGGCACTCCCTGTCTTGGTGTGCATGTTTGTTATATCCTTTTTCTAAAGTAGTTACTTGACGGGGTGCCAGATAGATGGGTTACCTGTATAATGGTTTTATTCTGGAGGAGGAGGAGGAGGGCAAGGAATGTGGTGCATGTTTTGTAAAAGATGAGGTGGGAGTTGGTACCTTAAATATACTGAAATAAAGTCTATTGGTGCTAGGAAATAGCATCGACGCTTCCTGAAAGGAGATTGTCCTGAGTCATTTTGAGTTTAATAGTCTTTTGTCGAGAGTGCTCTGGGCACTCTTTGTAGGTGTTGTAGACGCGAAGTGATTGTTGGAGCAAAACAGGCATGTGGCACTTCCCTTTGTCACAGCACGGGTCTCACCTATATGGGCCTGGGCACATCTTTAACATCTAGGTTTTAAGCGGCGTTGTGTTTTGATGTGCCCAAAGCGGCAGCAGTTGTTGCATTGGATAGTTGGCAAATGGCAGGTAATCTACAGGAACAAAAGTACAGAAAGAGAAGATTCGGTCAGGTAGGTTTTGACCTGTAAAGATTAGCACAACTGATTAAGGATACTTGGCCAGCAGAAAGTTGTTTTCTATTTAGATTCCTAGCCTTGAACACCATACCACAGTAGTCCGGGATAACCATTGAGTCTACTAATTCCTCCATTGATTAGTCTGTTGGAATGCCTCTTATAAACCCCATGCGTGTCAAGTTATAAGAAGGAATCACTGCCTTAAAATATTAAAATAATATGCAAGTACTTGATTGGTTACATCGTTAGCATCTTTACTAGTTGTGAATTCTATTGTGATGTGATTGCGGCCAACTTTTTTAAGTTCGCCCTCAGCTATGTTATTTATCCTATTTTTCTTAAAAAAAATCGAAAAAGTAGAGGTCTTATGAAAGTTCCACTTCAACACGAAGGTTTTGTTTCGATCCTTCAGACATGGATAATATATGGCCCATTATCATGTTCCGAGTAAGATTTTAGGTCTTCTAATAACAAAGGGTGGGTATATGACACTTGAATTATTGACGACGGCGCTGTCAACTGTGATTTGTAGGATTCAATTTTTTGAGCAGGTTCTATCTCACTATCAGGCTCCATGCGGCGTTTAGACCTCGATTGACTGGGAAAGTTCCATTGGAGTTCACCAACTTGTATTACTTATCACCATAAGTCCCTATCCGGCTGGCTCGGGGGAGTCGGGGGAGTCCTTTCCGTCGTCTATATAAGTATGTAGACTATGCAAGGTAGGATAATAAGTTGTATTTTTCTAGTAAACTTTTCTTTAGATTTAAACATCTAGCAGTTAAATGCTTAAAAAATAAATAAAATCATAATAATAAGTTGTTAATTTACCAATTAACCGAACAAATAGACAATCACATAACTGCTAAGATAATTAAGCTAAGAGTTTCTATTTAAATCACGGCTTAGAGTAACCGAAACCCGAACAAACAAAGAACAAAGTGACATTCACACGGCTACGTTCCAAACCTACGCTCTGAGTGCGATGCGTTCGGGAAAGTCTAACGTGCGTAAACAATATTGCAAAATAAATAATGCAGATGGACCTATCGGCCTAATATTCCTTGCGAAGCACGGAGAGACAATACATTTTAGTCAAAAGTTAATTTTTAACGATCCCAAAACGAACACCCAACCACTAGATATTGAATTGAGCTTCTCGTAATTGACTGAGCCTGCTAAAAAATTTAGTACACTGTTTTCGAAGTTCATATGTATGTACCAAGTATGTATTGCGTTTTTAAATAAACCATTCTAAGTTATGATGTTTCTTTCCTAGCAGTGATATTGACGACATATCATCTGACGTGCTTCACTTGGACATTTGGGACCACGATGACGAAAGTTCTGTACTGGACGCGGTATCTCGTCTTAACGAGGTGCGCGGCGTCAGAGGACTTGGACGTTTCTTCAAGCAAGTTTGCCAGAGTGCCAGACAAGGAAGCCAGGATGACTTTCTTGGTAAGTGAGTTATTTTTTTAAATAAGCTTTGAAAATTATTTGAATTTAAAGTGGTATCCCGTAGTAACTGTGTGGTGTATCAGGATTTGGAGGTTTCGACGAACAAGTTCTAATGAGCTTTCCGCAAGAATAAGAGAGCCAAGATATTTTCCTTGGTGAACAAATGATTGCTTAACTCGCCTTTAATTTAAAGTTATTATTTATGCGCTGAATTTGGTGTCCCACCTAAAAGAGAGCGGTATGGGAGCAGCACTTTGATGGCACTTGGATTTTTAAGCAAGTTTACTTCGGCTCACTTGCATCAATTTAAATTAAGACTTAATTAATCGTGTATAAGAAAAACCATTCCATCTTAGTCAATTGTTTAAAGTCAAAAACAGATAGAATAAAGAATAGAAATAAGCTTGCATTGCCACCCTACAGGTTAATTACTCATACTATTTTTGAGTTACTCATAAATTAGTTTAAAAGCCACAATAAAAGTTGTATACTTATGAAAGGCTATTATATTATTAAATAATATTTGAATGACGAAATGACATGTTTGTAACTGCACCTTTGTTTTTATAATTCTTTGCAGTGTCGTACAGATAAATTACCTTAATTCTAAGTGGATATTTTGCAGTTTGGTTTGAGCGGTTATGGGTAGTCATGCTCTCTTAAAAATCTCTTCGGCGGTGTCGTGTGGGGCGGATCGTTTAGTTCCCTAAAATATAGTTTCATAAGCGATGGCTGGTTCATGCTTCATGCTCGTGAACAGGTGCTCTTGCTACATTGGGTGCTATTAATCGTAGTATTAAACTTTAATGGTACATTTTTTTATGCCTAAACAGTAGGACACAGTATTCCTAAAATATGATAAATTAGCTTTTTATTTTATATTTTTTTTATCATTTACATTAATATAATACAGGGAGAAAAAACAACTCTTGCTGAGTTTCTTGCCGGTTCTACTCATTACAAGGTCTCCCGCCGTGGACTTGCGAACCGATGGCGTGGTTTTTCGACATTTACAAGTGCTTGTAACAGCCTAGACTGAATAAACGATATTGAATTGACTTTAATCGAATTGAATTATGGCTAAACAGGATTAGCTATTAAAGAATTGAGAACTTTTAGTGGGTCTTAAGGCTTATTTACGCCGAGACCACAACATGTGACAGTGTCGCATGCTACATATTGTGGCATGTGTCATCTGGTGGCATGCTTCAAATAAAAACATCTTGCGGCACTTGCAATATGCGGCAGTCTATTTTACGCCGAAGCAACATCGTAACCACATCATTTCAGAGAACTATGGTAAAAATAATAAATTATTGTATCCTCAAAGAAGTCTTGATAGTATTCGTTACGCTACACCATTACTAATAATTTAATTCTCACTTATAAAACAAAATATAAACATAACCTACAAACTAGGCTACGTTCCAAACCGCTCCAAGCGTAACAAATGCCTTTGACATAAATTACATAGGTATATTTAATGTCAAAATATAAACGTCAGGGTAAAAGTGGCATCCCAGGCGCAACAAGCGGCGATTCATAACTGGACCCCGCAGTTACGCCTGGAGGGTGAGGGGTAGATCGGGGAGTTGGTTTACCTGGTAGGTACGGGAGCTGGTCGGCTGGCTATCCGCTCGGACTGCGGTCCGTGAGACTAGCCAGGTGACGCTGTGAACGGAGAAGCCCAGGATCGGCTAAAGCGGGTGCTGACCGGGCTGCTGTTCGGCGGCGGGGTGGTTTGGCGTATGCCACGCTTGCGTGAATGCACGCCAAAGTATACCCGCACCGACTAGCGGCCCTCGGGCGGCTCGCCGCTTGCCGAATGCACCACGCAATTACCTGCGTCGCGAGGGTTTGTTAACAGCAAACCAACGTGGCGGTGGTCATTGTCGTGGATATCCCGTCCCAGTAATGATTAGTTTGCAAAAGGAATTTCATGTTTCATAGCAAATTCTCTGACCACACATTTTACATAATCCATAATCCTGTTTATGATATCATTAATGGCAGTGGTGCAAATTAAAACGAATGAAATGTAGATATTAGGTTAATCCATAAAGCTCTTTAATATCAACAGACGTAGTGCTTAAATAATAATTAATAGTTTTATCTAAAAACAATGTTTTGTAAAATTATTAGTTGACTAGTGGCCCGCCCTCGCTTCGCTTCGGTGTAGAGCTATAGTGTAGACTATAGTTTTTGTTCAAAGGCTTGTATTATACACAATGACTTTCTTCATAATAATTATAAACCTCACAGATGCAATAGCGATTACTAACTATGACCTAGCTTTAATTAGTACCGGAAGTAAGTCATTCGGATTTACTATGAACCTCACAAAGACGAAAGCTATCATAATTGGCAGCTCCTACTTCATTTCAAGGATTAATTTTGAACGTTTACCTACTAAAACCTTTGATGGCACTATTATTCCTTTATCAAGCACTGTCAAAACCCTTGGGTGATCTTTGATCAGTGTTTCTCTTGAAGGCCTAGGGTGGAGGCTGTCAGAAAGATTGTTTTTACTACATACAGCTCACTTAGCCGCTTACGCAACTTTTTGCCCACCAGTACCAATATATCTGCGACGCAGACTCTTTTACTGTCTAACCTTGACTATGCTCATGCCTGTTACATCGACCTTTCCGAGGAACTCCTAAATAAACTGGAACGTTTGCAGAAATTATGTATAAGTATTATTTTTAACCGCCGTAAGTACGACCATGTCTCACACTTCCGTTCTAAACTTAATTGGCACCCTATTCGCCGGCGAAGGAACTAACACACTTACGCTCCTTTATTCCATAGTTCTCCTACCTACTTCTCCACATTACTTAAAAGAATCTTTCTCGTTTCATTCATCTACTTCACAACACACTGTGCGCTCTTTTTCTAACCTTACCCTCTTGAAATTCCATATCATACAACCGATTTCTTTTCCTATTCATTCTCTGTGCATTCTATACATCCATGGAACTCATTACCGGAAAGTATTCGAAAGGCTCGCACTCTGAACTCGTTTAGAGATCAAGTTCGGAATTTATTTCCCAACCTTAGAGTTTAACTTTTTCTTTCACTCTTATGTTTCATTCCCTGATATATCTGTTTCCCTTATTATTATTTACTGTTACTGTCACACCTCTATGTACTTCTTATTTATTTATTTCTCTATTATGGGTTGCCTGGAAGAGATTGCTGCCTATCAATAACGCCGCCTATATTGTGTGCGTTCTGTCTGTCATGTTTTGTTTCTTTTGTATCCTTTGTGGTGTACTACAATAAAGTGTATTATTGATTTGTTTCTTAGATTTTCACGCACATCACTCATTAAATAAAACTAGTTTTTACGGGTTAATGCACGAAACTTTATTTATTTATTGACGTTTCGTAGCCTTTACAGGCTACGTCGTCAGAATTAAACTTTTATTTAATTTGTCGAGCTACCTTCGAAAGACTTTTATTGAGCGTTCGGTTATTTCATTGTTCGGTTTTTAAAGTTTTATTGTCTATGTATGAATTTATGATTTAATTTACTTAATAAAGTATTTTATTTAAAATTCTTTTTTGTAATTATGAGTTTATTTATTTGACCCTAACTACCGTAAACTACCACCGATTCCAAAATTGGGAGACCTTTCTGAGAAGAACCGGCGAAACAAACTCAAGAGAGAATCAATCTTAGATTGATTAATCTTAAGATTAAAAAATATTCAAATTTCAATAGGGAAGATGGTTGGTATGTACCACCAGCTTGGGAACCTATTATACAGGAGATAAAACCCCAACCCCGAGCACACACTGCAAGACCATCAGATACTATTAGTTCTTTTTATTTTCATAATTTAACATAAGAAGGAGATAGAAAGCTAAGCTAAGATAAGAAAGCTAAGATAGAAAGGAGGAGATAGAAGAAGAAAGAAAGATAGAAAGAGAAAGAGAGAATAGCAGCGGAGAATTGATAATAACTTTTTTGAAAATATACTGTATCTCATGTTCATCACTGACAATGAAGGATTCTAAATGTGAAAAAAATTTTCGAATCGGTCCAGTAGTTATATATTAGTAAAGATATTTTGTCAAAGCCCTATAGTTGTAAGTCCAAAGGTGAAAAAAAACTCAATCATTGAAATCTTCATACAAAGGAACCTAAGGCAAAATAAATCTTAGTTAATTATTGTGACTTATTCAACAATCTCGTTTTGGTTATTACTCAAGTGTATCGTTACACACAAAAATATTCGTTTATTATAATAGCCTTCCCCCATAGGCGCGTTATTATCGGTCGATAATATCGTATGCATTTTATTTACACACATTAAATTGTCAAATATTGACACAAAAGTACCTAATTATAGTCATATGCGTTTAGCTATTTTTATATAATTAGCATACAAGTCGGTTGGTGTTGAGACCCACGGGGTCGCAAGCGATCGATCCCTTATTAACGAACAGTCAAAGAAGCTAACCGTGGTAGCTGGAGATCAAAAGGCTGGCAGCTGTCTTGGTCAACGGATCAGCCTTACCATCCAACGTGGCAATGCGGCCAGCCATATTGGGCACCATTCCTGATAGCGGCGCTGGGTGTGACATTTTTTTTGGAAATTATATATTATTTAAGAATATTAAGGTAATTTGGATTGTAAATTTTAAACATTAAGTGGTTTTAAGTTTTTGTTATTTAAATGTGTCTTTTAAATGCATAACAATCAATAAATGCATATGAGTAAATTAGCAAATTTTACAAAGGGAAATCAAAATGGAGTGGAATATATAAAACATAAATAACAGACGACGAAACAAGAATGATCAAAAAATATTTTCACTCTAAACGATTGTCGTCACCAGAAGTGTCACGAGGGCTTGTTAAGGATCTGAAACATCAATAACAATGTAAAATTAAATAAAACGTGCTTTATACTCGTTCAAAAAGTATTTTGAGTGACATTAATATTTTCAATATAGGTTTATTCTTATGCATTGAAGCCATAAAAAATATATTGAGAAACAACACATGAATTTTTGTTCAGTAAACATTTAGAGTGATTCAGGAAATTATGTTTTTAAAGCCTTAGTTTTCCCTAGCGCGTGATACAGACTTTCTGTCTACGCGCTAGAGAGACCCTTCTCAAGGCTTATCTATAGACATTTACTATTACGAAAGCAATTGTGCGAGATACTTCAATGGATAGGACTCTTTGTTCAAATAAAACTAAATTATTTAGAATAAGCTGTTTCAGCTCTTTAATGGGCAAATATTGACAAGTAGGTATAAATAAGAAGTATTTGCCCCATAGAGGCTTATTTTAAAATGTATATAAATAAAAGTTAAACTATGTTTATTCTATTCCGATAGCGTAATTCGATATTTAATATAAATACAATTATGTTTAAATACTCATCAAAAAAGCCTAAGCAACATGTGTACGGTTTTGAACTTTGGAACGATTTATACTAATGTAATATGTTTATACTATACTATTATTAACACAATCGAAAAGATTCTATTTTTAAAATCAGCCAAATATATTTTAGCCAAATATATTATCTACTTTTTTAAGAAAAAAATTAAACATTAATCACACTCATATTATAAAGGCGAAAGTTTGTTAGTGTGTATGTCTGTTACTTCTTCACGTCTACACGGCTGGAGCGATTTTAATAAAATTTCGTTAGCGTCGGAGTTAGCTGACACCCTGAATTAACACATAGGCTACGTTTTACTGTGAAAAAATATCCCTAATAAACCACGGGTAACACTGCGGGGCACAGCTAGTAATTTAATAGAACATACAGCAGTGCTATTCTGTAAAAAAATGTAGAAACAGCATTCTATAAAATTAAATGATGCGTGTTGCTTATATTTATTTGAGTATTTTAGTGGTTCCTTTACTCATGAAAAAAGGTACTTTTTTTTACCTACGCAACGGTTGATCTAAAAAGTGAATAAAAAGGCAGTTAATTAAAAAACATTAATGTAGTTTTTATCTTTGATAAAAAAAACTTCATCTAAAAAAAATGGGTGCGTGCGTATGTAGGCGCGTGAGAAGTTATCCTTCTTTGGCATCGTTTAAAATTAGTTTTTAATTGCATGCAAATAATTAATTACAATAAATTAATAAAAAGTCTGGAAAAGGACACAGTCAATAAAGTTCAGTTTTAATTTGAAAAAATAAATAATAAATCAAAATATTCAATAAAAATCGCTACTGAATATAATTTATTTTCCAGATTAATAAATACTTTTGATAGGCCTTCACAATGCAGTCGTTAGCACCCACTAAATAGAGATTCTATTTCTATTTTGTTGGTAGATTTTCTTAATGTGCGGTAAACACAAAAGTAACAGCATGAAGTTGGTCGCTTTAGCGTGTTACAGTGATGCGCGCGCATCTTAAAATTTTACTCTCATCATTTTTTCATAACGCGCCTATAGAAGTATAACTTCAAAAAACCAAATTGTAGGTCCATTTATTATTTATCTTAAACTATATATTTGACCCGGCGAAATTCGTACCGCTTACAATCGGAGTTTCGTAACTCTTAGCCAACGCTTTTAGCGTAATTTGGGGTTTTATTTTATACTAATATTATAAATGCGAAAGTATGTATGTCTGTCTGTTACCTCTTCATGCTAAGGCACTTTGCACACTACACGACCACGTCCACGGCCAGATGTGGTCGTGGCCATGCGGTCGCAGAAGAAACAATTGGGTTGCGGCCAAGTTTGCAGGCACGAACACTACTGGCCGTGGACCTGGTCGTCTAGTGCGTCGCGAATTCAATGAAATGTTCCAAATTTATATAGCATTTGCAGGTATCTACATATTTTTATATTAATATATACTTAGGTATTAATATCAATAGTAATCTAACAAACTGTTCTCCTGCACAGTCCCGTACGACATAGAACTATCAGAATCTAATATACGCTGAAATAAACAAAAAAATATCTCTGAAGAGATAATTTTTGCAATACTAAAAGTATTTGCAATTACGCAGTCAGACGCCAATCATCCTCAACAATAGGTAGAGTAATTACTAAAAAGTAAATTTGCTTTTTAATAAAAAAGAGATACGTTTTTCAACGTCAACGAATACCTCTTTTCACTCATTAATGAAATTATAAGTTACAACGTCATTTCAAAAAGCGTAAAAGTACAGAAAGTTTGGGATATGACACATTGTTTCATATCAAACTGTATCGTGTCGGCGTGTGACAGCTCTCCTGATTTTTTGAAACGAAGTTCCTTTCATACTGTCAAAACAGTATGGTGGATCGAGATCCACTGAGGCGCTAAGCAAAAATTTACCCTCACAACCTAGCGAAAAGCTAGCCAGCTAGCCAGGCAGACAGCTAGGTAGCTAGCTAGGCAACTAGCTAGGCAACTAGCTAGGCATCTAGTAAGGCAGCTAGCTCGGCAACTAGCCAGTAAGCTAGCCAGGCAGCTAGCCAGGTAACTAGTTAGGCAGTCAGTTAGGCAGCTAGCTAGACAGCTAGCTAGTCAACTAGCTAGGCAGCTGGCTAGGCAACTAGTTAGGCAGACAGCTAGGCAGGTAGCAGGCAGCTAGCTAGGCAATTAGCTAGGCAGCTGGCTAGGCAACTAGTTGGCCAGACAGCTAGGCAACTAGTTAGGCAGACAGCTAGGCAGGTAGCAGGCAGCTAGCTAGGCAAGTTAGCTAGTGAGCAAGCTAGGCAACTAGTTAGGCAGCAAGATAGGCAGCTGGCTAGGCAACTAGTTGGCCAGACAGCTAGGCAACTAGTTAGGCAGACAGCTAGGCAAGTAGCAGGCAGCTAGCTAGGCAATTAGGAAGTGAGCAAGCTAGGCAACTAGTTAGGCAGCAAGATAAGCAGCTAGCTAGGCAACTAATTGGCAACTAGCTAGGAGGCTAGCTGGGCAACTAGCTAGGCATCTAGCTAGGAAGCTAGCCAGGCAGCTAGCTAGGCAGCTAGTTAGATACCTAGCTAGGCAGCAAGCTAGGCAACTAGTTAGGCAGCTAGCTAAGCATACAGCTAGATAGCTGGCTGGTCAACTAATTAGGCAGCTAGCTAGGCAACTAATTGGCAACTAGCTAGGAGGCTACCTGGGCAACTAGCTAGGCATCTAGCTAGGAAGCTAGCCAGGCAGCTAGCTAGGCAGCTAGCCAGGCAACTAGCTAGGTAGCTAGTTAGACACCTAGCTAGGCAGCAAGCTAGGCAACTAGTTAGGCAGCTAGCTAAGCATACAGCTAGATAGCTAGCTGGTCAACTAATTAGGCAGCTAGCTAGGCAACTAGCTTGGCCAGACAGCTAGGCAACTAGAGTTAGGCAGACAGCTAGGCAGGTAGCAGGCAGCTAGCTAGGCAATTAGCTAGGGAGCAAGCTAGGCAACTAGTTAGGCAGCTAGCTAGGCAACTAGCTTGGCAACGAGCTAGGAAGCTAGCTTGGCAACTAGTTAGGCATATCGCTAGGAGCTGGCTAGGTAGCTGGCTAGGCAACTAGTAAGGCAGTCAGCTAGGTTAGGCCACAAGTTAGGCAGTCAGCTAGGCAGCTAGCTAGGCAACTAGCTAGGCATCTAGTTAGGCAGTCAGTAAGGCAGCTAAGTAGCTGGCTGGTCAACTAATTAGGCAGCTAGCTAGGCAACTAGCTTGGCAACGAGCTAGGAAGCTAGTTTGGCAACTAGCTAGGCAGCTAGCTTGGCAACTAGCTAGGCATATCGCTAGGAGCTGGCTAGGTAGCTAGCTAGGCAACTAGTAAGGCAGTCAGTAAGGCAGCTAGCTAGGCATTTAGCTAGGAAGCTAGCCAGGCAGCTAGCTAGGCAGCTAGCTAGGCATTTAGCTAGGAAGCTAGCCAGGCAGCTAGCTAGGCAGCTAGCCAGGCAACTAGCTAGACAACTAGCCAGGCAACTAGCTAGGCAGCTAGTTAGACACCTAGATAGGCAGCTAGCCAGGCAACTAGCTAGACAACTAGCCAGGAAACTAGCTAGGCAGTTAGCCAGGTAACTAGTTAGGCAGTCAGCTCGGCAGGTAGCTAGGCAGCTAGCTAGTCAACTAGCTAGGCAACTGGCTAGGCAACCAGCTAGGCAGTTGGCTAGGCAGTTGCCTAGCTAGTTGACTAGCTAGCTGCCTAGCTACCTGCCGAGCTGACTGCCTAACTAGTTACCTGGCTAACTGCCTAGCTAGTTTCCTGGCTAGTTGTCTAGCTAGTTGCCTGGCTAGCTGCCTATCTAGGTGTCTAACTAGCTGCCTAGCTAGTTGCCTGGCTAGTTGTCTAGCTAGTTGCCTGGCTAGCTGCCTAGCTAGGTGTATAACTAGCTGCCTAGCTAGTTGCCTGGCTAGCTGCCTAGCTAGCTGCCTGGCTAGCTTCCTAGCTAAATGCCTAGCTAGCTGCCTTACTGACTGCCTTACTAGTTGCCTAGCTAGCTACCTAGCCAGCTCCTAGCGATATGCCTAGCTAGTTGCCAAGCTAGCTGCCTAGCTAGTTGCCAAACTAGCTTCCTAGCTCGTTGCCAAGCTAGTTGCCTAGCTAGCTGCCTAATTAGTTGACCAGCCAGCTACTTAGCTGCCTTACTGACTGCCTAACTAGATGCCTAGCTAGTTGCCTAGCTAGCTGCCTAGCTGACTGCCTAACTTGTGGCCTAACCTAGCTGACTGCCTTACTAGTTGCCTAGCCAGCTACCTAGCCAGCTCCTAGCGATATGCCTAACTAGTTGCCAAGCTAGCTTCCTAGCTCGTTGCCAAGCTAGTTGCCTAGCTAGCTGCCTAACTAGTTGCCTAGCTTGCTCCCTAGCTAATTGCCTAGCTAGCTGCCTGCTACCTGCCTAGCTGTCTGCCTAACTCTAGTTGCCTAGCTGTCTGGCCAAGCTAGTTGCCTAGCTAGCTGCCTAATTAGTTGACCAGCTAGCTATCTAGCTGTATGCTTAGCTAGCTGCCTAACTAGTTGCCTAGCTTGCTGCCTAGCTAGGTGTCTAACTAGCTACCTAGCTAGTTGCCTGGCTAGCTGCCTAGCTAGCTGCCTGGCTAGCTTCCTAGCTAGATGCCTAGCTAGTTGCCCAGGTAGCCTCCTAGCTAGTTGCCAATTAGTTGCCTAGCTAGCTGCCTAATTAGTTGACCAGCCAGCTATCTAGCTGTATGCTTAGCTAGCTGCCTAACTAGTTGCCTAGCTTGCTGCCTAGCTAGGTATCTAACTAGCTGCCTAGCTAGTTGCCTGGCTAGCTGCCTAGCTAGCTGCCTGGCTAGCTTCCTAGCTAGATGCCTAGCTAGTTGCCCAGCTAGCCTCCTAGCTAGTTGCCAATTAGTTGCCTAGCTAGCTGCTTATCTTGCTGCCTAACTAGTTGCCTAGCTTGCTCACTTCCTAATTGCCTAGCTAGCTGCCTGCTACTTGCCTAGCTGTCTGCCTAACTAGTTGCCTAGCTGTCTGGCCAACTAGTTGCCTAGCCAGCTGCCTATCTTGCTGCCTAACTAGTTGCCTAGCTTGCTCACTAGCTAACTTGCCTAGCTAGCTGCCTGCTACCTGCCTAGCTGTCTGCCTAACTAGTTGCCTAGCTGTCTGGCCAACTAGTTGCCTAGCCAGCTGCCTAGCTAATTGCCTAGCTAGCTGCCTGCTACCTGCCTAGCTGTCTGCCTAACTAGTTGCCTAGCCAGCTGCCTAGCTAGTTGACTAGCTAGCTGTCTAGCTAGCTGCCTAACTGACTGCCTAACTAGTTACCTGGCTAGCTGCCTGGCTAGCTTACTGGCTAGTTGCCGAGCTAGCTGCCTTACTAGATGCCTAGCTAGTTGCCTAGCTAGTTGCCTAGCTAGCTACCTAGCTGTCTGCCTGGCTAGCTGGCTAGCTTTTCGCTAGGTTGTGAGGGTAAATTTTTGCTTAGCGCCTCAGTGGATCTCGATCCACCATACTGTTTTGACAGTATGAAAGGAACTTCGTTTCAAAAAATCAGGAGAGCTGTCACACGCCGACACGATACAGTTTGATATGAAACAATGTGTCATATCCCAAACTTTCTGTACTTTTACGCTTTTTGAAATGACGTTGTAACTTATAATTTCATTAATGAGTGAAAAGAGGTATTCGTTGACGTTGAAAAACGTATCTCTTTTTTATTAAAAAGCAAATTTACTTTTTAGTAATTACTCTACCTATTGTTGAGGATGATTGGCGTCTGACTGCGTAATTGCAAATACTTTTAGTATTGCAAAAATTATCTCTTCAGAGATATTTTTTTGTTTATTTCAGCGTATATTAGATTCTGATAGTTCTATGTCGTACGGGACTGTGCAGGAGAACAGTTTGTTAGATTACTATTGATATTAATACCTAAGTATATATTAATATAAAAATATGTAGATACCTGCAAATGCTATATAAATTTGGAACATTTCATTGAATTCGCGACGCACTAGACGACCAGGTCCACGGCCAGTAGTGTTCGTGCCTGCAAACTTGGCCGCAACCCAATTGTTTCTTCTGCGACCGCATGGCCACGACCACATTTGGCCGTGGACGTGGTCGTGTAGTGTGCAAAGTGCCTTAGCATGAAGAGGTAACAGACAGACATACATACTTTCGCATTTATAATATTAGTATAAAATAAAACCCCAAATTACGCTAAAAGCGTTGGCTAAGAGTTACGAAACTCCGATTGTAAGCGGTACGAATTTCGCCGGGTCAAATATATAGTTTAAGATAAATAATAAATGGACCTACAATTTGGTTTTTTGAAGTTATACTTCTATAGGCGCGTTATGAAAAAATGATGAGAGTAAAATTTTAAGATGCGCGCGCATCACTGTAACACGCTAAAGCGACCAACTTCATGCTGTTACTTTTGTGTTTACCGCACATTAAGAAAATCTACCAACAAAATAGAAATAGAATCTCTATTTAGTGGGTGCTAACGACTGCATTGTGAAGGCCTATCAAAAGTATTTATTAATCTGGAAAATAAATTATATTCAGTAGCGATTTTTATTGAATATTTTGATTTATTATTTATTTTTTCAAATTAAAACTGAACTTTATTGACTGTGTCCTTTTCCAGACTTTTTATTAATTTATTGTAATTAATTATTTGCATGCAATTAAAAACTAATTTTAAACGATGCCAAAGAAGGATAACTTCTCACGCGCCTACATACGCACGCACCCATTTTTTTTTAGATGAAGTTTTTTTTATCAAAGATAAAAACTACATTAATGTTTTTTAATTAACTGCCTTTTTATTCACTTTTTAGATCAACCGTTGCGTAGGTAAAAAAAAGTACCTTTTTTCATGAGTAAAGGAACCACTAAAATACTCAAATAAATATAAGCAACACGCATCATTTAATTTTATAGAATGCTGTTTCTACATTTTTTTACAGAATAGCACTGCTGTATGTTCTATTAAATTACTAGCTGTGCCCCGCAGTGTTACCCGTGGTTTATTAGGGATATTTTTTCACAGTAAAACGTAGCCTATGTGTTAATTCAGGGTGTCAGCTAACTCCGACGCTAACGAAATTTTATTAAAATCGCTCCAGCCGTGTAGACGTGAAGAAGTAACAGACATACACACTAACAAACTTTCGCCTTTATAATATGAGTGTGATTAATGTTTAATTTTTTTCTTAAAAAAGTAGATAATATATTTGGCTAAAATATATTTGGCTGATTTTAAAAATAGAATCTTTTCGATTGTGTTAATAATAGTATAGTATAAACATATTACATTAGTATAAATCGTTCCAAAGTTCAAAACCGTACACATGTTGCTTAGGCTTTTTTGATGAGTATTTAAACATAATTGTATTTATATTAAATATCGAATTACGCTATCGGAATAGAATAAACATAGTTTAACTTTTATTTATATACATTTTAAAATAAGCCTCTATGGGGCAAATACTTCTTATTTATACCTACTTGTCAATATTTGCCCATTAAAGAGCTGAAACAGCTTATTCTAAATAATTTAGTTTTATTTGAACAAAGAGTCCTATCCATTGAAGTATCTCGCACAATTGCTTTCGTAATAGTAAATGTCTATAGATAAGCCTTGAGAAGGGTCTCTCTAGCGCGTAGACAGAAAGTCTGTATCACGCGCTAGGGAAAACTAAGGCTTTAAAAACATAATTTCCTGAATCACTCTAAATGTTTACTGAACAAAAATTCATGTGTTGTTTCTCAATATATTTTTTATGGCTTCAATGCATAAGAATAAACCTATATTGAAAATATTAATGTCACTCAAAATACTTTTTGAACGAGTATAAAGCACGTTTTATTTAATTTTACATTGTTATTGATGTTTCAGATCCTTAACAAGCCCTCGTGACACTTCTGGTGACGACAATCGTTTAGAGTGAAAATATTTTTTGATCATTCTTGTTTCGTCGTCTGTTATTTATGTTTTATATATTCCACTCCATTTTGATTTCCCTTTGTAAAATTTGCTAATTTACTCATATGCATTTATTGATTGTTATGCATTTAAAAGACACATTTAAATAACAAAAACTTAAAACCACTTAATGTTTAAAATTTACAATCCAAATTACCTTAATATTCTTAAATAATATATAATTTCCAAAAAAAATGTCACACCCAGCGCCGCTATCAGGAATGGTGCCCAATATGGCTGGCCGCATTGCCACGTTGGATGGTAAGGCTGATCCGTTGACCAAGACAGCTGCCAGCCTTTTGATCTCCAGCTACCACGGTTAGCTTCTTTAACTGTTCGTTAATAAGGGATCGATCGCTTGCGACCCCGTGGGTCTCAACACCAACCGACTTGTATGCTAATTATATAAAAATAGCTAAATAGCTAGCTAGGCAATTAGCTAGGGAGCAAGCTAGGCAACTAGTTAGGCAGCTAGCTAGGCAACTAGCTTGGCAACGAGCTAGGAAGCTAGCTTGGCAACTAGTTAGGCATATCGCTAGGAGCTGGCTAGGTAGCTGGCTAGGCAACTAGTAAGGCAGTCAGCTAGGTTAGGCCACAAGTTAGGCAGTCAGCTAGGCAGCTAGCTAGGCAACTAGCTAGGCATCTAGTTAGGCAGTCAGTAAGGCAGCTAAGTAGCTGGCTGGTCAACTAATTAGGCAGCTAGCTAGGCAACTAGCTTGGCAACGAGCTAGGAAGCTAGTTTGGCAACTAGCTAGGCAGCTAGCTTGGCAACTAGCTAGGCATATCGCTAGGAGCTGGCTAGGTAGCTAGCTAGGCAACTAGTAAGGCAGTCAGTAAGGCAGCTAGCTAGGCATTTAGCTAGGAAGCTAGCCAGGCAGCTAGCTAGGCAGCTAGCCAGGCAACTAGCTAGGCAGCTAGTTATACACCTAGCTAGGCAGCTAGCCAGGCAACTAGCTAGACAACTAGCCAGGCAACTAGCTAGGCAGCTAGTTAGACACCTAGATAGGCAGCTAGCCAGGCAACTAGCTAGACAACTAGCCAGGAAACTAGCTAGGCAGTTAGCCAGGTAACTAGTTAGGCAGTCAGCTCGGCAGGTAGCTAGGCAGCTAGCTAGTCAACTAGCTAGGCAACTGGCTAGGCAACCAGCTAGGCAGTTGGCTAGGCAACTAGTTGGCCAGACAGCTAGGCAACTAGTTAGGCAGGTAGCTAGGCAGGTAGCAGGCAGCTAGCTAGGCAATTAGCTAGGGAGCAATCTAGGCAACTAGTTAGGCAGCAAGATAGGCAGCTAGCTAGTTGCCTAGCTAGCTCCTAGGTAACGAGCAACTAGTTAGGCAGCTAGCCAGCTAACTAGCTAGGCAGCTAGTTAGACACCTAGCTAGGCAGCAAGATCACTGACGGTGGTGGTAGGCGATCAATGCTCGAATATCTCGGAAGTGTTTCTCAAAGACAGAGTCGAAAAATGAACGTGAATAAGACGAAAATCATATCCAATGTCCGTTTTTAGGTACACGTGTACCTACACGCAAAAATAGGGCAATAGAATAGGCGATAATAGGCGTTTCGGATTTCGTCGTCGTCGTCGTCGTCTTCTGGAAAATATCCTTCACTTTACTTCTTCTGACCACGGTAAAATAACAATACTTTTTGGTGGTGTTGTATTTCTGTCGGTGAGAAAGGTTTCAGGGCTCCACGGGGTAGGTAATTGGTGTCAGGATAGGTGCGAGTGATATTTTTTGTATCACAAGCGTCTTTAGGCTATGGTGGCCACTTACCATCAGGCGGGACATAAGCTTCTTTACCACCCTTTTGACATAAAAAACATACATTTGAAGTTATTGATTAAAATTTTCTACGATAGTCTTTGCATCTGGAATCCACTTGTACATAACATCAGATGTGATGTTGCTGTGCCTATAAGAAACTTACTATCTAATATTATTATTGCCGAGCTTCGATGTTCTCATTACTATAAAAATAATTTCATATTTCTGTATTTATACTGTTCATCCATTTAATTGAAAATTACATCGTCAAATAAATAAAAATGCTTATAAAAAACTACCGGGTAAATATTTTTAGGAGTATTATAGTAAATATTTGTTTATGAGAGCAAACGGCAAGTATCGCCCTTCGAACAAAAAGATTAATCACTCAAATCGGATTAGAAATCTTCAAGTTATCAGTGTATATGTTACGGGCAACGTGAAAATCTGGGCATTATAAGGACCGGCCATTATTAATAATGCCCATCTTTATTTTCTTATTTGCGGCTTTGTCACGCAAAGTTGGAGGGGCTGCTATTCCCGCAGCGCCGGAGTAAGGCAGAAGTACTGATTCTTACTTCCCTAGTCCTTGCATCCTAAAAACTTAGACTTATTAGTCAGTGTTTGAGATAGATTGAATTTATCACTTGTACCGGGCAGTATGAATAAATTCAAAACGTTTTAAATGCAAGAAATCAAACATTATTTACAATTCGAAATGTCACAAAAGCTCATCTTGCATGAATAAAAAATTCTAAACTTAATAACTTTCTTGAACATTCCTTAATTATTAGATATTTCTGTTGATTTTTCTCAGTTTAATAATCATGCAAAAATAAGATGTTTCTCGTTGTTTGTGGTAAAAAATATGTTTATTATGTTAGTTCTATTGTCAAAATTACAGATGTCTCGCTATTTTGTGTTTATTTTAAGATCTTGGTAAATAAAAAGTAGTATGGGCTCAACACTTAGAAAAATAGGTAAATGTGGCTTTACAACAATATTTAATTCAGAACCGACTTGGTCAACTCCAACACGCCGTGGTCTTGGTCTGCTAGGGCAGGGGTAGGCCCCTAGAGTGTTTTTTAGAGCCCGGAGGCGCGGAGGGAGAGCAGCCCCGCCTGCTGTGCTTGTTAGTCGCCACCGCCGGTGGCGACCAGCCTCAGGCGCTACAGGTCGCACGATGCTTTTCCCTAGTCCTTGAATCCTAAAAATAGGGAACCATAAATTCTGAATATTTAACAGATTTAATGAATTTTTAGGTTAGGTTAATTAAAAAATCATGCATTTCCGCCTAAAATCTTTAGTGTGGGGAGGGGGGGTCCGGGGGATATACTTTTTATTTACCAAGATCTTAACCTTCGGAAGGTAACACAATTTTTGCATGCTCAAATAGTAACAGGGGTGATGAGTCACCCCATTAAATTTATAGGTAAATAAAATCAGATTTAATTAGAAAATTACTTTTAATTACTCTTAATATCACAAGGTAATAACTAAATTTTACATTGCAATTAGTTTTTGACAAAGATAATAGAAAAAGATAAGACAAAAATTAATTAAACACAATTTAGACAAATTTCATGTCTGTGTTGAGAACATACAGACTGATGGCATTTTATGCAGGTAATTTTAACTTTTTGTCGTTTTTTCGAGGGCATAGTGCACATCAGGTTTATTTGATTGAATGTATACTCTAAATGGGCATTTGCCGCAAAAACTCAGGAGTTGTTCGTCTATTGTTGCATAAATGTTAGGTTGATATGAAGTTCTGCACTTATCAATGAAAATATTCTAAATCGTGCGAATAGGAGCAAATTTGTCTTCCTTGTCACGGACAAGGATAATTGTCATCAAATCTAAGGCATAAAAGCAAAAATCGAAAACGACTGTCAGACATAATAGATTTATAAAGTGGTGTGCTGAAGGGAGACCACATGTCAGCTACACTTTTTCTATTGTCTTTGTTTATGGCACTAAATAATAACAAACCAATAAAAGCCTCCATTTCAATTGCGTCTATTTTGTGTACAAAACGCTGATCTTTGTACTTACTTGCTCGTTTCTCAATTTCCTGGTTTGTATAGGTTACCGTTATTTCCAATGGTCTCGAAAACAATGACATGAATACTTCTTCCTCTGATTCAAAACTGTACGTTCTTCGTTGTATGTTTACAATATTACGAAGAGCTGTCCTGCTGCATGAGGTTGGCTCTGATGACCATAGATGCTTGTTTTTAACCCACAAGATGTTACCTCGTAACTGCGACAAAGGAATGTCGTCTTCATCCCCGCCAGAAATGACATCATCCTCTTTAGACTGCACGGAGCAATTATCTTCACTTTCTGAAGACTCTTCAAGCTCTGAAGTGTCGTTCGTATCAGAGAAACTATTTGCCACATTATTTACAAACTCTGGAAGTTCTTCTTCTGATCGGAAAGCCATTTTGTGCTAAAAAAACATAATTACAAAATTTCATCCGTCCAAAAAAACACAAACGTTAACAGTAACAGGGGTGGCGCATCACCCCGCACATACCTGTAATATCGAATCCACGTCTCGTCGCTGCCGATGCGCAGCGGTAACTGAGCGCAAGCGTCATGACAAAAGAATACGTGAAATGAGAGAGCGAGAAAAAAGATAGTCAAGAAAATATTAGGTACTATATCACTGGATGAGGTGACGTGTCACCCCTTTACCTTCCGAAGGTTAAAACAGCAGTTTTAATCACATTACCCAATTGAGTCGGGCATTATAAAAACAGACCGGCCATTATTAATAGTGCCCGAACTTATCAAATTGCCCGTAACATATATCGTGAAAATTATCGTAATTGTCATATAAAATAATATGCTCATAAAATAAAAACTGAATATTTTTTTTATGTAACCAAATGGCAACTATTCCGCATCGACCATAAAAAGACTCACATAAATCAGATCGGAAATCACGAAGTAATCGGTGTACATACACAGTCAGGTCATAAGTCAATACTTATGACAATTCACACAGTAAAAACTTTTCTTTTAGAATGCTGGCCACAAAAAAAGTTTATTGAATTCGAATTTTGAATTGTTAATGAAAATAAAAAAGTATACTTTTTAGAATTTTACTCATTTTTAAATATGGAGTAAGCGCTTAAAGAAGCCCGTGTTGCAGTTATTGCGTTGCATCGTTGCAGTTACGCGCCAATTAAAATTTTTGGCATACTGAAAATTTTGAATATATAAGAAAGAAGAAAGAAAGAAATAAATTTTATTGACCATAAAGAATTGTTAAACATATATAAAAATAATAAAAAAAATTTTGGCCAACTAGGTCCCTGCCTCAGCTTGATACTACAGCAACACCAGGGCTGCTGCAGCGCTGATGATTCTAGCAGGGCCTAAGGAAGGCCTATATCCAAAAGATTCGTTTATCGTACCATCAAATGATACAATGAAGACTCTTGTGTAGATGACAGATCAAGAAGTGGTCGCCCTCGGTCTGTTAGTACTCCAGCAGTGATAAAAGCTGTGAAGGCGCGAATTCAAAGAAATCCCAAACGTAAGCAGAAACTGTTAGCCCTTCAGATGTGGTTAAGCATAACCACGGTGAAAAGGGTGATAAATGAAGACTTAGGGCTTCGGGCATATTGAAGAAAAACAGGACATCGTTTGAATGCTCATCTAATGGACCTGAAACTGAAGAGATGTCGCGCTTTGTTGAAGCGGTACGCGGGGAAAAAATATCGGGAAAATCTTTTTTCGGATGAAAAATTTTTTACCGTAGAAAAGAGCTACAACAAACAAAATGATAAGGTGCACACAGTAGTGAAGAAGCGAGTAACCGCATTCCGCGTGTCCAACGAGGTCATTTTCCATCCTCGCTCATAGTATGGTTGGGAGTTTCTTATTGGGGCTTAACAGCGGTACATCTTTGTGAGAAAGGTGTAAAAACGAATGTAGTTGTGTATCAAAATACAGTCCTGACGAACTTGTGGAACCTGTTTCTCATACCATGTTCAATAACAGGCACTGGGTATTCCAACAAGATTCGGCGCCAGCTCATAGAGCGAAGAGCACACAAGACTGTTTGGCGGTGCGTGAAATCGACTTCATCCGTCACGAAGACTGGCCCTCCTCCAGTCCAGATTTGAGTCCGTTAGATTACAAGATATGGCAACACTTGGAGGAAAAGGCGTGCTCAAAGCCTCATCCCAATTTTGGAGTCACTCAAGACATCCTTGATTAAGGCAGCTGCCGATATTGACATGGACCTCGTTCGTGCTACGATAGACGACTGGCCGCGCAGATTGAAGGCCTGTATTCAAAATCGAGGACGTCATTTTGAATAAACTTTATTGTCATAAGAATCTATGTTTTGTTAAGTTCATTTTGGTATATAAATGGTTACATAATGAATAAACTTGTTTCAATTATTTTATATTAAACATGTGACAGAATTTATTACCTGACTAGGTACATAAAAAATAAATATAACGGCCAAATTGAGAACCTCCTCCTTTTAAAAATGGTTCAAAAACATAACATAGCGTATCCTCTATTGTAAATCTACAACTTAAATAAAAGATAATCATATTTATAGTCAGATTAAATTGAAATCCGATTATTGGCTCTCACCGTATCCTAATATTCAAGTTTCCATTCCGTTAAATGTTCTATATTTAATGGTAAATTAATTCTGTGTACTATTTCAATTTGCTTTACCAAAGATTTGCCTTATTAATTAAACGGGGATTAGAATAGTTATCCAATAAGCTTCATAAGCTGAGGAGAAGCGAAGCACCCGCGACGGTAAATAAATTAAGGCAGTTTAAGAGCGCGTGTCCCATATTTAACTGATGACCGGACGCAGTCACGGCTTAAAACCGTGCCTAGACCTGGGGGTCAATCGCCTAACGGAATTGCTACGACTATCACTATAGATTTTATTTTGTTATTTCTGCCCGCCGAAGGTTCTAAAATACCTTACGCTCGTTTTCTTTGATATTTTTGTAACCAATATAAAAGCAAAAAAAGAGCGCGGGCATTTGATAACCTTCAGCGGTCATAAATAACAAAATGAAAAGTAAGCGATAGCGATATCCATAGTAATCCCGTTAGGCGATCCCCCGGGTAGAAATCGTCACGTTAACAAGCGCCCTTCGCTTAGCCACCACCGGCCCGGGTAGAAACTGTGCCTAAACCTGGTGTTACACTGGTCGTTAACAAGCGTGCTAATTGTGTTTGTTGTTTTCATTCATCTGACTTTTGAAATTAAAAGACGAATACCTTAATTAATCATGTTTGTAACTTCACATAGAAAACAAAAGCTGTGAAATAAAAGCATATGTGAAAATGTGGCGGTTTGTCTGTTACCTCCTCACGCTTAAACCGATGAATGGATTCAGATGATATTTGATATAGTGATAGTTTGAGTCCTAGAATAGAATCATATAGGATAGTTTTCATCCTAGAAATCACCATTTAATCGGATGGAATGAGTGGGTGGAAGTTTATATGAGAAATTATTTTTTTTCGGGCAGCCACCGGATCTCCATATTCTTTATAGCTCTGAAATTTTTCTTTAATCTACTCGAGATGTTAATTCAATTCAACAACTTTTTTGACACAGCAAATTTCTTAATTTCATCCGTCTGAAATTAAGAAATTTGCTGCGTCGAATGTCTGAGTCTAGTAGCGATATATAGTTGTTACAGCCTAGAAACGTGCCTCAACTGCCAAACTTTGTTTGCTTATTTATTTTAGTTCGTGTTCATCAAATATTTCAAGAATATTTTTTGAAGAAGTGTTGAAAGTGAAAAAGTGCCACTAGCCATAAATACTGTTATATAAAAACTTTTCTTTTTTTTCAACTTTAATTATTTTGAATTTAGAACCACGTAATATTATTTTAAAAACTTCTTTTCACATAGTTTTTCGTGTTCATTATCAAATTAACATATGGAATGGGGTGTTAAAGAAAATAGGATTGCAGTGATCGCCTTGCACAAAGTGGGTATGGAGCCGTCGTCATATTCCAGACACTTCAAAAGCTTTGTATCAGCCGTATGTTCGTATATCATACTACCAACAGATACAACAACACTGTCTTCTACAACAATTATCTGTCGAAGACCAGGAGCTCTATTTTGCGGAATGAAGTACATATATATAGAACACTAATGAAAATATGCAATACTTCCGTAAACACAAACAAAAAACGCACACACGCTAACAATTTTTATGTAACGACAAATAATGAAATCAAAAAGTTTAATTTATAAATATCTATCTGAAAGCTTATTTATAGTTTTAGTATGATTTTTATGCACAATCTTTTTTGCAAATTATATTGCTGTGCAAAAAATATTTCTAACTGAGTTTGATGCCTATTATCATTACACCCTGCCTACATTTAATTGCCTTTACACCCTTAATAATAGCAAACGCAGGATATTGTCACAAAACACTGCGTAACCCACTCAAGCTTATCCGTTATTTGTTTAATATAATGGGGATAGCGAATTAATAGACTTCAGTGAATTAAGGTTATTTGTTTTTCCGATGTTTTCCTCAGTGGTTTAAGAAGTCAATAATTTTATCATGTGTCATTAATTAGAAAAAAAACCTCAATGATTCAAGCTTTTGGCAAATATCAATCCCATGCTTTCAAAAAGTGCTTTGCTAGCGTACGCTTAATTCAAAATGATAAAAACATATGAACCTATATATTTCAAAAATACGTATTCAGACGTACTGTTACATCCCTTAGATGTTAGCTGTTGAGCTGACATTTTGTCCCCAGCCGACGCGCTCGCCTCTCGAGCGCGCCAGTCTCTCCCGAACCTCCGTGACGGCTGCCAAATTCACCTACACTATAATTTCTAAGGTGTAAGGGGTTCTTAATATACCTGCAAGAACCCAAGCCAACCTCACCTTCACGTGGTGCACCCTGTTGACCAACAGACGAGGCTCTGGCAAACCGACCGATGGCGGTATAACCATCTAACGACGTAGGGGAGGAAAATCTCATTGGTGACGGGCAGCAGCGTCATCAGTGAAATAACCTACGTTCTGCGATCGCCAACCCGCCTGCCCAGCGTGGCGATTATGGGCAATACCTTTGAATGCACACAAACAAAAAGCCACGGCCCCCAGTTCCCGGTGGCCCCGCTATTCCTGGTCACGGTGGCGACCACGGTAACGGCGGGGCGGGGGGTGCGAAGAATCTCCGGGCTACGGGAGGCCACCACAATAGATTGACCCTGGCGACGTACAACGGACGCACGCTACGGCTTGACTCGCATCTGGCGCAACTCGAGGTGGAACTTGGGAAGATTAGGTGGCACATTTTAGGGTTAAGTGAAGTCCGAAGAGAGGGGGAGGACACCATAACGCTCGAATCGGGCCACCTAATGTACTTCCGCGGGGGAGACCAACAGTCCCAAGGTGGCGTTGGGTTTTTGGTGAATAAGTCCCTTGCCGATAACGTTGTGGAAATGTCCAGCGTGTCGAACAGGGTAGTGTACCTTATTATAAAGCTCACCGAGAGGTATAGCCTCAAAGTGGTGCAAGTGTACGCACCGACCTCGACACACTCGGACGACGAAGTGGAGGATATGTTCGATGATATATCGAGGGCCCTCCACTCCACTACTAAGACCCACTACAACGTTGTTATGGGGGACTTCAACGCTAAAGTGGGAGTACAGAATTGCAGCGAATTGGTAGTAGGATCCCATGGATTTGGAAGCAGAAATCATAGGGGGCAAATGCTCGTCAACTTCCTCGAACGGGAGGGGCTCTTCTTGATGAACTCTTTCTTCAAGAAACAGCCCCAAAGGAAGTGGACGTGGCAAAGCCCCGACACTATGACTAAAAATGAGATCGATTTCATCATGACGGACAAGAGGTACATATTCAGAGACGTCTCAGTGATCAACAGGTTCAATACCGGTAGTGATCACCGACTCGTCCGGGGCTCTTTGAATATCAACTTTAAGGCCGAGCGCGTCCGTTTGATGAAATCCAGGCTCCAACCTACTCTGCTCCAATCTATAACAGGGTCTGAAACGTTCCAGTCAAATCTGGAGAACCGATTTGCTGCCGTGGAAACCACAACAGACGTAAACCAAAACCTCGAAAATGTGGTTCGGATCCTCAGGGAAGAGGGTACGAGATTATGTGCAACGCAGCGTAAGGGCAGGAAGTCAAAGCTTTCGGAAGAGACTTTAGGGCTAATGAAGGAACGACGTGAAAATCCACACGTCACTTCGTCGGCAAAGCGGACTCTAAACCAAGAGATCAGTAAGCACGTACGACACGACCTCCGGTGCTTCAATACTCTCTCGATCGAGAGAGCGATCGAGCAGAATCGAGGATCCAAAGTGTTCGTACAATCTCTTGGAAGAAGCCATCTGACGAAGTTGACCACAGCAAGTGGGGAAGTTGTTAGTCAAAGCCGGCAGTCCTTTCGGAAGTGGAAGACTTCTACAGCCAGTTGTACGCATCACATGCATCTCGACCCGATCCCGGAAATGAAGATTCTAGAGCCACATTAACACGCCACTTCACCGAAGACCTGCCAGAAGTCAGTATTGGCGAAATCGAAAATGCTCTTGGACAGCTTAAAAATGGAAAAGCCCCTGGAGAGGATGGTGTTTCAACAGAACTCTTAAAGGCTGGAGGTAAACCCGTACTGAGGGAGCTCCAAAAGCTTTTCAACACTGTCCTGTTCGAAGGGAGAACTCCGGAGGCGTGGAGTACGAGTGTGGTTGTCTTGTTCTTTGAAAAGGGGGACAAGACCCAACTTAAGAACTATCGACCCATATCCCTTCTAAGCCACGTCTATAAGCTGTTCTCAAGAGTGATCGCGAACCGTCTTGCGCGAAGACTTGATGACTTCCAACCACCGGAACAGGCTGGGTTTCGGAGCGGATACGGCACCATAGACCACATTCACACAGTGCGGCAGATTATACAGAAGACTGAAGAGTACAATCAGCCCCTGTGCCTAGCATTTGTGGACTATGAGAAGGCCTTTGACTCGATTGAAATCTGGTCTGTTCTGGAGTCCCTGCAGCGTTGCCAAGTCGACTGGCGATACATCCAAGTGATTAGATGTCTGTACGAAGCCGCCACCATGTCTATCCAAGTACAGAATCAGCAAACAAGTCCCATACCATTGCATCGTGGAGTGAGACAAGGGGACGTTATTTCCCCGAAATTGTTCACTAATGCAATGGAGGATATGTTCAAGACGCTGAACTGGAAAGGACGTGGCATCAACATAAATGGCGAACGCATCTCTCACTTGCGATTTGCAGACGACATCGTCATCATGGCAGAAACCCTGCAGGACCTACAACAGATGCTGAATGACCTGGCTGACTCTTCTATACGCATCGGCCTACGGATGAACTTGGATAAAACCAAGGTCATGTTCAATGAACATGTTCTACCGGAACCGATTGCAATACACGGTGCCGTTCTCGAAGTTGTTCAAAAATATGTGCACCTCGGGCAGACATTGCAGTTAGGTAGAAACAACTTTGAGGACGAGGTGAATAGAAGAATTCAGCTAGGTTGGGCAGCGTTTGGGAAGTTACGTCAAGTCCTGACATCGTCGATCCCACAGTGTCTAAAGACGAAAGTCTTCAATCAGTGCGTCCTACCTGTGATGACATACGGAGCCGAGACGTGGACACTGACGGTACGGCTGGTCCACAGGTTCAAAGTCGCTCAACGCGCTATGGAAAGGGCTATGCTCGGAGTTTCTCTGAAGGATCGCATCAGAAATGAGGTAATCCGGCAGAGAACCAGAGTTATCGACATAGCCCACCGGATTAGCAAGCTGAAGTGGCAGTGGGCTGGCCATATTTGTCGAAGAACCGATAACCGTTGGGGTAGACGAGTTCTGGAGTGGAGACCGCGTCTAGGCAAACGTAGTGTAGGACGTCCTCAGGCGCGATGGAGTGACGATTTGCGCAAGATGGCTGGCAGGAGCTGGATGCGAGTAGCCCAAGATCGATTTAAGTGGCGTGCATTTGGAGAGGCCTATGTCCAGCAGTGGACTAAGATAGGCTGTTGATGATGATGATGATAATTTCTATGTTTAATTTCATTAATCCTTTTTTTTAAAACGCCAATTCCGAGGCTCGATATAACATTGGTGGCAGCATTAAGGGATCCAAAAAGTGGATCCTCGGTACGTCTCCCGAATCAGTGTCAGTGAATTAAAAAGTTTAATCCGCCGCATCCCACAGTATCGCCGCTCGCCTATTCCTACTATATCCGGACGCTGTGCCCATTATATTCGCTACACTGCATTACTCCGACGCCGAACCCGAAACTACGAAGAAACTTAGAAAGGAATCACTGTGTCTAAATTCAAATTCAGTGCATTAAGAAAGTACACCGTACATGTGAACATTCAACTCTGTACTGCTCCGACGCCGATCTTGAAATTACAAAGAAACCCAGAAACAAATCGCCGTATTCAGTTTCATATTCAGTGCTACAAAAGTGCGCCGTTCCTGTGAAAAGTGTGAACATTCGTGTAATAATCGTACGCGACGCCCTTATCGCCCAAGAATGCGATCAACGCTTCCTGTCGCCGTCACCGTGCTCAGTGCTTATACAACATTGTTGCAGTGAGTCTGACTCTTTGTTTGTACTATTACTCTGTGTCTTTGCTCCGTAATTAAGTTCTATTGTGTTCTAAATCATTATTATTCAGTTGTACCTTAGATTACTAACTATTACTTATAATTAGGTTGCTTAAACTACTGTTAATTTTACCAAGTAAGGAATTTCTAAACTCGTGTTAAACAAAATGGATAACAAAGTAGAAGGATTAGATTATGAACTTCCTCTAGACACCGAAGACGAAAGGGGCCTAAGTCCATGCCCAAGCGAAAGGAGAACACGCTCAAAGGCCCAAAAGGCGCCGCCTCCTCCACAAAGTTTAGACCTAGGTATATTACTCAAGTTTATAAAGCCCTACGATGGCAGTAGGGACACCCTAAACTCATTTATTATAAATTGTAACAATGCATACGATTTGGCTAACAATGCTCAAAAGCCAATACTCTTCAAATATATACTTTGCCAGCTCCAGGGAAAGGCCGAGGTAGCATGCTCCATTAAAGATTTTTATAATTGGGAACAACTAAAGGAGTTTCTCAAGACACAGTTTAGTGAGAGAAAACACTACTCGCATTTATTAACTGAACTACAAGAAAGTAGGCAATCACCTAACGAAAACGTGAACCAATATGCCCTCCGCATCGAAACATACTTGTCCCAGCTTCTAACAGAAATAACCTTGAATAATACTAAACTAAAGGAACTCCCAGGCCGCACAGCAGCCATGGAGGAGTTAGCACTACACCATTTTCTCATGGGGTTACACCCGCGTATTTCAAACATCGTAAGATGTAAAACTCCTAAGACACTCAACGAAGCAACAAACTTTGCCATATCAGAAGAACGCATCCAACAGACCCTTTATAAGAGAGGTAATTTCACGGATAGCAAACCTGTGAATAAAAACCTACGACCTTCTAATGCGAACCCACAATATCGATCCCAACCGTCGACATCGACGTTTGCTAGGCCGACTCATAATTACCAGCCTCAACCCTCTACTATTACCTGCAGATACTGCAAGTTCCCAGGCCATAGTATCGAGAACTGCCGCAAGCGGGAATATAATAACAAACTCCGTAGCCAACAACCCTCGAGTTCCAACTTCAACCCCGTTAGAAGGGTCAATTTCAATCATGAGCCAGAAAACGAGGGTCATGATGAGGTAGATTTCGAGGCACCGAACGGTAACGATTTAAACTAGTTAGCGCCTCGTTCGGGTGTCGCACGAGTCGCCTCCTAAGTCAAGAAAAAGACACCTCTGTGTCCATGGCCTCTCAAAACACTGAATCCAATACCGAATCTTCTGTGCCCATTGTATCCAAATCCATGGCCATTGGAACCACCATATACCCTACCAAATCTACTAAATCCACTGAATCCAACGCATACTCTACCAAACCTACTAAATCCACTGAATCCAATGCACACTCTACCAAATCTACTAAATCCACTGAATCCAATGCATACTCTACCAAACCTACTAAATCCACTGAATCCAATGCATACTCTACCAAACCTACTAAATCCACTGAATCCAATGCACACTCTACCAAATCTACTAAATCCACTGAATCCAATGCATACTCTACCAAACCTACTAAATCCACTGAATCCAATGCATACTCTACCAAACCTACTAAATCCACTGAATGCAATGCACACTCTACCATATCTACTAAAGCCACTGAATCCAATGCATACCCTACCAAATCTACTAAATCCACTGAATCTAACGCATACCCTACCAAATCTACTAAACCCACCGAATCCAATGCCAATTATGCCAACTCCACAGAAGCCGTAGATGTTTACGAAATCTCCTTCGATCCCTCGAAAAAATCCTTACCATACGTAATAGTGAACAGTACTGCATCCGAACTTCCATTGACTCTCCTCGTAGACACTGGCTCCTCCATTAGCCTTGTAAAGGATACTAGCCTAAAACCAAACATTAATCTTCAAAAGGAGATCCTCAACTTGAAGGGCCTCACCTCCACTACAACAAAGGACAACTTAATAAAAACCTCTGGATCCTTCAACTTAAAACTATTGCTCAACGACAAAAACCCTAAGCACAACATAACGCATAACTTCCACGTTGTGAGCAATCTCGAATTCCCATACGACGGCATCATTGGCAATGACCTCCTTAACAATGCCCAAGGAAACATCGACTTTACGTCTAACACCCTAAAAGTTAAGCAATACCAAGTCCCAATTCGTTTCCAAGAGCCGTACTTCGTTATCCCCGCTCGCACCGAAAAAGTAATCGAAACCACTGTCTCAAATCCACAACTCAAGCAAGGGCTCATTCTCGATCAAAGTCCATGTCGAAACCTTCTAATTGCTAATTGTTTGGTAAAGGTCAAAGAAAATAATAAAGTCAATTTGACAGTAGCTAATCTCTCCAAATCCCCTGTAACGCTAAAATCAGATCTCAATCTCACTCTTTCTAGGGCAACAACCCTTAACCACGATAACCTCGCATCTGTCAATCCCTCTGTATCCTACCCAGAGAACAAGAATTCTGCTGAAAGAACACGTCGGGTCTTAGACCTCCTCCGCATCGACCATCTCAATGAAGAAGAAGCTGACGCCCTTCTCCACCTCTGTGCAGATTATTCTGACATTTTCCACCTCCCGGACGAAAGATTGTCTCATACTAACGCCATCAGCCATGACATTAAAACGACCACAGAACAACCTATCCACACCAAATCCTATAGATTTCCCGAAGTCCACAAACAAGAAGTCCAGAAACAAATGAACAAGATGCTCGAACAAAATATAATAGAACCATCCGTTTCCCCTTGGTCTTCTCCAATCTGGATCGTCCCCAAAAAACTAGACGCTTCTAACGAACAAAAATGGCGTGTAGTAATCGATTACCGAAAACTCAATGATGTCACAATCGGAGACACATATCCTATCCCACAAATCACAGAGATTCTAGATCAATTAGGTAATAGTAAGTATTTTTCAACACTAGATTTAGCATCCGGGTTTCATCAGATTCTTGTAAATAACGCAGAAAAAACAGCCTTCACTGTACCTCAGGGGCACTTCCAATTCAAGCGCATGCCATTCGGTCTTAAAAACGCACCCTCCACGTTTCAACGGTTAATGAATACCGCCTTATCCGGTCTACAAGGCATCCGCTGTTTTGTATATTTAGACGACATTGTCACCTATTCTTTTGATCTGAAAACTATGATCCAGAACTTAGCCGTCATATTCCAGAGACTTCGTCAGTTCAACCTCAAATTACAACCCGATAAGTGTGAGTTCCTAAGACGCGAAGTCGCTTACCTTGGTCACGTCATATCCTCTGACGGAGTCAAACCTAACCCCGATAAAATCAAGGCCGTCGTGGACTTTCCCACTCCTAAATCCCCGAAGGATATCAAATCCTTCCTTGGCCTTGTTTCGTACTATCGCCGATTCATCCCAGATTTCTCGAAAATTGCCAAACCCCTGACTCTTCTCCTGAAAAAGGACATCACGTTCGCTTGGGAAAACCAGCAAGAAGTTGCTTTCGATATTCTGAAACATAAACTCACCACTGCTCCTATCCTCTGCTACCCAGATTTCACCAAACCATTCATACTCACTTGCGATGCTTCCAATCATGCCATTGGCGCCGTGCCATCTCAGGGCATCGTTGGTAAAGACCGCCCTATCGCATACGCGTCTCGCACCCTAAACAAAAGTGAGACAAACTACAGTACCACAGAGAAGGAACTTCTAGGAATTATCTTCGGTTGCAAAACATTCCGACCATACCTGTATGGTCGTAAATTCCAAATCATCACAGATCATCAGCCACTCAGGTGGCTCTTCAATCACAAAGACCCGAGTAGCAAATTACAACGCTGGCGATTAAAACTCGAAGAATACGAGTATGAGATCGTTTATAGAAAGGGCAGACTCAACTCCGCTGCAGACGCACTCTCCCGCTATCCAGTAAACCCTATTCTTCCAAACCAACTCGAACCTCAGAATAATGACAATGACAGACACCAGCCATTCAGCCCTCTGACGCTCGATGATTTAGGCGTAAACATCCCTTCAACACCCGACTACGACAGCAGCAGCTTACCCTGTATAGATTTATTAGATGACGACGAGTTCCCTTATAACTATAGCCCCACTAATCCTCAAGTGAAATCTCCCAAGCCTGATGACCTACTTGAACCAACTCCATCAACTTCAGCCCTAGACTCGGCTGTACCCAAGGTCGTAGCCCCTGAAACTCAAGAAAACTTACCTGAAGCGACTCCCTCGACTCCGACTCTAGATCCTGCCATACCTTCTACCTCCAACCCTGAAATTCAAGTTCACTTACCTGGACACTCTCCGCCATTCGTAGAGCAACCGCAACTTTCACCAAACCCTGAAAACTCATCTCTGTCTCCTCCACCGACTCAAGATTCCTCTCCAACTCCCAATGATACTTACTCTAATGGTGAGTACTCCAAATTCCTTAAAGAAATCAATAATAAAAATAATCAATTCGACACCGTTATCATCGAACACAACCAATCTCTAATTAAAACTCACTGCAAGGTCATCCTAATCCCCGCTTCTATCGATCTGGACGAATCCAATCCTTATTTACCAAGTATCCTAGAAAATCTAACAAATGAAGAACGTTATAAAGAAAGACAGTTATACTATTTCGATAAGATCCGAACGAATTACAACAAGGATATTTACCTTATTTTCCCCAAAGTACACCATTTTGACGAATGTACCTACCCTGAAATCTACCAGACTCTTAAGAATATTAAGACTCACCTCATATCGACCACGGAAACCATATCCGAAATTGCCATCTCAGACTTTAGAAGTCCATTCGATAGACTTTCTTTTGCAAAACTTTATAATATGTTTCTATACATCTTTCATAACTCAAATATCCAAGTAAACATATATCACGATAATATAATTTATCCAACCCTTAGCGAAATCAAGAAGATTTTAAAAGAAAATCACGACCTTCCTATTGCCGGAGACCTCGGCTGCAATAGAATGCTAAACCGCATCAAAGAAAGATACCATTGGAAGGGGATGAAGAGCGATGTAGAAACTTACATCAAAGCCTGTTCGTCACGTCATCAAAACAAAGCCCTCCGTCAACTCAATCGTGCACCCATGCAGATTACCACCACATCTACCAGCCCGTTCCAAAGAATAGCATTAGACATCGTAGGTCCCTTGCCCGAGTCCGGGCCAGCCAAACTAAAATATATAATGACCCTCCAAGACGATCTCACTAAGTTCTCTGTAGCCTATCCTCTGCGCAGTGTTTCCTCGGAGGAAACAACTGATTGTCTAGTTCATTTCATCTCTCTTTTTGGAATACCTCAGACCATCCTCACTGATCAAGGCACTAATTTCACGGCCGACCTCTTTAAGAAAACTTGCAGTTTCCTAAAAATCAAACATCTATGGTCCACTCCTTATCACCCGCAGACTCAAGGAGCTCTTGAAAGAAGCCATTCTACTCTTAAGGAGTATTTAAAGTCCTACGTCAACGAAAATCAGAACGATTGGCCCCGTTACGTATACACTGCAATCCTAGCTTATAATACGGCAACGCATAGCACCACAAACTTTTCACCATATGAACTATTATTTGGCCACAAAGCTTTCATTCCTGACTCTCTCTATAGCCAAGATCTCACTACATACCCCGACTACGTTAGGATGCTCCAACATAGGCTTAAACTTTCTTGGGAAAAAGCATACGACAACATACAACATTCAAAAGAAAGATCGAAAGGTTACTACGACACTAGAACTCGACCCATCCGGTACAAAGTGGGTGATCACGTCTATCTGAAAAACCATTTAAGGCTCCGTAAGGCACTTTCCCCGATTTGGAAGGGGCCTTACAAAATTCTTGCCGTCCACGGAAACAATACTGCGACGCTTTTGATAAACAGACGCCACGTGAGACACCACTTTGATGAACTCAAGTTAGCGGGCGTTGTCCCTAGAGACTCATAAGTAAAATAAGATAGATCATAAGCAAATTTTTAATAGTAACTTTAGTAATATGTTAAATTAGTTCCCTAGTTATGAACGTAGTGTTATAGATTGTAGTTATGTGTAGTTATGTGTAGGTATGTGTAGGTATTTATTCTTTTAATGTAGCCCTTATACTTTTCAGTGTGTCTACCTCGGCAGCAACAACCTTTGTTGAACCAATCTCCTCGAGCCCTGGCGTATATTTTGACTACTTAGGAAAGATCAGAATTACAAACGGCCATTTAAGTATAATAACCCCTATAGACATCTCCTATATACAGTTACACATTGAAAATATAAATTCTATATTAGGAACAGTCGCGTATTTTTGCAACAGAACACAAGAATTTGAATACACCGAATGCGAGAATATATTAGAACCTCTGTACAGTCGTTATAATGACATGATTAAAGAATACTCATCTATAATCCACTTGACCGACGATAGGGCAAAGCGCGCGGCCTGAAACCGCTTTGAAACAAATATTTGGCACCTTAGATGAGGAAGATGCAATAAAATACGATAACGCAATAAATCAAGTACAGGATGATCAAAAAAGAATCGCCTCGCTTGTAAAAGAACATATATTGGTCACTAGAGCTACACTAGTTAGATTTAATGAAAGTATTTATAAATTAAAAGCTAATGAAGATAATCTTAATCTTGCTATCGATAAACTCTCCCTTTCTTTGAATAGCTTGTCAAATAAAACTGATCACCTATCTGCAATCTCTGGATTGAATACAATTTACAATAATTTTGAAGCAGCAATGCTTACCTTATCCTTTCAACTCGAAGATATAACAAATGCAATACTATTTAGTAGTGCAAACATTATTCACCCATCTGTTATAACTCCACAAGAACTGTATAATGAACTAGTCGATAATTATAAGTACTTACCTGGCGAACTGAAATTTGTTGTTCCTTTAGAATTAAGATTTATTCATGTAATTATAAATACGTCAAAATTAATCAGTTATGTTAATAAGAAAATAATGTTTGTAGTAATGATCCCTCTTGTAAACCCATTAGAATTGTATTTGTATAACAACATCCCGTTACCCGTACCTCACAACATAACCAACCCAAATTCATTTAGTACCATAATCCCTAGCAGTAAGTACATAGCTATAACTAAGGATAAAACTCATTATAGTAATATGAATGATCTGTCAACTTGTAAAGCTATAAAAAATCAGGATTATCTGTGTAAAATCACTAATGTCTTTCCGACGTCTGCTAACCCTAATTGCGAGAGTGAATTATTGTCTAAAGTAGTTTCATCCCTTCCGAAATACTGTAAAACAGAGTTTATTACAGGCGAACTCGATATTTGGAAACCTTTATATAACAATAGATGGATATTTGTACAGTCTAAATCCAGTAAATTAACCATAGATTGTTTTAATTCAGAACCATTAGATATAAACATATTAGGTACTGGAATTGTAAATATACCAATGCATTGCAAAGCTTATTGTAGAAGCGCCAAACTTATACCAGATGTTAATGTCCTAAACTTACCTTTGCAGTCAGTTAACCTAGATTTTAATTTGATCAACGATTCATGTTGTAACTTAAATAAGTTCAAGGAAAATTTGAATAGCATGCCCTCACTAAAACTGAATAGTTTAAATTTCGAAGACTTACCTATTTCGAACAATGTAGACAAAGAAATGTTAAAAGAACTGAACGAAATTGTAAATAAACCCCATTTAATTAAATATGGGCCACATTATTCTGTACTTTTTATATTATTCATTGTTATCGCATTACTATCTTGTATCGTTGTTTTATTTAAAAGAATAAATAAGACTGGCAGTCATCACCGACGGATCCCTAAAATAGTCTTCAGGAAGAATATAGTAAGAAATAACCCAGAACCTGAAACTGTAGAACTAACCGACATACAGACAGAGATCGAACGCCCAGAAATCCCTCCTTCTCCTAAAATCAGAAGAAACCTCTAAATTAACGTCAATAAGTAACATAAACTTCAGAGTACTAACCCTGAAGTTTATTCTCTTAGGGGGGAGGTGTTACATCCCTTAGATGTTAGCTGTTGAGCTGACAGGCCAGCTGATGCTGCAGCATCAGCATTTTGTCCCCAGCCGACGCGCTCGCCTCTCGAGCGCGCCAGTCTCTCCCGAACCTCCGTGACGGCTGCCAAATTCACCTACACTATAATTTCTATGTTTAATTTCATTAATCCTTTTTTTTAAAACGCCAATTCCGAGGCTCGATATAACAGTACGTACGGAGATCGATATCCCAGGTGGTTCGCGCGTTTGGCTTGCGATCGCGGAGGTTAAGCAACTTTGGCAATGGTCGGTAATTTGATGGGTGACAAAGACTTATTATCTCGAGCTCCTGTCGAAGTGCTGTGATGTGCCCCTTCAGTGGGGATTATAATAGGCTAACGATGATAATGTACTGAGCATATTATTTGGAAAAAAAAATCAAGAATGATCTCCTCAGTTCCACATTGTAAGTCATATTTTAGATCATTTGAAGATACTTATTGCGATGTGTTTGTTCCAACGCTTCGTATTTTTCGAGAGTACTGATTGCAAATATGACGATAATTTTGTGATCCAAGATGGCGAAATCTAGTTTTTACTCGACTGCGCAGGGTAACGCTTTTCGAGTGTATGAGTAATAATAATAAATATTTCCAACACCAATTAGCCTAGCCCCAAAGTAAGCACCATAAGGCTTGTGTTATGGGATACTAGGTAGGGATGCAAAGTCTTTTGAAATATCGATATTATATCGATATTTATATCGAAGTCAGGAAAATATCGATATCCGATATATCGACTATTTTAACTCGATATTATCGATATATCGATATTTTTTACTTTTTTTTTATTGACATTAGAACACGGGGTGAGTGTGACACATTCATATGTTTGTTGGCGAATTTCTCGCAAAATGCATTGAGCCAGCTTTTTCTTTAAACACGCTTGATGAAATCGCGCCAAACAGGATTTTTTTTGGCTCGCACGGTTTGTGTTTCAGCTACGACAGGAAACCAAAAAATTAAAATTATTATCCTGATCAGATCACTCACATTTGTTAGCACGAATGCGCCAACCCGCATACGTGGAACGACATTTGCGAATGCCTTCGCTAAGTTTTCACTACATTCGTGCTTTTCCAAGCTATGTCGGTTTTTTAGCGTACATCAAATACGCAAATTGCTTAGTCTCCCACAAATCAGGGGCGTGCCCATGGCTTCAGAATAGGGTAAGCCCAAAGCTTCAAAAATTACTATACCTATCTTACTTTCTTGACTTGGCGAGCTTAAAAATTTACGATTTGTATAAGATTCTTAATTTTATTTTGTGTTATATTACAATGATATTTAATTTCAATTGATCAGTAGTTGACAATTATCTAGGAAGAGAGGCAAGGATTTTATTTAAGTGCATGAGTTCCTATTAGGTATACGATTATACCTATATACGTTGATGTCGATTCTGGCATGATTATCTAAACTTAAAACTAAATTTCACATCAGTCTCTCCTTGTCATTCTGTATAGAGAATGACAAGGATACACTGTTGTCAAATTTAATTTTAGGTTGAGAGAATCATGCCAGAATCCACACCAGCTTAGTATATTTCTTGGGGTTCAAGATTTTTTTAATAAAAGCAATAGTTATTTCGTTATTATTCAATTTAGATAGTCATAGCAGGTAAATTAATTCATATTATCGTGTTTAAATTTAGTCTACGAAATATCGATATTTTGGAATTTCCGATATCAATATTATCGATATTCCGATATATCGTTGCAACCCTAATACTAGGGCAACGGATAGAGTACATATAGGTACTGTACATATATAACTATATTTATATAAATATACATATTAAACATCCATGACTAGAGTACAAATGTTCGTATTCATCACCCAAACACCTGCCCCCACCGTGAATTGAACCCGGGACCTCTCGTGTAGGCGACACTATGAAACCCGGCGTACAAACCACTCAGCCATTGAGGTCGTCATAAAATGTATATGTATCTCCATTTCTTTGACACGCCCTACAGCCAAAATAACTTGACTTGCGAGGTATTATTTGATTGGTCGTAATTGTAAGTAAAATTATCTGTTAGAACCCTTCACTTCGATAGCCCATTTTATTTAAAAACTTGTTTCATGCGTTAACTACTGCTGATATTTGGTACCTTTTTTTGTTACAATAGTTAAAAATGTCGCAACAAAAATTCATCTTATCTGTATTTTAAAAAGAGTGAAAAAAAAACTTGAAATATCTGTCATCATGACAATTATTCTACCATTCGCCTCCATAATTCGCCAACGGGCAACGAGTGGTCGAGGCCGTTCCATGACATCGAGCGATTCAAAAATACGGAATTTATTATGTCGAATCAAAATTACTATAAATCGAGCGTTCGACGCAAGGCGAGTGATTCAAAAATAGAGCTCCTGAAAAGATCGAGGCGGCCGCGTGCTGTTTGAACTACAGAGGCTGTTAATGCTGTTAAAGCCTGAATTAGTCGAAACTCCATTAGGTAGCAAAAAATCTTATCGCGAGAAATGAAGATTCCCGCTAGGACTCTGTCGCGTATTATAAAACAAGACCAATCTCGGTGCTTACCGCCGATATACATGACATGCCCTAAATCAATCTTTGTAATTAAAGAGTGTATCGATCATAACGCCTTCTGTCGCGATACGCAGGTGAAAAGCACAGAAATATCCTCTTTACCGATGAAAAATTTTTCACGATTGAAGAACACTACGATAGCACAATGATAAAGTGTACGCTCACAGTTCTAAAGAGCTGCTCAAGTGGTCGGAAAGGTATAACGTGGTCATCATCCATCATACAAGCAGTGCGTAAATTCAAAGATTCGTGGCCAAACAGATTAAAGGCCTGTATTAAAGCCAAAGGTGGCCATTTCGAATAGAATATTTTTATATTTTGCCGAGACTAATAAATATGTAGGTATACATTTTATTAATATTACATTACTTACTATAATGTAGCAAGAAAATCCCGAAGAAATTTCTTGACCCTTTTTTTTGCATTCATAATCATAGAAATTAATTGTATTTGATTTTGTAATATTTTTATTTCATTAACTCACCCGGTTTTGAGAATAATTAGTTAGTTAGATACTAACTAGTTAGATAGGCGTTAACATAATGTAAGATACTCACTTACTTACATAGTTCTTTCCTATAGTTGTACATTGGTGAGAATAGAATTTAAATCGGATTTTTTCACTATTCAGGGTTTTTTGTCAACTGTGGACAAAAGTACCTCGTCTGCACAAGCCTTTATTAGGTATATTGATATTCGTGAAATCAATGATAAACAATTTCCATTGCAACCATAAATGGAGCTTTGGAATAATATTAATATCAAAATAAGAAAAAGCGGTTTTCTCCTTTGATACTGTCACATGAAAATAGTGGTAACATTATTTTGAGAAAGACTGTCTCAGTGAAGACGTCAAATACTGACGAGCAGTATACATATTATATCATAAGTCTCTGTCATAATAGTCCCATCACCTGCTGCATATGAATTTCAAACTGATATCAGGGCAGTGGTAGACCAGCAGTGGTGGTTTTACAACACAATCATAGGATCAGGTAAAATTTAAAACTTTTCGTTGGTATCAAATTTTTTAAAAGTATATTACGAGTGGTTTAAGAAAAACTAATCAATAGTTATACCAATATTCCATGCACAAATATTTTAATCAAATATTAAATCTTATACTCTAAACTTTTATTGGTATATCATAAAATATTACAGGTACATATGATCATAATAATTTAATCTCATTGTTTATACTAACAACATATTTCATAAATCGATTTTAGAACATAACTGTATTTTATTTACTTTGTCGAGCTGCCTTAAGACTTTTACTGAATTTTATTTACTTTGTCGAGCTGCCTTAAGACTTTTATTGAGCGTTTGGATTTTTCATTGGAAGATTTTTAAAACTTTATTGTCTATATTTGAATTTATTAGCTAATTTAATTAATAAAGTGATTTATTTAATTCTTTTACATAATTTTGAGTTTCTTTATTTGACCCTATCTACCGTAAACTACCACCGGTTCCAAAGTTGGGAGACCTTTCCGAGAAGAACCAGCGAAACAAACTCAGAGAGGCTTTCTATCTCCCATTTATGTTAAATTATGCAAACAAAAAGAACTAACAGTATCTGTTGGTCTTGCAGTTTGTGCTGGAGGTTGCCATTTTATCTGTTGTATAATGGTTAACGGTTATATTTTTTAAAGCTACGGCTGATTCTCGAAAGATGAATTTTGTTCAGCCAATTCCCCTTGGCTACTACAATGCTCCTTAGAAATTACATGATTCCGTTGACCTCTACCCCCTAAACTATAACGATCATTATTCTAAATCTCTATAATTTCGTACGGTTCCCTAAATTTCGGTCTTAATTTTTATGACGTCTACGATCCTGATAACATAAATACTATATTACCAATCTTCTTATTGTCCTCCCCTAACAATGTCAAAATGTAAACGCCGGTGAGTTAAATTACGATCTGATCTAACGTCTGTGTTATTTTCCATAACTTCTATATAATTAAGACGAGACTGAATTCATGGAATGTTTGCATTACAGCCAATAAGTAAAGAATGGACGTAAATCTTGTCGAATTTTCCACAAACCGCTCGGCCAATCTGACGAACCATTGCAGGTAGTATTAAGAATATCTATCACGTAAATAAATGTTGTGTTACAAGTTTAAATAGAAAGGAAAAACCCAAAATATTAGATAATTATCAACCAACTGATCAGTCCTTGAATCGTGTTGCTTTAGTTAGGAACCTGGGACTTATTCTGGACAGCAAATAGTCGTTTAATGATCACATTGAAAATATAACTTATCCTAAATATAGCTTATCCAATGCTAGGTTTTGTTCTAAGGGTTAGCAAAGACTGTAAGATGTTCTACTTTAATTCTATTATTTAACTCCATAGTCCTTATTCTCCTTTTTCGATTAAAGTGTTCCCATTTAAACTCTAGGTCTAACAGCCTGTTTAGTGTACCTTTTGTTGAGACAAAATTTACTTCCAACACATTTTGTACTGAGCCTGTGATTCATATAAAAATAAATTCAATTTTATTGATATGTTTAATAATGGAATTAATGATTACAAAAAGCTTTTAATTAAGCAATTTAATAAATTAACTGCTATTTGTTTGTTTTTGTTTGTATAAGATAGCAAGATCAATAATAACCTTGTGGGTACATCTAATATTTATAGTTTATTATAATAAGTACCAACGAGATTTTATATTAACCAATGTATAAAATTTGTCAAAAATACACGTAAAAACAGTGTTCACGCCCCAAAGTAACATAATCTGTAACGGCCAAACTGACTAGTACTTTTTTTTCTCGAAGTACCTATCAAACTATTATTCTGGAATTTAACTCCGAATGAATAAAATAAAATTCAAGTGGTTTTTATAGACAAAATTTTGTGAATCCATCAACATCGCCAATGAGCGTTGTTCAAAATACTTGACCATTGGTTTTTTGCTGGTGTCCCACATTTTTGCAGAAGACCAAGGTTTACAGGTCGATATTGGTACTAGTATCTTTAAAATTCATCAAATTACCAATTAAATATATAAAACAGTTACAAAACCAAACCATTTCTTTGGGAAACTAAAAAAACTAAAATACTACAGTTTGAAATGTATATAAAAAAAAAATCATTTGTCTCATTATCTCAGGATTTTCAAGCTGATTTTTATCATTATATTTTCAAGAACCCCTTTAAATTTTAAGAACTAAATCGATAGTTTTTGAGTAAAATATAGTAAAATGGTGTTTTGAAACGATTGAGTTCAGATAATTTCAACATAATCTATAAAACATTGTCCCGCGAAAAAGTTCCAAAAACGTTATTCCACTTTTTTTTACCCAAAGGACATGGTAAAATTTTGTATAAGCGACTGCTCTAGCAATGTATAAATAATGTACTTAGTTATATATAATGCAGAATGGCTGAATTATTTACAGAGCCATAAATTTCGCATTTTCTTAGAATATATCTTCACATTTATCTGATTAACACTTCACAAAAAGTATTTTTAAAAGTAAAATTATATACAAATAATTTTTTGCTGTCGTCCTGACATGAAATCTGTGAAGTTTTATTTTGTTCATTTGCAAAAATCAAAGCATTAATTATCATACAGCCTTCTCTCAAGCCTGATCAGAAAAACAAAATCTAGTATTTTAGGCCTTCAGTGATTTGTTATAATAAAAATAAAGGCCTTACACTAAAGTTGTAAGAGAATTATAAACACGTAATAATTAATAAAAAAAATACACAAAATTATGGGCTAATGCGATCATTCTACACGTTAAGGGCAGTTTCTTAGCCATGTCCTTTACCAAATAGAAAATTCAAACTAATGATAAACTACATTTAACATATTGGCAATACTTTGTACAGGGAACGTCATTCCACCATATTGTGTTTACCTTATTTAGTATCGAAAACACGCTCCGAGAAGTAACCTGTGCTGAGTCGATCAAAAATTATGTCAATTTATGTTAACAGTTTTTGAAATAAGTAACAACAATTAATATATCAATGACAATAGTCTATACTTTGTTTTCTTGGCTACATTGTGGTGCAAAAAAAATCTATTACGCTTTTACGCTTATTTTTTATCATAGAAAATATTTTTGAAGATTTTACATCGGGAATTCGTTACTTCTTTTTTTTTTGGTTACTTTTGCATGGTATCGTATAAATGGAAAGGCAGGTAACAACAAAAAAAAATAGATGAAGCCATGCTTACAATATGAAGTCAGTAAGACTTAAGAAAAAAGTGGAGTTTTTCAGTTCGTCAAAAGCTTGTTCTGTATATACTGTATGCTACTCGATTATAAGTTTATTTGGGTTCAATTCAATATCAAGTCCTAAAAGTAATGCCAACGAATTAATGATAAAACCACAAAACTGGAAATCTAGTTCTTAAACTTGTACTAGTGTATAATATGAGGCCTTACAATTCAGATTTTGTTACTCTCGATTCTTTTTTTGTTATCTGTCCAAATAGTGAACAATTTTCAATTAAAAATTTTTTTGCACTGTTTAGCTTTCCAAACTAAAATAAATGTCCGATTAATATAGTTATTCGTAATTTTCTAGTTGTGAATATAAACATACTATAAACCTTACCTGTATTTATTATTATAGAATTAAACTTCCGAGTCAGAAAATGTCCATAGTAACAAAAAAAATATAATTTTGAATATGACTGATGGTGCCACGTCGTCATCCTTCTCACTCGGTGTAGTGAAAGCATTGCTGATTGCTTTCAGCAGATTCCGTTTTTCTCCGACATTCATTATGAAACAAATAATTATATTAGTTTTATGAGAATAGGTTGTTTATCCCACTTTTGATGTTAGCATTGATATTAATTATTAATTATATAAACACTTTGAAACTTACATAAAGCAATAAAAGCAAATGGAATGGAAATAAAACTATTCAATAGATTCAGATTTCTTTATTTTATAAGGGAAATAACTACTTTCAAAATCATTAAATGTTTAAAGTATACTATTTATTGATTATTAAAATTAAAATACCGAAACAAAGTATAAAATCTTTACTCGCAAATAACTAACCTCTTATTTTAATTTTTAAGATTACAGAAGTAATTTCTATTGTAAATGGCAAAAATATATTATTATGTATTATTTTTAGACATTAGGTAGTTTTAAACTTTTTGTAATTGTAAACTCATATATTTTATTAATCTAAATAATTTTTCTTATTATATTATGACTTACAATATTAAACAAATATAATTCCGATAAAAGTTATAAACAACAATATGAAAATGATTACTTAACTCAGAGCTCCGCTCGGTCCGATGGCTCGATACAGAATCGCCCCGCAAAGGCTGGAGCTCGGCCTTTTAAAGGGAGCGACAAACAACTAACGTCATCGGGCCGTTCAGAACACGTGTACAAAGATTTCGCTGACTACCCGCAATTTATGAAATATTCTATTAAATTATGTGATTTAGTGGTAGCAATAGATTTTCACAGTATTTTATATAAAACCTACATTACAAAAATCAAGTACGAGTATTGAAGCAGCAATAACATCACTGAATCAACCATTTTTAAGTGTACAATAATTATACAGCCGCCTCGATGTTTTGTTTTTAGCTTGTTAATGACCTTATGTGTATATTATCTAACACATACATGAAATCTATGTTACCAACAGTGGTTACTTATTTAGTTGGATAATAATGACTGATTATAAATCAGTCTCGAATATTGATTAAATTTTAATGGTCAGCACTAAGGTAACTCTCGTGCAAAGAACTTTTTGCAGCATTAGGCTGGATATACTTCTCGACCGACGGTCGGCGCTGACATTCGCTGGTCGGACGTAGCTACGAGTATATCTATGTAAATATACGAACGCGTATACTGTTGCACCTACGATTTACTACGCGTGTACAGATACGTCGCGCTGACGGAAACTGTCGGTCGAGTTTGTCGTAATATTAACTTGTGAACAAGTACCCTTAGCACAAACCAATATCGAATTCGAATAGTTTGCGAGTGCGAAATGTCATTGTCAAATATGTACAGATTTTTAGTTCTCGTTACGTCCATTGTGGCGCTATTGTTTTATTTTCAATACAAAATTTGACAATGACATTTGGCACTCGCAAACTACTTGAATTCGATATTGGTTCGTGCTAGGGGTACTGTACACACGCGTCTCCGTTTGTCGTCAGCGTAATACTAAATGAATTCTCACAACCGACGGCCGACGCCGATAGTACGTCCTACCCATTATCGTCGACCGTCGATCCAACACTAAATCCATTATTAGGCTTTGTGGCAGCTGGTATTCAATAAATAAATATTTCCAACACACACCAATTAGCCTAGCCCCAAAGTAAGGCTTGTGTAATGGGACACCAGGGTAACGGATAGAATACATATACGCTACGGCATAGGAGATTGGGTTCAGGCAGGCAAGGTATGGTTAGCTGGAGCGACTCACTTTTCTTCCGCACCAGAATCTTTGCGACCCGATTCCACTTAAAAACAAAGGGGGTGAGGTAATTTGCTACGGATCCACTAAAAGAAATACATAAAACCCTAATTTCCGTCATTGTATTTTAATAAATATTTCCAACACGCACCAATTAGCCTAGCCCCAAAGTAAGCACTGTAGGCTTGTGTTATGGGATACTAGGGTAACGGAAAGAATACATATACAATACATATATAAGTATATTTATATAGAAATATATATTAAACATCCATGACTGGAGTGCAAATGATCGTATTCATCATACAAACATCTGCGTTTGTAAGTTGGCGACACCTTGAAACCCGGCGTATAAACCACTCGGCCACGGAGGTCGTCATTGGAGGTTTTATACGTTTGCTTCTTTGGTCTTACTTACAAAAAAATGATGAACAAAAAAATGTACACATAAAGAATATATAATAATGTGTGAGAAGTTTCTGATATTGTTAGAAAAGAACGCGTGCCAACATTAATAATCGTAAGCTCAGCTGCAGATTACTTCGGCATTCCAATATTATGAATAAGAGATACGCTACGTATAAATGAGAGTCTCAATACAATATCACTCATGGCCGAAGGATTTCGTGATATCACTAATAGACAAAGGCTCACAAAACCCAATCATATCAAAGTTATTAAAGATTCGTGACGTTGCAGCTTAATAGGTATACTTACAACTAGAATGGAATCTTGGCATTGTTATATTTTACTGGATTACACTCATTGGTTAATAAGAAATAACTTTTCACTTGACTTATAAGTAGAAATTGCATTAATAATAAGGTGGTCAAAATATATTACTTAGGTATGAAATCCGCGTGCCTATTATTTTAAAGGTAGCGTTTATAGGTAATTGTGAACAAAGTCCATTTATTAGCTTTCAAAGTCTGGAAATATTGGAACAGATTGGCGTTCGAGCTCAAAGGATGTCCAAAAATTCAGGCCTTAAATTACCTAACTAAAAAGCAATTCAGATTAAGTTAGGGAGTAGACGGCAGCGACAGACTCTTGCAAATTGTCTGATTCTTATTCAAATGAGCTCTTTTGCAGCTGGGTCATCTAATGGCTATAATTTAAAGAATTAAATATTTTACGACTTGTTTAGTTTTCACCCTTTCGAAATTGCTGAGTAATTTGCGCGGATAGATCCTACTATATAAATCCTATGCTACTAATATTATAAATATGAGAGGAGAACAACTATTTTGGTATTCAATGTAGTACAAACATAATTTTTTGATATTATGTTAAGCATTAAAAAGTAAGTAATAACATATATAGATAAAAAGTATAGTTTTAGCTGGTGGTGAAACTAAAATTAAAATAAAACCTTTAACGTATAAAAAAAGGAAGTGTTTAGCGCATAGAGGAACGTAGTTTGCTACTATATTCGAAACAATAGATTCAACCAATCATGAGTTGAATGTTTAATTGAAGTACTGTTTAAATTGCTCAAATAACTAATGTTTTTAACGTTAATAAATTGTTAAAAAAAATAAGTATAAATTAGAGTTTTTTAACTCCAAATCTCAGACAATATTCTACTGTAATGCCTCAACTGGTTCTTATCAATTTGTTCATGTTTTTTGTAAGTAATTACTTGCGACCGTCTTTGATTTTTATAAATCCATGTTTAGTTCACAATTAAGTACTTAGTTCCAATCACTGGTTTCGGACTCATCCGTTCAACTTAGGCACGTGGTGGAGTTTTTTATTTTAGATTTATTTTTTAATTTTAGAATTGTAATTTTATATATATACTTATATTTTTATATATATATTTATATTATATTATTTTATAGAAAACAATGATACTTAATGATACATTTTTTTCATGTTCGTCTGACGAGTATGGTAGTGCTGAAAGTAATGATTCATTTGTCTCTGATTCTGAACCTTTGGAACTTAAACTGTCAGAGATGGTTGGTAAATCCTCGGAGTGTTTTACTGTAGTGCACATCAACGCGCAAAGCATTCTAGCCCATCACACAGACCTTCTCACTGCTTTCAACAACGGCGTAGTCGACTGCATTCTTGTTTCTGAAACTTGGTTGAAACCCAGTCTTCCGTCTTCATGTTGCTCTGTTCCTGGCTACAATCTCTATCGCAATGATCGTACTGGAATGGGTGGCGGTGGCGTAGGTATCTTTCTGCGTAGCCATATCCCTGCCCGAGCGGTCACTTGCTCTCCGTCACAATATACGGCATCTCTAGAATATATATTTTTGGAAATCACGCTTCACCACAAGAAGATACTTCTTGGAGCTCTATATTGCCCTAGTGATAAAATTGATTATTTTAAAAATCTTGAAAGTGTCCTTTCTGACTTAATCATTACATATGACCACATTATTCTAATAGGGGACTTTAACACCTGTCTCGTTAAAAATTACTCCTGAGCACATAAGCTTGTTAATATTCTTTCTTCTCTCAATCTTCATATACTTCCGTCTTCTCCCACGCACTTTCTTCCAAATTGCAGACCCTCTCTTCTGGACCTTATTATTGTATCTCACCCTGACTCATGGCCAAATGTGTGCTCCCTTCTCCCATCATGATCTTATTTTTCTGTCAAATAAAGTGCGCCCTTCCAAGAAAAAACCTAAAGTTAGTCTTCTGCGCAATTTCCGACATATGGTTCTCGATCGCTTGAGGGCTGATGTGAAGGGAATAGATTGGTCTCCGGTACATAACTCGAATAATATTGACGATATGGTTGAATACTTCACCACTATGCTTTTAAAAGTATTTGACATTCACGCACCAGCACGTCCAGTAAAAATTAAACACTTGCCTGCTCCTTGGCTCACACCCGCAATCAGGAAGGTGATGGGTAAACGCGACAAAGCCAAAAGTTGTCTAAAAAAATCACCTACCTCTGATAACCTCCAGGCATATAAGAAACTGCGGAACCATTGCAACAGGATGTGCCGGGACGCCAAACGTAAATATGTGCACTCACAGGTCGAAAAGTTAGACCAAAAACACATCTGGAGTTTTTTGAGGTCCTTGGGTGTGGGAAGGACTGTCGACTCAAATTCAGTACCTGTGGATATCAACTCTCTTAATACGCACTTCTCAACCCCTTCTCTCTGTCTGAACTCATCATCTAAAGCAGACACTCTCTCTTCTCTGACTAGACCCAGTACCCATAACTTTCCAGCTTTTTCTTTTAACACAGTTTCTGAGGCAGACGTTGGGAAGAATGTCCGGTCTATCTCTACTAAAGCCATCGGCAGTGATGGTCTTAGCCTTGACATGCTGCTTCCTTTACTGGATGACATTGTGCCTATAATTACATTTATTATAAATTTCTCACTTCAGCACAATGTTTTTCCCACATCTTGGAAGAAAGCCAATGTCATACCCATTCCCAAGGTTCCAAATCCATCTTCTCTGTCTCAGTATCGTCCCATCTCTATACTCCCAATCCTATCCAAAGTCCTTGAGTCCATTGTTCATAATCAGATTTATTCCTTTGTCTCATCTAATTCTTTACTTTGTCCCCAGCAATCTGGCTTCCGTCCTTCACATAGCACTGTCGGAGCACTGCTTGATGTCACTGAGGACATTCGACATGCAATGGATAATACCAAGCTTACAGCTATAATTTTGCTTGACTTCAGCAGTGCTTTCAACTGTGTCGACTTTGACCTTCTTTTCTCACACTCTTCAGTCTGCTAATGTTTCTCCTTCAGTTATAGAATGGTTTCGGAGTTACATTTTTGACCGTTTCCAACGAGTGGTCTATAATGACTCGTGCTCTGACTGGGTACGTGTATTGTCAGGTGTACCGCAAGGTGGAGTTCTCTCTCCTTTACTCTTCTCCATCTTCATTAATAAGATCGCTTCTGTTATCTCTTCTCCTTTTCACTTGTATGCTGATGATCTTCAGATCTACCGACACTTTCCTACCGGTGAAGTTTGCGATGCTATTGCCTTGTTAAATCGTGATCTGGTCTCCGTTTTAAGCTGGGCAACTTCGTTTGTTCTGGCAATAAATGTCAGGCTATGATTGTGGGTAACAGCCGGCTCAGGAGTAGACTGGATTGGAATATTGTTACTCCACTCCTCTACAACAATATTCCAATACCATACACTGACAAAGTTAAAAACCTTGGTTTGATAATGGACTGTAACATGTCATGGTCCCCGCATATTGGTGAAGTTAGTAAGCGTTCACATATTCACTCTTTCCACTCTCTCAAGCGACTTCAATATTTTGTCATTTAAAACCAAAATTATGTTAGCGCAATCACTCCTTCTTCCAATTCTCGACTACGCCGATGTCTGTTATTCTGATGCAAATGAAGAGCTACTCAATAAATTAGAACGACTCCAAAATTTAGCCATACGATTTATATTTGGTCTGCGGAAGTATGATCATGTGTCAGCTTATCGCTCTCTACTTCAATGGCTCCCTATTCGTCTTCGCCGAGATTTGCATATGCTTGTCTTCTTATTCCAGATTCTCAAAGATCCAAACTCCCCAGTATACCTGCGTTCCCGATTTAAGATTCTTCCCCCTCCTTCACGCTCTAGGCAACTTTGCATTACTAAGACGCTTGAGCTTCCTAAAAGTAATACCATCTCCTATTTGAATTCCTTTTCTTTTAGGGCTGCACAGCTGTGGAATAAACTTCCGTCCAATATTCAGGAATGTCCGACCATCTTCTCCTTTAAGTTTAAAGTTAAAGATCATTTTCTTAAACAGAAATCTCAAACTTAATGAATCATTCTCACGAAGTATCTTGTTTCTTATTAGTATTTATTTATCAGGTTTATATGTATGTTATGTATATTTGGATAGGTATTGTATTTATCTATGTATATTTATGCAAGTTTATTTATGTAGGTATATGTATCTATATATGTAATGTGTATCGTATATATATATATATATATATATATATATATATATATAACTATTATTTATTAAGTCTATTTCCTATAACAGTAGTAATAAATTATTTTTAGTTTAATTTTTATTGCACTTTCTGTTTCCCGCTAAGTTGTGAATCTCCGACACCACCTAGGTTGGCTGGAAGAGATCTCTTTTAGAGATAAGCCACCCTTTGCTTACTATGTATTTTACTATATGTTTTAACTATATGATGCAATAAAGATTATAATAAAATATGTGCCAACATAGCGTGCTTGCTACTATTGAATATATTTGACTGCTATGTCTTTGTGAACTTTTAATTGTTCCAAATCGGTTATTAAACTATGTTTATTATGTAAATTATACCAGGAAACCCCTTCTTGTACTTAAAATATTTTTTATTTTAAATAAATTTAAATCGAAATATCTCATTTACCCAATTAGCTATCGAATTCAATTAAAAACTGGCAGTATATATTATGAATAAGCTTTACATTGATATATATATTTTGCTCCTGTACAAAGAACTTGGTATCTGTACCAACCCCCATGCAAAGTGATTGTTCTTCTTTGTTACTTAATGAAGCAAAAACTTTTGAAAGAATTTTCATGAAATTTGGTAGACATGTAGTTTATTATAACCTGGATAAAGACCTGAATAAAAAGTATCTTTTGTCTTAACAAAAGATACTTTTTATTCAAGAAAAAAATTGAGCTCCTGTGGGATTCTACAAAAACCCAAAGTTAACGCGGACGACTTCACGGGCTGTTATTTTTTTATATTTTTACGGACCAACTCCATGGAACCGGTGTCCAAAGTGTCGCCTTCTTTGAGATTCGGGTTCAAATCATGGTAGGGGAAAATGTTTGTTTAATGAATACAAGCATTCCGTACCCGAGTCAGGGCTTTAATTATTAGTATTGTAATTATTTTTAAGCATGTATTTCTAGCAGTTACCTGATGACATATATAGGTGTTTAGAGTGCCCTCGACTTCATCTGCGTAGAAAAATTGGTTTACTAAAAAACTTCCACCCCTTTTTTACTCCGTGAATGGAGGATCTTTTTGATTTTTTTTATTTATTACTATTCATTGTCATCCTTTCCCGAGAATAGAATCAAACTATCTGTATACCAAATTTAATGTAAATCGTTTTTTTTTAAGATTGAGTAATAAACGTACAAACTTTCAGATAGCATTATAATATTATTAATAGTAATAAAACTAGAACTTAAACTAAAACTTATTAGATTTTCAAAACTACATACTTAGATGTAACTACTCTAGTTTTATTTCCAATGTCAATGTGTACGTAATATTGGCATTAACCCAAACTTGATTGATGTCTAGACAAAGCTGGAGCCTTTTATTTTAAAGTTTGCAACAGCGGTGCAAAAAATACAATGAAAGTTCGCTGACATGAACTAAATGGAAAACTTTCACTTGTTGACAAACCATTCGTAGAGCTGTAAAACATTGCAACGATATGAAAATATGTGCACACGTGACGCAACGTTATTATTAAGAGCCCTTTTACAAAATTGCGCCGCTGCCGTACTGATCGGCGCGTAGGTAGATTTGCACTAGTACACATTGCATTTTACGGGTGATGTTTCGAGTCTTATAAAATAATTATTAATGAACTAATTACAAATATATATATATTTCATTAGTTCAATGATGGTACATTTGTTTTATGAAAGTTTTTGATAGTAATTCTATTTAATTCAATATCAAAATACGTAAAATACGGTAAACCTGCATTATTTTTTGGGAAAACTCACGGAAATTAGTTTTTTTTTTGATAATAAATGCGATGGAAAATCAAAATTCTAATACATTATGTTACAACAAAAACATATTTCTGATGTCGTAGTAATTAATTTGATCTAATTTATTGAACATTATTGAGAGATTGAGGCGTTTGAAGTTGTGCATATTATCGTTTTTTCCGTAAACTAGCTGCAGTAGAACCAGTACAAAAAAGGAAAATAGTATTTGCAAATATTGATTAACTTACAATAGGGAGAATAAATCTACTGTTTACTTCTATTGGAAATAGTCAAAATCTTTTCTAAGAGGGTAAAAATGTGAAAGGGCTCTTAAGTATAAAAGTACCTACTAATTATACAAAAATAAACGCCTGATTTCGTAAGAAGTGTACACCGCACTTATTAATATTTAAAATCCTTTTAAATTGTTCAATGAAGGAGGAAAAACGTTATTAAAATATCTACCTACTGAAGTAAAAATGGGAAATGTTGTGCTGAAGTAAAAACAACCATGGCTGGAACTCTCTCGAGGGAAATATGTTTTTTATAAAGCCCTGTTATGATACTATAAAACGTGTTGGTGACAATTGGTAACATTGCAGACTATGCCTTTACTGAATAGGGCCCTAATTTATCCATGGAAATTAAATTAATATAACAGTAAAAAAATAATCTGGAAAATTTATTGTTTTGATGTTGTTTATGGAATATACTTTTAGCCAGTTAGAAACCCCTTGTTAAAACTTAGAGCATACATCTTGTAAGAGCTAAAAAAGATATTTATGTAGGTACCTTTCATTTACCAGTACCTTCATAGTACGATACACTTTGATTAAATGAGTAATATTTATACTCAATTTAAGATGATAAGAAATAAAAAAGTTTTGTAGCTCGTTTTAGTATTCATAACCAGTAATACCTACTATATTCTATCAATTATAATTCATTTTCCTGCTGGAAAGCTCATGTTTTACTTAAAATAAATAGAACTTAACCGTTAAAATATAACTTCAATCGTTTTCGTTCTTTGTTCATGAATAAATCAATTTTAATGTGATTTATTCCATAATTATTACTGGGTATGGAATTAAAGAAGAGACATGGAGATACAAAAAGCGCTTGTATATGCAAAGATTCATTTACAACAGTTACTATAACTTTAATAAAAGCAATCAAACAACGAAATTTTATACAAGCACGATGTGACACATATCACATCGTGCTTGTATAAAATTATGGAATAAATCACATTAAAATCGATTTATTCATGAACAAAGAACGAAAACGATTGAAGTTATATTTTAACGGTTAAGTTCTATTTATTTTATAGTATATTTAGTGATGCAAAATCAAGGGAGTGTTTGAACAACTTAGCGGCAGGTTAGCCAAACGCTATTTTTAATAATATTCCGTTCTACTACATATTAATATGTATTATAACGCTATTACAGTATATTCATGCACACCCTCTAGATTATGCCACTTAAGGATAACATCACTTTTCTAACGGCAATCCATCTTGCTGTGACCCTTAAAGTCCCTATCGTTGACTTATCCATCTAATATCCGAGGGGCTCTTTCATGGTGCTGACAGTTTGAAATCTCCCAAATATCGGGCTTATCAATTTTGCATAAGTCAAGATATCTCTTACCTAATACATCTACAGTAAAATAGTGTGTGTTATGTTAGGGCAAAAAATAGGATTTTTATTTTGCTTATAATTAGCGAGCTTTATGCGTATCCGACGCATTTCGAAGTTATAAATAGACCTTTTTTATTACGGCTAAGGAACATAACACAAAGCGTGTAAGGCGGAGGGCAGGTGTCCCATATTATGATTAAATGTAAACCAGAAATAAAATATCACACCTGCATCAAAGACGGCACTTCTATTTTCGTACTAGAGCCAGATCTGAGAGTTTTCAACGAAATCCGGCAAAACCAATAACCCATTATATTAATATAAGGAGAGCCACCTTGCTCCGTGTGAACTACTCCCACCATATCTAAGCCCTCTATGTAGGGCCGAACGTCTAGGGCAGCAAATATAATTCAACAAACGGCCACGACTTTTGGTAGCGTCCGTCAGCCTTTTGAATTGAAACTACAAAAAGGTTAGGTAGCGGTTATGACTAGTTGGCATGGTATTAGGGGTGGCCGTACGACGGAGTAGAATATAGGAAAAAAATATTCGAGCGCAGGAGAGATCGAGAATGGATGTTACGTGAATCCTCCAGAAGGGCCTATCCAAAAGACTGACGATTTGGACACGACCAAAAGTCATAGCCGTTTGTTGAAAAACTTTACTGGCTGTCTTAGACGTTCGGCCCCACATAGAGTGCTCAAGTATGGTGGGAGTACATCACACGCAGCAAAGTTGCCTCCTTATGTTAATCTGCGGCGCTCGAGTAAATAAAAAAATCCACCCTACCTTACCAGTACTCCAAAAAGAAATCTACGTGAAAAAAGTCCCAGCTTGGAATTTCTTAGGCAGCAAAACGTGGAACTTTTTAAAATATCAGATATTTGATATAAAAAAATATCAAACTTGGCAAAGTACTTAGTTCAAAGGGTGATTTCGTGAAAATCTATAATAGTAGATAAATCTTAATCTAATATATAAAATTCTCGTGTTACAGTGTGCGTAATTGAACTGCTCCGAAACGGCTCGACCGATTTTCGTGAAATTTTATATGCATATTCAGTAGGTCTAAGAATCGGACAACATCTCTTTTTCATCCCACTAAATGTTAAGGGTGGTCCCCTTAAATATTTTTTTTGGACAATTTTTTTTAATTTTTTTTTATGATACATCATACAAAAATACTTACAACCCCTAAATTTTCACCATCTACCACCAACCCCTATTTTTTATAGCGGTACGAAGTTCGCTCGGACAGCTAGTATATGTATAAATAAAATAAATAAATATTTCCAACACCCACACCAATTGGCCTAGCCCCAAAGTAAGCACTGTAGTAAGGCTTGTGTTATGGGATACTAGGATAACGGATAGAATACATGTACAGTACATATATAAGTATATTTATAAACAAATACATATTAAAAATCCATGACTGGAGTACAAATGCTCATCAAATCACACAAACATCTGCCCCCCCACTGGAGTACAAATGCTCATCAAATCACACAAACATCTGCCCCCACCGGGATTCGAACCCGGGACCTCTTGAGTCGGCGACACCATGAAACCCGGCGTACAAACCACTCGACCAAGGAGGTTGTCTATAAAAGAAGAAACTGACTGACTGACATACAAACGCACAGCCCAAACCGCTAAGTCTAGGGACTCGAAATTTGGCACGTACATACATAGGTTCCATAAGAGATCAAGGGGTGCACTAAGAAAGGAAATTTCAAAATTTACCCCCGAAGGAGTTAAAATAGAGGATAAAAGTTTGTATAAAATCTTGACATTCACATTAAGGACGGAAGCCACAAAACAAAACAAAAAGTACAAAGGTGGGCCGTGACAGAGTGTCATCTTCACGCCCCTGGTTCGGGTATCGGCAGACCAAGCATCGGGAATCTTCTAGACGACGGCTTAATTTGGTGAAAAAATGACGAAGCCTATTTATCAGCCGAGTGTCTCCGTCACAGGGCGCGTTCAGTAGGTCAGTAGTGCAGCGGTAAAAGGTAAAGGAAACATCGATTTATCGATCATTCAAATTATCATTAAATTCTAGAAATCTTCTGTTATAAATTGTAATTTATTAACCAAAAAAAAAACTTTTTTTGTTAACCAAAAACATCCATAATTGATAATTTTATGTTACCAATGAGCAATGACTGTGTGATTGCTAATCGAATGCCAATAGAATCGATAAATGTCTCATTTGCGTGGAAGATACGTCATTTGACATACGGTTTTTTATCCGACTGTGCAATGCAAGAGCGTGAAGCGCGACGCAGACAAGGTATAGTGTTTAACAGTCTATACACGTATGTATGTTCCTTTTTGGCACACTAGAGACCAAATGTGTGGACCGATTTTGATGATTCATATGTCAATCGATTCGTCTTAATCATGGGAGTGCTACTAAAGATATGATAGTAATCAAAATTCAATATGGGGACAATTAGGTGCCATATTGAGACGAAGTGAAAAAAATAAGTTGACGAAATATGTCGATTGGGTTATCATTGTCTAGCTAATCGAAAATCATGTTTAGGTTCCTTATACCAATTTTCATTTTACATAACTATTTAGGATCTTCAACGATTTAAAGTTGTATATTGCGCTTTTAATTTCAATCTTACATTTGTATGCATCTGTTACTCTTTTACCTAAAAAATGCACCTACATGGATTTTAATGAAATTTTACAATAATATAGCTCAAACATGATAATAACATATTTATAATATTCTATGTAGTTATTGAGTGAATTGACCAAAATATAACAATGAGTGTCACGTAAGACGGAAAAAAATCTCCCATCTGCGAGCCATTTCGGCCTGCACTGCAAAAACGATAAAAGTTACATGAATATAATGTAGAGTGAAATTGTATCTCTTAATTAAATAGTTCTACAAAAAAGGCCGCCACGCCTTATATCTACTTTTAATGTGTAAGAAATAATCGCTAAAATAGTGAATCAAAAATAAAATATTATTTGATATCTATTTCCAAAGTGCACATTGCGTATTAACAAATTATTTTTTATCAAAATAAATACTTGTATCACTTTTGATATTTAAAGAACTTTACTTTAACACTATGTCATTGCGACAAATATTTAAAAAGTTACAACGATGACAAAGTAATAGAACTGTGTACTATGCAGGAATAGACTGCGGGAATAGTGGGAGAAGAAATTTAATTTTGGTGTTTATCAACGTAGATTATACCTAGCAGAAAAAGAAAAAATGGGCTACTCGCAGTATCTAATCCCATATAAAAATAAATTATCATAATAGGTATTTATAATTATTAAAATTTAATGAAAAACTCAGAATTATACTGTTTTTATTAAAGTTTCTTTTAACGATATTACTTCATAGTTATATTTTTTTAAGCATGTAAGCATGCAGCTTAAGAACGGCTAGAAATTATTCAACACGGCCATCAGAGCCGCAGTAGCATAATGGTCAGTGCTTTCGCCCGGATAGCGAAGGGTTCAAGTGCCGGCTGCTACCTGGTCCGCGTGAAATTATTTCTAGTAAAATATACTTAAGATTAAGAGGCTGATGATGATGATGATGATGATACTTTAGATTTAAACATCTACCAATTAAATGCTTAAAAATATATAAAATTATTAAAGTTAGTATGGCCAGCCGGATTGCTAAATAAACTTCTATCTTAACTGAACTCTAGATGAAGTGTTGGTAGTATTTAGGTATTTATTCTGAAATAGTTTCGTTGTAATCTATGACACAGATAGCTATTACATATATTTTTTCTGTTATAATTGATTCGCACTCGAAAGCATTAACAATTCCGTTTTACTCTGTTCAGGTTGCGTGAACATCCCTCTACGCGAAATTCCTTCCACGGGCGTGGAAGGTTGGTACAAGCTGGAGGCGCGGTCGCAACGGTCCTCGGTCCAAGGACGCATCAGACTTCGCCTGTGGCTCTCCGCTAGGGAGGCGGGTCGCCACGACGACGACAACTGGCAACAGGTGACTAATGCTGTCTATTCACCATCATGCCGCTTGATCAAGTGACTTGAACAAATATGCTTGAACAAGCCAAGATCATTGCGTTAAGTGGCGTGTCCTTCCAAAATATCGCCCAATATATGGTTAGTTTGGTTTGGTTGATCAAGCCCATTTGATCACCCACTAAAAACCAGACAATGCTCCTGCACCGTTCGCCTGGGTACAGCATTCTGAATACCGAGTTCTCCCCATTGCATGTCGAGAGTGCGGGCGTGGTCGTGGCAACCGATTTACAACTGGCTGCGCACCCGCAAAGATTGATGGGTCGCATCCAGCGGCTTTCCGCGACCTTCACAAGGTCCACTTGGTGGACCTTAGCTCTTAGTCTTAGTAGCACGGCGGGCTGTTTCTGCAGGTCTTCTTCATGTGCCTATTTACCGTGAGGAATGGCATCAGTCCTGCAATCCTGGTGGGGAGGGCAGTCCCGTCGTCCGGTGCGTAGTTGCCATTCAAAATCTTATGTCTGCTCTTTTCATTTTTAACAGTACCTTCTAGCACTTTCGTTAAAAAAAATAAGTAAAAAGTATTTAAGATAATGCTAGTAAAGTATGCGAAAACCGGCCGCTCAGTACCTAAGTTAGAAATATCTTTATGATTGCGAAGAGGTAATTTTCAGTTTCAACAATGAGCTCCGTAACTTCACTTCTTTTTTTTTAATTTATTTATACATTTTACCATCTACTAAAATTTTACTATCTCTGGGCGTCTGACCTTCACACGAAGAGGAATCACCTGCTGTCAAGGGGTACTGTAAGACAATGGCTTGCAGTTCCGCTTCAGTATCGATGCGCCTTCGGCTATTATCTGGGAGACTATTATAATTTTGCCATCAACAGACCATCAGTTTTTGCTCCCGAAGTGCTTCCTAGCAGAAGTAAAGATGCCATGTCGGGGCCGAGTAAGGAATTCCGAGATTATGATGCCAGTACCTTTAAATGCAGTCTTGCTATCCCAGACCAAACGTCTATGACTATAGTCGATGAAGCGTACAAGGACAGGTCTTACTCTCACACCTGGAGCACCAAGCCTGTGGCAGACCTGCAACATATCACTCGAGACACCGGGCAATTTCAGTTTACTTCGGAATAACTGTTGAACTTCCTCGACCAAGTCACTCTTCTCGCTCTCTGGAAAACCATGGATGAGTAGTATCTTCCGCCGCAGAGCCATCTCATGCCTGTCGTGTGAGTTAGTAAGCAGCTCAAGTTGCGACCTTAAAGACTTCAACGCCTGCCACATAATAGCCTTAAAGTCACGAAACTCACTTGCAAGAGTGTTGAGGTCAGGGCAGACAGTAGGAGATCCAGTTGTGGCTTTCTGCAGCTTCTCTTCATATTGAAGCAAACGCGTCTAATATTAGCCTATCGTTGGTTATTTAAGGAAACATAGTTTATAGTTTGAAGTCCGTTTATTGAGTGCCATAAAACATTACAAAATAATGGAATTAATAATATTGCTTACTTGCTAAAACTATCTACGTAAATAGCGGATTGCGACATGACCTAATTACGTTTCCGATAGGTATACACTACAACTCCCTGGAAAAAGTCCTGTTCACCCTTCCCTTTTAAAGGAAAAAAATAAAATTAGATAGAATAATTAAGTCATGTTGCATAATGTATGTTAAGTATATGATAAGGCTAATTCCATAGTACTTAAAATTATAGTAACATAAGTTTAGTTATAAAATTAATCTAGTTATAATTATAATTTTTAAGTGTAATACAATTTCGTATTATTCTTATGTATAAGATATTCCTTATTATCCTTCAAGTGTGACACTTCTTCAATAACTACAAATGGACCATTATAAATGTTTTGGAGTTTATCTCCTGTTTGATTTTTCACTAAAATAAGGTCACCTTTTTTATATGTAATAGGATAAGTACATTTGTCATACAATAATTTTCTTTTCAACTTACTAGAAAATAAAATATTTTTTGCATCGTACTGTGCTCTCTGTAATCGATACTTCATCTCTTTAGGATAATCATTATAATTATACAATGGTTCTACTGACATTCCAAAGTCTGAAGGCAGTTTACAAAGTTTTCCAAACACTAATTCGAATGGAGTGTATTTTGTTAGTGTATGTACAGTAGTATTATAAGAAAATGTCCAAAATGCTAACCAGTCGCTCCAGTCTAAAGTGTTCCTATCACACTGTATTCGCAGATATGCTCCTAATGACTTATGACTATTTTCTAGAGAACCTATTGTTTCGTGGTGATAAGCCGTTGAATTTAATTTTTCTATATGTAATATTTTGCAAATATCAGTCATAATATTAGACATAAATTCTGTGCCTCTATCACTAATGATTTCCTTAGGGATTCCATATCTTAAAATAAAATTGGTTACAAAAACTCGTGCTACAGATTCGGAATCTTTACTGGGCAAAGGATACGCTTCTACAAATTTAGATAAATCGCATTGCAGCGTTAAAATGTATTTGTTATTATTAATATCAACTGGCAATGGACCCATGATATCTAAAGCTATCCTTTCAAATGCAGAGCTTGCAGTATTTGTGATAACCATTGGCTTCTTAATACTATGATTCGAAAATTTATTAAATTGACAGTGACTACATTTTTTTGACGTATTCTATGACGTCATTAGTCATTCCTGGCCAATAATAGTATTGTTTTAAATTATTCAACATTCTGTTTACCCCTGCATGACCGCTAGTGGGCAACATATGAAAGTCGTTAAGTATAATTTTCTTATCCTCGTAGCTACTTATTCTTATCACATCTCTAGTAATTAAAATTTTTTGGTACCTTCTGATGCAATTTTTTCATATAACTTGCAAGTATTTTTATATTAGTTGCATTTTGCTTAGTTTTAATGATTAAAATCTCATTAATATTTTGTTTTTCACAAAAAGATTCTAAATCTCTCGCTAACACCTGTGGGGTAGATAACGATCGAGTATCTAGATATATAGTATACTGTGAAGGCACATAAATACAAAATTTCTTATCAGAGAAAAGACAATCCGTGTTCTTATTTATTTTTTCACTAGTGAAAACTAACTCTGTCACGTCCTTGGGTTTTTTAAGAATCTCTACAGTCTCAGGTTGATCAGGCCTGCTACTGGTAGATAACTCTTCAGTCAAATTATTTTTATAGACCGGTTCTTTAAACTCTAGCTTTTTACTTTGTGCTCGAGTAAGTACCGATACAACTTGTTCATTAAGTGATTTTAATTCCTCACACGTCATCGTAATCGGGAGTCGACTTAATGCGTCTGCAGCTGCATTATTTCGACCCGGGATATACACGATCTCAAAATCATACTCTTCGAGGTAGAGCCTAAACTTAGTTAGTCTACTGGACGGATCTTTTAAACTAAATAAATATACGAGCGGTTTGTGATCTGTAAGGATTTTAAACCTTCTACCGTACAGATACGGTCTAAAATGCCTTACAGCCCATACTATAGCGAGCAATTCTAAATCGATTATAGGATATCTGCTTTCGGCTGGCGATAAATTACGACTTGCGTAAGCGACAACATGACCATTTTTGTTTGACAAAACGGCGCCTAATCCTGTTTTACATGCGTCTGTACGTAACTCAAAAATATAATTTTCCGAAAAATCTGGATACTGTAATACGGGTGGGGACATCAAAAGGGATTTTAATTGTTGAAATGATTTTTCGCATTCGGTTGTCCACTCAAATAAAACATCTTTTTTGCATAATTTATTTAACGGAAAAGCTATATTTGCAAAATTAGGTATAAATCTCCTATAATAATTAGCAAAGGCTAGGTATCGTTTTACGTCGTCCGCGTTCGTGGGAACCGGATACTTGCACAATGTCTCTATTTTGCTATCGTCGGGAAAAATACCTTGCGACGTTATTTTGTGTCCTAAATAAATAATTTCGGTTTGTAAAAATTCGCATTTCATTGGATTTAATTTTAAATTGACTTTTCGTAAACGTTCTAATACAGTTACTAGGTTTTTATTGTGATTATCTATGCAATTTCCAATAACGACGCAATCATCTAAATAAATAAAAGCTTGATTATAATTGATACCTGACATAGCAATTGTCATTAATCGCGAGAAAACACTAGGAGATGTTTTTAATCCCATAGGAGAACGCTTCATCTGATACATTTTATCAGTTGTAAAGGCTGTATATTTTCGGGATTCTGTGTCCAATTCAAGTTGGTACATTTTATCTACACTAAATGCAGTATATTTTCTTGAGTTTTCGTCTAAGCATAATTGGTAATAACTTTGTGATAAGTCTAGTTTTGAAAAATAAATACTACCTGATAAGGAATCTAAAATATCGGTTATATTTGGCAAAGGGAATTTATCATCTTTTATTCTGTTATTAAGTTGCCTATAATCAATAACTAATCTCCATTTCTTTTCGTTTGACCTATCTGTTTTTTTTGGAACTAAAAGAACTGGACTGGACCATTCCGAAATTGTTTCCTCTATTATATCGTTGGCTAACATATCATCAATTTGTCTTTGTACCTCTTGCTTTAGCGAATGAGGTATTCTATAGGGCTTTATATAACAAGGAGAGACATTATCCTTTAAGGATATGCTATGAGTCATAACATTGGTAGTCGATAATTTATCTCCTGGAAGATGAAAAACATCTGCGTATTTCGCACAAATATGTTCGATACTACGTCTTTCTTCCTGATTCATATTTGACAAATTCAATAACTCAAACAATAATTTTACTCTACTCACACTATTCTGTTCTTCCGAAATACAACATACGTCAAAATAATTCAAGTCATAAATAGTTATATTTTGAAAATCATATTCTACTTCATTACTTGTAGTATTTAATATTCTCACGGGAATGCGACCATTATTTGGTTTCGCAATTAATCCAGCTACGAAAACTCCTTGCTGAATCTCTTTTGATAAAACAACGCAATCGCTAGAAAATGATGTAGGAATAAACCTTATTACTTCGCACCGCGGCGGAATCAAATGTCTGTACCTAGCGTTATACGATATTTCAATAGAAACATTCATGTTATTGTTAGTTAATTGTAACACACTATTTTTATAATTTATTATCGCATTATAGCGTTTTAAGAAATTATCTCCTAAAATACCATTAGCTGAGCAAGACATATTTTTAAAAACGTAAAACTTTTCTCTAAATACTATATCATTATAAACTAAATTTAAAAAAATATAACCTTCCGATTCTAATCTTCCACTTACTCCCTTAATAGTTATTCTATCATAACATAAGTATTTTAATAACTGAGGATACTTACTAAGCCATTCATACCTTAATACACAGAGACTTGCTCCACTATCGACTAAAAGATTTATTATCTCGTTACATACAAGGAAAGTTACTGTACTACTGTTATTAAAATTAAAAATAAAATTATCTGAATTAACGAAAAAAATCACTTGTCGTGTCATAATTAACATTTTGATTATTAGTACTAGTGGAGGGCATCTCGTTTTTTACGGGTGCCATCTCCTCAACGACAGTGTGGCGTATTGGTGCAGCTGATCTACGTGACCTTGTGCTATATGATCCACGTGCACGACCTTGTTGATATGTTGCACCGCGCGGTGAGCTGTAAGAGCCGCGTGGTGTATTGGGTAAGGGTTTCGTATTATAGCGATTGTAATTATTTGAATAATTACCGCGTGCTCTCATAGTGTTATTACTATTACGATGACAATAATTGCTACCACGATAAAAGGCTTTACGACGACTGACATTCATTACCTCGAATGATGAAGACAGGGACTGCTCATCCATGGCAGTTCTGATGGCTTCCGGCAAGGTCTCGAACTGTCTCGATGCTATAATAGTACTAAGTCTACGGTCATACAAACCATCTGCGAAGCGCTTGATAGCGATTCTCTCATTAATTGGTTTTAAAACTTTGTATGAATTAGGATCAGCACTAGACTGAGCGATTGTTAAGTTGACAAATAAATTTTCTAATTCTGAACCAAACGATTCGATAGATCGATTGCCTTGTTTACTCTGATGCAACTTCCATTGTAAAGCGACTTCTGATTTTTTTTTAATAAGATGTTTGCGCATGTCATTTAAAAGATTTTCAATTGTATCGTAAGTTGAACTCAGCCGTAACTGTGCGCTCGGTGAAAGTCGAGTTTTTAAAACAAATTCAATTAATTGACTTTTAGATTTGTCCGAGATCATCTTACTGTACAATTCTATACTATTTATAAGGAAATTAGTAACAGACTCTTGTCCCGTCATTACAGGCAATAAGGCTATGGCAGTTTTTAAATCAAACTCGCAATTATCACTCATTTTGACTATTTCACTTTGTTTCTGCTCAGAAATTGATAACTCTATAATTTTATTAAAAATTTGATGAATTTCATTTATTATTTTATGGATGGAAGTTATATCACTAGTAGAAATCTGTTCAGTTTCAATTTGAGAATGCAACACAGACAAAATACTCTCCAACTTTGAATACAAAACTTTTTTCAAACCAAGGTCCTGTTGCCTTCATTTAGGTCCTAATTTAACTAAATAATCTCTAAGATATACTAATGATCTATGTAGTTCATGAATTTCAAATACTACACCTGACATAATTATCTAAACTAAAAACAATAAAAACATTAAGTACGTGCTTCATAACGATAAATTGAAAATAAAAATAGTTAAAAAAAAAAATATACATATACATACATATATATATACATACATACATATACATATACATATACATACATATAATATACATATATATATATATATATATAATACTTTTTAATTTGGTTGTTCAAGATACACCTTTTTACTAAGATTCTTCCGAGGGACTGGGGCAGGCGAGCTGGCTGCAGTGGTGCTGATACGGTGATATGACTGGCTGCCGATGACCGATGATGACAGACGTTTTGGCCGGGCTGAATCCTGGACTCCTCTTGTTAAACTTCTTAGACTGCGCTGGTACTGAGGTCAGCTCGTGAGATGGTGGCTATGTTGTTCCTGTTGAGCTCTCTTTGTATGGTGCGAACAAAATGTTTATTGCATTTCTTGAAAATGTAATAAATTGCAGCAAACAGGATTATGCAGACGGTCGCTCCGATCAAAATTTCTAGGATAGCCAATTTTTCGCTCTGGGATTGGGATGCTGTTGCCGAAGCTGCTCCATTTGCGTTTTGAGCTATCACAACTTGTTCTTTGGATGCCGATTTTCCCATTATTTGTTTCTTCTGTAATCTCTTGTAATTCTTGTGAAAATTATCTTGTATTCTTGAAAAATACGGATCTTGAATTTTTGGAAATAGGTTTGGTCTTCTTTTGACTGAGTTCTTGGTGGAAGTATATTACACGATTCGAATGGCAAGGGTCGCCATCTAATATTAGCCTATCGTTGGTTATTTAAGGAAACATAGTTTATAGTTTGAAGTCCGTTTATTGAGTGCCATAAAACATTACAAAATAATGGAATTAATAATATTGCTTACTTGCTAAAACTACCTACGTAAATAGCGGATTGCGACATGACCTAATTACGTTTCCGATAGGTATACACTACACGCGATTCAAAAAATTTTTCGAGATTTTTCATGTTTTCAAGAAGATTGTGTTCCATTATTGCAGTTAAAATTTTTTAATATAGTGAAGCAGATGATAGAAGTTAAAGATTATTATAACAACAGCTGTGTGGGAACTCCACAGGTACTTATTCCATTAAATAATCATGTAATATTTATATATTAATAAATAATAAATTTAAATTTTCGGAGCTAAAAACAGATGACTTTACTAATATTATAAACAATGAAACTGGAAAATCCAAAACTCGCGAAAATAATTATAACCTAAATATTGATAATAAAAAGGTTACATCAGATATTGAAGTTGCTAAAGTGTTTGAAAATTTCTTTACTGATATTCCAGTTTCAACTACGAAATCTTTGAACTCTTCCCCCATTGCTGCCGAATCAATCTTAAAAGAAAACGTGAAACCTTGTACTAGTTATTTTCATTTTAAACATGTTGACTTTAAAGATGTAATAAAAACGTTTCACCAATTAAATAAAAAGAAAACCGCGGATCTGTGGGGCAATTCCGTTGATGTTTCTAAATCGGTAATTGAGACAATAGCTCCTATTCTAGCTTGCATATTTAATGATTGTGTTGACTGTGGTGCTTTTCCTGACCTCATGAAATACAGTAAAATTACTCCTTTGCATAAATCGGGAAGTACATCAGACCCCACAAACTTTAGACCAATTTCTGTACTACCCACCTTTTAGTAAAATTTTTGAAAAAATCATGTTAGATCAAATGCAATCACATTTTAATAAATATAATATACTTCACTGTAAACAATTTGGTTTTACACGGGGTCGTTCAACAACCGATGCCGGTGTTGCAAGTCGCAAAACACACCTAGAGCGTCCTGCGAGTTCTCCCAGGCGTCAAAAATTTGTTTATACAACAAATTTTTGACGCCTTTTGATTGCGTTTTTCATGACACATTACTCAGGAAACTCCACCACTATGGATTTAGAGATACTGATCTGGATCTTATTGCATCATACCTGAGGGATAGGATTCAGAGGGTTGACATTAATGGTAATAAGTCTCCGGGTTCGCCGGTTAAGATGGGTGTTCCGCAGGGCTCAATCCTAGGTCCTTTCTTATTTTTAATTTATATTAATGACTTACCTTACTATGTAAGAGATAACCATGAGATAGTATTGTTTGCGGATGATACATCACTTTTATTTAAACTCAAACGCAATGAAAAAGTTATTGACGACGTGAACAATTGTATCTCTAAGGTAGTCCACTGGTTCAATGTTAACAATTTATTACTTAATGAAGGAAAAACGAAATGTATGAAATTTGTATTACCTAATGTAAAACAGGTAAAAACCAGTGTGAATGTAAAGGATAGGAATGTGGGCCTTGTAGACACCACAGTATTCTTAGGGATAACTTTAGATTCTAAGCTTCAATGGGGCCCACATATTGATAAATTGTCAAATAGACTTAGCTCTGCAGCATATGCCGTAATGAAGATACGCCAGTTAACGGATGTAGATACGGCTAGATTAGTGTACTTTAGTTATTTCCATAGTGTAATGTCGTACGGAATTTTATTGTGGGGAAATGCCGCCGACATTCAAACTATTTTTGTGCTGCAGAAGAGAGCTATTCGATCAATTTATAATCTTAAAGTTAAAGAATCATTAAGAGATAAGTTTAAAGAATTTGGAATAATGACGGTCGCATCACAATACATATACGAAAATTTATTACTTGTAAGAAAAAATATTAATTTGTTTCTTAAAAACAGTGATGTTCACACAATTAATACAAGAAACAAAAATAAACTAACTTTACCTGCTACTAGGCTTCACAAAATTAATAATTCATTTAAAGGTCTTTGTGTTCGCTTATACAATAAAGTCCCAAGCAATATCCAAGAGTTAGCCATAAAGAAATTTAAAGATATTATAAAAAAAACACTTATTAAAAAAGCTTATTACAAAGTGTCTGATTATATTACAGACAAAAATGCTTGGGTTTGAACTGTTCCAATCATTCCAACAGGTTTTCTATATTAAATAAATCATAATTGTATTGACGTTGTAACAACATAATGATTTGTAAATGTTGTTATATTAGACTTTTAATGTTGTGGAGTTTTTTTCGCTCGTTTTTCTCCGCAGCTAAAAAATATGTCCATAACGAGTGGTAGGGAAAAAAAATTTTTTGGACGATTCAAAAGAGTTGTACTATACATCCAATTTGAATAAAGATATATTGATTTCTGATTTCTGATTGATACTTTCTGACTACCCACGCAGGAAAAAGAAAAACAAAAAAACTTAAATCTAAAGAAAAGTTTAGAAAAAAAATCCACGCGGACCAGGCAACGGACTGGACTCGAACCCGCACCCTTCGCAATCCGGGCGAATGCACTGACCATTATACTACCACGGCCCTATTCGCCGCGTCGAAATTTTCCTAGCCTTAAGCTGCAAGGCAGCGCCATCTCTTCGCATTATAGGTAACCCTCAATGTCAAATGAATACTTTTTCAAGTATTAAACATTTGAAAGAAGAAATGGCAATAGGGCCGTGGTAGCATAATGGTCAATGCAATCGCCCGGATTGCGAAGGGTGAGGGTTCGAGTCCCGTCAGCTGCCTGGTCCGCGTGGATTTTTTTCTAGTAAACTTTTCTTTAGATTTAGACATCTAGCAGTTAAATGCTTAAAAATAAATAAATAAAATAAAAACGTAATTTATTTTTATTTCAAAACAGCGATAATTTTATTTATTTCAATGGGAAAACTTTATTCATACAACAATTGGTTAAAAATCAATCTAACCTAAAAAATCAAGAAATTATTAAACTTAATAATTGGTAGTATGCGATTATTTTAACCTATAGACGTGTATGAATTTGAAAGAACGACTTAAGAAGTTATTAATTTTGCCAGGTAATTACGTGTGGTCAGTGATCGAGCATGAGGCTGCTCGTTGGATGCTCCTTGGGGTAAAGCGAGTCAAGTGGTACGCCTTACTAATTTTTTCATCATCTTGTTAAGTGCTACAGGGCTAGTGAAGCATTCTTAAGTCTTCTCTTCGTTTTTTTAAGTAACTACAACAGAATTGCTATAACTTGAATTCATCTGCGTCCATAGTTTCTGTTTTTAAAACTCGCCTCACGCGGATGAAACGTGCTAGATATGAAAACCAGTGACTAAAATACAAAAGAATTATTATGTTTATATTACACATTCAAGCAATCTAAAAGAGATGCTCTTCATTTCAATAAAATATAAGGGTGGAATTCTTGAAATGGTTAAAATACGTTTAAAGATGTCTTCACGTTTGATGTTTATTCGTTCAATTCATTGTTTCTCTTGAAATACCCATTAATTAACAACGATAATTTAAATTTGTATCAAGTAGAAAATGTTTGAAATAAAGAGGAAAAATATGGTGTAACACATACAGTGGTGATCGTATAATTAGAAACACTACCAACGGTATTTCACCTTATGTAACATACTATACCGCAATCGTTTTTATTTCAAAATTAAATATTAAATAGGACAACAATATGTTCAACGATTAACCATTTATAAGAAAAACAGTATAAATCCCTTTACGCAAGTGCAGTTTCAATATTACATTACTGACAAACATTTAAATCAGTTTTAAGGTGGATGGTCAACTGACTATTATTGTCATTAGAAACAACAACAAAAAAATATAAAAAACAATATTTTTTTAAGTATTAGTAATTAGTATGGTTATTAACGAAATAGCTACTACCTACAGCCTACCAATAGTTATATTTAATATTTAGTGGCGTATCCCTCATTTCCATTAACAGCACTGCAACGACATAGCATTGATTCAATCAATTTCATACATTTTTCTAGGGGAATTGTATTCCATGCTTCAACAAATGATTCATATAGTTCGTTTTGACTGGTGTTACGTTTGTTTTTAACAATATACCAGAGATTTTCTATCGGGTTTAAATCCGGACTATTTTCTGGCCAGTCTAAAACGGATATATCTTTCAGCATGACAATGACCCTAAAACACACGGCCAATAGCGTCTCGTCGTATACAGGGCGTCCCACGGCTACCTCGCCTACGCTGTTCGCTAAGGAAACATTTGACGCTATTGGCCGTGTGTTTTATGGTCATTGTCATGCTGAAAGATGCAGGTTACAGGCAAATTATTGTCCGAGTAGGAAATCATTGTGTGCTCTAAGATATTTTTGTATTGCCATTGATCCATTGTACCTTCAATCTTCCAAACGGGTCCAACTCCACATCCGGAAAAACACCTTCATACTTTAATGTTACTGCCACCGTGCTTGACTATACTCCTTGTGTATTTATAATTAAGAGCACTGTTTACAAGAAGTCTAACACAGCGCTGTTCATCGGAATTTACCATATTTATTTTTGTTTCATCTGAAAATAACACTTTTTTCCATTCTCGTACCGTCCTATTAACATATTTTTTGTGAATAATAATCGCTTCCCTCCGGCAGTACCTTTCGAGCGGTTGTTCCAAACAATTCAGCTTCCTCTAATCTTCGGCGTATCAGTTTTGATGAGATGTTTCTCGGGTCATCAAGCGAAAAAACTTCATTTTTAATCTTGGTTGGAGCATTGACTTGGGTCTTTTTTAAGCAACACGAACGTTTAGCGTATCTTCTCTTGGAGAGGTTTTTCTTGGCCGAGCCTTTCTAAGATCATTTTCAACAGTTCCATGTTTTTTATAATGATTGATTGCATTTCTTAACATAACAATTTAAATGCTCAGCTATTCTTCTGTACGCTCACTTATCATCTATATGTAAATTATCAATTATTTGCCTAGTTGACGCATCACAACTTTTATTTTTGGCCATTTTGAACAAAATACAATTGAGATTAAATTTTGAATTGCCGCCAAAATAATAGAAAAATACCAAAAAATAAAGGTTATTTTTCAATTTTAAAAAAAGAACGAGATATGGATGTTTTTTTAAAATGTTTCCAATTAGGCGTCCAAGCGGCCAGTGACGAAAATAAAGTCCTACATGTGTAAGACTCATTTTGTATTTAAAAGTAAGAAGTTTTATATTTTATGCACTTAATGAGTTTTTTATTTGAGTGGCTTTATTATTGCATGATTATTAATTATTGAATGTGTATATTTTAACGAACATTTTGTACGTTGAAGTTATACTTTCTTTATTCATAAGAAGTGTTTCTAATTATATGACCACCACTGTATATGTTCTTAAATTTTCTTTTAATATGATTTATGTTTAAATAAAATACTTGTCCTCTGGACCGGGAGTAATAGAAAAGCGGAATGCTTCAAAATTTTCAGTGCCGATAGTAAAAACTCATCAATAAACAATGTACCAGAAACGATGTATGAGAAGGGCTGACAACCTGCCACTATCGGTTAACATCGACCCTATGAATATCAAATGTGGCGTTGCTGAGGTGAAGCTATGAGAGTGATATGAATCAAACTATAAGGTATATGCATGATTATGAACGAAATTCCTATTTGGACGGTATGACGGATGGGGGCTAGACGAAAATTTACCGTCATAACCTAGCAAAGTAACTAGCTAAGCAGCTGGGTGGGTAGCTGGATGGGCAGCCAGGTGTCGGGCTACCACTAACGATGGGACTTGATTTAAAGTTTTGTTTGGTGAGTCATGGACCTGGAGCGGTGGCAATGGACCAGAAGCGTTTGCGCTGGGTCATTCCGAACTGGGCCTATTCCGCACTGGGCCCTGTGTGGCTGTTGTCTCAATCAGTTAATAATATAATGCTAAATCAATCAGTTAATCATTGTGAATATTTTATTTAATGTTATGGGTCAGACAACCAAAGTTCGAATGAGCTCCTTAAACTAAAAGGGATAATAAAACTTAAGATTGACAAAATATGCAAAGATACTACGAAATTATAAAATATTAAAATTACTCGATTTCCGATAGAACACCTTCAACAACAGATTTCAGCAAATAATGCCCCATTTAGTACATCTTTTTTTGTATTTTAATGAAAGCTTATGTAGTCGGGCAGCAGTGCTGTCATATCTACCAACTTTTTGGTAGATCTACCAATTTTCACTTCAGTCTACCTATCTACCACCCTAGACCTAAAAACTACCTATTTTTTAATTAGTTTGACATATCACCACTTTGAATTATTTTTATATGGACGAACGACGTTGCGAAGTATTGCGTGAGCAATGCAACGATGCGTCAAGCATACATAGAGTCCAGGCCAAAAACCACAGTTCGCCATGAGTTCGGCGTTCGCACAATTTCGCGCCCATATTTTACTATTCCTACTGTGGCCTATTCCCGGTTGGTTTGTAGCAGAATCAATGTTGAATCTTTGCTCCTGTTTTATTGTAAAAACTAATTAACTGCGTATTAACGGTGCTGATTGCTGTTTGTTCTATGTTGCGTGCATTTATTTATATAAAGGATTCTGACAGCAGCGAAAGCGATGCACATAGTTCTAGGTTAGGAACTCCGCCAACAAAACCTAGAAAAAGGCACTATGACCAAAAATATTCGAAATTATGGGAGAAAGACAAGGAATTTGCAGGCTGGCTTCAAGAAATTACTAAGGGTGACGGATATTTTTATTGCAAATCATGTAGGTGTGATCTGAAGTGTGCTCTGCATTGCATTGCATGCATTTTTAATCTTAAAAAATCTTCTAAAAAGAGGTGGTAGATCTACCAATTTTGCATTTTACATTCTACCAACTTCTACCAACATTTGGCACATAATCTACTAATTTTCTAAAATTCGGGTTGGCAGCACTGTCGGGCAGTTTTTAAAATTAGTCAGAAGTTAAGGAACATCTATTTTTTTTATTTCAATTGAAAATCCATTCTGTTTTACTTAATTCATTTTTATTTAGTATCGATCAAATTTTTTTATATCTTAAGTTAAAGTTAGGAAGGAGATCATTTAACTTACAAAACTACAATGGAAAGGTATTTTGTTAAAAAATCGAAGAAAAATCGATCCAAAAAGAAGTTATACTTTTATAAAGTTGTCTTATCGTTAAACTTAAAAAATAACGAAATAAAAATCTAACTCGAAAACTACGCAAAATCGTAGAACATACATGGGGGGTTAAATTGATAAGTGTGGTATTCCGCTATCAGCTCGCACTGGCTTGACACCCTAGAAGAAACACCCAGTTTAGGTATTTACAAATAAAAATCGGAGATACATCAAAACTCGAAATCGCGCCGAATTCATAAATAAGCTAAAAATATCTGAGTGAGCTAGACAAAGGAGCCATCATTCGTATCGGCTAATACTTTTCGTAATCTGCAAAAGTTCACTTAAATATTTATGAATGATACATTGGTTTATTACATTAGCAACGACGAATACACTATCATACCTGTCGTAATAACCTATTTTATTATATACCTAGACGACTTTTAATAGACCTATGTAAGGGGGCCAAAACACTATACTTTATTAATAACTGGGGCATTGGGCCGTAAAATTAGACTAATGAAGACAAAAATGCCTCGTCCCTAGCTATGATTGTTACAAATGTACTACTGTCCTACGCATTCGGAAAAATACTTCAGTTTCCGATTACACATCCGTCTGACCTCACGGACTAAGTCATTTTTTTCCATTATTCCCTTTCGTGAGCAATAATGTACTGTATTTTATTTAGAAACGTTAATCTATTTTGGTGTAACTTTAAAGGTACCCGAGCATTGCTGAAACTCTTCGGAGAGTTTTATATTTAAAAACAAAGAAGGTTTGATAAATGTTTACTTCGTACTTTTATGGTTACTTCACTAAAAATATAAGAGTCATTATTTTTGTTTTGAAACTTGAAAAATACTTATAAGAAACTGGGAATCCTTTACAACGTTCTGAAAAACCATTAACTCGGTAACTCCTCAGGCTATTTTAAATTGCGTTTATTAATATCAGTGTTCTTGTTTTAGATATAATCACAGTTCAAAAATTCTGGTATGCCAGCCAGCCTGTCCTATCGATGGTTGCACCTGGTCCTCTGTCGAGACGGTCCTTACGCTCCATTGCCCATGTTGTTATTTTCACCCACACTGCCTCTCCTTATTTACTTAACGGCCTAAATTGACGATGACATTAAAGACCTTAACATCAAATTATTAGCTCTTAATTTTAATCAACAGAAAACTCCAAATGATCGTTATCTATTTTGATTAATGAGATTAAAGCGGCCTTTACATAAGGAAGCGTAATATTCAAAATTGAGTTTACGAAGCCTTCGGTTATATTGATAAAATAAAATTGTCGACCCTCTAAAAGTAGGATAAGCAAACTGTTAAATTACTAAAGCTTTTTAAAATATTTTTTGTTTATTATGATATTGGTGATAATTTTAGAGATTGTTTGTTATGAATAGACCATATAAAAATATATAGATAGCAAGGGACATTGTTTTGTTTGGTATGCATTAATCTTCCCCGCGGACACCGAGTGCTTTTCACATTGGCTTCAATTAACGCACATCATGGTGATCTACATCCATCATAGCGGCCAAAATACCCCTTTTATATTCATAATTGTCGTTCTATTAGAAAATCCTTGACTTGATTTTAGTCGTGTTAATGTCACGGCTCTTAATTTTCTACTTAGTCATTGTAGGTATTAGCATTCCCTAAATTTCCACTCCCAAATTCCCAAATTATGGGTATATGTTGGTACTCAAATTATGATTAACTTGTAGAATTAGTATATTTTTATTTTTAAGCATTTAACTGCTGGATGTTTAAATCTAAATAAAATTGATTTGTTTGTCCATCCGGATAGCAGAAAATGCGGTTTTAAATCACGTATAAAAGCTGGACCAAAAGGTTTTTTTTTCTAGTAATATTGAAAAATTTACAAAACACAATTAAATAGAAATATTAGAATTGAGCATTCTTTGTGATACTTACTGCATCTAAAAACGTTACTGAAATTAAACATTTTAAAGTTCGAAAAGACTTTCATCGACTTATTTTAGTTTTTCATAAAGATAGGTACTTTGCGTACGTGAATTTAGCTTCTCCCAATTTTGCAAGTCTGAATTTATTTTATTCAGATTTTAAACACCACACAGCATATTAAAACACATGTGTATAAACTTTATGAGACCTGTCCCCGTAGCATGAGCACCACAATTGGACGTTGTTAAATGAAAAGGATCCAATCCACAACCTTATCGAAAATTAGTTTAGTATACCAAAGTACTCCTTAAGCCTCCAAAACTATTAAAATACGACAAAGATCAAAGTAAAATTCAAGTGTCATATGATTTTGTATTTGTATTTTGTAAAAAGATAAAGTTGAGAATCTAAGAATAAATACAGTCTGAAATTAAAAAAATCACATCTCATAACTAAGTTTGGGTTGGTGGGTTGGATCCTTTTCATTTAACAACGTCTAATTTACATTACATCACAGTTTTTATCACGTCTAACTGTCAAACTTCATAGTAATTTGACAATTCAGCGTGATGAAAATGCGTTATATATCATATCGCTTGACCATAATAACAACTGATCTAAAAATAAAACCCAAAAATTCTTACATTGATGTTTTCTTATTCCCTTCTTACTAGATAGATGGTTTTTCTTTCAGTGCATATCAAACCAATGCACAGAAAGTTCAATGACACATTCAATGACATGACGAAATTTCTTTCACTGGTTCATCCAACTTTAATCTATCATTCTGTAATTAATTTTGTGTTATAACGTTTTAGCTTCTATAATTATAATTATGATTAGCTAATCTGCCAATCATTTTAAAATATTCTACTCTATAATTGTGACGAGACTGTTATAAATGATGTAAAACAGAATTACCAAGTCATCTAAATGATTACTTAGGTACACTTCTGCTAACGGTTATTGCTGAATTCTATAAATTTAAATTATTTTACTTCAAATAATTTATCAATGAAGCTCAATGAAGATAACCGCTGACGTCATTTCCTTCCAAAGCCAGGCAAATTGATAGCTGCCGTTGCATTTAACGAGTATTCAACACTGAGTAGGTAGGTAGGTACCAACTTTTTAGTCACCTAAAATAAATCACAAAAGGCTCGATAACGTATTCAGCAAGTGAAACTCTCTTTTAGTCCCACGTAATCAAGTGAACGAGCGAGTGGAGCGAAATTGAGATTACACGATAAATCCAATTCATTCCTCGTATAGGTATTTTTACTCCACTTTGTGTCAAAGGGAGTTAAGACCTACAGTTATTAAAAACATACCTGCAACATACAAGCTAAAACCAATAACTTGCGGATACGGTAATAAGCTTTTGAGTATTCGCCCTTTTAATCTTTAGGTTTGCGAGCTTCTATAAATTTTTAATATTATTAATTTATCAAAAGTTAAAATTTTATCTCGCTAATGATATTGAGCCTCGACGATCTCCCTGGCCGAGTGGTTTGTACGCCGGGTTTTATGGTGTCGCCGACCTGAGAGGGTTCGAATCCCGGTGGGGGCAATGTTTGTGTGATGAATACGAGCATTTGTACTGCAGTCATGGATGTTTAATATGTATTTGTATAAATATACTTATATCTGTACAGTATATGTATTCTATCTGTTACCCTAGCATCCCATAACACAAGCCTTATAGTGCTTACTTTGGGGCTAGGCTAATTGGTGTGAGTGTTGGAAATATTATTTTTATTTATTGAGGTGTTTTGAGTTTATGAAAAGTAAACAAGTCTTAAAATATAATATAACGCAATTCCAAATTTTTTGGGTAGGTGTATTGACGAAAAAGCCTTACGACGAGACATCCAATTGAGATACATACTCAAATGTGATTAAGTAAAACAACACATAGAATTCTAGACGTGTAGGGAATCCTTTCTGAAAATTATCTTACCGTAACTCGTCGTCTTGCTCGAAGTCCTTAAGTCTTCAGTTTAGACTTTAGCGTGTGGAAACCTCTTTCGAATCTCTCTTAAATCTAATGTTTCCACAGGTGCGACAGCATGAGCGTCTATTCGGAGTTCTGCTCGCTCACGAGGTGGAGACGGCAGGTAGCGGGCTGGCGAGCGGAGAATGCGACAGCGGGTCGACTTGGGAAGGCGAGCTATGTGGCCCAGCGCAGACCTTACTACACCAGCATGCTATCCAAGGGGACCTGAGTGCATTACAAGCAGCCATAGCCAGATTTGCGGCAGCATGCAGACTGAACAGCGACGCCCCCGTCGATCCGAAGTAAACATATTAGAATACAATACACTAATAACAAATTGTTTAATGTATTAACAATTCACGAACTCTTGTGCACATATGGCAGCAATTAATGCGTGATAAGGGTTAAACAAATATGTTTTTTTTCTAAAATTTAAATTGCATAAGTACCTCAAATTAAAGAAATAGTCTTAGGATCACCGAAGCTTATAGAATACGGAATCATTCAAACTGAAACTGGCCACTTCCAATATCAATGTCCTGGTCGTTTTATTTTTACATGTCAATATTTTCTTCAAATATGTTTCCGAAAATGATGACAATTTCATATTACCAGGTATATGTGCAAGCTGCTGACAGAACTCGAGCGGGCATGGTGTGCTAGCGAGAGTTTAAGCGGGGGCAGCGGCGACTGTGGCGGGGGCGTGTCGCGCGACGAGGAGCGCTGGCTCGCCGACTGCTTCGGCGAATTTGTTGAGCGCGCGCTACACCAGATGCGACTTCACCGAGACCTCTACCCTGTACTGCACCACCACAGTTTGACCAAGTATTTAATTAATTTATTAGAATAGTGAGCTTTTAGATTGCTTATTTTAAACTTAGGCTTACAATTAGAGCATTGTCTGTAAACCTGCTTTCAAGGTCCTCGTATGTCAGCATTTCGCTAAGAAGTCATAACAATTTCAATTTTTATATTATGATCAAACTTTATTATAGTATATAAAACAAGTTTTTACGGGTTAATGCACGAAACTTTATTTATTTATTGACGTTTCGCAGCCTTTTCAGGTCTGCATCGTCAGAATAATGATTTTTTATTTAAAATTGTCGAGCTACCTTCGAAAGACTTATATTGAGCTTCGAAAGATTTTATTCGAAGGTAAAGTTTCGTGCATTACCCCGTAAAAACTAGTTTTATTTAATGAGTGATGTGCGTGAAAACCTAAGAAACAAATTTATTATAGTATCCTTAAGTAATTATAGCAGTATTTATTATTGTATATGTGTAGGTATTTATCGCATATATAAATATGTATGTATATATATGTAGTTATGTAGGTATATTTATAGATGTTACCATATAATTATTATATTAAGTATCATGTAGTTTTATCAATTTAATATTTTTTTTCTTTCACCTTTTGCTTTTATTTTCTTTACCGCATAATGTCTCTGCTTAGCCTGATGGTTGACTGGTAGAGAATGCCATGTGGCATTAAGTCTGCCATTTGTTGTAAAATGACAATAAAATGTAAATAAATAGTCAGTGAAAAATTTAGATCGATCTTTCTACGACGTCGTAACACTGATTCTCGGACTAAATAATACAAATTTAACCTTCGATAAACAAAATAAGACTTGTCGCTACCTAAAAAAGGAGCTGCCAATATCAATTTGACTTCAACTGTGTTTCCGGGAACTTGCGAAAGAATATTATCTTTCCGCCTTTTCAATGCTCCACTGCTTTCAGCAGTTTTTAGCATTTGATATAATGCCTAGTGCTGATTTTATTTCCCAAAGGTCATTTCCTAATTACGTCATTCTTTTATCCGTTATTCATTAAAAATATATAAATAAGTAGCCAAGTACTAGCTGAACCAGAACACCTAGTGTAGCGTGATGAAAAATTTTAGAAAAAAATAGATCCCGACAGCAACGGCAACGCTATGCTGGGTCCTGTTGTTAATCTAAGTCATCCAGGGATAAATCCACTGAATGCAATTAAGTATAAAATTTTCATCACAATCAGATAGAAAAAAATATATACAAAGCTAGAAGATATAACGCTAAATCAAATCATAAAATAAATTGTTCAAACCAAGTAAAACATGCCAACTAATAACTCCCAGATATCAGTGAATAAAATCTGTATTTGATATGAAAGGCAACCGCTACTGGCTGCCTTATCTATCAACCAGCAGCTCAAAATAACTGAACGTATTGCGCTGAAATTTGGCATATATAGAAAATATGATTTAGGCGTGCGCTAAGATAGGACAAAACTGACTCCCTAAAGGGGTAAAACGGGGATGTTCAAAGTTAACGCGCACAAAGTCACGGTCGGCCCTAGTTTTATTTAATTATTAAAATCTATTTATTAATATACTTACGTATCTAACAGTTTTGATCATAATACAAAATCTTTTCATAAGAAGCTTTACGTAAAACGTTTTCCTTTGTCGCGGCCTTTTGAATAGTTAAATAATTGATTGGAAGGCTGCAACAATACCTTGAAGGGATCTCCCCCCAATGATATTAATTGGCCACTTCATTAAGTATAAAGTCGTTAACAATTACTCGTAATCGAATAACAACGCTTAACATAAAAAAACACGACCTTTTTACTAACCATACGATAATGACAGGTCCTTGAGTTGGTTATGAGACACTTGTTTAGTTTTTTTTAGGGTTCCGTAACAAAGGCATAAAAACAGGACCCTATTACTAAGACTCCACTATCCATCTGTCTGTCTTTCACCAGGCTGTATCTCATGAACTATGATAGCTAGACAGTTGGAATTTACACAGATGATGTATTTTTGTTGCCGCTATAACAACAAATACTAAAAGTTTAAATATTGAAGGGGGCTCCCATACAACAATAGTTTTTATTAGCTGTTGTATGCTCCTTATTAATAATGGCAACATGTTAACCGTTAACAATATTTACAGAATATTTATTTAATATCAAATAAATATTTTAAAAATAAATGATTAAATTTAAATGAAATAAATATTAAAGGGGGCTTCCATACAACAAACGTATTTTCTTGCCGTTTATTCCTCGATATTATAATTAGTATCTTATTTTGTACAGATATAAGTACGAAACCCTTCGTCCGCGATCCCGACTCGCACTTGGCTGGTTTTTTTATTATATTATAGTAACTATTATATGATAAGGACCTACCTAAAATGAAGCGGCGTGTGACTGAACTACTTATAGATACTCACTTTTAAGTGTTAAAATAAAACACATTACCAAAAAAAAAACAAAATGTACTTTACAACAAAAACGACTTGTTAAAGAACAAAGCTTGTTTAAGATAAGATAAGATAAGATAATAATACTTTATTGCACAACAGTAACATAAATAACACGAATAAAATACAAATACAAGGCAAAACAATTAAAGTTGCACAAAGGGCGGTCTTATCGCTAAACAGCGATTTCTTCCAGACAACTCAATGAGCTGGAAAAATTAGGAAGCACGATAATAACAATGAGGGAGGTTGTGCGGAAAACAAGACAAAAGTTTTGTAAGTAGTCTATTGAAAATAATTAAAATAAACGCAAACTAAACATATAGGCATACACAGACATTCACACATATCGCAATATAATGCAACAGCACTACTATCGTAGTAATATTTTAATGAAAATTATGCTCATCTGACAAGAAATGCTCCTTAACTAGGGATTTGAAGCAGGCTAGAGTTTGGGCACGCCTAATCTTTTCCGGCAGACAATTCCATAGTTTGATGGCACGTATGGTAGAGTGGCTATACGCCTTGGAAAAGTTAGGAGGTGTGAAAAGCAGGAGATTGTCAGTTGAGCGAAGCGGAAGATTATGAGAAGAAGAAAGAAACTGAAAACGTTCTTTGAGATAGACAGGAGCTTTTGGATTGAACAGTACTGAGAAGAGTAGGGATAATATATGCAGATCACGGCGACGACGAATGGGAAGCCATTTCAATTTCTGCCTGTAATAAGAAACATGGTCGTACTTACGTAGACCGTAAATGAATCTGATGGAAAAAATTTGCAGGCGTTCAAGTTTACTTAGAAGATCATAGGTAAGATAGGGATAACAAACATCTGCATAATCGAGAATAGGTAGAAGAAGAGAAGTTGCAAGAGAAATTTTGGTGGCAGTGGGCAAGAAATTACGTAAACGTCGTAAAGATCCAGCGGCAGCAAAAGTTCGCCTACTGACCTCAGCAACCTGAGGGCACCAAGAAAGTGTTATCAAATATTAGTTTATATTTCTATTCTTCGAAAACATCACTGAAAACATATTGACTCCCAGGTGGAATATTTAGCTGCATTTCTTATATTAGCTGTCAATTTAAATCAAAATTGGGAAAGTCTCTATCCTGTATTACAATGCACCAACACGTTTATAAATCAGTACAAGATGCTCATACAAGCTGTTAAGAAAGGGAAACTACAGCGGATTTTCCAATCAAAGTGGAGCACCTGTTTGATAAAGTTTCATTTTTAGTTTTGTGTCCTGCAGTGAACAATGTTTCCAGCAGAAGCACGTCGTAGGTGATGGGATCGGAATAGGCAAAACGTGTGTTGTATGTTGTTTTATGGGCTCTATATGATATGGCTTGTCAAGTTAAGTTATCAGGCGGGACAATGTGCTTGCAGGCCCATTTTTATATATAAACTAGCTGTCCCAGCGAACTTCGTACCTAATAGAAGGGTGAAAATGTAGGGTTGTAAGTACGTATTTTTGTATATTGTATCATAAAAAAATAAACACCATAAATTTTGTCCAAAAAAAAATTAAGGGACCACCCTTAACATTTGGAGAAGATCAGAGAGAGTAGCGCTGACGTACGCGCTCCTTTAACTCTGCTTCGTAAATATTTTTTATTTATTCTTTTTTTAATTCTAGCATTAAATAAAAGAATGATAGTGTTATTTTGTTCACAGTCATAAACAAAAAAAAAAGTTCTTAAAAAAACTAACACAAAGGTTTATCATTCTACGACGCCGTAACACTGACTCTCGGAGAAATACTAAATAATACAAATAACCTTCGATGAACAAAACAACGCTCTTGTCGCTGCCTAAAAAAGGAGCCACGACAATGTGATGGAACAATCGGTTGGAGCAAAGTTAAAAATATTTATATAGCACTCACCAATCCCCACTGAGTCGGCGTGGCGACGCATTGGCTAATCTCCCAATTCCATAAAAAAAGTATCCTACCCATCAATCTACACTGGAGTCGCGTAGTGGGTCATGACCTAATCCCCCTATTTCATCAAACTATTAAAAAAACTTTAAACCTTAAAGCTACTAACCCAGTTGCCTAGCTAGCTGCCCTGCTAGGTTGTGACGGAAAAATCTTTAATATTTTGCCTAGCCCTCATCCACCATACCGTCGAAAAAGAAACTTCGTTCCAATAAATTAACGGTATATTCTGTATGTACTGAATAAAAGATTAGTTATATTAAAACACTTCTAAAGAGTTTCTACGAAATCGCCCAAACTAAGTTATAATCAACCTTATTGATTTTCAGTGTAAACGTAATAAAATATGGTAGACAAGTATAACGCCAGCCGCCAGCATGTGATGCATTGATTTTTCTCAGCTTACAGTTTTCAGAATCTTACTAAATAAAGCAAATATTCCAATTTTGGTATAAGCTCAATTTTCATTTACTTTTCGGTACTTTTATGGGGTACTAGACTGGTAGAACGACTGGATTCTTCTATGTTATACTTGTCTTACACAATTTATGTATAAAATTATAACATGAATTTGAATATGGTAAAGATAAATCTAGATAGGTCTTTTAAATCTATACCTATCTCTTAATTCATAGTCTTTTACGTTTTATTCTAAGTTCATCAATGTGTTATAGGATTTAATTATTGAATAAAAATCTAAAGTTTTCTATTGTCATGACATTCTGTTCCCATATTTAATCATTTGTCATGGAAATTTAAAGATAAGGAACTTTGAAAGTACGTTTATTTAAATTTGAATAATTTATAAACAACTTGACTTCCCGCAGGTTGGAGTACCTACTGCGCTGTTTGAGTCAGCTGTCACAAATGAAAGCCTTTTGGAGATGCTGTCCCTTCAACAAAGAAATCAGGCAAGTATTTAATATATAAAGATTCTTATGATAATAATGAGGCCTTAATTGAAATCTTTATTACCTCCAAAATTATATTATATTATGGCGCAGTTGAGATTTCCTTCTAAACCTAAATAATTATTTTGAAAAATAACCGACGCCTAAAACTTGCCAAATTTGTAAATACGGTATTTTAAGATTACCAAGAATATGATATCCCTATAATTCTTTTTTTTTCATTCAAATAGCATTTTCTGTCCTTTTTTTATTTAAGAAGCAATTTAAATGTTTATTTTAGAACGGAAATTGTTGGTGCTCTTCGCAAAGGTACAGCGGAGTGGTACGAAGCCCTCTGTGCGCAAGATACGGAGTCGGAGCGAGGCGAGGATCTCGTCAACCTCATCACATTGGTACAGATAGACCTGCAGCAAGGACTGACTTATTACCACCCGCTATTCGAGACGTGAGTTTGCTCATTACTTCTTTAACTTATTCTCAACAACACTTAAAAGAATCAGTACTTATTTGCATTCTGCAGTTAGTATTCTAAAATATAGACTACTTTTATGCGTTTATTTGTTAACTCCAAAGCATCAAATTATAGTTTCGCTTACAATTCATATGAGGTGTCATCTCAGATCTCTACCAATACAATATGTATACTAATCTTAGGTGACAAACTTACGCTAATTTGACCATGCATTGTCAAGGCACTGAAGCTGACTGGATCGCATTAGTTGTTACAATAGTCATTTCTTAACGAAAACAACAGATGACAATTGCAATGAGGCAATGTTGGCTTTTCACCGCGTAATCCGCGTTGTAATTTGAAATTAGAATATGAATTTCAAATCACACCGGTGAATTCTGCGGTAAAAAGTAAACTTGTTCTTACAGAAAAGTAAGAAGAGATTGGAACCCGCATCTTCGGAAACGTATCGACGCATAGCGGAAGATGCGGATTCGAACTCCGTCTTCAAACTGGACAGAGTGGAATTTTTTTCTAGTAATTCTTTCTTTAGTTTTAAACATCTAGCAGTTAAATGCTTCAAAATATAATAACCGACTACTACACCAATAAGGTGGAGTTAAAATATTCGTAGTATTTGTGTAGCGTATTTGTACTACGACAGCTACCATGCGTCGTGTCCGCACGCTACAAGAATGGATTTTTACGGCTTCTGTTTTTAGACTCTTCGTAAATTCAAATATGATTTGGCAATTAAAAAATCACGTACTACGACAGCTACCATGCGTCGTGTCCGCACGCTACGAGAATGGATTTTTACGGCTTCTGTTTTTAGACTCTTCGTAAATTCAAATATGATTTGGCAATTAAAAAATCACAAAACATATTATTTTAGTATGTGTTTTTGTTTCAGGACCAATAATGTCCCTTACTTCGGTGTTGTTTTCACCCAAATTGATAAAATGGTAAGTTGTAAGTGAAACTTTTATTACGACACAATTTTTTTTCGTTCAATTTTAGCATGTCGCTTTACATTTTTAATTGTTATTAAAAATTCAGACCTTATCGACAAGTATATCGGTGTTTCAGTGGTAGAAAGCTCGCCTGTTACTGGGGCGGTCCGGGTTCTATTCCCAAAGGAGGAAAAACTTTTTTTTATAAATTTTTATTTTTCTGTTGCCATTGACGATTGAGAATTGTACACTTTGTACTATTCTGGAGTGTTGCTAACTGTACTAGATATAGGTAATGACTTCTTCGTGTCAACTTAATGGACTTACTAAAAATGTGTTTACTATCTTCGATCAAGAAATACTTTTACAATGGACATAAAAGGTCACCTCAAACTTAATTAAGATACGCACCAAGCTGAAGCAACGTTTGGTATATCTAATATAAAAAAATGGGTGCGTGTACTTATGTAGGCGCGTGAGAAGTTATCCTTCTTTGGCATCGTTTAAAATTAGTTTTTAATTGCATGCAAATAATTAATTACAATAAATTAATAAAAAGTCTGGAAAAGGACACAGTCAATAAAGTTCAGTTTTAATTTGAAAAAATAAATAAATAATCAAAATATTCAATTAAAATCGCTACTGAATATAATTTATTAGAACATATTTGATTTGCACTTGTATGAAACTCAAACACGTATTCCGAATATACAAACTAGAAACATGTGGATAAATATTATAAATATGAATACCTATAACTGTTACTTTATTACAAAAAATAAAGATGTGTTTTTTGGTTCTACTACACCAATGGTCAAGAGATGGCGCTGTAGTCTCCTGAATCGCGCTTTGGTTCCGTTGTTCCAGATTAATAAATACTTTTGATAGGCCTTCACAATTCAGTCGTTAGCACCCACTAAATAGAGATTCTATTTCTATTTTGTTGGTAGATTTTCTTAATGTGCGGTAAACACAAAAGTAGCAGCATGAAGTTGGTCGCTTTAGCGTTAATTTTTTGTGTTACAGTGATGCGCGCGCATCTTAAAATTTCACTCTCATAATTTTTTCATAACGCGCCTAAAGAAGTATAACTTCAAAAATTCTCGTGTCGCGGTGTTTGTGGTTAAACTCCTCCGAAACGGCTTTCCCGATTCTCATGAAATTTTGTGTGCATATTGGGTAGGTCTGAGAATCGGACAACATCTATTTTTCATCCCTTTAAATGTTAAGAGTAATCCACCCCTAATTTTTTTTTTAAATTTTATATATATTTTTTTTTTAATTTTTGTATGATACAGCATTAGTAAATACATACAACCCTGAATTTTCAACCTTTTTTTTTCTCAATTCAATTTGATCTTCACCGGTCGATAATCGATCAGTTATCCCCGCTAGATGTCTACCTGGGTCACCTCTCATCCAGCAAAAATCACGGAGTAGGGATGAGAAGGAAGCCGGTCTCCTGTCTTCCTCAATATACAGTTTTCGGCCATTTTTTTGGTTTCATTTGTGTATCGATCGTAGCAGTGACTTATACGTATTATTTTAATTTTTCTGTGCATCTATTACGTTAATTTTACTCTCATCGTGTTAATTATTTTTTTACATTTTATTAATAACTGATAAAGACAGTTTTAACTATTAGTTAATTAAGTGATTTCATATAAATAAACACGTGTTGTGATCTCCCGCCAACAACGGCCATTACTGTACCTGTATATATTGTAAGTACTTAACGCTTTTTGAAAATAAGTTTTAAATCAAAACGAAAGTGTGTTCGAGTTTAATAAATATACCTTTTTCATTATTGTGAAAGGTAAGTCAAATAATAAACACCAGAAAAAATACAGATATTTTGAAAATACATATCATACATATATTAAGTCACTGTTTTTTACCAATACACTGATGGAAGGATTTATTAACTATTAATATTTTAATTTATTTGAAGACAACTTTAATAAATATTTTTTTACATTCATTAAATATTTATTTGAGAAATTTTAATTTAAAATATATTCACTACATTAATAAATATTAATTTATTACCCTACATAAAGCATTCTTTTATTGTTTATAACGCTTTCGATTATAAGTACATCCCCGAACACTTATAGTAGATAATTATTTTTATTGAACTAAAAAAATGTTTCCTACAAATAATAAACATGGCAAAACAACGTTTGCCGGGTAAGCTAGTATTCCATAAACTTATATTCAATCACATATTATTTTACGAAATACTAATATAGAGATCCGATTTGTATCATAATATTCTTTAATAAGGTTTAGCTTAATTCAGCAATAATAAGGTTTACTGCGGAGCTCGATGGCGCGGGTGGTTAGCGCGCTCGGCTGCGATCGTTGACGTTAAGCAACTGTCGCAGTGGTCGGTCACTGGATGGGTGACCAAAAATCTTCTATCTCGAGTTCCTACGTGCTTCGGAAGGCACGTTAAGCCGTTAGTCCCGGCTGCATCTGCAGTCGTTGGCACCCACCAATCCGCACTGGGCCCGCGTGGTGGGTCATGGCCTAATCTCTCTATTCCGTCCATAGGGAAGGCCTGTGCCCCAGCAGTGGGGACACTAATAGGCTGATGATGATGAAGGTTTACTAAAATCATTTTTTAAATTCAATTAAAACAAAACTACATAGTATTTATTTATTTATTTATTTATTAAAGGATAAAAAACGGTTACAATATGTGTTTTATGACTAAAGACTATTATATGTGGTACCATGGTACCATAAAATCTAAGGTAATATTGTAACCCACAATATTATCCACAAATTATTAAATGAAAATAGTGCCTTGCTGATGTTACATTCAGTGTGTGTAAACTTAACACTGTTATAATCCTTATGCTTAGCTATAATTTTAACAAACAAAAAGTACCTAATTTAACATTTTTTATAAACAAATTGGTAATATTTTATATATATTTTATCACTACATCAAAAATAAGAAATAACTACACAACAAGCGAGTTTAATACATATAAATAAATATAGATGCTATGTTTCTTTCTGCAATATTTTAATAACATCATACCTAAATTTATATTTAGTTTTTGAAAATATATCCACTTCTGCAAACAAAGTATTGTAAGTTTCAGCCATTCTATGTAGAGGGCAACGTAGCCCTGTATTAAAAATATTAAAAACAAGCAGGTATTTATTATATAATAGAGATGAAAATACAACGTTATCTTTACAGAATTCAAAAGTGTAAAAAAGATATCATATACTCATAGCTTTCATTTCGTAATCTTAAGGTTCATGTGTGATGGTTCCTTTTTATTGTAATGCGTGGTCGGACTTTTTACCACCGTACCCGTTTTTATACCCGAATCAGAATACAAATGGTTCGTTAAAAAGTTCCACAATGACGGTGTTAGAAACGCAAAAGGAACCTGTGTAGGCAAAATTTTGTCTTTCCCACAAACGGAATTGAGTATAATATTTTTTTTTATTATCTTTCTGTTTTTACTTTATTCGAGAATCATTGAAGCGTAGGTGTGGTTAAGGTTACAAAGAAATTTTATATTAGAGGATTACTCGAAAATATTAAGTAAGAATATAAACTTAAATTTAGTCACTAAAATGGCTTGGTTGTTTGTTACACGTTTTATAACATTAAATTGAATCGTGATAAAATTTTGCAATAGAAACACCAATACAGTACTAAGCCATTTATAAGTCGCCTCGTGCTTTAGAGAGAGATACTCGGCTAGCTTCGGCTACCTTCGGCTTTGTAGAGCGTCATCTCTGATCACACGAACACTTACAAACAGTCCGGTATGTATTAAGAGCTGCTAAAACTTTTTTTAAGTTTTTTTTTAGAAATCAATACAAAAAGAAAACATGTAGGTAAAAGACAACATATATGTGCTATGTATGTTAATTTATTTATTTTAATGAAATACTATAATTTTTATTTGCAACCAAATAACTAAATACAAAAATTCTGTATACATATTTTAAGAAGAACGCGACTGCTCCTTAGCGACGTTGAACTATGACTGACAAGTCAGCGACTAAGGGTCAGGTTGACAAGAGTGACAGTGACGGCGCTATACGAAGCCGAAGCTAGCCGAGTATCTCTTTCTAAAGCTCGATGCGACTTATAAATGGCCGGGTACTGTAGATTAAATGAAGTAGCCAAAGTGCTTAATGCTAATAGATATTACAAAGTAAGGCATTAAATATATAGATAAAAAAAATATATAAATCATTAAAATGCTGTTGTCTTTACAGTCGAAGGCACGACAAAAACCTTTATTGACCTCTGAAAACCAGCGTCATAGAATATAGTGCTGAACTGATTTTTTTTTTCACTGTAACACCATTTTTTTTTCTAATTAATGCTGTATTTTGTTTGTAATTGCAACACCTACAGGTGGCTGTACAGGTGGCAAAATGAATTTTATTTCTTCCTATAACATTACGATCTATTGTTACGTGCTAATTAAAAAGGCTGTCTAATCATATCAAACAACTCTGCATTGACTACACCAATGGTTATCTTTATATATATAATTCTTCTGTGAGTGTGTATGTCACTGAACTTCTCTTAAACGACTGGACCGATTTTGATGAATTTTTTTGTGTGTGTTCAAGGGGATCTGAGAATGGTTTAGATTCACAATTTTGTCCGCTGGACAACCCCTATTTTTTTAGGGCGGTACGAAGTTCGCTGGGTCAACTAGTATATATATATATTTGTGATTTCGCCAATCCAATGTTTTATTCCAAGGTTTCGGAAGATGTCAGGCAGTGTGTAGGACATTGGATAAACGAAGGTTGGTGCGGAGTGGCAGAGGAGGAAATCTACGATGAACAAGGAAATGGAGGTAAAATGTAAACAAGTCGTATAACTTGTAATAGTAAATTATAGTGGTAAACAAAATTAAATATTAAGTTGCTGAAGTAATAAGGAGTCCGCGATCCTAATCCAACGCGAGACCGCTATAATCGCTAGTTCGCGTAAATTTTGTTCATACAAATCAAATCATAGAACGCGAACGCCAAATAAGACGATTACGGCCGCGCTCAAAGTCGTTGATCAAATGTTTTTCATTAAAGTCGTGTTGTCTCCTATTTTAATTACACTGTAAGCCCCTTCTTGTAAGAAGCGTTGCGTAGCCTTGTGTACAAGGCTACGCAAATCTTCGATATCTGACGATTTTGGACTCTAAGCGACTACCACAATACAAATTCATAAAGGTTCATAAGGTTATTATACATGCACGAGTTTCCGACATTTTGTTTTGTACTGCGGTGATCGTCTAGAGACCAAACTCGTCAGGTATCGAAGATTTACCTAGCGTTGTGTACGAAGGGGCTAAGTGACAGCAGCAACTTTAATATAACATAATAAAAGATACAGGTATAACATCTTAAAAATGAATGAGTCTTCCAAAATTTTCTATCTTAAGAAGCAATTATCTCAAAAATATATTAATATTAAAGGATTTCTTTTACCTAATTTGGCAAACTAAGAGAGAATAGAGCTTTACCATAAATGATGCCAATTTACAGGATATCTTTTGCATGATTCATCAGTTGAAATTTATTAATATAATTGTTCGCAGTTTGCATAGTGTCGGCAAAAACGTTGCCTTTTGAGGTGTTATCCGCTGTCCGCGAGCTGTTCGCGGCTGCGGCACCCGCGCCCGCCCCGCATCCCACGCACGACCCGCCGCCGCAGCTGCTCGATGCGTATAGGTAAGTATTATTTATAGTGTTACTTGTAAACACACCGGAAACTTTTTGGGCACCGACCAACAAGCCTTTTTTTGTAACACAGGCAAAACCTCTATTTACAGACGACCCACTGAGGACCCCGTAACTCTTACGGACGCCTTACGGCATAATATCCGCTAAAAACCCTGCGAATATCCTCTAAGCTGCTAAGTACGCAATCGCGGTATCCCCTTTATGCTGACGTGCGCAGGATGGCCCGCGCGTGGGGGCTAAGTACGCGGCCTAGTGCCCACCGTACCGCCCCCCCGTCCGCTGCGGAGGGCTACTTGGGCGTGCCGGAGTAGCTCCCTCCGCCGCCCCCTCTTTGCAGGACAGAACTACAAGAGGGAAGACCCTGTCGTCACAGGATTCTCCGGTAGAAGTATCCCCGCTGGCCGAAGGGTCGTGGGATGGGCGCAGCCAGGGTGCGCACTCGTCCTTTCCTGCCCGCTTTTCTTCGACGGCAGGGAGCGGCTAGGGAGTAATCCTCCCGCTCCCTCTCGGCTGCCTCCTATTGCGAAATGACGTTCTCGCAGAAGGAGGCAGCCGCCTCCCATGCCTTCTTGCTACGGAGCATGGCCTTTACCATGCTCCGCAGCGAGAGGGTTCCGCCTCCCAGCGTGACGATCAGGTCGCGGCACTGCTGCACCCAGGCCGAGCACTCCAACAAGGTGTGCTCGGCCGTATCGACCGGGGCGCCGCATCATCAGTGATGACACTGTGGCGAATTAGCGCAGTAGCAATTTTACATACAAAAACTTCTACTGCGCAACTTTATTCGTCTGTGCTTTTGCTCAACAAGATTGCCGCAGGTATGACTTGATAAATATAACCTAGAGGCGTGCCACGATTTGAGTGAATCCTTCTTATCGATGTGTTAAATAACTTTTTTGGAGTTTACTCCTTAAGAATCGATTTGCATATATAAGGGGCCCGGTATGAGAAAAATGTGAGGAGTAAAATCGATCGATGAATGACCTCGTTACGTTTTTGGTGCGCATCCTATGTCGCGCAACTTTGACAAACAAAGATGACGGATGGACATTAATATTTTTTTTTAAATCTGAACTGAATTTAGATATTGTTTCTGATAGAGCAATGGGGACAACGAGATATAATACAACCATTGATGCGGTATTTTCAAGATTCGTGAACCACGTATCTACGAACGTCCATGTGTCTTATTTTAGTTACCATAAACCACTTGTCACTGTAATTAATAATGCAGACAATGTTGATTTAATTAATATTTAAAAAAATGATAATATTCTGATAATAATAATATAATTACATAATTTATCAACATTCCTAATGATGTATTTATGCACATCTGAAATTGACTATTGTATTACAGGAAAGTTTAATGTAAAATATTTCGTCGATTAGTTATAATAAATGTATATGAAATGAATAAATATATATATTTATATTTATTTTATTTATTTATTTATTTATAATGGCACAATAACAGGCATCAGACAAAAAAAACAACACAAGTACAAAAAGACATGAAAAGCTATGGACATGCCCGTGCCCAATTACAATTGTGCACAACATTTACATACATAAATAGACATCGAACAAAAAAATAAAATATCTTAATATTATATCATTATAACAGAGTTAAATATTATTGTAATTCATAAATATCTCAATTACAATAGGCTTTGCAGAGAGGGGAATAACTTTAATTTTATAATTTTTAGTTTTCAGCACAAATTTTAAACAAAGAATTCTTGAAAGAAAGTAAGCTACAGTTAAACATGTCATGATCAGAGCAAATATTGTTAAAGTATGAACACATTCTGTTCAATGGGCTGTTCAGCGAAACATTATTTGTGGTGGAGGGTACACAAAACAATTGTGATTTACGCACAGACCGTGTAGGCACCTTAAACTTTAGAGCTTCAATCAGGCAACTGCCGGATGATCCATTGGCAATCCGATGAAGAGCACAGAGATCTCTTATATATCTACGTCTCTCCAAGGTGATCATATTAAAATAACGAAGACGATCAAAATAATCGTGTACTTTTTTGCGCAAACCACACTTCGCCGACAGGCAACGAACAAACTTGCGTTGAATGGCTTCTACTCTGTCAATGTGAACGGCGTAAATAGGGGACCATATTGAAGAACAATATTCGAGTATACATCTTACCAGTGCATTATAAAGAATTACCCAAGACTTTATTTTATATTATTTTGATATTATTTTCATTAATTTGTTAATTTACCCTTTCATACAGTATCAATCTTTTTTAAGTTAAATAAACTCTTTTTGCGTCTGGTTAGACTATCGAACTTAAGGAGTAAACTCCAGTAGTGCGTCGGAGCTGACACATACACTTTTTTTATTTATCAGGTTCGATTCCAAATTCAGATAGGCATTTTTTTTAACTCTTTGGATGCATTTCATAATTCTTTTTAAAATAAATTCTTATTCTGTAGAGGTACTTTTACACTATATGGCAAGCCGTGGGACGCTCTGTAGCCCGCGCAATAAATAAGCAAGTCGAGCATTCTGTCCTGTCATGAACAATATGATCAAAGGAAATGCTTGGAAAATCCACTAACCACCAAAAAATTGAGAAATCAGGTTGTTGACTTATCTCTTTTAATTATTTCGTTAGTAAATTGCATCCTTGCGAAACCGAGGCTGGTCGTTTCTTAGGTAGGTAGTATAATAAACAGAAGGTACCTATATAAGTCCCCCGGAAATGTATGTTGTCTAAGAAAACTAATTCAAGTTTACCCATAGTACGTTTATTGAAGTGAAAACTTCTTTAGTATCGTGGTGACGAGAGATTCGATGAAACGGAGTATTTGGCACAAGGTATCCGTAAGTTTTCCACTCTTTGCAAAGGACAGATAGCCGGACAGAAACGGTCGTGGGGGTCGAAACCAAGTGATGGGTGATTCGATCGTGAGCTCGGTTAAAAAGGGATCATTGGTTTTTTTGCTATATTTTTTTTTGGAAACAATTTACAGAGTATTTAACTTTTCCCAGTATATTACAATGCCATCAAAAACATAACTTGTAAAAAAACCAAGTCTGGCAACTCAGTTTTACTTCTTCTACCCTCAAAAGTTATGAGATCCATGTTATGCCAAGTCGGTTAATTTATTCAGTCCCTACTTAAGGAACCTTCCCTAACAACATCTTATACTGACCATATCAATATAAATCTTGTATGTTTTAAATAAATAAATTGACTTGGCAATCGCACACGAACAATCCAATTTAATATAATACGTGAGATACATTGTGTTTTCATGATTCATAGGCTGCTTCTGAGTCCTGAGAACAGCAAGCAGTATTGCAAAATATACCGCCAACTGTTCGCATCTTGTCAAGCACGGTTCGAACTTATACATAATAACATAATAATTCAACCGATTATTGCTAGGTAGTATGGATTTTAATAAGAAAAATCGAAATAAGGAAGAAGAGTGAATGATTAAAAAAATACAGTAACTCAATAAAAAAAATGACGGGTTGCACTCCGGGAGTGCCGGCAGAAGTGAAAACTTGAATATTAACGTTGTGCATTTATGATATTTAGAATTTTTAGGGAATAATTTTGCAAAAAATGCTTTAATTATCAGTATAAAAGTACTTTCATTTATGTGGTAGAATACAATATTTATGTATTGCGCTATCGTACACAAACATGACATTTTATATTACATTAAATAGTTTATCTCTCAGAAAAATCAACTTACATGAATCGCATTTAAGCGCACCTAGCGGCATCTGTTGTAAAATACATGAATCACATTTATTATTATAATACGATAAAATAAAATATTACTATGTTTCGTCCAATATATTGAAAGTCAACAACCTTTCCAATTTTATTGTTTTTAAACCTAGTGTAAATGGGCAGGAAGAAAACTGTTTGTTTACGGTAGTTAACGGTAGGCAGGCAAGAATGCTTATTATAATAGGAAGGAACGTTTACATTTTTCACGTACGCATCACATTATTACAATCTGGACACTTGATCTGTACTATTGGGGGTGCATTTTTTCCCAAATAACACACTTAGCTACCTGACTTTCTGCATACATTGTATACGTATTAACGTATTAAGTGCAAGTTGTTAGCGCAGAGAAAGTAACAGCATCAAGTCAAAGTTTTTTGCTAGTTTCCGCCCGCGACTTTTTCTGCTCAATAAATAGTTTTTTTTAAGAATCCCACTGGAATCTAACATTTTTCCGGGATAAAAAGTGTCATATGTGTCAATCTAGGTAATAAATTATTTATATGCCAAATGTAATCCAAATCCGCTGAGGCGTCTTAGCGTGAAAGAGTAACTAACATCCACACATATCATCCATTCAAACTTTCGCGTTTATAATATAAGTCAAAAGGATAAAGGCAGAAACAGATTTATGAAACGCGACGCCACGCCACGACACGCCACGCTACGCATATTTTCTATGGCGCATCGCGTCGGTTCGTAATGTGATTCTTGAAAATAGTACACTTTGACTCAACAAGCGTGGCGTGGCATGGGAGGCGTCGCGTTTCAAATCGTTAATTACTAAATTGAGTATATATTGTTTTAAACTTTCATGGTCACTACTTACATGGTAACTGAGTTACTCCGTGATCATGGCGCTTGCAACAGTGCCGAAATATCGGAGACTCATAAAAAACAAGGTACATGGTAACAATCCCGTTAATAGCTATAAAATTGAGTATACTTTTATAAGTTAATAAATTAGAATTAAATTAATATTTATTATGCAAATCGTATTTGGAACAAATTCAGGCTTTGTAGGTATATATGTGTACTTAAAAATTTAAAGAAATATTGATTAACTGCGCCCAAATTGTTATGCAGCATGTGCAAAATATTGTTTTTCGTTTGGATAACGGGAAGGTAATACTGTATAGCAACGGGTGTACGAGGCCCATTGACTTTCAGATTTATGTAATTTCAGATCCTCTCAAATAAGCTACTGAGAAAATAAAAAATATAAAGATTATAAATACACTTCCTTTGAAAATCAAATTTATTATACATGGTAATACGTAATAAGTCTTGATATTGAGGGAGCGAAATCTTGTCTATTTGGAAATTTAATATCGTTGATTCGGCAAGTCTAAACTGATTCGGATTAAACGAATTCAATATATATTACAAAGTCGATTTTAAATTAATAAGTATTTTTATACATTTCAGAATGCTTTGACTTTGTAATTTTTTGGTTGATGGTAATGATAATCTTTATGACTTAATTAATAATAAGAACAAGTTTCAACGGGTTAGATGCACTGATTTTATTTATTTATGCAATACAGCAATAAATAAATAAAATCAGGGCATCTAACCCGTTGAAACTTGTTTTATATAAAATAGAAATTCGTTCATTTTTCCCCGTGATCATGCATATTGTTTAAAAAAAACTTTCAAATATGATATTTAACGACACACTTATAACGATAACCAAATCTGTTATCTAACACAATGATCAAGTTGCATGGGTCACGAAATCTTACGCTTATTAAGTAAGATAGCAGTTAACAGTACTAATTAAGTAGTTAACACGCTGTTAAGCCTAAAACGGTTTCACATCATCGTCGCTATTACATACACGTATAATTTTCGTGAGTTTTTAAGAAGTTCCCGAGATAAACTATTCATTATTACTAGGTACACTTAATATTTATAAATGACTCTATTCGTATTTCGTGGTTATGCAGGCAAAACCAATTTTGACGACTTTATCAAAAAATCTTTTTATTGCATGCATCGACTAAGTTTTTTCTGCTCTATCGGCAGGTAAAACTCTTTTCTTCATCAAACGCTCCGTTTCGAAGTTACCGCATGTAAAAACCAATTTTAAGACTAGTTAGCCGTGCAAGGCTTCAATAAAAATAATTTATGTTGACATAATAAATTATTTACCGGTTCGGATCCCATGCAAAACAAAATAACACAGTAAAAATGGTTTTCCTTTACAGGGTTTACTGTAATCTTTGTGTGATTTCATCTACAAAATCAAATTACATGAAGATAACATACCCAAGAACTATTATGATTTCAGGCAAAACATAGTATTATCATGTACTTGCTTTTCCGCGAAGTAATTCATTAGTGTGTATATCAATTTGATCCTAGCAAAAAGTTTATTTGCGTCTAAATGTGTTTTGTTTGAACGAATTTAAAACACGCGCGAATGAAATACCTTCAGCGAAAACCAATTATTCACATATCGTGGTACGGACGGTGGATTTCTAGAAATCCTAAAATCCACGATTTATATCAAGTATCGTTGATAAATATCGAGCGTCTAGTCTCTAATCGATATTTATTGCGTCAGTATTAATATTGTCAGCGATGGAAGAGGACACGCATATTGAGGCGGCGGCGCCCGCCGTACCTCATACAAACAACCAAAAGCACTTGAAACAATTCATACTAGTGTTAAAACACTACCAGAGGTATGGGACAGCTCAAGTGCCGACACTGTAAATAAAGTGAAAAGGGCGAATGCCTATGAGCAACTATTTGAATTTAAAAAAGAATTAAACCTGGCGCGACTACCAAAGATGTCATTGCGAAGATAAACTCATTAAAATCGAATTAAATAGGAAAGAATTAAAAAATTAACCGATTCAAGCGATCTGGTGCTTCTACGGAAAATGTGTACAATTAAGGTTGCCAACTCTACTATATAATATAGTATCCTACTATATTAGGGGATCAAATACTATATTCCTTTCACGCACAATGGTCCAATAATTAGGACTAAGAGCGGAAAACGCCCTGAAGAACTAACTAACTAACTATATTCCTAAAAACATATAAAGTAGGCGAAACTACTATATTTTGCTTAAAGCAGGTTTTTGCCAATAAAAGCTTTCTTAAAAATAAAAACTGTATTATTAAGGTATAGAGCAGCAAAATATATACTAAATTTAAAAATAAAGTAAATATTTTAATCATATACTATATGTTTTTTCCATTTTTTTGCCTTCTACTATATTTTAGAGGTAACAGCTTCGAAAATACTATATTTGATAGAAAAAAAGTTGTTAACCCTATGTACAATCCAAAGTCTTGGGTATTTTATATTATCAGTCATAGCTTTATTTATAGTGTAATACGAAACTTACGAGTGTACTCAGTGAAATTTACTGTCGTACTGACGTGATTCGTATCGTGTGTGTAGTATAAGAAAATATTACTAGATAAATATCACGGTAAATATCGAGATACATATCGAGCGTGTTGCATTCGCCTATATAGACCAATATACGCTGAGCTCTTGTCTGTACCCTGCGTAGTACGAATAAGAGCCCAGTTTATACTGGTACTGTCTAATTTGATGTGAGATTCATAAGGTATACTGTACAGAATGTAACAAAATGTCGAAATAACATTTAAGGGCCTGATTCTGCTGTTTAAGTATGTTTTGGTATGGTAGAATTTGAGTGCTTAAGAATCATTGTATGTGCCAGGTAACTTGTTTCTTTATGTAAGCACCCTTTGAAGTTTCTACCTACCTGAGCAACAGAATCAGCCGCTTATTTTTTTTTTTATAGATAGGTCCGACAAATGACTCCACCCCACCTGATGTTAAGTGAAGGTGAAGTCCAGACGTGAAGATAGCTGATACAGCAGTTTTACCTGCCACACCAGCCATCCTCACCCTGCCGGCCTGCATGTTGCTTCTTCACGCCTCTTTTAAAGGATCCCTGGTTGTGAGAGAGAGAACACGTGAGCGGGCACAGCATTCCATTTACGGATAGTGTGACAAAGAAATGAGTCACCAAATTTCTTTGTACGCGTTGGAATTGTGGCCACAGTTAGACGGTGACAACGTTGGCCAGCGCGCGTGGTCCTCTGAAGAAAAGGAGAAGGTGGGATAAGAGAGAACACTCGCCATGGTACAGACGATAGAACGTGCTTAGTGACGCCACGTCACGGCGTAATTGAAGAGGCTCAATTTTGTCTATAATTTCGATATTTTGTATAATTCATTAAGGTTTTATGTAAATTGGCGGAAATATTTTTAATAATTGTTTAGGATGTCAGATTAAATATGCCTTCCAGTAAACAATATCTATCTGTGCCCATCAGTGACGCAAAGAAAAAGATTTAATTAATTTATGTGCAAAAAACGTTATTCCCGAAGAATATCAGGAATGGTTCAAATCACTTCCAAGTGAAAAAGATAAAAAGGATCAGGTAATACCTGATGCAACGCTTTCCGATGAAGAGTATGATCCAAATGATGATTAAGATTTTAAACTTAATCATCATTTGGATCATACCCTTTATTTTAATATAATTTTTCTTTTTGTTCACATTTCGTAATTTTGTCTCCTTTTCATTTTAATAAATAATTTCAATGTATTTTTATTTTTATTCAGTAAATACTAATTTAGTACATTTTTTTTAAGTTTTGACGACTTACCATATTTCTCTTCCTAACTAGTTCAGGAAAAACCAAGTTTAAATTAGGAATTATCGTAGATGTGCTCACAATTTTGTGTACATTTGTTTTTTTATAAAGTATGTAGATATTACATTTAAAATACTACCACGTCATTTATGATATTTATACGTAATGTGAATGATTCTCTAGATAATCACGATTTTTATTCACCAGGGAAAACCAATTACGAATGGTCCATTTTTTGTTTGAACAAATAATTTGCAGACTTCCCTTTTCTTTTTCATATTAAAGTTGTACTTTAACCCAAAATGATGAATTCAGCCCCACCATGACCATACTTCTGGTTGCATTAAAAAGATCTTTAAAACTTTAAAAGGGCTTTGAACTTTATGTAGCGGATTTCTCGATTTGGTTAAATGTCGCATAATTGGTTTTGCCTGCATAACCACGATTTATACTATAACAAAGCAGTCAAATGCTAGTCGACCATATTAAAGTTGAATTAATGTATCTTATTAATTGATTTAGTACCGGCACCGTAACAATATAATATATTCTAAATATGTTACATAATTTAACGCTGTGAAGGTTTTCGCCTGTTTTTCTCCACAGCTAAAAGAATCCATGACAGCTGGTAGGGACAAAATTTGGACGATTCAAAAGACTTGTATTATGCATCCAATTTGAATAACGAAATTCTAACTTTGACTTTGAATTCTTATTTACTATGCTTTACCTACGCTCGGTTCTTTTTGAGAAATCACATCCACGATTAAGTTATTCACCGGAGCAGTTACTGACATAGCAAAACGACTTTCCATATTTTTTGTTAGCTGTTAAGAATTCGAACTATTTACGTAAAACTGCCATCCTTTAGGGGTCTTATGAAAAAGAACTTTGATGCAACAGAAAGAGATCACAAAAGCTTCACCGTACTTATTTAAAAGTGTAGCTTTAAAGCTTTTCCCCGGAACGTTCTGTCGACCTATTCGGTTACTTTTTTGACATTAACAGTATATAACTAAAGAGAAAATTGAATATCCTTCGATGCTTTTTCAGAACAAGTATCTTAGTGGAGTTATGTTAAAGCAGTAGTGTATAACTAAATAGCTCGGTGATAAATCACTTCCATCTGTCAAAAGCAGTTAGCTAATAGGCCTACTGGTCGTTGAAAATTTATATAGACTTTAAATTGAGTCACGGTGGCGTGAATGATTTTTATGATAAAGACAAAGTTCATTAAATACTAATTCCGTTATTAACTGCTAGCATTCTTCCGCAGATAAAAACAAAATAAACTAACCGGGGCTGGGGCCTTGTCACTAATGTTAAGACTTATATTTATTGGAATGCCTTCATCTTAGTATTTCACTTTGGCCTGGAAGTACAACTAACAAATAGCCTTCGCTTTATTACTTTTTCGTGAAAATTATTGCTTTGAACGCAGGTGGTTCGAGCCCCTCATCGATCGATGGCTAGCGGTCACCAAGACCATGGCTTTGCAGAGGGTTCGCGTTGCTGTAGAACTGGGTATGTTATATTAAATAAATAATACGGGTTGTTGTCCATTCGTCACAAAGTTAATTCGTCACGAAAAAAAGTATGTGTTTTTTTTATAATGGTAAATTGCGTGTGACGAATTAACATTCAATGTATGGAGTAAATAACAATGTGACGAATTAACTTTCAATATCTGGAAAAAACAAGAATGTGACAAATTAACTTTGTGACGAATGAACAACAACCTATTATTACAGAGAAGAAAGTATCTTTGATGCATTGGATAATGTGGATTATATACAGCACTATATTTTTTGAGATTTGTATCTTATTTTTACTTTTAATATTTTTTTCATATCGTAGAACTAAATCCGCTATTTGCGCGAGAACATAGTTGAATTGTTTACTCAGGATCAATATGATATTATACCTGATATTTCTTCGTAATTTTACAACTTTCACGCTACCCATGTTATCCTCCGTACTCAAATTACTTCTCCATAGATCTTTAAACATCTCTGTCCTCTTTATCAATAAACGAGGATTAACCCTAAACTAGTTACGCCGTGTTTTGTTCATATCACTCAAATGCCAATTATAATTCAATGAACAGAGACAAAACATGAAGTAACTAATCCAAGGGTAATAATCTTCGTTTTGTAATAAGGGGGTGTAAGTGAAAGTTAGCTATCAATAACATAATCATTTTAAGTACTCTGTCATCAATAATCTAACTACTAAAAACACCAAGGTCTCATAGATTGCACTTCAATTGAAAGATTGGTTTTCTCTAATATTATGAAATCTGAGTATGTTCAGTAGCACCAAGTTTCTTAGTAACAACTGTCAAACTTTTACCAATACAGCAGATGAAACGTGAAGGCGCTGCACAAACGTGGAAAATTTTGTGTCTTGTGTCGAATACAAGCTACCAATGAATATTTGATTTCTATAGAACCAGTATGAAATCAGCCACTCCCTGCGCAGACTCAGTAGTCGCTTAGCTTTTAGTTTCTCTTTTAGTCAGTAAGACTCTGACATAACCTTGCAGCCGGCTGTAGGGTATCCATTAGGATTTCACAACCGATCCCATGCTTGCGAGGAAAAAAAATCGGCGGTTAGCATTATATCGGTATTTAAAAAAATAAGATCGAATTGATTTTGAGTTTGAAACACAGTTTGACTTTGATTTTCGTATTTTAGTTGAGATACGTAGATTGGTATTAATTGGTTTTTCTAATTTCTGATATAGAAAATAAAGATTTCTGCTCAAATATATTGTGGTAACTACAGGCAACTACGGAACCCTACACTGCGCGTGGCACGACATGCACTTGGCTGGTTTTTAATCATTAATTTCATCAAACAATTTCTATTAATACATTCCTTTTAAAATTCCAATTAAAAAATATTTTAAATAACACCATTTTAATTTTATTGTTCTACATTAAAATTTACCTGAAAGTCTAAAGTTACAAACTCAATTTGTGTTACCGTCACACCAGGCTGTAATACTGACGACCGTCCAAATTCCGGTTCCACCATTTCCGAACCAAACTTATAAACTGATATCGTAAAAACTGCTCACGAAATCTCCAATAAACGTAGATAGAAATATCGATCTTATATAAAGTGAAGCAGGAATTACATTCGCTTAAGAAAATACACGCTGAGAGGGCAAAAGGCAAAGGTTCACACTGCTAGGGCGCCCAGCCATTTAGATAAGTATCGAAATCAAAACTGGGCTGTAACACGAACCCTTATATTGACTCCTAACAATTAGAGAGGTTTGTGAAAAGTGTTCTAATTCAATGTATACTTGGTATAATCTAGTGTGTGAGTAGAGCCTTAATGCTGTAACCGTATGCTGTGTCAAAATAATCTAGAAATTCTTTACCAGAAAGCGGGCAGTCGAAGTTTCTTAAACGATTCCGTAAATCACTTATAATATAACATTGGAATGAAGAGAAGAAGAAGAGCGTTCTAGTTGAAGCGCTAGTGAAAGTTAAGTAATTTTCGCAAGGGCCGGGGTGACCAAAAATATGTATACTAACTCCTTTGTGCTTTGGAAGGCATTTTTAGCCGATGGTAGTGATGATTCCCTCATTCGTGAGGCGCCTCATTTGAGGTCTTCGTCGCAACAGAATGCGGGAGTACTGGTATTTCAACTTTGAACAACCTCATTTACATTTTCGTTGAAGGCGAAATGCGAGCACATTTTACTTATTATTTACTCACTGATGTACGCACATTAATTTTATATCTTTGAAGAAAGTGAGGCAGTTTTGCCAGACGTACGATTGAAATCGTAGTCATTTCATACGACTTTCGGTCATTTAAAGCGGCATCGTCGAACTGTCGAAACATTGGGAATACAACGCAACATTGTCGCTTTGTATGCTTGGCCTCACTTCACCTCAAATGAGGGGCACCTCGAGAATACCCCACGACTGAAAATAAGGGGCCTCCCTCATCCTCAATAAAAAAGTACGAGTTTACACATCGCTAGCCGATGGTCTCGGTGTGTGGTTGGTGAAAACTCATTCGCCCTTCTCTATCCGTGATGAAGGTTGATAATGATATCACTGGAATACGATGCGAAATTTCTTTAATACTAGTAATGAGTTCATATAAAGCTTTCGTTCAACTACTTTTATTTTTCTAAATAACTAGTTTTCTTTTATTTAGATCGCCCAGTTGAAGGAGAGCATCTTGTGAAGCACAGCACATCATCAGTGGATACAGCTGCGTGGTAAGTTGTTATTTTAGGTTATTACAAAATGTGAAAAATTAAATACTAGCTTTGGCATCCGTATTTAAGATGAAATTTGACATGATACAATAATGGCTAGGCGCTACGCTTGCTGATAAAGTCCTTCGATCCCTTATATACCAGATAAAATACAAGTTTAGATAGTAGGTAATTATATGGCATATATCTATCTGGAACTACAAACCCATAATTAATCTAAAAAAATACGTGTGGCACTCGGGGACTGCCGCGGTAAAGCTATTGCATAGCAATATTTATCAACTTATGCAATTATAATTATTTATTTATTTTATTTATGCAGGTTTTTTTTCTTTGATATCAATTCAAGTTTTTTCTTTGATATTAATAGATGGCGAGGTAGGTCTTATGATATTTTAGTGGGCAAGCAGAGCAAAATACAGCATTGCCCGGCGCCAAAAAACTTCCACAAGCTCCACAGTTTACCATCTTTAGTCTAAAAAATTTAATTATAATTATAAAGTCTAAATAAAAGGGAGACGAATCAAAATAAGAACAGGTGCTGGGGTCCAAAACAAATATATAAAGAAAATGAAAAAAATAATAACTAAAAATAAAAAATACGAGTGCGGGATTTGAACTGACGACTGCGGTGATGCGTCGTACGTGGCAAAAGTTTAACACACTGCGCCGTTTAAATTGATATTAGAATGACAAAAATTGTGTTCTATTGGTATATGCACTCTCGCAAGGTTTTTTCGTTACGGATTTTTTTGATTCGGTCCCCGCTCTCAATGCCCGCGATAAATCTATACAATAGCTTAAAATGTTATGAAAAAGATAATTATAGTGGTCACGTGATCGAAAACTTAGACTCACTTTGCTCATTTTCGATTCAGCTAAAACTAGGTATATCCCCTAGAAAAATGACAAAATGCTAATGTCAATTTGACGTTGTTTTATGAGTTATAACTAGTTTTAGTTAAATTTAGATTTAGCATAATAGCTGCCAGTAGACATTATATGTCGCAAATCTTTATATAAATGACAGATGCACAGACAGAAAGGTCAGAGAAATGTTTTTGCAGATTTTTTAAAAGTATGGTTTTTCGCTATTTCATTTAATAATAGAATGAAAATAATTTTACGGCAGTTAAAAACTTGTCAAATACTCTAACCAGACTTTGGTCAAGGGATCTGTAACTGAACTTAAAATTACATTAACGCTAATCCGTAGCTAAAACGCTGACACATCGAGATTGCTGTCCGTCGACTTGAAACTTTTACTTTCCCGGTGTTCAATTAGCAGAAAATAAAACGACATTTGGTAATATAATGCCTTAGCGGTATTATTAAATGCAAAAGATACTACCGAATTTACATTGCTGGCAAATTACTGGTTTGACAATGATACTTAATTATTAAATCAGCAAAGGTTCTAAGCAATAGGTTTTTGGGCAAGTTCTAAAACTAGTCTCAGAATACCAGCTAATATATAAATGTAAATACAGAGTATGTGAAAAAAATATTCCTATCTACAGCAATTATCATTATAGATAATAAGGATACAGAAACGTAAATTGTCATGCTATATAAAATTGTGTACAACAACAAAAGAAGAAATAAAGCAAGGTTTAATAAATGTGATGTCTGGATAATAGAAGGGCTATTATTAACTTTAGTGTGTCTGTAATTTTAACTCATTGTATAATGTCTATCACGCCGATGGCTGTTTGAATGTTAATTATATTTAGATCCAGACTGTTAAATTGGCTTATATTTTTATTAATTTTATGGTAATTCTAGTTCAGCCTGCAGAACAAAGTAAAATGTAATGTTAAAAAAGACTATTTTCTATTTATTTATACAAAATAACTTATTTATTACCTTAATCCAAGTTTATTATAGTGTGCTTATATATTTGTTCTTATCCTTATTGTGTAAACTGCTCTTAAGTAATATATATATATAAACGAGTAAGGGTATGTGGGAATAAGGTGTGTCGGGGTTGAGGTAGGCTAGCCTATCTGTGCATAAAATATATATTTCCTTATAATCAAATCAAATCAAATCAAAATCATTTATTAAGTTTAGGCTGTAACAAGCACATATGAATGTCTAGAAGCTACGCCATCGGTTCGTAAATCTACGTCGGGAGACCTTGTACTGAGAAGAACCGGCAAGAAACTCAGCAAGGGCTGTTTTTTTCTCCCTGTTTTATCATTTACAGAGTCGTCAAGTTGGAAAATGACTTCAGAGATGATTCATGAAGTCACCCTTCATTACATAATGTGAAATTATACATTAATTGTTCACCTGCATTTTGATTGCTGTGTCACACAGTATAAATACAAACAGAGTTTTTTATAATAGGTGTAATTAAACATTTACATCTTAAATATCAAAGTAGTTAGTGCAGACTCATCTCCGCTGGCAGCACCCGTTCACGAGCATGACGCATGAACCAGCCATCGCTTCGCTCAACCATATTTTAGGGAACGTAACGAGCCGCCTCACACGACACCACCGAAGAGACTTTTAAGAGAGCATGACTACCCATAACCACCTATATCAACCACAACATATTTACCTACTTAAACTTAAAGTCATTTATCTGTAGGACACTGCAAACAATTACAAAGCAAAAACAATGGAGAAATCATGACCACGCCGTTTTGTCATTCAAATCTTCTTAAATAGTCTGTTATTCTTCCTTACGTAATCAGCTTTAAATACAGCTTTTCAATAGAAGTATCATCAACACATGATTCATAATATATATCGTATAGAAATACCCGTTGGAATGGTTGGAACAGTTCAATATGTAGTTGATCGAACTCGTTTTACCTAGAATCTGGTGCTTGAGCCTGCTTAGGGGTTGATTTGGGGTGGTTTCTACCCCTTAAAAGTGAATTTCCGCAGTGCTACAAGAAAGCAGTCATAAATACGAGTATTTAAAAAAATGATTTTATTTGGATTAGATTTACTGCCTCGCGCGTAGGTTTGATCGTTTCCGGCCACGGTGCGGCAATTACGCTTCTGAGTCTCCATTTTGTTATTTTTCTTGATAACAAAATGGCGATTACGTAAATTACATTCATGACAAACCGTGATTTTGGGAAAAAAATATTTTTACAGTTTCACAAATGAAAAGTGTTGCCGAGGCATTTGCTTTTTGATTTTGAACTACACACATCAAAAGTGTCTAGGGATCAACATATATTTTTGCAATAACTTTTCTCCTGATTGATATTAATTAAAATTTTCTTTAAGGATTCATCAAATAAAGTGTTTTCGTTTGTCACAGTAACGATAAACCAAGTCACCTTTGCATTAATAAAGAAATTTGCCATTTTCCTAATAAAGGGATTTTTGACATTTGAATCACTAACACAAAAGTTCGAAAAAAAGACTGAAATAACAGTTTTCTCTAAAATTTTATTGGGTAACTTAAACAATTAATAATCCGTATTTCTACCGCGAACACTAACAACACAAGAACATCGGTTTGGCATACTCAAAATGAGTTCATCCAAATCACGCTGTGGAATGGCCGCCCATGTTCGTTGCAACAACAAAAAAAGGTCTTCTTGCGACTGGATACCCTCCATATTCGGCAGAGCTCTTCTCTGTAGCATATCCCATGCATGCTCAATCGGGTTCAAGTCTGGCGACTGAGCAGGCCAGGGCAGGACATTGATGTTAGCTGCGGCGAGAGTCTGTCTTACAACTCTTGCGGTGTGCGGTCGTGCATTATCATGCATTAACTGAAATAAGGGACCGATTTGCACTTGTAGAGGAACGACGACGACGTCTGATACAATCGTCTCAGCATAAATTTGAGCGTTGAGGTTGCCTCTGATCCAAATCAACTCAGTTCTTCCGCCGATCCAAATACCCGCCCATACCATGATGGTTCCACCACTATAAGGATGGACTTCCTGGCAGGATTTTAATCGCTGTTGGCGTCCAGGGGTTCTCCAGTGTCGTATACGTCTTGTATCCGGTCTCATACCAAAACGAGACTCATCAGAAAAGCACACGAAACGCCATTGTTCTTCTGCCCAATTTCTGTGTTCAAGAGCCCATTGATATCGAATCCTACGATTGTGCATTGCTATAGGTGGTACCCGTAGCGGTCTTCGGTAATGAAGGTTCACTTCATGCAAGCGGTTTCTGACTGTTTGGTCGCTAATTAAGTTCCCTGAAGAGTGATGAAGCCTCACGGCTAACATCATGGCGGTTATTGTTGGAGCTCTTCGAGTTAAGATTTGAATGTATCGGTCTTGTCTCCGTGTGGTGCAGCGATACCGTCCTCCATGGCGCTCAGCCACGGTACCAGTGCTTCGGTATCGTGTCCAAAGTCGACTGATAACACTCTGACTTGTATTCAGAGCTAAAGCCACAGTACGTTGCCGGGAACCAGCTTCTATCATTCCCACGGCTCTGAGCATTTCTTCCCTGCTTAAATGACGTCGCCGCTCCATAATAACGTTGGTTTTAATCAGTAGTAGGGAAACAGTAGCACTAATAATGTCTTCAATGCGTTGTATGTTTTTATAGGGAAAATATTGACAGCTGATTTTCATCTTTTACTCGAATTTGATTCACAGTTCCTGATTCAAATTATGAAATGCACCAAAAAGGATCCATATAAATTTATAAAATCATAAATTTATTACAAAGCCACATCTCAATCTCAAGAAATCCGCATAAAAATGCTTGATCCCTAGACACTTTTGATGTGTGTATTTATGATCTTTATAAAAGCATCGAAGGCATTGTTTTATCTTTATAACACAGAATATACGTAATATTGTTATATTTTGTGCACATACAGCGTGTTTGAATGTCCAATTGTGACAAAAGCGAATTGTGCTAATGCACCACAATTCAAGCGGATCACTTTTGAGCCGCGAGTGCCGTATTTTCCCTTTTTGTTTTAATCTTTGTTATTGTATCTATCTAATAACTTAACTGTTATGAAACTGTTATAAAATAGCTGTTTGTTATACAAGGACTCGTAACATGTAGAAACTAGATAAAACTGGAAAGGATTACTACGACACTGGATTCTCCTTTGCACTGTAGTTCAGATAGCTTACTTAATATCACGTAAGTTTTAGGTAACTACTATATGAGCTGTATTTCAGAACTTTCTGATGACTTCGTAACGTTCTTACAATATTGTTAAATGATTTTTTCTTTAAACACATAGTCCCAGGTCCCAGAGTAGAGTACTACTCTTATTGCACTACAAATGTTACTAAAATAGATTTGTTTAATTTATTTACCTATATACCAACTTCACCCTGCCATGTGTTGCTGTGACTATAAGAAAAAACGATAAAATACGTTACAAGCACAATTGCAACATGAATGAGATTTTAATTAAATATTTATAAACAAAAATAATTAAACATACATAGTTTTCATATAAATACCTACATTCGCGAAAAATTAAATCATCTCTATTAGCATCCCGCAGCATCTTTCACTGTAAAACTCAATGGCGAGCCTCACATTCATTGAAACATTATTATTATGTGATACTATTGAGGCGCCTTTTTAATAAAAAAAACCGTATGAATATAATAATGTATTGCAAAGTTTTTAAAATTTACAAATGTACATAAACCACGTACGGACATTAGTGATTATGAACAAACATTTTTATTTTACAATGTTCTAAATTAGCACTTTTCGAAATTATCGTTCGTTAGCGAACATTCAAAGTAAGCCCCTTGGAGATTTGGCCGGTCAAATTCCGTCGTGTTTAAGTTAACACTATCGTATAGCTGGGTTCGCACGCGGGGGTAAACGCAAACTTTAAGTTTCTGACAAGCTTAACATTTTATTAGAGCTTGTCACTCAGAAGTTCTATACCACTACAATTATTCTGAGAAATTAACAAGTAGTTCGTCCATTAACTGTAAAATATCGTTTCATTAAAACAACTTTTACCGCACGACGTCAAGTTGCCTCTCCGAGTGCTCACTTGACTTTGACATTAATAAATTGCCGAAACAAATATCAGAGATTTAGCACAGTGTCTTGTAACAAATGACTCTTGACATTATTGACACGCTCAGTGGATTGCGTCTATTTGTGTTACGTTTTCATTCTTTTATGTTAAGGGAAAATGATTTTCTTTTTATGGAGCGACGCCTGTCACGTTGTGGAAGTCAGTTTTAATGTTCGTATAGCCTTTGGCATTTCTTGTCTATCAGCTTATACCACATGCGGTTGGTATGGCGTGCTATTGGCGGTTCGGAGGAAGGCACGGGCGGTGGCAGCCTTCGCCTCTTGGAGGCAGCCTGTGCTACTGCGCTGCATTATGCAGACCTCGTTCACGGCGCCCTAGCAGACCAGGGCTACTACGAGAACCATGGTAAGGGCAAATATTACTATAATAGAGATATGCATGTAGAGCGATACCTAGAATAAGTTACTTTTAGTATAGCATTGGTTGGGCTGCGCTTACATTGTTTTAAAAACTTATCTCGGTGCCTGATGCAACGCACAAGCCCAGGAGTTAATCAGGGTTTTATGGGTCGATGCCGATGTAGAATATTTATGAGCTTTGAGCAAGCAGAAATGACGTTTGATATAATATCGATAAGAGCTACTGACGCTTCATTTGCATTCACAGCATTATACACCTGGTCAAAGTCTGTTTTATCTAGGCGAAGGATTAAAGAGGGATAATCAATTTTTACAAAGCTATTCTGGGGTTTGGTTCTTTTAATGTTAGACTCCAGGTAAAATACAAGGGGGGCATGGTCAGTTAAATGTGAATCCAAAACAAAGGTCTTAGAGCGTTGATCAGTTCTCACGATTACGTGGTCTAGACACCTATCCTGGCGTGTAGGTATAACATGCGAGGTAACAGACCATGGTAAGCCAAGAGGTCCAGATATTTATTATAATTTGAGTCTGTGCTATCTGAAGCAATATCAACATTAATATCACCAATCAGAGCAGCAGTTCCAAAACTTTGCAATGAACGGAGGCAAATATCAAGACTGTCATTAAACTTATCAGTATTTTTACAAGATGGTGATCGATACACAGCTAGGAGAGCGATTCTGTTGTTCAGTTTAACAATAAGTCCGTTCGCATCATTAAGAAGATTCAGATTCGCAGTCGAATGTTGGATATTGGATTTAATATAGATGACAAAACCGTCATTTTGATTTCGGTAACTTGAAGCATATGACGAATAATTTTTTAAATGTGGTAAAACAGTGGATTTACTTAGCCAGCATTCGGTCAGGATAATAATGTCACACTGGTAGCCAAGCCTATGTAATAGAACCCCTAGCGTATTCCAGTTACAGCCAATACGTCGAATATAAGTATGGAATATAGTGATAGAATTACAAGTCTGATTACAGAAACTCGCGAGAGACTCGGGGCTACATAAAGCTGCTTCAGAAACACTGACTGAGTCTATTTCATCGGAAATATTAGTATGGGGGGAGAATTTTGTGACTGTTACTACTCAACTGTGCCACCGACGGCGCAAAACACATTGAACAACTGTAAACTGAGTGTGACAATCAATACGAAAATCAAACTAAAATAAGTGAAATATAATAATACGTGTGCATTAAATTGCTCGTTATATATATAAATCAAAATCCCCCTAAGTGCACTCATAGTATGATGATTAATTAAAGAAAAAAGCAATAAAATTACACAAGCAAACCATGCAATATAAAATAATTTATTACTATCATATTCATATCATGGTTATATTTCGTCTAATTCTATAATTTGAGTACCTACCTAAGTGCATAATTACCTGGACATGAGTAAGGAAATACCTAGGAAACCACCTACAATTGTTTAACAGGTGTTTAGTAGGTTACTCGTGTGTCCATTCTTTTAACATAATATTATTATACCATTGCAGAAACATAAATATCACATTAGGACCCATAACTGCACCAAAGTTTTTAAATTAATTATAAAATCTTGTGATACATAAGCAACCGAGCGTTCATAATGCCCTTGCAGTGTGACTATTTTTTATTAATATATTTTGGACACGTTATATTTTTTTACGACTTTTAATATTTTTATATTATACTAATGGAATGTGAACTACTAAATTAAAATATGAAAAAAATCGTGCATATTCCATCTTCTCTATTTATTCAACGTAATGCAATTTTAAATCTTTTTTGTTCTGACAAACTCACATAGGATTAAACTAATCGTAATGGATAATTTTACAAGTAATTAAATATTCATACTAATATTATAAATGCGAAAGTGCGTCTGTCTGTCTTTCCTCCTCTCTCCTCCTCTCCCTCTTGACGCTTATACTGCAGTACCGATTGAGATGAAAGATAAAGAAAAAGTCTAAACCCCAGGAAATGGCATAGAATATTTGTTATCCCAAAAATCATCCTTTAAAGAGGTGACAATGAGGGTGGAAGTTTGCATGAGAAACCAATTAAACCACGCAGACGAAGTCGCGGGCACCCACTAGTGCTAAAAATAGTTGGATAGTATATTGTGTTCTTCTGAATACATGTCAGTTCCTGGTAAGTAAAACGATAAAGAATAATTTGTAACGCCAAGCGTGTGAAGATCGTATCTAATTAGGATATAGGGGACGGACGCCTCCGCTACTAAAACCATTAGCTGGAAAATAACCTTTAGCGAATTTCATTAATGTAATCAAGGAAGTTGGCAAAAACACTAACTTTTACAAGAAATTTATTTAATCAATTTGATTCTCAGAAAGTAAATAATAACAATAAATATTTATTTAATGTCAATTAAGTATTACATGTAAGTGGCTTCGATTAAAAAAAAACAAAAGGTGAAGAAAAATACATGGCCTGGACTAGAATTATCTTGTGTTTTAAGCAAAAGTTTTAAGGATTTCACTAAAACCACAAATCAAGACCACAAATTACAGAAAACTGTTATTATTCGTTATTTGCATAGTAAACAGACAGATATTTATATAATTTTTTTGCACTGATTGAGCTCCTGTCTGATTTGTACTGTCAGTATATTGTTAAGAGCATGTCGATTCTTTGGGATACAATCTCACTAGCGATCACATTTATTCGGTTTTTTGTCAATTTTCAAATATCTATTACTGGCAGTGTCAACAGCCATTGTGACAAAAAGCCGTGTAATAGCGTAATGCATATCAAACTTATGTCTAAAATGGCAGTTATCGAATTCGGATTTTGAGATTTTATTTTACAGAATCACACCACCTTGACTTTTATAATATTGAAACGTGAGTCAACTTCCACCTACGTGGTGCGGATTCACAATATTTGTAGCAGCTGGCCGCGACGCGATCGCAGAAATTGTGTCACATATTTTAAGAAGTTTCCGTAGTCGAAGTACCAAGTTGGCTTAGATAAAAGATGTAGTTGTATAAAAGTTTAGTGAAGCATAGTAGATTCAAGTGTTTGTATCTGAGGTTTGGAAAACAACAGACAGAAACAAAAATGACACGCGACTCATGGCTTGGTATTATTTGAAGTATAAGGAGGAGGAGCCTACGCAGACTAGGGACTTTTGTCCGTCGAAATAGATCGCTTACAACTACTTGAGTACCGCACATGATGGACGAATTTACGAAAAAGCGTAAATTTCGCTTTTTTGTCGTTCGTCACATGAGTTCTATTTTTTTCGAGCGTTCACGTTGGTCCCTTGATCCGATTAAAAGAGATAAGCTCAGTATTCGCTTTTAAAACGTTTACTTATTCTACGTTAACTTTTTCTAAAGCATCATGTTCATTACAATAGAATGTAATCTGAGAATATTAATTTCCATAGCATGCGGTCCCGTTTTCCCCCTTTGGTTACGGAACCCTAAAAACACGATTAGTATGTCTACGAAAACCACCATACGCCCCATATTATGTTACAGCAGCTAACATATTATTTCATTATTCACATATAGTGAAGGGTGCGGGTTCGAGTCCCGTTTGCTACCTGGTCCGCTTGGATTTTTTCTAGTAAAATTTTCTTTAGATTAAAGCATCTAGCAGTTAAATGCTTAAATATGTATATGTTACTGTTAAAACCAGTTTTAAGATAGAACGCGTTATCCCTAGTTAAAATTAGCTTTTACTAAATGTTAAAACAAGAAATAACTATTCAAAACTAGAATTTACCACTGATATATTTGATTTTCAGATAACATTAGTTGTCACTCTGAGCTTTAGTTAAAACTAGCAGTAGAGAAAACTAATTTGGTATTGAAAACAAGATAGAGTTTAAAAATAATTTTTTAAAATGTTCCAGTACTGTCGTCACTTGTAATATGAATTAACGTAACCGCCAAAAGCCAATTTTTCAGAAGAGACAAAAAAGTAATTTGAAAATTATAAAAAATATTATAACTTATCCTTTTGAAATTATGTTTATAGCAATTGTCTAATATATTTATGAGATCTTTTAGATAAATAAGATCTTATAAAGTCAGCTATTGTAGTTAAGAAAATACCATGGTGCTTACGTATTTTTTTTTTCAAAATGTTGTGATTACATTAAACATTAATAAAGAACAGTTTAAGGTAAGCGACAAAAACCTAAGAAAAATTAAAGTAAGGCACACCATTTTCGAAATTTAGACTTAAGTTACTAAAAAGTTATTTTAAAGGACTTTCAGTCATATTTACTTGTAATAATGTCCAATATATGATATTTTTTTCAGTTAGTTAAGTTGTGGCAGGGTAGTAAGTTATAAGTAACTAGTTTATAAGTACCTAGGTAAAAAACAGTGAAATAGTAAATAAAAAATTAAAACTTTGTCTGAGCATATTATGCTGAAGTAAAATAGTAAATATTACAATGACATTAGTACTAAATTTATGTTTTTTTTATTGTATGTTAAATGATTAAATTATATTAAATATATAATTGGAAAAAAAGAAAACCTTTAAATATAAACTTATAATATAAAATCATAAAGCCTGATCCCAAATTATTTCTTTTTTTTTAATGTTTCATATTGATTTTGTTAGAAATTGGCATTATTATAATAATTCTTATTTGCTGTTCCCGACAGGGTCCATAAACTGGTCTGTTAATATTTTGAACACCTGTTATAGGTTATTCAGGTGGTGTGGTTATCGAGAACAGTTTTAACTGACTCACTTCGGAAAACCGCGTGTTGTCTAGTAAGAACTAGTTTTACGTACGTAGTTTTTTTTTTGATACGAGTGCGGTTAGTTTTTTATTACAAACGAGTAGACGAATGTAAGCTCGAGACGAAGTCGAAGGTTTACCATAGTAACGAGTTTGTAATACATATGTAATAGCGTGTGGTAAAATGTTTTACCGCACGCTCCGTTGTATGGCCCGTAATTTAGAACTTTCAAACAATGTATACAACCTCCGTATATGCATTTTTGAGTAAATCATAATGTTGTTTTCATCATCTAGGATCAGTTTTGACATCTGTGTAACGTTAACATTTCGTATTACGAAATCCTAGCGAGTGTCTCATATGTTACGAACATTGCGAATCAGAAATATGAATTCAATTTGCCTTCGCCGATCGACACCGTGCCCCGCCGCCACTCCGGTCTCACCTCTCGCCTCGGATGTCTCGTCTCGGCTGTGTTAAATGAAGCGTTTCATTGCGTATGCAACATTAGACATATTGGTTTCATATTTTCATAAAATAAACGTTGATGGAAAATTAATAGATACACATAACTTCAGGCTACATAAGTATATCTATTATGTAAAAATATCAAGCAGCAACTGTTTTTTAACCATGTTTATTTTTTTGCCGTTTGAAAAAATAGCATTGCATCGATTTATGTGGCAAACAATAAAATTGGAAAGCTTGTTTTAAATTTTCAACATTTAAACAAATCTCGTTTGATTACACCGGTCTACAGCATTTTTGCACACGGGTTATACATACTTTATTTTTATTACTTTTATACTTAGAAATAAGAATAAGAACAAAAAATTATTCTAGAATTGCTTTTATGAGTAAAAATTGGTAAAATTAAAATCAATGAAAATACATTAAAAAAATGATGATTTATTAAAAGATACCGAACATCATATATCTATTTTAAATAAAATCAAGTTTTAAAATAGAGTTAAAATATTTAAAATGAATGAAATGAACAGTTTTACTTTTCCTGTCATGTTCAGTAGGAGTTTCTCTTATTAACCCCCAAATATAATCCCCCATCATGCTTTCAATATACTGGCCTTGGTAACGTTTCTCAAATTCTATTATATCTTGATGGAAGCGTTCCCCTTGTTCTTCCGTATTATCTTTAAATTTATCTAAATTAGAATGTAACATATGCATCTTTTGAGACATTCTACATCCAATGTTGGAAAAAAATGTGATTATGTCAGTGATTAGCTCGTCATAATTTTCAGCTCTACGGTTTCCAAGGAAACCATGCCTTAAAACTGTTCCAAGCTTTTTTCTCTTCATTGTTAAGCAACTCTCGAAAAACGTTTTCTCTCTCACTTTATTAAATTTGCCCCAATTATAGCAAAACGAGTCAACGTCTCGTTTACAACTTCTCATAGCTATTTTGCACAGGTCGATACAGCGAAAAAAAAATGAAACACGTTATTTCTCTGTAATGTGCCAACACGTACTGTCGTACACAATGAGCGACACAAGATACACTACTACACGCCCTCTTCCTTTTCTTTCTACACCGATAGAGCGCAAAGACCGTTATTTATTGGGCGCGAAAATCAAAAATGGTAAATCGCTCTAAGTTCTTAAAAAGCAAATATTTTCGATTTGTATATATATGTGCCTATATAATCAGAAAATACTAAGTATAACCCATGCGCAAAAAACAAAAAAAATGTTGACCGGTGTTATAATCAATATTGAAAATTTAAAACGAGCTTTTAATATTTATAAAATCCCATTTAGGATAAAATTAATCAAACATAGACGATAGTTGAAGATGATGACGCATGACGTGGTCAGCGTTATCTCTTTAATAACACCTGCTGTCTTGAAATATATCATTAATGAAAGTAATCACTACATTGGTGCTTACGTTATTAATTTTTTATCGGTCAAAGAATAGAAACTCTTTTTTTTTATTTATAAACAGCATCTAGGCGGACATATCATCTCGTAAATAGTATGTATGCTCAATACGTGCTATTTACGAGTTTTCACTAATGTACCCGTTATTTAGTGGCCATAAAAGACGGAAAGCACAAAGACAAAAACATAAGTAGAAAGTTAATTAAAGTTTATTAGTTTGGTTATAATACCAGTCAGGATCGACCAAGACTCGAAAATATAAATACTTTTTAGAAAGTTCATTTTGAAAAAAGGTAAATTAAAAAAATCAGTAAAAACCGTCTGCTTAATTATTACTTCAAATAAAAACTGAAAAGAAAAACACAAGTCCAGTGGTCTAATAATTCTGTTAAGTAAGGAACAAAGTTACTTCAACAGTCGGGAACTCAGGACCCATTAGTCGTTTATATATACCTTTTTTATTTTACACTTTTTAGTTAGGATTATATATCGCAGTCTTGTCACTTCAGTAAGACCGTCAATATCACGGAGATTATCAAGTACCTTGCGATGGTCTAAACGATTGATTTATTAAGACTCTTAGAGACCTTACCACCAGGGCCAGGGTCAAGGCTAGAGATGGGCCTCAATTTTAGCAAAAAAAATTGAAGTCGTTACCTATGTTCTTTTTAGTAGTAAATATAAAATTCATTTACTTTTTTCGTCGACTATATAAAATTGGCAGCGGCTGCATTGCCAACGTCCGGCCCTAAGATTTTAATATACACAAATGCAGTGTCATATCCTAATGTCATAATTTGTTTTACTTAAATACATAATTCACAGAAACCAAATATGAAGATGCCAGGTTAACTTCATGATATTATATAAAATACCAATCAGTGACGTTAATGTCGCAGGTTGACGAAAGCAATATTTTCCGTCTGTTCTTTTGTACACTGGTGGTACTGTCTTAGATCGCTACATTTAATAATTATACGATCACCAAAGCAATTCGAAAATTAGTACAATACAGATTTTTTATGAAAAGGTCCCACAGATGTTGCTACCTCTTCTGATGTTAAGTGACGGTGGAGTCCAGACTCGAAGATACCTGCTACAGCAGTTCTACCTGCCACACCGGCCATCCTCACCTTATCGGCTTGCATATTGCTTCTTCACGTCTCTTTAAAAGAATCCTGGGTTTCCAACACTGCTGGCAATTGCGGATAGTTGGCACTATACTAAGAACCTGTTTGTGAAAAAGCACTTTGATTAGCAGTCATTACAAAATACTCTTCAAGAACACTCAATCAATGAATACATAATCTATTGTCGTTAAGTTAGGTAAAAAAAACAGACGATTTTATACCTACCTACAAAAATATATTCGTAACCGCCCCAGGTGTCTCTCAGTAATCTCTGTAATAGGCTTATCATTAATGAATCTTTTTCATTAAATGACTTTTAGATTATCACACAATGTCAAGTGTGATTAAAAATCTTTGGCAAACGAAATATTGTATTATATTGATAAAATACTGAAAGAGAAAAGGAAATTTATTTTAATATAAATTGAAAACAATATTTATAATATCGCACCTCTGATTGACTAATTATAGCAGAAAATTAAATTGCTTTAATAGCAATGATAATGAAATTATGAGGTGTTATAAGGTTCGTTTTGAAATTAAGGATAAAATTCAATACAAAATAAAAACTGATTTTTACTTAAAAATTATGACACTAACTAACAAAACGCATTTCGAATAGAAATGGTTATTTAATTCGTGAAAAATATTTCGTTTTAAATCATAGTACTTAGTTCTTATTTCTTAAATGTTACTTTGCCTTTGGAGGGCATCACAAAGCTACCTAGCATATTATTTTGTAGTACCTTAATAGTTACAGAAAATTTTAATGTTATAATTTCTAAAAAATTCTGGTGCCCTCGACTACCATTTCCTATTATAATTATCTTGAGTAGCCTACTGAGGAAAAAATGGAAATCATCTACTATTGTTCCGTCTTGAGACGTGACAAAGCACTCTTTATACTTAACTTGAGAAATAATGAGTTTCCCATAGTAAGTCTTCCCTTTTTCATCCTCTTCGATGATTATTTTGGTGATAAAAGTTAGCCTGTGACCTTTTTGAGATTTTTTTAATTTAATAAGAGTGGCAAGCAATCATAAGGCCTACTGTAAGCAGCCACCATAGGTTAAATATGTTTGTGTTGTAAGATAATTTTATTTTAATATATATATATATATATATATATAAAAAATCGCAAAATCGCTAAGATTTTCGCGAGAATTTGATTAAATTTCCTATTATTATATATATATATATATATATATATATATATATATATATATATATATATATATATATATGTATATATATATATATATATATATATATATTATATCGAATATATATATCGAATTATTATATATATATATTATTATTATTATATATATATATTATATCGAATATATATATCGAAAATCTTAGCGATTTTGCTAAAACGCGAATAATTCGACAATAACGATGGCATTAATTCTCAATCTTACCGAGAAAAGATATAATATTTTGCGAAAACGCGAGTCGCCTTAGTAAGATTGCGAAAATAATAGTAGGCGTATAATAATTATTCGTGCGTTTTTGGGTTCACACTATGTTAGGTTAGTAAGTGTTGTGATCATGATGCGCGAGCCGAGCGAGCGAGCCGGGACAGTGACTAGCGAAGCACTAGAAAAAAATTATTAAAAGAAAGATTGGTCAACGTCATCGCCATTTATCTACTTATTATCCACGTCTTCACAGAATATTGCATCTTACCTATTTGGTATTAAATGTGGAATTTAATACCAAATAGGTAAGATGCAATATTTTTATTTATGTTTTCATTTTAAAGAATTCCATGTAGAATAAACCACAGATATATTAAAAAATTAAAACATTATAATTTATCGGAAAAAATGCGATTTTAAATTGTCAGTTTAAATTTTCGCGCGAAAACGGACCTATGGTTCCGATGACGTCACTCCTGACTGTCACTGGTCGTACTTGTTCGTCGCTGGCTTTCATACTTTTGCATATTTTTTCGACTTTCGAAATATATTTTTTTTTAATTTAAAAAGGACTGAACCGAGAAAAGCCGTGTTGACTCATGTTTTGTGCCAATGTGTCCATCTACTTCGCCAAAGTTTCCAAATAAATTATTTTGACTTTTGATTGAAGTAATTTAATTGACCCAAAACTGAGAAAAAAGTGGTTTCAAGCTGCGAAGAGAAATGACAATTATTTTCCAAAGACCATTATTCGATGCTGTGAAGATCAGTTTGACGTAAGTCGGCGAATATACTTGTTATATGCTTAATTAATCTGCTTGTACGTAAAAACGCGTTAGTAATAACCTACCTAATACTTACAAAACCTGTCTATAACATATTTTTAATTTTACAGTTGGAGAACGACGTCGAAAATTGGATAAAGTTTAAAATGTGTGGTACAATCTTCACATTGGCAGGATTGAACCAAGCTTTGCGTTTCATTTAAAATAACAGTAAAACGATAACCTTATTTACATACTTTATGCTCCGGAGTAACTCGACTTTTTACTGTACATAATTCTCCATCTCTTTTAATTTGGACATAGCCGATTGCGTTATCGCCGTAAGATTCTCTTGTTGAGCTGAAGTAACTGCTATGTGTAGAAGCCGCTGAATAAAATACAAAGTTTAACAACTGTGATTTATACATACCGTAGTAATTTAGTCCCTTTCATTTCTACACTTGAAAGCTCTGCACTTTGGACAAAAAAGGTAAATTTAAAAAATCAAAAAACCCGGCTGCTTAATTATACTTCAAATAAAAACTGAAAAGAAAAAAACAAGTCCAGTAGTCTATAATTCTGTTAATAAGGAACAAAGCTACTTTAACAGTCGGGACCCATTAGATATTCAAGAATACATAATATTTTTCAACCATGGGTCCCGACTGCTAAAGTAGCTTTGTTCCTTATTAACAGAATTATAGACTACTGGACTTGTTTTTTTCTTTTCAGTTTTTATTTGAAGTATAATTAAGCAGCCGGGTTTTTTGATTTTTTAAATTTACCTTTTTTATTTCACACTTTTTAGTTAGTTAGTATTTTAAGACGGTATGTACCGTAGTCTTGTTACTACAGTAAGGGAATTAATAAGTACCTTGCGTCGGTCTAAAAGATAATTTATTAAGACATATAGAGACTTTACCAGCGGGGTCAAGGCTACAGATGGGCCTCAATTTTCGCAAAAATATGTGAAGTTAAATCAAGTCGTTACCTAAATACCTCTAATGTATGTAAATTTTATAGTAAACTAGAACTTACTCAAAAAGTCATCTTTTGTTTAGGTTTTTTTAATAGTATAGCAGTAAATATAAAATTCATTTTCTTTTATTCGTCGACTATTTAAAATTGGCAGTGGCTGCATTGTCATGTCAATGCCGGACGTCTAAGATTGTGTTATACACAAATGCAGTGTTAGTCCCTAGTCTTATAATTTGATATACCTACATAATTCACAGAAACCCAATATGTAGATGCCAGAAGTTAACTTCAAATGTTTTTAATCACCCTATATACAATACCAATCAATGACGTTTATGTCGCAGGTTGAAGAAAGCAGTAATTCCCGTTTGTTGTTTTGGGCAATGGTGGCAACTGCCTTAGATCACTAAATTAAATAATTATGCAATCACCAAAGCAAAGTTTATAATATTTGATTAAACTAAAGGCGCATAATAAAATTTTCATAACGTTAGATAGAGCACCATAGCAATCTCATTTATTATTAATTTATAGTTCTCTTTGTGATTTTCTTTTAAAGCGTTCACATATAACAGGTCAAAGACTTTGTGATCGACCCTTTTTTATTGTTGGTAGTGTAAAGCTCGAATGAAGAGTCAATCATGGCAATAATTTTTCAAATTTTTTTTTGTTTAAAAAAATACCGAATTACGTATCACTGTTAAGCACAAATGCTAAGTAACTTTTACAAATATAATGAAATAAACCTATTACTTACTTTATTTTTAAATATTTTTATCAATTAAATACTTATCTTATCCTAACTATCTATACTAATATTATAAAGAGGCAAGATTTGTATGTTTGTAACAAATAATATGTCAAACTACTGAACCGGTTTCAAATATTAATTCATCATAAGGTAGCTACATTATTTATTATTACATTTTTCTTTATTTAAATACATTTTGTCCGAGTGACATAGGCTATATTTTATCCCGATAAATAAATTTCACCCGTACAATGTCCGGGTGGATCACTAGTAAGTATAATATAATATTATAGATGTGAAAGTGAGTTTGTTTGTTGCGCTTCCGTGCCCTAATAGCTAAATCGAATATAATGAATTCCCATATAGAAGTAGATGGGAACTTGGTTCTTAGCTACAACATCGCAATACTTATAGGTATAGGGTGATGAAAGGGGTGATTTACCTATAAAAATCTACATTATTTACTTTAAATTTTGCAGAATTATTATAAAACCAATATTATCGCGAGCTGATTAATAAATACAGGGATTCCAATAAGTATGTACTTACTAGCGAAAAATGGGTTATTTGTCATTATATTAAGTAAACCTTTTTTTGTAACATTAAGTAATATCGTTAAAAAAATGAAAAACAGTAAAATTCTGAGTTTTTCATTAAAATTCAATAATCATAAATACCTATTATGATAATATATTTTTCATCATTTAATAAGAAGGAACTGTATCACAGTTTTATTGTTAGTGCTTCGTATAGGATCAGATACTGCGAATAGCCCATTTTTTTGTCTTTTACATAGTACACCGCGCTATCACTTTGTCATCGTTGTAACTTTTTAAATATTTGTCGAAATGACATAGTGTAAAAAACAAAGTTTATCGTCTTTAAATATCAAAAGCGATAAAAGTATTTGTTTTGATAAAAAATGATTTGTTAATACAAAATGTGCATTTTGGAAATAGATATCAAATAATATTTTAGTTTTGATTCACTATTTTAGCGGTAATGACTTACACATTAAAAATAGATATATGGTGTCACAGACTTTTTTTTAGAACTATTTAAGAGATATATTTTCACTCTACATTACATTCATGTAACTTTTATTGTTTTTGCAGTGCAGGCCAAAATGGCTCGCAGATGGGAGATTTTTTTCCGTCTTATGTAACACTTATTGTTATATATTGGCCAATTCACTCAATAACTACATAAATAATTATGTATATGTAATTATCATATATGAGCTATATTACTGTTAAGTTTCATTAAAATCCATTCAGTATTTTTTAGGTGAAAGAGTAACAAAGATCCATACAAACGTAAGATTGAAATTAAAAGCGTAAGTGGTTAATATATAACTTTAAAGCGTTGTAGATCCTGAACGTTCATATTAAATGAAAAATGGTGTTAGGAACCTAAATATGATTTTTGATTATCTAGACAGTGATACCCCACTCGACATATTTTGTCAACTTATTTTTTTTACTTCGTCACAATATGGCGCTTAATTTTGCCCATATTGAATTTTGATTACTATCATATCTTTAGTAGCACTCCCATGATTGAGACGAATCGATTGATGTATGAATCATCAAAATCGGTCCAGGCGTTTGGTCTCTAGTGTGCCACAAAGGAACAAACATACATATATAGACTGTTAAACACATAACCCTGTCTGCGCGTCGCGCTTCGCGCTCTTGCATTGCGCAGCCGGGTAAAAAAAATAACAACCATGTCAACAAACTCTTGGTAAATTCCTGGAGTCTGCTGTGATAAACCCAACTTCCCTTTTAATTAAAAAACGCAATTAATATTCCCATAAACTAATATTCACTTTTACAACCATAACCTCTAATGAGTTGTCATAACAGGAGTGACGTCACTAAACGCAGATTAGTGTTTTAAAATACGTTTTCTTCAAATCATTTTTAATTCGTAATTATTGTTAAAAAAACAACATTATATAAAATAAAAAAAAATGTGTGCGTGTACTAGTGTACACACGTAAGAAGTGGAACTTCTTTATGGCCTTATTTTTCGAAAAATGATCTACATGCAACTTTCCAGAAATTGGTTAAATAAAGTTAAATTAGATAAAGTTTAAACAAAAGGATTTTATTATCATAGACATGAATACAAATTACTGCCTATGAAACTGTTATGATTACACGCCTCAGTAATCTAAGGCACATGTTCCACCTCCGACGATGAACGATAAGCGAGTAGAAACTAGAAACGAATTGGCAGTCCTGAGTTAAAATGCACGCGCACGGCTTTTGACATCCAAGCCAGCTTAACCGAGCGAGTATCGCTGAGCGAGTATCGCTGAGCGAGTATCGCTGAGCGAATATCGCTGAGCGAGTATCGCTAAGCGAGAATCGCTGAGCGAGTATCGCTATGCGAGTTTGGCTGAGCGAGTATCGCTATGCGAGTTTGGCTGAGCGAGTCTTATCTTTAATAACTATTGTCACTCAGCTACAAACGAGTAGAGAGAGTTCTCGCCGGCGACAGTGTGATCATTCAACTATCAACTATTAATATAAAAAAAGATGGCGCGTAACGGAAAAATGTGACGCGTAACGTCCGAAAAATGTGACGGTAAATTTTTTTCCAACGCCGATAAAGAAGTTTCACTTCAAAAATGTTGCAGTGGCCTTTCTTTTATATTTTTTTATCATAAAATTTTCATAAATATTATATTTGCATTTTCCCTATTAAAAGTATTGCTATCAACCCTCGTTATGATAACCAGGTTATATTGGGAAAACACCTCTAATTGGTTGCTTTCCTTTAAATTTAGAAATATTTTAACGATGTTTCAATGACATCAAAGACTTTTATTAATTTCCATTGCTTCAGGATAATAAAATCATTCTATTTTTGTCAATACGCAGATGGAGGGTTTATATTGTACTTTATAAATTTTCTTAATACCAGTCGGTGTAAACAGTTATAGATGTCTTTTTTGTATTTTGCATACATAATAATTGCTCTAATTTAAGCAAATTATTAAACTATTTTTGCTATGTTATCAGGTATCCGAGTAGATATCCGATTTATGATGCTCTATTCTTATTTATTACTAGGTATTTTACCTTTTAAAGTATAGTGAAATCAGCTAACAGAATTCCACAGTAAAATAACTTTAAGTGGTGTTGTGTTTCTATTGGCTTTTAATTACTTCATGGGGTAGGTGATTGGATTTTGGCTGTGAAGGTGAGGATGTCTTGAACTTCCCATGTCTGTTGCAACGGCTATATCTCCGAAAGGACTTGCGACTTTTGTGTTTTGAATAATAAAACCGGACAATAGGGGTGAGGGCGGTCTACAGTAAACGAAATTCTATTTAGTCCGTCAGTTAGATGATCAAAAAATAATGAACACGTATTGAAGTGAAACTTCTTTATTGGCGTTGGAAAAAAATTTACCGTCACATTTTTCGGACGTTACGCGTCACATGTTTCCGTTACGCGCCATCTTTTTTTATATTAATAGTTGATAGTTGAATTTTTGTAGCTGAGTGACAATAGTTATTAAAGATAAGACTCGCTCAGCCAAACTCGCATAGCGATACTCGCTCAGCCAAACTCGCATAGCGATACTCGCTCAGCGATACTCGCTCAGTGATTCTCGCTTAGCGATACTCGCTCAGCGGTACTCGCTCAGCTATACTCGCTCAGCGATACTCGCTCAGCGATACTCGCTCAGCTATACTCGCTCGGTTAAGCTGGCTTGGCTGTCAAAAGCCGTGCGCGTGCATTTTAACTCAGGACTGCCAATTCGTTTCTAGTTTCTACTCGCTTATCGTTCATCGTCGGAGGTGGAACATGTGCCTTAGATTACTGAGGCGTGTAATCATAACAGTTTCATAGGCAGTAATTTGTATTCATGTCTATGATAATAAAATCCTTTTGTTTAAACTTTATCTAATTTAACTTTATTTAACCAATTTCTGGAAAGTTGCATGTAGATCATTTTTCGAAAAATAAGGCCATAAAGAAGTTTCACTTCTTACGTGTGTACACTAGTACACGCACACATTTTTTTTTATTTTATATAATGTTGTTTTTTTAACAATAATTACGAATTAAAAATGATTTGAAGAAAACGTATTTTAAAACACTAATCTGCGTTTAGTGACGTCACTCCTGTTATGACAACTCATTAGAGGTTATGGTTGTAAAAGTGAATATCATTTTCAAATGAATATATCTCTACAATGTTTATATTATGTGAAAAAAGAAAAAATACGTGTCCAATACTTTTTGATAATCTACCTGATAAACGAAGAAAAAAAAATTTGTCATCATCCGTATTGCGAGTCGGACTCACCTACCGAGGGTTTCGTACAAATTTGTAGGTACGCAGTGTTACGTTACACTCCCTAACTAGAGATAGGAGAGTGTAGAGCCAGCTTAAAAGAAAGAATAGAAATGTAAAAATTTGAAAGGAAAAGAACTCTAATAGTTAAGAAAGGAAAAAGATTAATATGGTTAGTAATACGGTAATTTATTTATGTACAAGGCCTAATACAATTGAATTATGTACAAAAACTAAAAGAGTCAACCGCACTCATGAAATAAACGAACGCACGTTCGCGAAAACGCATTTGGTAATAATGCTAGCCCGCACGCACACGTCAGGGGATAGATTCGTCACTACGCGCATTGCAGGGATTATGCCCTCAGGACAGAGTTGGGCAAAATTTATTCGAATGACGAATAACGATGAATATTTTGCTATTTCGTTATTCACGAATAATAAATAATTTCTTTTATTCAAAGGAAAATTATTCGAATGACGCATAAATTATTCTATTCGTTAGTCGGTTAATGAATAAAAATAAAACGCGGAATAATGGCATTTAAATCAAATATTCATTTGCTTTCAATTATTATGTATTTACAGTTATGGTTATTTCTTAATATTCGTTTTCATCTTTTCTCTTTCTTCAAACATGTTGTCAAACAATCTGCTTGACTTTGGCAGGTTTATCATAGTGGCGTAAGAAAAAACGCGTTCTACTGTTGATTAGCCGCACCGCTCTGCTAAGCAGATTCCAAATGACTGGGGAGATCCCAGAATATTAGCAATTTACCAAAACAAAATAATTCTTTTGTGACCACATCTGATAAGAAAGTGCGCTCTCTGTCTCACACACACTCTTAAATACAAGTCTCGCTCTCTCGTATTGAAATGATCCCTTTCTCGTGCCGCTATTATTCATTAAATTCCGAAAATCAGGCAGGCAGTTGACGATATACGATTGGCACCAATTCGTCTTATCGCTTTAATATTTAATATTTAAAATAACGAATTTAATTACGAATAATTTATTCGTGAATGAATTATTCGCGAATAATTATATTACGAATAAAATTTTATTCGAATAATAATCCAGATAACTAGTTATTCGAATAATGCCCTAATCTGCCTCAGGAGAGCCGGCGCGCTCAGCAGTAGCGGCGCGCTCACGGTCAGCGGCGTGCCAGCCAAGTCAAGGTCACGGCATATCCGCAGAAGAACCGGCGATTTAAGACACAGCACGAAGATATGTTTTGCGCGGAATATATTTACGCGGGACCTTCTTAAGACCCGGGCCTATGCCAGAGGCCCGTAGTTTGCGAGTGAAATTCGAGGATCCAAAAATAATTTTACGATACAAAATTTTGAACTAAGTTATACCCAGCTTAAAACTAATTTTGGAGCGGCAGACAGACACTACAGCAGGCAGCATAAACGGCCGTATCTTTTTTGTACGTTAAACAGCTTCAAAAGACCGTAGACTGGCGTGTCATGGTTTTTAATTAAAAAGGTTGTGAGGGTTTTGAGCATGGCACGCGGATCACAAAAAAGCAAGTTCTACCCTACTACGAATAAATAAGACCGATATAGAAGATCAGTACCCCAAGCACAAACAACTAGCGTGAAGGTATTCGTATCCGTGTTCGCATCGCTATCATCAAAGTCTATCTTCTTCCGTCCGTTAGGGACGCTGCTTTGGTTTCCATAGAAACTTTGCTTGGGGTACAGTTTTCATCTTGGTTTTTCATTGTAACTAGACATAAAATCCCACTTTTGTATCTATTTATTTATTTATTTATTTATTTAGGTCAGCCAACGGTTGCTACATAGAAACTTACAATAAATCTTATCTACTAAATTTAATGTTAAATGTGCTAACCAGTTAAAGGCCAACACTGCATGCACTTACATATATTAGGTAAAGTGAACATTTTTTTTTATATATTATAATAATAACAAAGATTACTTATATAAAAACTAATAACAGAGTCATGCATAAAGTAACCGATCATATATTCATTTTTATTTTAGAATTTGTGTTATATTAAGCTTTAAGTCTTATGTTTCTATCAACTGTCACTTAATGCTTAACATTTACATGCATGTCATGTCTCATAAGCCTCCAGAAATCCTTGTTTGAACTTTGCCAGCGAATCGTTATTGACATCTAAGGTCCGACTATATTTGTTGAGGAGTTTGCACAAACGAGGTATTGGGGAATTAGCGCCTAGGACAGTTCTACGCAAGGGTGGGATCAATGGTTTTATGGCGAGCCGTGGGTTTCTACGGGGAACGTTGAATTTTATTTTTCCTAGTAGTTGGCAACAGTCAATTTTGTTCCTGAGAAGTTTGTATAGAAACTGCAGATCCAACAAGTCACGTCGCTTATTCAATGGCATCATATTGAAGTAGAATAGTCTGTCACTATAGTTTCTAATCCTATTAGCAATTCCCGAAAAGCGTGCCAAATGCCACAGAAACCTCTTTTGAAGTCTTTCCAACCTTAGATTATACGTTGAAAAATGTGGACGCCATACTACACTGCAATATTCAAGAGTGCTACGAACAAAGTTGTTATACAGTAATTTTTTAGTTTCAGTTTTGCGAAATAATTTTCCATTTCTCATAATGAAACCCAACATTTTGGAACTTCTCTTAATTATGTGATCCATGTGCAGACCAAATGTGAGCTTACTGTCATATATAACACCCAGATCCTTAATATGGTGAACTTCCTGTATTAATTCGCCTGACACAGAGTAAGAGGAAGGAACACATTTGCGATTGCGAGAAAATCTCATGTAAAAGCATTTCTGGATATTGAGACTCATGTTATTGTTAATGCACCATTCCGAAAGTCTATCAATATCAGCTTGGAGCAACAGAGTATCATTGTGAGATTCAATCGATCTTGCAATTTTGAGATCATCAGCATATAGGAATGGGCAAGAGTTCTGGAAGCTTTCTGAAATGTCATTAATGAAGAAATTAAATAGGATGGGCCCAATATGAGAGCCCTGAGGCACGCCAGATGTAATGACGTGTTCACTCGACCTCGCCCCATTCATAACAACATAAAAGGATCTTGAGTCTAGATATGACTTAAACCAATTTAAAAGTGGTCCCGCTATCCCATATACTGAAAGTTTATGGACTAAGATGCTATGTGTGACTCGGTCAAATGCCTTACTTAAGTCTGCGTATATAACATCTATTTGCTTACGCGAGTCTATTAATTCGGCTAAAAATTCCGTAAATGAGACTAGATTAGTACATGTTGACCGAGCCGTAACAAAACCATACTGATTTTGAGATATTAAATGTTTCATATGGTTTTGTAAAATTGGACACAGAAGGGACTCAAAAATTTTCGAGAAAGCACTCAATATAGATATAGGTCTATAACTTTTGACTAAGGTTTTATCGCCATGCTTATGTATGGGAACCACCTTTGCTTTCTTCCACACATCAGGAAACGTACCCGTTTTTAAGGAACTATCAAATATTTGACTTAATGGATCCACCAAATTAGATGCACACTCACTTATGAAAAATGGCGGAATCTCGTCTGGACCTGGTCCCTTGTTTTTATCTATCTTTTTCAACTTTGACTCTATTTGGTGCCTATCAAGTGCAATGTTTGAAAGATATTCACAAGAGACGTAGAAGTCTGGCTTATATCGTTCCCCTTGATGCCCACAGTATACGGTTGAAAAATAAGTTGCATACATGTTACAAATTTTAGTATCGTCACTCGATGTATTTATTTCGTCAGACATCGTGGTCGGATAAATACTTTGCCCATCTTTTTTATGTTTAAAATATGACCAAAAATATTTTGGATTATCTGCTATAGCATTTTCTACAGACACGATATATGAATTGTAGCAAGCTAAAGATTCCCTGTCACATCTTTTGCTCAAAAGTTTGTAAGTAATTTCGTCTAATGGGTTTTTATATATCTTAAATAGAGATCGCACTTTTTCTTTTTCTTTCAATAGCTTGATGAGATCTATACTAAACCAAATAGGGTATCTTTTTGTTTTCAATTTTATCTTCGGTACAAATTTTGAAATCACCTCCCGTAAAATTGTGTAAAATATATGCACCATCTCATTGACATTTTTGCAGCCAGTGAATAATTTTGGCCAATCCTGTTCACTAAGGTAGCTGTTAATCTTAGTGTAGTTAGCCTTACGAAAATTAGATCGTGGGGCATTCGACGCTTCTGTAGTCTTTTTCTTGGAATTGAATTCAAGAGAAATATTTAAGGGTGGATGGAAAGGATCTACTTGAACAAAAGGCACTGCAGCCTCAGAGACATGACATGGAAGACCATTGGACAAAACGAGATCAAGGGTTTTACCCTGATGGTTATATACAAAATTATAGATATAAATTATATATATTAAAATAGTATCGCTGAGCGAGTATCGCTGAGCGAGTATCGCTGAGCGAGTATCGCTGAGCGAATATCGCTGAGCGAGTATCGCTAAGCGAGAATCGCTGAGCGAGTATCGCTATGCGAGTTTGGCTGAGCGAGTATCGCTATGCGAGTTTGGCTGAGCGAGTCTTATCTTTAATAACTATTGTCACTCAGCTACAAACGAGTAGAGAGAGTTCTCGCCGGCGACAGTGTGATCATTCAACTATCAACTATTAATATAAAAAAAGATGGCGCGTAACGGAAAAATGTGACGCGTAACGTCCGAAAAATGTGACGGTAAATTTTTTTCCAACGCCGATAAAGAAGTTTCACTTCAAAAATGTTGCAGTGGCCTTTCTTTTATATTTTTTTATCATAAAATTTTCATAAATATTATATTTGCATTTTCCCTATTAAAAGTATTGCTATCAACCCTCGTTATGATAACCAGGTTATATTGGGAAAACACCTCTAATTGGTTGCTTTCCTTTAAATTTAGAAATATTTTAACGATGTTTCAATGACATCAAAGACTTTTATTAATTTCCATTGCTTCAGGATAATAAAATCATTCTATTTTTGTCAATACGCAGATGGAGGGTTTATATTGTACTTTATAAATTTTCTTAATACCAGTCGGTGTAAACAGTTATAGATGTCTTTTTTGTATTTTGCATACATAATAATTGCTCTAATTTAAGCAAATTATTAAACTATTTTTGCTATGTTATCAGGTATCCGAGTAGATATCCGATTTATGATGCTCTATTCTTATTTATTACTAGGTATTTTACCTTTTAAAGTATAGTGAAATCAGCTAACAGAATTCCACAGTAAAATAACTTTAAGTGGTGTTGTGTTTCTATTGGCTTTTAATTACTTCATGGGGTAGGTGATTGGATTTTGGCTGTGAAGGTGAGGATGTCTTGAACTTCCCATGTCTGTTGCAACGGCTATATCTCCGAAAGGACTTGCGACTTTTGTGTTTTGAATAATAAAACCGGACAATAGGGGTGAGGGCGGTCTACAGTAAACGAAATTCTATTTAGTCCGTCAGTTAGATGATCAAAAAATAATGAACACGTATTGAAGTGAAACTTCTTTATTGGCGTTGGAAAAAAATTTACCGTCACATTTTTCGGACGTTACGCGTCACATGTTTCCGTTACGCGCCATCTTTTTTTATATTAATAGTTGATAGTTGAATTTTTGTAGCTGAGTGACAATAGTTATTAAAGATAAGACTCGCTCAGCCAAACTCGCATAGCGATACTCGCTCAGCCAAACTCGCATAGCGATACTCGCTCAGCGATACTCGCTCAGTGATTCTCGCTTAGCGATACTCGCTCAGCGGTACTCGCTCAGCTATACTCGCTCAGCGATACTCGCTCAGCGATACTCGCTCAGCTATACTCGCTCGGTTAAGCTGGCTTGGCTGTCAAAAGCCGTGCGCGTGCATTTTAACTCAGGACTGCCAATTCGTTTCTAGTTTCTACTCGCTTATCGTTCATCGTCGGAGGTGGAACATGTGCCTTAGATTACTGAGGCGTGTAATCATAACAGTTTCATAGGCAGTAATTTGTATTCATGTCTATGATAATAAAATCCTTTTGTTTAAACTTTATCTAATTTAACTTTATTTAACCAATTTCTGGAAAGTTGCATGTAGATCATTTTTCGAAAAATAAGGCCATAAAGAAGTTTCACTTCTTACGTGTGTACACTAGTACACGCACACATTTTTTTTTATTTTATATAATGTTGTTTTTTTAACAATAATTACGAATTAAAAATGATTTGAAGAAAACGTATTTTAAAACACTAATCTGCGTTTAGTGACGTCACTCCTGTTATGACAACTCATTAGAGGTTATGGTTGTAAAAGTGAATATCATTTTCAAATGAATATATCTCTACAATGTTTATATTATGTGAAAAAAGAAAAAATACGTGTCCAATACTTTTTGATAATCTACCTGATAAACGAAGAAAAAAAAATTTGTCATCATCCGTATTGCGAGTCGGACTCACCTACCGAGGGTTTCGTACAAATTTGTAGGTACGCAGTGTTACGTTACACTCCCTAACTAGAGATAGGAGAGTGTAGAGCCAGCTTAAAAGAAAGAATAGAAATGTAAAAATTTGAAAGGAAAAGAACTCTAATAGTTAAGAAAGGAAAAAGATTAATATGGTTAGTAATACGGTAATTTATTTATGTACAAGGCCTAATACAATTGAATTATGTACAAAAACTAAAAGAGTCAACCGCACTCATGAAATAAACGAACGCACGTTCGCGAAAACGCATTTGGTAATAATGCTAGCCCGCACGCACACGTCAGGGGATAGATTCGTCACTACGCGCATTGCAGGGATTATGCCCTCAGGACAGAGTTGGGCAAAATTTATTCGAATGACGAATAACGATGAATATTTTGCTATTTCGTTATTCACGAATAATAAATAATTTCTTTTATTCAAAGGAAAATTATTCGAATGACGCATAAATTATTCTATTCGTTAGTCGGTTAATGAATAAAAATAAAACGCGGAATAATGGCATTTAAATCAAATATTCATTTGCTTTCAATTATTATGTATTTACAGTTATGGTTATTTCTTAATATTCGTTTTCATCTTTTCTCTTTCTTCAAACATGTTGTCAAACAATCTGCTTGACTTTGGCAGGTTTATCATAGTGGCGTAAGAAAAAACGCGTTCTACTGTTGATTAGCCGCACCGCTCTGCTAAGCAGATTCCAAATGACTGGGGAGATCCCAGAATATTAGCAATTTACCAAAACAAAATAATTCTTTTGTGACCACATCTGATAAGAAAGTGCGCTCTCTGTCTCACACACACTCTTAAATACAAGTCTCGCTCTCTCGTATTGAAATGATCCCTTTCTCGTGCCGCTATTATTCATTAAATTCCGAAAATCAGGCAGGCAGTTGACGATATACGATTGGCACCAATTCGTCTTATCGCTTTAATATTTAATATTTAAAATAACGAATTTAATTACGAATAATTTATTCGTGAATGAATTATTCGCGAATAATTATATTACGAATAAAATTTTATTCGAATAATAATCCAGATAACTAGTTATTCGAATAATGCCCTAATCTGCCTCAGGAGAGCCGGCGCGCTCAGCAGTAGCGGCGCGCTCACGGTCAGCGGCGTGCCAGCCAAGTCAAGGTCACGGCATATCCGCAGAAGAACCGGCGATTTAAGACACAGCACGGAGATATGTTTTGCGCGGAATATATTTACGCGGGACCTTCTTAAGACCCGGGCCTATGCCAGAGGCCCGTAGTTTGCGAGTGAAATTCGAGGATCCAAAAATAATTTTACGATACAAAATTTTGAACTAAGTTATACCCAGCTTAAAACTAATTTTGGAGCGGCAGACAGACACTACAGCAGGCAGCATAAACGGCCGTATCTTTTTTGTACGTTAAACAGCTTCAAAAGACCGTAGACTGGCGTGTCATGGTTTTTAATTAAAAAGGTTGTGAGGGTTTTGAGCATGGCACGCGGATCACAAAAAAGCAAGTTCTACCCTACTACGAATAAATAAGACCGATATAGAAGATCAGTACCCCAAGCACAAACAACTAGCGTGAAGGTATTCGTATCCGTGTTCGCATCGCTATCATCAAAGTCTATCTTCTTCCGTCCGTTAGGGACGCTGCTTTGGTTTCCATAGAAACTTTGCTTGGGGTACAGTTTTCATCTTGGTTTTTCATTGTAACTAGACATAAAATCCCACTTTTGTATCTATTTATTTATTTATTTATTTATTTAGGTCAGCCAACGGTTGCTACATAGAAACTTACAATAAATCTTATCTACTAAATTTAATGTTAAATGTGCTAACCAGTTAAAGGCCAACACTGCATGCACTTACATATATTAGGTAAAGTGAACATTTTTTTTTATATATTATAATAATAACAAAGATTACTTATATAAAAACTAATAACAGAGTCATGCATAAAGTAACCGATCATATATTCATTTTTATTTTAGAATTTGTGTTATATTAAGCTTTAAGTCTTATGTTTCTATCAACTGTCACTTAATGCTTAACATTTACATGCATGTCATGTCTCATAAGCCTCCAGAAATCCTTGTTTGAACTTTGCCAGCGAATCGTTATTGACATCTAAGGTCCGACTATATTTGTTGAGGAGTTTGCACAAACGAGGTATTGGGGAATTAGCGCCTAGGACAGTTCTACGCAAGGGTGGGATCAATGGTTTTATGGCGAGCCGTGGGTTTCTACGGGGAACGTTGAATTTTATTTTTCCTAGTAGTTGGCAACAGTCAATTTTGTTCCTGAGAAGTTTGTATAGAAACTGCAGATCCAACAAGTCACGTCGCTTATTCAATGGCATCATATTGAAGTAGAATAGTCTGTCACTATAGTTTCTAATCCTATTAGCAATTCCCGAAAAGCGTGCCAAATGCCACAGAAACCTCTTTTGAAGTCTTTCCAACCTTAGATTATACGTTGAAAAATGTGGACGCCATACTACACTGCAATATTCAAGAGTGCTACGAACAAAGTTGTTATACAGTAATTTTTTAGTTTCAGTTTTGCGAAATAATTTTCCATTTCTCATAATGAAACCCAACATTTTGGAACTTCTCTTAATTATGTGATCCATGTGCAGACCAAATGTGAGCTTACTGTCATATATAACACCCAGATCCTTAATATGGTGAACTTCCTGTATTAATTCGCCTGACACAGAGTAAGAGGAAGGAACACATTTGCGATTGCGAGAAAATCTCATGTAAAAGCATTTCTGGATATTGAGACTCATGTTATTGTTAATGCACCATTCCGAAAGTCTATCAATATCAGCTTGGAGCAACAGAGTATCATTGTGAGATTCAATCGATCTTGCAATTTTGAGATCATCAGCATATAGGAATGGGCAAGAGTTCTGGAAGCTTTCTGAAATGTCATTAATGAAGAAATTAAATAGGATGGGCCCAATATGAGAGCCCTGAGGCACGCCAGATGTAATGACGTGTTCACTCGACCTCGCCCCATTCATAACAACATAAAAGGATCTTGAGTCTAGATATGACTTAAACCAATTTAAAAGTGGTCCCGCTATCCCATATACTGAAAGTTTATGGACTAAGATGCTATGTGTGACTCGGTCAAATGCCTTACTTAAGTCTGCGTATATAACATCTATTTGCTTACGCGAGTCTATTAATTCGGCTAAAAATTCCGTAAATGAGACTAGATTAGTACATGTTGACCGAGCCGTAACAAAACCATACTGATTTTGAGATATTAAATGTTTCATATGGTTTTGTAAAATTGGACACAGAAGGGACTCAAAAATTTTCGAGAAAGCACTCAATATAGATATAGGTCTATAACTTTTGACTAAGGTTTTATCGCCATGCTTATGTATGGGAACCACCTTTGCTTTCTTCCACACATCAGGAAACGTACCCGTTTTTAAGGAACTATCAAATATTTGACTTAATGGATCCACCAAATTAGATGCACACTCACTTATGAAAAATGGCGGAATCTCGTCTGGACCTGGTCCCTTGTTTTTATCTATCTTTTTCAACTTTGACTCTATTTGGTGCCTATCAAGTGCAATGTTTGAAAGATATTCACAAGAGACGTAGAAGTCTGGCTTATATCGTTCCCCTTGATGCCCACAGTATACGGTTGAAAAATAAGTTGCATACATGTTACAAATTTTAGTATCGTCACTCGATGTATTTATTTCGTCAGACATCGTGGTCGGATAAATACTTTGCCCATCTTTTTTATGTTTAAAATATGACCAAAAATATTTTGGATTATCTGCTATAGCATTTTCTACAGACACGATATATGAATTGTAGCAAGCTAAAGATTCCCTGTCACATCTTTTGCTCAAAAGTTTGTAAGTAATTTCGTCTAATGGGTTTTTATATATCTTAAATAGAGATCGCACTTTTTCTTTTTCTTTCAATAGCTTGATGAGATCTATACTAAACCAAATAGGGTATCTTTTTGTTTTCAATTTTATCTTCGGTACAAATTTTGAAATCACCTCCCGTAAAATTGTGTAAAATATATGCACCATCTCATTGACATTTTTGCAGCCAGTGAATAATTTTGGCCAATCCTGTTCACTAAGGTAGCTGTTAATCTTAGTGTAGTTAGCCTTACGAAAATTAGATCGTGGGGCATTCGACGCTTCTGTAGTCTTTTTCTTGGAATTGAATTCAAGAGAAATATTTAAGGGTGGATGGAAAGGATCTACTTGAACAAAAGGCACTGCAGCCTCAGAGACATGACATGGAAGACCATTGGACAAAACGAGATCAAGGGTTTTACCCTGATGGTTATATACAAAATTATACTGTTTGATATCAGCTACATTTGCAAAATCTATTAACATTTCCTCCGTTTTTGAAACATTACTACTAATCAAGTTATTATTCACTTCTTTCCAATTGATACGGCGTAAGTTAAAGTCCCCCAATATAAGGATAGGATGATCACAACTGTCAATAATATTGTTACAACTTGATATGAACTCATCCAGCGTAGCCCTCCCCACCGGTGGCGGAATGTATACAGCACAAAGCAGTATTTTTGGACTAGCTGTCGCTGCGGGAACGTCGAGAGTTATCCATAAATCTTCACAATTACTTTGCAAGTGATCCATTCTTCGGGAACTCAACTTATTAGAAACTGCAATTGCAACGCCACCTCCCTCCCTCCCGCAGCGAAAGCCCGTCGTTTCCCTGTCTCTACGATAAACTTCATATCTACCATCAAACAATTCGCTATTTAAAACATTTTGATTCAACCATGTTTCCGTGAGTACTATGACGTCGAAATCATTACAACAAACATTGCGATAAAAAGTATGAGTCTTTGATTTTATGCCTCGCACATTTTGATAAAAAACATTGAGAGCCATTTTCAATTAATTTAAAACCTTAAAAGCATGACAGGTGTAATAATAATAATAATAAAAAAAACTTATTCTAATCTATTTAAATAAGCTAAATCCTTAATTAACAAGTAGCCGGAACTTTCATCCTTTCGCATGAATACACGGCCATTACGAACCCATACAAATTTATACCCCTTTTCTTTTGCCTTCAGTCTGGCAGCACCATGTAATGCCTTATTTACAGCCGACAGATGTTCCACAACAAATATAGGTGACTTTTTAGTGGTAATACCAATATGTGATGTATTTAACTTATCATCTGACGTTGATTTATTGTATTTTATAGCAGCAGCCAGAAATGAATCTCTCACTCTGGGTGTATTGAATTGAACGACGATGGAGCGCGGGCGTGTACTTGTTGAGTTTATTTTTGCGACACGATGACAGTTATTGATGTTTTCGTTGTTAATCTCGCAATTAATAACTTTAGATATTTGTATGACAATATCTATGATGTTTTCCCCTTTGTTTTCAGGCACACATTGGATTTCTATATTGCTGGAGCGAGCATATTGCTCTAATTGGCTTAGTCGTAAGTTGAGGTCTTGGTTGATGGAGCGCAGGGTAGTATTTTCAGTTTCCAAATTTTTCAGTTCCTTGGCCATCGATGTTACTTTTTCTTTGACATCAATACACTCGTCACTCAGAAATGATAATGAAGTTTGTATATCGCGTATCTCTTCTTTTATTGGAGCTAGTTCATTAGTAAGTATCTTCTGCATATTATCAGTAAGGCGAGTAAATAATTTTTCTGTCTCGCGCTTAAATATATCTTCGACTATTTCACGAACATCGTTACGGGTTAGCATAGAGGATGTGCTCATTTCTGGGGGAGATGCGATAGCTGCTCTTTTTTGAGGTCTCGAACTGGAGTTCCCGCGGATGGGAGTGTCGTCCTTGTTTCCACCCTTGGGCTTAGCACTTTTGCATAAGGAACAGATCCAGTTCGGCGATAGAAGGGCAGGGGTCGAATTGCGTACGGTAGTAGACGCTGTGCAAGCAAGATGGAATGCTTTTCCGCACTTATTACAGATTTGGTAAGCTTCTTCTGCGGACTGATTGTTGCAACATCCCCAGTGTAAGTTGCGGTCGGCCATATTGTAAAATTAATTTTTCCTTTTTTATAAAACAATCTTATTATTCTCTTTCTCTCTAATCTTTAACAATCAACAAGAAAAAAAAATATATATATATACATCTAAAAAAAAAAAAAAAAAAAAAAAAAAAAAAAAAAAAGATGTATATAAAAAAAACAGAAAAAAAATATGTATTTAAAGAAAAAAGTAAAAGAGAGAAAAAAAAAAAAAAAAAACGTTAACTGCAATCCTCATCAGGTCTTGAACTCGGTAACTCTTGGTGCTTTTAACTGCGTTCTGAGCCTTTACGCCAGTTAGTTGATAACCATTGTGGTTAAAATTAGCGACAATACAAGGATTTCGTCTGTTTAATTCACAATGTCTCTGCTTTTAACATGACGTTAATGAACTAGACGTTCAATATTTTTATATAAAAATATTAAGGTACCGCCAATCCTGATCTTAATTTTGGTTTCCTCACTATTTTTATTCAAATTCCACGAAAAAAATATCACAAGTTTGTTTCTTTTTTGTTCCTCTTGTGGTTTAACACAAATTTCATCAAATATACGTAAACTTTATCTTCCAATTTTATTAAAATGAACAGAGCGATTACAAACACACCCATAGCGCGCCAGTAGCACTATTGTTTTTGTAAAGTAAAACTACTCACAATGTAAAGCGATGATACTTTTCCTAGTACAAAGCATGCCTGAAGGCCTTTCCATTAACAAGAAACTTTTTTCCTAAATAGGATTAATACATTTGCATTTTATAACACAATCATTTTTTAAATGTTACAGATTAAGTAATGCATTATGATTTTTATCATATTACCATGGACGCTTGACTGCGAAACGTGTACGCGGTGGGTTTCCAGATAAAGAACCCTAATCGTGGAAAACTTTCAAGTACTTACCCTTAATGCAAAAAGTCCATTTCGCAAAATATATTTTCCCTAAACACAAATAGTCCTCGAATCGAACGCGAACCTATTTTGTTATTGGTATTCGGAGCACGTAAAAAAGATTACCGTGGTTTTCCCGGTGATTGGCTAGCGTTTATTTTTAGTTGGGTGGGTTGGTACACCATTCCTCGTGTTCGCTCTGTGAGAGCCGTCACATTAGCGCCCCATGTTTTGTTTATGTCCATTAATCTCATTCGTCAATATCATGGACTTATTTTATATATTATAATAAGTCCATGGATAATATTATCTCATAGCAAGACATCCCATTGAACATTTCATTATCATAAGCTTCATTATCATGGATGATAATATTGTTATAAGCAATAACTAATAATATTCTTATTAGTCCATGACTTTGTTCAATTATTACAGATCACAGAGTTATTAATTACTGTGGGGATAGCTTAAAACTATTTTCGCGTCGAAGCACTTTGTATCAGATAAATTAGGTATATGAAATTACATGAAGTTTCTATGTTAACCAATGAAGCCACATCTGTATGTTAAAAGCTTTTGTGGGCTGCGGTTGGTTTAATATTCACCATTCACGATACTGTAATTAATATAATACAATATAGGTATTTTATATAATAATAAATACAAAATTTATATTTAACCACCTTTCGCCCACCACTTCGTTCGCGTTATGGGTATAAATACATAATATTAAGAGATCCCACAGAAATTTAACATTTTTGGGCTAAAAATGATCCTGTATGACTCAATCCAAGTAATATTCTTTAACAATAGGTCTTTACTGGCTATTTTAAGTCCAATATTTTTTCTTTTTTCGCTAAGAATTCTAAGTTCAAATAATTTTTATTTTTTAAACATGAATTTCTTTTTTGAAAATTTGTCATTTGTGTTAAGGTTAACCTTCTGTTTCCAGCGCATTTTTACGTTTTTCGTCATCATGGATACGTTAAAAATTCAAGTGATTATGGTGTATGAGTTCCTCGTGGCTGCAAAGCGGCAGAAGTAACATGGAATATCAACGACATATTCGGAGCGAACACTACTAACGATCACACCACCCGTTATTGGTTTACCCGCTTCGCTTCGACTGAATAATGTACATTCATACTTTCACATTTATAATATAGTAGGATTATATTACAAAACGGGAAAATATGCTTTACCTGAAAGTTAATTATTAAAAAGTTATATAACTATTAAAAGTTTATTGCAATCAAAATTTATGTTAAATCTGTTAATAATATTGAATCCTTATACATATAAATAATTTAAAGGTATAGTACGAACGAGATAAAAGGTAAGAAGGAAAATAAAAATCATAGAATGTATACTGGTTTCTTGTCCAAATAACATGTATATATATAGATATTGAAAGCTTTATAGGTAAACGCTTCGAATTCCCAACAGAATTCCTTCCGAAAATCCCCGACTAACACGGATAGTTTATTTTCCATGTATGTTCTGCTATTATTATAATAAAATTCAAACTTTGTAGCTCCAGCGCTACTACTTTTAACCAATAGCCTGTGTTATAGCTTTTTATGAACGAATTAATGACTAATCCTATCAACTTAGGCCGCGTTCTTTGCTGTATAAATGAATTTGACTATAGTCAATGTCACGTCAAATATCCATCCTTGCTGCCTATACCGATCGCCTGTGCCTTTTATGAACGAATTATAACTAGTCCTAGTATATATCAACTTAGGCCGCGTTGTTTAATATAAAGAGCTAAATTTGACCATAGTCATTGTCACGTCAAATACATTGTAAATGTGTAAAATTTTGACAAATAGTTATTTTTCTATATTATATGATTGTATGAGCCTCAATAAAAATTTCATAAACCCATATAGGTAGACCTAAGTTGCAATAAATGTGTATACTTCGATTATATACACCCTAGATACTGTATTAACTGCACGAAAGCGACAAAAAAATGTAATGCATATGGTAGATATGCTCGTCTGTACACACGCACATAATATAGGTAGGTAGTGTAGTACAATCTGACATTAGAGTCACGTACACATTGTGCGAAACATGAGCCGTTTTCTTTGCGTAATTAATTTGTATTGTTTTATCTAGGTGTTTAAAAGTGAGTTGAGTCATAGAATTAAAAATACCTTAAAAGTTCGAATAAAATCACGTTCTTCAATTATGTTTGTACCAAATAAAATTTGGAACACACTATTGACTGCCGACCGATATTTGGACGCCTCAGTGTTGGCATATTTTATTTTTCCAATTCAATTCAATTTATTAATTCCAGAACAATAACTTAACAAATTACAAATTCTTTATTTGATACAACAATTAACAGTACTGTATTGCGATTGGGAATTTCTTTTAAATAAATGTACACTAGAAATTCCCGCTCATCGTGCTAAATTACATTTTTATCAATAACTATGGAAAACGTGGCGAAAAATCTCTAATCAAAAATCAAAACACACATTATACCGTTTTGGTGTTGCAAAGAAGCGGTGATTCTATATGACACCGTATACATAACTAGTCTGGCAATAAATACTGTTATATAAAAACTTTTCTTTTTTTCAACCTTTTAATTATTTTGAATTTGGAATACGTATATTATTTTAATACTTCTTTCGATTTCGCGCCATTTCACATACTTTTTCGTGTTCATTATCAAATTGTTGTAATTTAGGAATGGGGTGTTAAAGATAGTCCAGGAGCCATCGCCTGTTTTTTTCATTGATTAATAACAGGCTGAATCTTGGTGAGTAGTTTCCGTTCGACGAGACGCCCAAGTTTTTCCTCTGTGAAAATTCTCGATAGAGGTAGCTAATAAAGTGCGCAGCTATAAAGCATGTCGATTTGGTGGAGTGTTGAAATTGTCTGACTAACAGTTTATTTTTTATTACAATGTTTAAATAATTGTATTATAAACTGGGAGGAATAATTATCCTACAAAATGGATGGTTTGTTTGAGAGCGTCCTCCACTCCGAATATGTCGAAACGACGCGGCCATAAAAATAATTAATAACAAGCTGATTTTTTGTATGCAGCTTTGTAAATATTGTTAGAATGGAATGACCGTTTAGTCCTACAAATTTAGTGGTAGGATTTCTCAGTCCGACACTTCGAAGTTGGCAATTCTATGGTAATAATTTTTTCATTAATAACAGCCTAGTTTAAATTTTTTCCTATCGGGGATAAAGTGTAGAACACTATTTTATCACTGGCCTACAAAAAAAGTAGTATGTATATATATAATTAAATATATATCAAGCGGTCCTGATAAGCATGTACCATTTTCCACTATTCTTGGAATAAGCACGATTAGCAGCATGGAACAGAACTGGACTCTCGTCGCGGAGGTACCGTGTTCGATGCCTTGGAGAAACTTTATTTTTTTTTTAAATCGGGGAACACAAATTGTCAACAATATTGGAAGAATGAATTTCCGTCGCGTATTGAATAAATTAAGACGCATTAATTATTAATTATTTTTCTAATTATTTTTCGGAGAATATTTATCAAGAGACGCGACAGCGGCTCGAGGCCAAGTTTAAAAAAAAAAGCGTAGCGCGCGAGCTGCCGCACTCTTATTTACAGTAAAATTGGGGATAACTAGTTACAACACATTGAAAGCAGCTGAGTGGGGGCATTTAAGGGATTTTTCGGCGGGAACTGAGAAAGATCTAGAAAGAAGCCGTGCCGGCCATCTGGCCTTGGGTTCCCTTCCCAAGCCAGTGAAGATGAAGACGACGCAGAAGCATCGGATGAAGCGTCGACATCCGAATCCGACGACGATTAATTTTTTTATTTTACTATTTCAATAATTTTTTATTTATTTCAATAATTGTATTTTTTTATTTTAATTTTTTTCATTTTTGCAGTTCATGCAACGGCAGTTGTCTTATTGTTTCAAAATGTATTGATCAAGCTTTCGAATATACGTCTCCAAGCACCAAAACAACAGCAACGAAATAATGAGATATATTTTTTTATTTTCTTGTAGGACTAGCGATACATACCCATTTTTTTGTAGGACACTGTTTGATTTAGGCAAAGGATGCATTAACTCATGATGTGTTTTTTTTGTCCTACGGTTATTAATGAAAAAATTATTACCATAGAATTGCCAACTTCGAAGTGTCGGACTGAGAAATCCTACCACTAAATTTGTAGGACTAAACGGTCATTCCATTCTAACAATATTTACAAAGCTGCATACAAAAAATCAGCTTGTTATTAATTATTTTTATGGCCGCGTCGTTTCGACATATTCGGAGTGGAGGACGCTCTCAAACAAACCATCCATTTTGTAGGACAATTATTCCTCCCAGTTTATGATACAATTATTTAAACATTTTAATAAAAAATAAACTGTTAGTCAGACAATTTCAACACTCCACCAAATAGACATGCTTTATAGCTGCGCACTTTATTAGCTACCTCTATCGAGAATTTTCACAGAGGAAAAACTTGGGCGTCTCGTCGAACGGAAACTACTCACCAAGATTCAGCCTGTTATTAATCAATGAAAAAAACAGGCGGTGGCTCCTGGACTAAGAAAATAGGATTGCAGTGATCGCCTTGCACAAAGTGGGTATGTAGCCGACAGTCATATTCCAGACACTTCAAAAGCTTGGTATAAGCCGTATGTTCGTATATCGTACTATCAACAGATACAACAACACTTCATCTGTCAAAGACCAGAAAATATCGGGACGGCCGCCTCGTCACAAGGCACGAACTACCCAAGCCTGACTTGAAACCAACGTTCCAGACTTTATAAGAGCTGAAGACTGGCCCTCATCTAGCCCAGACCTCAACTCAAACTTCAAATTAATGTCAGTTTTAGAGGACATGGCCTGCTTTAAACGTAATGGCGACATTGAGTCTCTTAAAAAATCTTTGGAGCAAGCAGTGGCGAAATTTCTCTCGGAAACAGTGCGTAAATCCATAGATTCGTGACCTAACAGATTAAAGGCCTCTATAAAACTTTGATTAAAACAAAAAGGGTAGATACGGTACGCTCATACTAGCATCAAATAAAATGTGATCCGACTCAAATACATAAGCAGCTCTCACACACGCACACGTCTGTATATAAACATTCAATCGAGCGAGCGAGACAGAACTAAACGCTTCAACGCAGCGTATTGTTGTCCTTCTCTTGATAACAAAATGGCGATTACGTAAATAACATTTACGACAAAATGTGATTTTTTAGAAAAATATTTTTTTAACAGTTTTACGAATGAAAAGTGTTGCCGAGGCATTTGATTTTGAACTATTTGTGTTAGAAGATAATTTGAGTCCCAGTAGAGCACATAAATTTGAATGCAAAACCAAATTTTCCCAAGCAGGCGAAGTCGCGAGCAGCCTCTAGCTACTACAAAGATATTTATTTCGCAGGCCAAAATAAAACTACAGAAGAGATCTGCACTATTGTGAACAATTTGGAGTACGTGCGTCGATCGCTTGCTGAATACGATGACGAGCACATGTAAGTAATTTCTTTCTTCTTCTTTAAACTTATTCCGCTTGTTAACGTCATCGGCTTTTGCATTTCCACATGAAAAAAAACATTAAATTGACCACTAACACATAATACTTTATGTTTAGAATTTATACCTAAATTTATTTGCTTTACTTACTACTAAATGGTACCTTTATATTTATATTTTTAGGTTCAGTACATTATAAAATAAGAATGAGTACGCTGAAAAAAATGTATTAAAAAGTATAACTAAATTTAAATAAAAACTAAAATAGGTGTAAGAAAACTTTTACATCTGCTTAGTAGTGAAAAACCAATTGGAATAGCTAAATATTTATACATAAATGACGACGAAAAACTATAGCAAACTTAGTCGCTTGCAATAATAAGTAAAACTAAATTAAAATGACCGTAAGGCCTACCCCATAGGCGCAATATTATCGGTTGATAATATCGGATCATCATCAGCCTATTAATGTCCTCACTGCTGGGGCACAGGCCTTCGCTATGGATGAAATAGGGAGATTAGGCCATGACCCACCACGCGGGCCCAGTGCGGATTGGTGGGTGCTAACGACTGCAGATGCAGCCGGGACCAACAGCTTAACGTTCCTTCCGAAGTACGGAGGAGCTCGAGTAAGTAGGTATAATTTTGGTCACCCATCCAATAACCGACCACTGGGAACGTTTCTGAACTTCAACGATCGCAGTCGAACGCGCTAAACACTTGCGCCATCGAGTTCCTCAATATCAGATTCATTATGTTATCTGTTTTAAGTACATTATGATATTAACACGCCTATGGGAGGCTTAAAAATATGTCTTATCCTCGCTCAACACGACATACAGCAGCAGTAAAAATGATACTCATTAGTCCTTACATAAGTACACCGTAGGCAAAGCTGGCCTAAACTTGCAGCTTTAATAAAATCAACAAAACATCGTCCACTTATTTCCACTGGCGTACCTACCTGTCTACTTAGTTACTGATGAAATCCAACCATTGTGTTACCCGAGACGACCTCGAATAATATTAAGCACGTTTGTTAATAAACCCCTGCTCATTATATGACGGCTAACGCAAAACAAGAATTTCGACGGTTGAGCATGAGACATTAAAGAGATTTACGCAGAATGACAACGGCAGCGTGGAAAACACCCATTCGTCCATTTTTGTGTTTCATTATTACAAATATTTTTTTTAACCGGCGCTTTCAGATTTATTAAGGAATATTTTGAAATGTGACTGGTCACGTTAGAATTTACGACATATTATTTCTCTGTGAATACACTGTGGTATCTTGTTAAAAATAATTAGTATTATTTTAAAAATATATATTAGTGAGCTCAATCATCATTGCCTTTTTACTGTCGAAAGTTACTTTTTATATTTGCTAAAGAGCTGGGCTTTTCTCTTAGTTGCGATAGGTATAACTTTATTTTACAACAAGATATATCTATTTACACTTGATAAATTTCATAAACAAAACGGTATCATATGGTCTATATAGTTATGCTTCATATTAACTTTAACATCTATGATGATGATATTGTCATCATCATCAAGCTTTAAGGGTTTAGTTTATACAGGAACATCTGTAATAATACCTTTTCTCAGCTCTGATAGAGCCAAAGAAAGTGCTCGAAATTTATTTAGGTATCACATAAGATAAAACAGAGGATGGTTTATATAGAGTAGGGGGTTTATCCAGATTAGGGGACAGAGTAGGTATGTCGTTTTATTATACCTAATGTAACAAACTGACATATTATTATCCCTAATTGAGGTCAAACCCCGATTTCATGAAATTGAGTTTCGGAATTTGACTGTCCAAATTAGTCTTTTCTAGATTAGGCGAAAAGTCGTTAGTCAAAGGCAGAAAAATGTAATTTATTTAGACTTTGACGAAGACTGTATGTCAGACCTGAGGATTGACTAGTCAAACCTAGGAGCGCCGGAGCTTTGATGTTCGACTATAACATATTTGTTTGAGCGCCAGCCGACTGAAATGAAGCTGAACACGCATGGGCTAGACTAACTGGCCGTGTCTTTTTTAAATACTGGCTGTATATAATTACGTCGATTAGGTTTTTAAGAAAATAATAAGATATTTCATTGCCACCAAAATTATTGCCTTTTTAAAACGCATTTTTTCACAATGTGAATAATTAATAAATAAATAAATATTTCCAACACTCACACTAATTAGCTTAGCCCCAAAGTAAGCACTGTAATACCCGCCATACACACTACGAGAAATCGTTACGATCAGACTGTACAGTTCGAACGGTACAGTTTATGTGCTGTGCAGTTTTATAACATACACGCTACGATTTATCGGTACCGTTCGGACTGTACAGTCTAATCGTAACGATTTATCGTAGTGTGTATGGCGGGTATAAGGCTTGTGTTATGGGATGCTAGGGTAACGGATAGAATACATATACTGTACATATATAAGTATATTTATATAGAAATACATATTAAACATCCATGACTGGAGTACAAATGCTCGTATTCATCACACAAATATCTGCCCCCACCGGGATTCGAACCCGGGACCTCTCGAGTCGGTGACACCATGAAACCCGGCGTACAAACCACTCGGTCACGGAGGTCGTCGAATTAATTTGTACAACTATAATTAAATAGTTAAATGACAATTAAACCACTGTTTATTAATTATTCCTGAACAATTCGTCGTATTACTCGAAGGCACATGTTATAATATTATATTACTAAAAGCAAAAGTTTTTATCCAGCTATCGATATTCTAAACGTTTGACGTACACGATGCCATTTGTGCTCAATTTAACAACTACTATTTTATAAAATATAGTCTTAGCAGTAATTACGCAACAGACTAAAAGCCCTAAATGTGTTTAGATTGTTATCGTTACGTTTCGAATTGTAAATGGAATTTCATTGCCTTAATTATTATCGAAATGTCCGTGGAATTTTCTATTCTATGAACGTAAGATTCTTTGGTAGATATTATTTTTCTTTTACCTCATGATTACGAAGATAATTGGTATAAAACCAATAGGTTTTTTAAACCCAATAGAATTTAAACCCAATTCCTCTACTCAACCCAATAGGTAATAATCATAATGTTGTTTTTTTTTGCAAGTCAATATATATGCAAATACACACACACATATTACATACACTTGCATTCATAACACATTCACACACAGACACATTACTTACACATGCGGGACACGGTCCTTGCAGTTATTTTTTGTGGATATTTCTCTCGCTATTTCTAAGTATTGATTTGTGAAAATCATGAAGATAAACTTTATGATCCAGAGCTAGCTATTTCTGAGTTTTTTTCAACACTTTTTTATTTATTACATTATAAGTTGACTAATATAACATAATTATGATGTAGAGGATTCGATAGTTGGTATAGTAGCCCCATCAGAATCCGAGGCCGCGTCGAGATGCAGCCAGGGAGGTCGAATGGGTGGGAAAGACAGGGAGAGGAGAGGACGGTTTAATAATAGTGAGAGGCGAAAGAAGAGGAGAGGAAAGGAAACGAAACAGAAAATAAATAAATGGTTTAAAAGATGGGAGTAAGAGTGTAAGGGTTTAACCTTCTTGCATGATATACAGCCATTGACGAAATATATTCAATATTAAGTGTCTCATAGACAGACGCAGTCCGCGGCTGCGGCCGGGGTCGTGGTGGTTACAGAAATACACATAGGAGAGGCCGCAGCCGCAGGCCACGTCTGTCTGTGGGACACTTTAAACTTAATGATAAAATAAACAATAGAAATTATAAAAAAATATAAATAAGAAAATATAAGGTCACATGTTCAATAACAGTTATAGTTAAATATTAAACAACAATAATAAACACAGACTTAACTAAATGAAAAAGTACCTACCTAACAATTATTTTATACACGCCGCATGCAAATCAAGGCGACGACTGCCGCTGTGTGCCGGGACTATCGGGATCAGTGCTTGGTGGGCATGATAAAGGAATGGAGACGAAGGGACGGACTATAGGAGAATGTGCTTGCGGTTCAGGGGATAGTGTAGGTGCAGCAGGCCCTAAACGGCTGATGGAAGGAATAGAAGAGGTAGAAGAGGTCGAGGAAGAGGAATGAGAGAGTGAAATCAGGGAAGTCTCGTTGAATGCCTTAATGTTGTCATATATATAAGTGATAAAACGTACCACGGACTCAACCAGCCTACTGTGTCGACCGAGATCAGTAAAGTTGAATGGGTCCTGGACCTTATTACCGCAGAGAGCTACATGCGAGTGGCGCTGCGAGGCAAATCGCGGGCACTCGGTCAGAAGATGAATAGGGCTTTGTGAATTAATGGAATCACAAGGGCAAGAATCCATTGAAGTTATTAAGAATCTATGAAGGTAGGTTCTATGCGCACCATGGCCTGTAAGAAATTGTGAAAGTTGGAAAGAAGGTGTAGAGTAAGATCGGAAGTCTAGTATGTTCTGGAGGGAGGGAAACAAGTTTCTCGTATGGCTGCCTGTGGGGAGCATTTCGGTAGCGCTCTTCCCATTCTTCGTGGCCCTGAATACGAAAGAGGCGTTTGACAACTGAGATGGAGTAATGCCAGTAATCTGGCGCGCGTCTGAGAGCTGCCACCTCCCCGGCCTCCGCATCCGCGCGTTCGTTACCAGGAATACCCGTATGACCCTTGACCCAACAGAATCGGATCTTGCCGATTGGTTTATGATCTATTATAGCCTTATGGATAAGGGTCACAAGGGGCAGAGTACTACTCCGCTGTTGCAGCGCCTGAAGGGCAGAGAATGAGTCGGAACAAATCAGCGCGTCCGTGTACTTCCTGCTGACGGCCAGCTAGCAGGCTCCCAGAATGGCAAATAGTTCACTTTAGAAAAGAACTGGCTTCTTATACACAAGTTATACTTACATCAAGAGTCAGGGTGATGTTGATTCGATATCGATTATATTGATGATGTTGAAATAAATATTTTTGATTTTTCTTTGAGTGGATAAACCTAAAGTTTGGCATCAGTATACTTCATTTTGCTAAGCGCATATTATGAACATTTTGTGGATGTCTTGTATTCATTGGGCGTTCCATGAGGCGAAATACAATGGGCCGCTTGACTATATATTTTGCATACATTGTTCCGCCCTACATATTCCTTCCCCTAGGCTTACGTTAATTACTTCATATTTGAAAGGAAGGTTTTACGATTATGATGGAACATGAGCATGGCCACAGACGAGAGCGCCCGTCAACTAGTCCGCGGCGCGTTAGGAACGCTGGACGCGCGTTCCGCACACGCCGCCTGATTATACATTTTGCATGCAGTGCCCCGTCCTTCCCTTAGCTTTGATTTTACGTTAAGTACCTACATATTTCATATCTGTAAGAAAGGTTTCACAATTAGGACGGAACACATGAGCACGGCCACAGACGAGAGCGCCCGTCAACTAGTCCGCGGCGCGTTAGGAACGCTGGACGCGCGTTCAACACGCGCGGCTGCACCACTCTCAGCGCGCGCAAGACCGCCATTACGAAAAGCAGTCTTCCATCTAGCTTGGTCGCCTGATACTCTCCCGACAACACAGGTGAGAGAAAGGATGCTTATTTTAGTTTTTTTTATACTTATATTTTAACCTATATTTTATTCATGGTGTTTAATAGTGTTTTTCACAAAAAAAAGGTACTCTGCCCCCAGAGTACTTTTTTGTAAGCTTAAAGTTTTGAAAAGTGCTGCCTGAGAAAGGTTTTTAAAAATCTACAGTATCGATAAGGGTATCGATACTGTTAATCTTTAAAAATCTTTCTCAGATAATAATACTTTTCAGTTTGATAATACTTTGTTTATAGCAAATAAAATTAAATTTTTACGAATGCCCAAACGACGACAATATTCTGACAACTACAACATGGCCAATTTTGAATAGGTACTACAACATTGCTGACATGACCGATTGAGTTTCGTTAACTGTGGCATCTATTTTAATAAAAGTATTCTACTTTAAATTACTATTTTTTATTGCATTTAGTTCTTAATTCTGTATTTTCTATTTTTCATTAATTAATAGGTTTTTTGACCTTTTGATTAAGTGCGGCGCAGTACCTACTTACCATCTTATTGACCCTTTTGATAGTGTCCTTTACTTGAATCAAAATGCACTAATGGGAGTTGCATGGATTTAGGCACTATGTATATTTTAAATGTAAGTATGATATGATCTTGGTTCATTTTCAAATTGGTTTTATTATCAAATTGATTTCTGACGCATAAAACAGAGATTTTAAATCACGTTATGAAATTGTGTTTCATTTCTATAAAGCAACCATTGAAAGCTTTCCACTCTTAAGTCACCCGGAAGCAAAAGCAATTTATTTGGAAATTAATACTACTAATTGAAGAGTGTAGTGTGTTTGCGCTAATTGAATTGGATCGTTGTCATAATGTATCTATACAACCTCCAAGTAGATAACACTATCCATAGTAATGGAACAGAACAAAGGTATTTATATTATTTTGATAATAAATAAAATAATAGGTGGTGTAAAATATAACTTTGTGTTTCAGTCTATGTTTTACTACAATAGACAACCAAAATCATTAAAAATCCATTACGCTAAAAACATTCATACTTATTCAAACGCTTCCTTAAAAAAACGATTTAAGGTACCTACTTAAGTCAGTTAGTACACTATTATTTAACATATTAGTGTCGCCACTGCAGGGGCACAGGCCTTCCATATGGATGGAATAAGGAGATTGGGCCATGACTCACCGACTGCTGCTACCGACAGCAGATGAAGCCGGGACCAACGCCTTAGCATGCCTACGGCACGTTAAGTCGTTGGCAGCTCGAGGTAGTAAATTTTTAGTGACCCATCCAATGACCGACCATGGTGAAAGTTGCTTAACTTCAACGATCGCAGCCTAATGCGCTAACCACTTGCGCCATCGACTCAGTATAGGCTAACAAATTGTTTAGGCTATCACTCCTCTACTGGAGTTTCTGGACCAGCATCTATCTTCGCTCAATACATGGCTGCTGCCGCGGGCATTCACTAGAGCTCTGGCCGGGTGCTGGAGTGCCGTCCTGAAGGAGGTGTCATCACAGGCCGACGCCGGCGGCGCCGAAAGACCTAGGGTGTACCACCACAGGCTTAGAGAAGCCTTGGACTTGCTAGCTGATTTCTTTCACGCGGAGGGCAAAGGTATGACTTCTTTGGTACAATTGACCTGTCAATTACTTCAACCAATCAATATGTACAGTCAGTTCCAAATCAAGTACTGCCAAAACTTCACAATCGATCGTGAATCTTATATCAGTTTTTTTTCTTTCATTTCAAAAGCTTTATTTGATACATTTTGATCACAACTTTAACAAAATAAGTGGTTGCCACATCATCATTATTTACTCGCTAACATCAGTGTTAGCGAGTAAATAATGATAATAATTTCTTAATTTTCTAAAGCTTTTATTAATTTATACTTGATAAATGTGCACAAAAAGTCGCAACCTCATTTGATTGAATACATAAACATAAGAAAGCAAAACGCCATTTGCCTTAAGATAAAATCACACTTTTTCAATTGTTTCTTCATAACTTTAACTCGTTCAAGATATAGTTAAAAATAATATCCAGAAATTGCTGAATCTCGTTTAAGATATAGAGCTCTGAAACACTGTGTAAAGTTTCCACCAAGTCTATAATTCGGGTATCCAACGTGACATGCCGGGTGCTAATGGGCAATTTATTTAATTAAAAGTTGTCACTGGAGTTTCAAAGGCGGACACTTGCTCCCTTTCAGAAGATGTTAGCTTTTGCCGGCTGATATTCTCATTCTCGTCATCGTCTCGATGAAATGCATAGTATAAAGAGTCCATTTAAAGTTCTATTCTCAGTCGAATAAACCATCTTACAAGTTGAAAGAGACTTGTCGATATTAATTTCTTGTTGAGATGCTGAAATCTAAAGAAAATGTTACCAAAAAAAATTTATTCGGTCCGTCCCGTCTGAAACCTTAGACCGAATAAAATTGTATGGAGTAATATTTAAAATATACAATTCCAAATTAAAGAGTACTGTAAATGATTGAATCTGAGCATAATATCATCTTCTAATAACGTTAGGCTATTGGTACCTACTTCACCTAAACATAATTAGGTAGATAAGAATTTATCACAATATGAAATACTTGTTTTTATTACGTACGTAAGTAATTGCTAGAAAATATATTACGTATTAATACGTCTAATACTTAGGTAATTAAATTATATTATTTATCTACCTATGTACTGTTTAGAGATTGCGTACTTATTAGATCCCACATAACAATTTTATTGTTTAACTTTTTAATTCTCTTCGTTTTTATAGACACAATATGATAAAATATCTAGAAAGGTTTTCCAAGAAATTAGCAACTCGTCTATGAAAATGAAATGACGAGGTTCTCGGTTTTCTTAAATGAATATCATTGTATTCTCAGACTCATTTCATGTATGAAAAACTATTTTAGTAAGAACTGTAACACTGGGAGTCTAAAATAGCGAGATTGCATGTTTCTTATACTTATTGTTCATAATGTATTTTATTTCATCAATTAATATTAAAATGGCAAGATATTTTATGAAACATCAAGTCAATTAACTTAATATGAAATGATATTTCTTATTTGATGGGTAGTTATTATTTATTTATTGTTTTTATGAGATTTTTGGACCTAATATGGTCCATTCCTGTCCTATTTTAACCAAAACATACAATATTCTTTTAATTCGTTACTTACTCCACTTTGTTGCTACACACTAACCAATGCCGATAGGAAGTTTGTAAGGATGTCCTATAATGCGATTTTTAATTTCGAAATGGTTCACATCCTCCACTTTTTCACATACTGCACAATTAGAGAAATAATGATTTTAAGAAATTAGAACTTTTTAGCTGGAATGTGTGCAGAACGAAGTCAGTCTATCATTAACATATATTTGACCTACGGCACTAATAATATAGTATGAGAATGTTATGGGTCGTCTACTATATTATTATTCATTCTTAGGTCTACCGATGCACGAAGTCCATAATATGGAATGGGGTCGCGTGGAACAGCGAATGCAATATCATCAGGCGCCCACTGAAGAACTCCTCGAGATATGGTTAGCCGATAGACTGGCAGAACAAATGAGAACACCTTTACCATCGCCGTATGGTTCTATTCTTGTCAGGTATTATCTTTATTTTTATAAATACTTCATTTTATCGATATTCCGGGTTAAATGCTAATAACACAAAGCAATTACAAGCTTCTGTTTTCAATGTAGCAAAGCTTCTATCAATGTTGCACTGACATCATTCGTTAATAGTTTTAGCATTTGTATAGCTATAACAGGCAAAGGCGTCGCTGGGGGCAGGTGGCGGCAGCTAGACCTTAGACATAAAAAATGTAGCCAAATGAAAAGAAACCAAAGTGCTGAGATCACTCATTCGACTTGCTTGCCTGACCAAACATTTTTCTTCCTGCAAACTCGAGTTAAAAAGGCCCACTTGCATGTAAATCTTGGGATAACAAAATAACTTCGAGTTTACTAACTCAAAGTTAATATAACAGTTTTTTAACTCAAAGTTTATCTTGCACGAACAGAAAATAACCCAGGGTTTACTAACCCAAACAATTTATTTTGCATGATGGCAATTATTTCAGTCAAATTCAAATTCATTCCCTCTTCTTACAAGCCGTCTAAATACAAAAGAGTAAATGATGAATGAAATAAGTATTGTTCTCTCTTTTACACAACAGTATCTCGTATATGTCTCTTTAGATGTGATGTTTTTGGGCGTTTAAGTTGAATGGCGTCCTGTGATTTGTATGTCAAATAGGTGTTTGCATACCGATTGCATAGTGTTTTTAAAGTACCTATCTATCTCATAAGTTTGTATTTTGTGACCACAATTTCATTTTATACGGTTTTTTTTTTGTAAAATAGAGAAGAAATCTCGTTTATGTGCCCCGTATTTTACAAGTAGTGATAGTTTACTTCTGTGATATTTTATACAAATATAAAAATATTATTGAAAATAAAATAACTGACGGTTAGACGGTAAATATTAACAAAGGGACAGAACCAGATATTGAACTAGGTATAGATACATTAAAAAATAATTATAAGTAGATTCTCTAGTATTAAAAACAAAATCTAGATAGCTTACCTGTTGTGTGTAGGCTGTATTAATTTATGCTCAATCTTATTTATTAAACACAGAACGTTCTTTTTCAAGTCTAAATCTTCTATGAAATGCTTTGTCGCTCTGCAAATTAAAACGGTCAAGTCGTTCTGCAACTCTCCGATAAAAAAAGTCTATACTTATATAGTCGACAATTTCTTCATCATCAGAAATCAATGAGTCATCCATCATTCAGAAATAAATAAAATAAAATGTTATCTCTATAAAAACATATAACACATATAACCTTTAACAATTTTGACGTTTTAAACCTCGCGTTAGCAATTTAACCCTCCAATCCAACTTCGGCAGGTTTATTATTTCATTATTTAACCTAAGGTTTACTGTTATTTTTTTTATTTTTTAACCCCAGATCGATAGTTAACTCGGAGGTAAATAAATTAACCCTGGAACGTGCAAGTGGGCCTAAGTGATTCTAATCCCAACTGAATTAAGAGCACTACAAGTGTCTTCATTACATTTATCAGTTTTGATTGAAATTTGTGTCAATGACGTCAATAGTAAAGGCTAATGTTCAATAAATCTAAATAATCTATCTAAATATATAATAAATAAGCTTTTTTGCCACCTTTAATACATAAAAAAATATCGTACTAATCGTATTTCTGTTATCATGCTAGTGACTTATTATATGTAGGTATGTAATAAGTCTAAAGTATATTATCCTTCAATTACAGCATTTTTTATTAATTTGAAACGTCGATAAAGTATTCCTACTAATAGGGACTCTCAGTTATATATTTTATTAAACTGTGTCGATAAATGGTTACTAATCGAGAGCCGCGTTAATAAACGACGCTCAATTATTGTACGTAATCGTTTTTAAAATAATTGTTTTTCACGTCCCATATTGATTCCGCGGAACACCTATTCTATAGATAAAATATTTTATATCTTTTCGGTCCTGCATCATCATTAGGATAATCAACATTTTTATGCGTCCTCACGATTCCTTGATGTCCACAGGGTTTATTTCAACCACGATTCGCTTTGCGTTGAGGTGCTATCGGCCCGTGACGTAATCCCCCTTGATCCAAACGGGTTGAGCGATCCATTCGTTGTCCTGGAACTACTACCTAAACGGCTCTTCCCAAAAGCGCACGAGCAGAGCACTAATGTGCAAAAGGTAAGAACAATTAGATTTGAAAATAAACTGACATTAATGCTGCATTATATTTTATTTAAAACTCATTTTAATGAGTTGTTAGGACTTAATAGCACCTAAATACTAGCAGAGTAGGTATATAGAATTAAAAAAATAAAATAGGAACCCATATTTATGTATAATATAATTATTATACTTACGTATGATTAAAAAAAATCTATGGCTGAATGTTAGTTTTGTTTCATGTACCGTTGCATTTAAAAATAGTCCCTGTTAACTTGCAATTTGTATCATAATCTTTTGTTTGATAGGGATTAAATTAATGTTAATATTTTTTGGAAATATTTATAGATACCTTTTTTTATCGTAATCGATGCAAAAGCCAATTCTAACCAAACTACTTTCAGGATGTTGGTGTATTATTTCTGATACACGTTGTTTAAAATGGATAACTGTAAAATAGATTTAAATTACTTTATTATCCATCCTCCTTTCCGACATTCCATGCTTCACTTCTTTATAAAACGGTCAAATAACGTCAAGTTCTAATTTTGAAAAAGAAAACGCTTAACCCCGTCTGAGACAAGTGCTTAAGTTCACCATATCGCCAGACCTGGAGGCGTGTCCGTCGCCCCGTGCTATTTTACACCAACCTCCTTCTCCTACATTCCTCGTTTCTTAATGAAACTATTGATATCCCCGTTCCCATTTTGAAACAGACGAGTCCATCCAATCTGACACGAGTTCTTCGAGTTCGCCATGTCACTGGAGGACCGCAACGTGCTAATACACACCATCCGCTTTCTTTTACACACATTATTTCTATTATAAAACTATTTGATAGTCTTGTCAAGGTGTTATTATGTCTCGTTTTTATTTTGAAATAGAAAACGCTGAACCCTATCTGGGACGAGTGCTTCGAGTTCGCCCTGTCGCTGAAGTCGTACCTGTCGCCCCAGGCGACGCTGTCGCTGTCGATGTGGGACCGCAACATGCTTTTGGTGGGTAGGTAGTAGGTAGAGAATGGTTTACATTCTCTACCTACTACCTACCTCATATCTTTATGAAACTATTTGATAGCCCCGATGAAATTTTGAAATAGAAAACGCTGAACCCCATCTGGGACGAGTGCTTCGAGTTCACCGTGTCGCTGGAGTCGTGCCGGTCGCCCCAAGCGGCGCTGTCTTTATCCGTATGGGACCGAGACGTACTGACGGCGGACGACTTTGCGGGAGAGGCTTTCGTGGCGCTCGCGCGGGTGCCCGGCGTCAACAGCCACGCTCCGCCGGACCCGCTGCGCCCGCTTGAGCTGCCGCTGATGCAGCTCCATGATCGGAGTGAGTCGTTTGCTTTAACACATATAAAATGAAATCCAACAGTTACACCAATTGGCCTAGCCCCAAAGTAAGCACTGTAAGGCTTGTGTTATGGGATACTAGGGTAACGGATAGAATACATATCATCATCATCATCAACAGCCTATCCTAGTCCACTGCTGGACATAGGCCTCTCCAATTGCACGCATTTAGATCGATCTTGGGCTACTCGCATCCAGCTCCTGCCAGCCACCTTGCGCAAATCGTCACTCCATCGTGCACAGTACATATACAGTACATATATAAGTATATTTATAGAAATACATATTAAACATCCATGACTGGAGTGCAAATATTCGTATTCATCACACAAACATCTGCCACTACCGGGATTCGAACCCGGGACCTCTCGAGTCGGTTACACCATAAAACCCGACGTACAAACCACTCGGCTACGGAGGTCGTCATGTAATAACAAGTAATATTAAAAAATAATATACGTATTTTTTATGTTAAAAAAAATTGCTTCAAGATCAGAAGGTCTAAGTAGCAATACGTCCAACAAGGCCAAACGTCTAATAAGCAGTAAGTATAATTAGCAGAATGTCAATGTAGCAAAACGTCCAACTCTCATATGGGCTGTATAGCAGGAAATCTATTTAGCAAATTATAGTATAGCGCGGCGCGCTATTGTGGCGCTACGCAAAGAATGTGCTGTGTGTATGTGTGTGCCTGTGTGCGTCGATCAAAAAGTTTCTAAATAACGTTTTCAAAATATTAATATTAAAAATTTGTGACTTTGACCTTCAATATCTCCATAGCCAGGAATTTCCCAGGTATGGTCCAGAAGAAAAAAATAGTGGTCATGATGTGAAAAATACGTGGCCTTCGATTTCGTTAAAGGTTTTTTACACACTATTATTTAATGTTCTCAATGCCAGAGCTCAGGCCTTCCTTATAGAAGATAAAAGGTTAACAAAAACACCTGATAAAACAAACAGCATAGGTGATAGTCAGCTTATTAATGTTCCCACTGCTGGGGCGCATGCCTTCCTCCTATGAAAGACTAGCAATGGCAGAGCTCGGAGCTCGGAGCTTATAGCCAACGAACAACTAAGTCATCGTCTTTGGCAAACTTTAATGCCCTAAGCGCTGAAAAACAAGCCTTCCGTGTGGATGGAATGACAGATTGGACTATGACCCACTTGGCTCAGTGCAGATTGGTATTTGCTAGTGACTGTAGAAGCAACCGGGACCAACAGCTTAACGTGCTTTCTAAAGCACATGAGATCTCGAGATAGTATTTTTTTATCACTATTTCCGGCCATTGCGAGACTTGATTAGTTTTCACGATCGCAGATCGAACACGGTAACCACTAGCTGATTGAAATAATCTTATCAATCATCATTCGTATGTCGCATGGTCAAAGATCATCCCCTTCCATAAAGTAGGCCTGCCCAGTAGGGCTAAAATATTAATTTGACCAGTCAACCTCTGTACCTAGAGAAAGTAACTCTTAAAACTATAGTTTCATCCTTGCCTTGACCTACTTAGGCATTAAAGGCCACTTGCAGCAAATTTGATAATTTTGGATTGAACTAAAACTGGATATAACCCATAGAAAATTGTATGGGATATACCTAGTTTTAGTTGATTTGAGATTTAGCAATTTTGGGCCTAAGACTATGTTAGTTACAGTAGGATGAACAGTAATGACGATCATAAAATGATAAATTAAAGTCGCTAGGCCGTAAAGATATGGCGATAACAATTTAAATAGAGTTTACAAAACCTCAGTAAATCGAACATTATTCCGCTTCTACGAAGCCTGATTTAGGAATACCTTTTATACAGTAATAACAATATTGCTTAAAGAGAAATCAGATTTCATCTAATGCAAAATCAGCTTTGAATTACAATATCCACTATCCCGCTGTCTTATCTATAGAAACAGGAATCGACAGCGTCTCACACCGAACTTGAATTACAGATCACCCCATCTTGCAAATACTGGAGTCCCGAACAACCGACAAGATGGCTATAGATTTCGTCAAGAAACAAAAGTTAAGGTTTGCTGAGCAGTAAACAATGATCTTCAATTTCTATTATCATATTGAGTTTTGGTTATTTAAATTACGCACAACGTCCATTAAAATGTCGACAATATATTATTAAAATATTTTACGAAAAAAAGTTCGATATTTATAAATCAAACGTTGTTTTTGTATTAAAGAAATATTTATATTTATTACGTATATTGAGATTTGAAATTTATTGACACATCAGTATTAAAATTATTGTAAAAAAATACTACAAAGACTGTGTAATTCTTCTATTCATGAGAGAATATTTAAAAAAATGTGTACTATGTGGACTTTCCAAAATTTTATAAATGTATAGATGCACCCTCGGAGCTTATGTCCCTAGTTGTTAGTCTCTATTAGATATTCCCGACCAAGTACTTTAAGACTCGTTGTTACACATTAAACATTTCGTACTTTTGAACTTTGTATTTTTTCGAGCACTCTATACATTGTCTGAATCTTTGATTGTTTACTCTCTAGATAGAGTGTCACCTTGTAAACACTACGATACAAATATGCCAGGTTTTATATACTTGTGTGCGTGACATGCAAACAAAACACGCAAATCTTGTATCTTACATTCGCGAAATGTCATTCTTTGTGTCTCCGTGCACATGCATAAGATTATAATACAATGCATGCGCACGATGATTGTTTGTTAGCAGGTTAGGCCACAATTCCCCAAAAATGGTAAACTTAATCTAATCAAAATTAGTATATTCTTCAAATAATTAAAAATCATAGACGTCGTCGATCTGTAAAACGTATTTTATACTTCGATATTTATTTATTTTTACAAATTTTTAGAAAGAAACAGCAGAATAGACTTTTTTTTTAATTATGATGATTAATGCCTTGAATATTATTTTTCTTTAAAATTTTACATATTATACATGCCTCTGTGACGCAAAACTTTTGTTTTACAATCTTGTAAACTTTATGACTTTGAAATATATTTTTTATGTAATTGTTCGTTCACTTAACTATTAAATAAAAGCAAATCATTTGGTCAAAAATACTATACTTTATTTAAAACATCGATGAACTAGTAAATAACTATTTACTAGGTCATTAATTTCACATTCAATATCAATCGATCAAATAACTTTTTATACCTTCGCAAAAAAAATATTTTGTTAAGCCCCTGAAAACCGGTAGAAATTGCAGACTTCACCAGACTTCACTTGTTCGTCATCTGTATTTTTTTTATCGAAGCTCTTTCTTCATTTTTGGAACTTCATACTTACTTAATACTTACTAATAACTTATACGTACGCCATATACTTCTTTTGGGGAATTTTGTAGTGTGACACTGACATCACTTTCAAAATGTCAAGATGGAGTCGGATTCTTTTTGTAACTAATAATTATTATTAAAATAGTATATTAAATAATATAGTTTTATTTTTTAAAGTGAATAATGAGTTACTTACCGATGGTAAGTGACTTTGTTGGTTGTTTTATGCGTCTTTTATAATTTCGGCAAACTTTTATCGCGCAACTCGGCATTTTGAAGCAATATTTCTAACATGAAACTCGGTAATTGACGTGCATTTCGCTCAGCGTTGCATTGAACACTAAGTGTCGGGAAACGACTTAAAGCCCACCAGGTGGGAGTTATTTTTTTCAACGCATCGGCGCTGCCACGCTCTATCTAGAGAGTAAATAATCAAAGGTCTGAATATATCAAAAAACAGGCTGAGTTCAGACAGGTTACAAAACCTGTCAGCGTGTTTTTTTGACCTAAGTAAAATATTACTTGGCTTTGTTGCTTTACTTACTACTTAAATCAAAGTTGAAGAAGTATTTTTGTTTATTTACTTGTATACTCGAATATTCTTTAAAATATCGTTAAACTATCTGATAAAGCATTTGTATAAGTATGCTTCTATATATTATGTAGAGCAGCGCGTTAAATGCGCTTCTTGTCACCTGTCCGTCGCATAAACTTTACACATTGTCTTTGATGACTGATTTTCATGATTAGTTTATTAAATGTGAGTATTATAAAGTTTTATAAATCTACGTGAAAAACGTTCACTGTGTATACACAATACAAATGAAAATATATTATTACTATTATTGTACTTAGAGGTGTATTGATGTTTGTAATTAGAAAGTGGATATATACCTATACTAAAATATATAAAAAAATAGTGTTAAGGGTAAATTAAATATATGAAATATAAGTAAGGCGGTTCTACGTGAAAAGCGTTTGTATGACGTCTTAAAATAATTGCTTTCATAAAAATATAAGCATTTTAAACGGACTTCAAAAAGAAGGACATTCTCAATTCGTCACTATATTTTATTTATTTATAATTGTTGATCGCGCATATCTCCGAGATACATTGACCGTTTTAATGATTATTTTTTTGTTTGAACCAGTTCTTTAGCAAGATGGTCCCATATTTATTTGGTGAAGATCTGATCAGTAAAGTCTAAACTATTCATCATGATCATCATCAGCCTATAAATGTCCCCACTGCTAGGGCACAGGCCTTCCCTATGGATGGAATAGGGAGATTGGGCCATGACCCACCATGCGGGCCCAATGCGGATTGGCGGGTGCTAATGACTGCAGATACAACCGGGGCCAACGGCTTAACGTGCCTTCTGAAGCACGGAGGAACTCGAGATAGAAGATTTTTGAAAATAATACATATTCCTTTACTAATATCTAAGTTAACATTTAAAGCAAAATTAACATATGTAGTCGGTGCTATGCATGTTAATAAAATAAAGATCTGAGTTGCCATTTTCTTCTTGGGTATATGGCCTGGAACAGACACCAAATGTTAATTTTACTTTAAATGTATTTTATTTTATTAGAAAATTATAATGATATTTTTATATAAATAAAACTCATACAATCATAAATTACCTAACACAGGTTATCTACAAAATGATCTTGATCAGCAGGATGTAACTTCTAATTTAATTTGGTGCCTACTTAAAAATTTTGGCGTCATACAGATACTTTACTCTTAATTCATATAAAAATGTTAATCGGGAAAGAAACTTAAAGATGGTGTATCAAAGCGTGTACTTAAGGTGATAAGTATAGAGTTAAGGCTTTGACTTTGACAGAGAAGCAGTTGAAAATTGAATTCTCCTTGATTAATAGGTTTAAGCCTCGTAGACGCGTTACTATCGGTATCGATATTTCGTCATATTTGTATTGCGTCGTTATTATCGCAGCCATTCTCATATGATATAATGTATGAAAAACAGATATCACAATAAACGCATCTGATATTTTCGACCGATAATTACGCGCTTATGGGAGAAGCTTAAGGCTTCCAACCACAAACGGCGGTAAAAGAAGTGGGGTACCATTAAATATTCACTTGTAATAAACTAAAGAATTGATTTTAAAAGAAATTTCATGAAAATATAACCAAAAATATTTATTTGATAAATATTATATCTTTGTTATACTGTATTTGACACAAAATTTCTTCTAAATTGTCAAAAGTGAAAACTACTTATTGTTTCAAATCACGTTTTTTGGATGGAATTCTCCTTAAATCTATTTGATTGATTATTTTCTATAGCTTAAGTCTATTTAAGAAATACACAACATGACATTTTTAATAGTCTTGAAAAGTGTTTCAGTAAAAAGAATTACACAAAAAGAACTGCATGCATAGATACTTTCTGCTTGCTACATATTGGAAGAGCTATTGTGGCAATACCTGGCGTCAATATCGCTGTAATTTCAGCGCTGGCTCATGCTTGACAATAGCTTTTGTGTTTTAGTTCAATTGCACAAGTCAAGTACTTAAAACGAACATCATTGATAAGCGCCTTAAGCTGGATCCAGCTAATGCATCAATATAACTCTTACATTTACTTATGTACAATCATCAAAACCAGTTTAATCAGAATATTAACAAAAGTGATCTAAAATAGGAAATTTATAGTTAGAAACATCGGAACACGAGATAATAATATAATTGATTTTAGTGAGAGATATTGTTAAAGATAACAAAAGTCGTTTAATCCATGAAGATTAAACGACGATGGGTCTAAAATGATACTTGAATCATATCAACCGCGCAACGCCCCCTGCTGAGAAGGTCTCCCCCAAAGAAAAATAATTATTAGAATATTACAAGTGAATGTTTAGATACAAGTGTTTTGCTATACCCCATTCCTCTACATGAGCAGTAAAAAACGAAGGCGTGCAAAATGACATGAATGCGACAGTTATTCTAATCTTACGATACAATACTTTGTCGTCTTCTCGTTCCATCGCATCAGAAAAGATATTTTTTTAAATAAAGTGGTTGGTTCAAAATATACACTACAGTTTTTTTTTTCATGTCATAACAAATTAAAATCTGTCGTCAAATTTTTCGCTCATGTAGAGGTAATGCCGTAGTTCTTAAAAGAGTACCTATCTAATGTAAACAGACTTGTCGTTTTGCAAAGGGGATTGATTGATGGTACTTAATGTCTTCTTACTTCGTTACTTCAAGAGAAGAAGAATATAAGGAGAGATGAAAATAAAATATGTATGAAATTAAAATTCTTCTTTTACATTAGATTTTCTACTCTCGTGTGTGCTAAATGTGCAATTACCGATACTAGATAACTTAATAGCTTCGGTAAAGCCTAATATCGTATCCAACTTGAATCCAACCATATCGCTGAGCTTATAAACCTTAAGTGAGAATTTCATATCGCAAATAAATATAATACTTATAAAAATAACAAAATGCAACAATTACAAATAATATACAGAACTTTTGAAGCTTTATAATCGAAATTGAAAAAAAAAACATATTTTAATCAGCATTGAATTGAACAAGACCATTCTGAGAGTCAATTATTTACCTAAACATAGAATTTTGCTAACACAAATTTATTTCATCGTAAACATAACAAATCTATTTTGAGAACGCGTGTCACTTTTATAATTTTCTTTTAATACCTCTATTTAATATTTTTATATTTGATTCTGAATACACAAATTATAATAAAATATTTTGCAAAAATACATACTTAATTTTATCAAATAATAGAAATGTTAGTATTCTTTTGACAAAATAACCTTGAAAGAGACTAGAATATTTCATCAGAAAAAAAAAGCTGTAAACGTACTTTCTACATAGAAGAGCTACCATTTTAATATAATATGTGTGATTGTGTGGAAACCCTGTCTGATTAATCATATGACTAATAAAATAAATGTGCAAGTAGTTACAGTACCGTATTACGAAACTGAAATGTCTGTGTCTGATTATTATCATTAAAAAAATATATAATTATTACTTTATGGCAATGTATCAAACTTTATTGTACGTATTATTAACACTTGTGTTCCAGGCTTTAATAAATCTATAAAATTATAACCGTGCTATTTATTTCATTACTACATCCCTACGGCGCTTAGAGCATTTACAAATGACTGCTCAATGTCGAATATACTTAATCAAAGGCGTCACCAAGGCGTCGAATAGGGGCACGTGGTTGATCCTAACGAATACTTTGTCTTTAAAAAGATATCCAGCATCTGATGATGGAGCTCGAAAGTGGGTAAGGTGGGTATTATTTTCAATAGGAAACAAATTATATGGCAGCTTCATCGAACATACTAATGCCTCTGCACAACTATGTTTATTTCCGGGAGATGATAATTTATTTTCAAAAGAAGATTTCTACTTAATCCATTCTACAGAGCTTCTGCGCCTTTTTAGGGTTCCGTAACCAAATGGAAAAAAACGGAACTGTTATAGATTCATCATGTATGTCTGTTTGTCCGTCCGTATGTCACAGCTACCTACTTTTTTCCGAAAGTATAAGAACTATACTATTGAAACTTGGTAAATAGATGTATTCTGTGAACCGCATTAAGATTTTCACACAAAAATAGAAAAAAAACAATAAATTTTTGGGGTTCCCCATACTTACAAATGAAACTCAAAAAAAAAATTTTCATAAAACCCATACGTATGGGGTATTTATGGATAGGCCTTCAAAAATGATATTGAGGTTTCTAATATCATTTATTTTCTTAACTGAATAGTATACGCGAGAGACACTTCCAAAGTGGTTAAACGTGTGTGCCCCCCTGTAACTTCTAAAATAAGTGAATGATAAAACTAAAAAAAATATATGATGTTCATTACCATACAAACTTCCATCAAAAATTTGTCTGAACGAGATCTAGTAAGCAGTTTTTTTTAATACGTCATAAACTTTAAACCGCAATTTTCCTTTCATTCAATCAACTCAAATATAAAAAAATTATAATAAACATAAAAGTTATGCATAAACCGTGAATCATTATTTTCTAATAATAAATCTGTAATAGGTGCCTAAGTAAATAATAATTATATTCTGATCGGTAGCGGGTGTAGAGCACGCGGGGGGGCAGGTTACTTGTTGCTACGGAACCCTTCATGGGCGAGTCCGACTCGCAATTGGCCGCTTTTTTATTTCAGTGCTTGCAAACAAGGAGCCGGCTTCCTTTTAATGTACGACTGGACATGGAACCATCTGTTTCCATACCAGATTCATTATTTCATGTAATGGGGACGGTCATAAAAACTATAAGATAATAATTAAATGTTGACTTACCAAGGCAGCAGGGACAATAAATACAGAAATACACTAAATATTAATATACAATATTATTAATATTATTGACAAACCTATCCGCTGATCACTATTTTAACATTAAATAAGTAAATATTTTCAGAAGCCAAAAAACTAAGTTGGAAGTTTCCCGCGCTGTAACTAAGGCTGTAACCCGCGCTCCCTATTAAAGTCTCTCTTCTTCTTTTTTTTTATTTATTTATCTAATCAAGCACTATTACAATTATAATACATATTATAGTGCAAACAAAAACCAGAAAGGTTTATTCGAGCACTACATTCACCGCTGTATATCTAGTTACAATAAATAAATATAGGTTTTCACACTGTAGTAACTATTATTAAATAACAACTAGCAAACCAGTGAACCAAATGTTCACCAAAACCTGATTTAAAAAAAATGTATTTAATTAATTGAGAACTTCGGAGATTTTGTGTGGTTTCGTTTGAAATTCGTGATTTCTCGAAAACCGGAAGTGCTACGTTACTCAAATCCGGTTTGTAATCTTATCAGACTATTCTTAACTTATAACTTAAATATACTCTTTATCTATCTCTTACGGCCGCTGAAACAGCACCACGGACGGACGGACGGACTTGTCTAATAGATAAGAGATATTTTATAAAATATGTGGGTATGTTGGAAATAGTAAAACATTGAGCGGCATGATAATTAATTTGCGCTTGTACATGCAGGTCACAGAAGACGCACGAACCTATACCGGTTGGGTAAGGTTTTTTTTTCATGCTAGCATACAAGTTGAAGTGCAGTTATCCTTTTTAGTTAGATTTTTTTAAATAAAATGGTGTATGCGATATAAGAAAAATATATATTGTTCACAAATAAACAGACAGATATTACAAGACAATAGTATAAAGTAAGAATTGATTAATAAGTCACATAAAAGTCTATGAAAAAGTATAAGTGGCCAGGGTGTTCTAATTATAAAATAACTAAACGAATAAGGTTTCAACACCTCCCCGTAATTAGAACATCCTGTACATATTTAACTATTGACAATATATACAATGTGTAAAAGACAATATCAAAGCCAACTGTACAACACTTATCCTAGCACAAAAAAAAACATCCTATATATACACACACCTTACAACTAACTTACACACAATACAATACCTACAACAAAAAAAAATAAAGACAATGAAGCAATGACTATCCTAACCTAAACCTAATGACGATGAACATTTACAATGTTTAATTTTTGGTAAAGGTTTAGTCAGGATGTCGGCAACCATGTCTTGTGAAGGTATGTATGATACATGAATGTCATGGTGTGAAAGTGAGTCTCTAATGAAATGGTGCTTGATGTCTATATGCTTTGTACGTGCATGGTATGTGTTGTTGTGAGCCAGTTTTAATGAGCTTTGATTGTCGGTATGGATGGTGATGGGATGAGTGATAGCGAACACCTCTGCGATAAGGGACTTTAAATAAATTGCCTCTTTGCACGCTTCGGCTAGAGCCATGTATTCGGCTTCTGTCGTGGACAGCGCAACAGTTCGCTGTTTGCGTGCTTCCCATGAGATGGGTGCGCCACTCATGATAAAAACAAAGCCGGTGAAAGAACGTCGGTCTATAAGGTTATTACCATAGTCGGCGTCTGCGTATCCGGTTGGATACCTGTAGGGCGGAATCGAAGTCCGAGATCCTTCGTACCTTTCAGGTAGCGAAGAACTCTCTTAGCGGCCTTCCAATGCACCTCCCCGTAATGTACGTTGTACTGTGATAGACTAGATACAACAACTCCCCGCACACCAGCATCTTAGCAGACATACACAGGCACTTTCCGTACTTTGCAGCAGTAAACGACCTTATTCCTAAGACGTACGTATTTGACAAAAAAATACAAAATTCAACTTTATGAAGACACCCCGGACCGTTGTCTGCATAAGGAGTTGAGGGTCTACACAGACGGTTCAAAAACCAACTGTGGTACGGGCTCGGGTGTCTTCTCCGAAGACCTGAATATACACATCTCGACAGCTTTGGGTGCCTATAACACGGTCTTCCAGGCAGAGTGTGTGGGCATCATTAGAGCTGCTGAGGCGATAGAATGTCGCGGGGTAAGAGGTAAACACATTCGTATCCTCTCTGACAGCGCTTCTGTCCTACAGGCACTGGACAACAATATAATGACATCAGGCTTAATTTACGAATGCCACAGTAAGTTGACTAATATTGCTAACGACAATAGATTGACCCTACAGTGGATTAAAGGACACAGCGGCTCAAGGGGTAACGATGCGGCGGACTGCTTAGCCAGGGAGGGGTCTAGCAGGACGGCCATTGGTCCGGAGCCAATTATACCCATACCCTATCGGCAGCTGCGAACCTGGATAAGGGAGCGCTCTCAACGACAACACGACGATTACTGGTCAAAACTCACGGACTGCAGGCAAGCCAGGGAAGCCGTTCCTAAGGTAAACCTGCAGCTAACACGTAAGTTAATCAGACTACCTAGACAAGCCCTGAAACAAATCGTGGGTATACTCACGGGTCACGGCTACTTTAACAAACACCTTTGTAATATAGGTATTTCTGACAGCCCTCTGTGCAGAGCCTGCCTGGAGGCGGATGAGACGAGCGCCCATGTTCTACTGGAGTGCAGGGGCGTTGCAAGACAAAGGACTTCTCTAATGGGAAGCCCGAAGACAATAGTAGAGGCCTGCAGCAACATTCGGGGACTGCTGAGCTTTCTGGAGGAGCTGGGATGGCAGGACTGATGCCAATCCCCACGCAAAATAGGCACTAGGTGTCGAGTTGCGGAAACAGCCCGCCGTACTACTAAGACTAGATACTGCGAAAGCAATATCTGGTCTAGTACAGATGGCAAGGTACATTAGTGAACCGATAAGTTCCTGGTACGGGAGTTCGGACTTCTCATCTCCCTTTTCAGGTAAAGTTAGTTTAAGGCCAGGTTCCAACGGCGTAGTGACGGATACCGCATCGCTCATTCCAAACTTGTGTAATAACTTCTCGATATATTTTGTTTGGTCAAGAGTTACACCATCCTTATTACAAGTAACTCTCATACCAAGACAGTCTTTTAAGGGACCGAGGTCCTTCACACCAAATTTTTTCTTTAATTCATTTTTGAAGCTGTCTTTTATGCTAATGTCGTTGCTCAAAATAAAAAAATCGTCAACAAAGACGGCAACAATAAGAAGGTTGTCTTCTTCTCTCTTGTAGTACAGACAATGTTCAGACGTGGCTTGCGTTAGTTGAAAGTCGGACATTGCCTGGCAAACCTTTCTGTTCCACTGGCGTGGAGCTTGCTTTAAACCGTAGAGAGACTTTTTAAGTAAGCATACTTTATGCTTGGAATCCGTTGCAAAACCTTCTGGCTGCTCCATGAAAATTTCCTCTTCCAAATCTCCGTTTAGAAAAGCGGTTTCCACATCTAAATGGTCTATTCGCAAATTGTGCTGGACAGCAAATGCTATCAAAAGTCTAATTGACGACAATCTGGCAACTGGTGAGAAAGTTTCACCGTAGTCCACTCCAACTACTTGTGTGAAGCCTTTTGCTACCAGTCTTGCCTTATATTTCACAACTTCGCCTCCTGTGTCCTTTTTGATTTTAAATACCTACTTACATTTGGTTTCGGTCTGTGGGTCTATCTACAAGAATCCAAGTTCCGTGCTTCATCAAGGAACTGTACTCAGCCTGCATAGCATCGAGCCATTTGTCCTTTTCAGGATGCTCTGTGACTTCCTTGTAAGTCTCCGGTTCGAAATCTGAAGTCATGTGAGCATTCTCCCCATATCTCTCCGGAGGGCGCCTGTCCCTCAAGGGAAATCTGTGAGGAGGCTGCTCCACAACTGCTTCAGATTCCGAGACCTCTGGAGTTCCAGGACTTAGGGGGTCACAGGCTGTAGGTTGTCCCGAGGTTGATGCCTCAGGTTCAGACGCTATGTCTAGCTGTGTGTTCTCTTGATGCAGCTGTTGTTGTGGGAATGATTCTTGATTTTCTGTAATAGGCACAAGAATGTGGAGAGGACGATGTTTCTAAGTTCGAAGGTTGATTGGACTCGACTGTTTGGTCCTCTAAGAAGACAACATCCCTAGCGATAATTATATTCCGAGGGTTATGTGGGTCGACAAGTCGGTACCCCTTGCTCTCTGTAGAATACCCAACAAAGATGCAGCTTTTTGTCTTTGGGCCAAGTTTTGTACGCTTCTCTTTGGGTATAAGTACGTGAGCTTGACAACCAAAAACTTTGAGATGAGCAAGGTTGACTTTCTTGCCGGTCCATAACTCTTCGGGAATTTGGTTACGTAAAGCTTGTGTTGGCAAGTGGTTCTTTAGGTATATTGCCGTGTTCACAGCTTCACCCCAATAAGCTTTAGGGAGGCCTGAGTCTTGGAGCATAGATCGCGCCTTCTCTATAATCGTCCTGTTCGCATGTTCGGACACCCCGTTTTGTTGTGGATTGTAGGGAACCGTAGTCTGGTGTAAAATACCGTTCTCTCTGAGAAAAAATGACAATTCGTTATTTACGTATTCCCTACCATTGTCTGAACGGAGAATCTTAATTTTTCTGCCAGTTTGGTTTTCAACCAAGTATTTAAACTCTAAAAATTTTGTAAAAACATCGGCCTTAGATTTTAAAAGATATCCAAAAGTTTTACGACTAAAGTCGTCAGTAAAAGTTAATAAATATAAAGCTCCGCCCCAAGAATGTGTACTCATCGGTCCACATAAATCCGAATGGATTAGTTCTAAGACGTGGCCTGTTGAACTTTTGGATTTTTTGAAGGGTTTCTTTGCCATTTTTCCCTGTAAACACGGGATACAATTGTGCAAAGGCTCTCCCAAAAAATTTATGCCGATAGATTTATTTTTTAAAATTTTCATACTTCTACTATTTACATGCCCTAACCGTCTATGCCATAGCTGTGCAGACTCTATGGTACTTCTAGTCCTACCATGTTCTTTGTTGATGTTGAGTCTGTACATACCCTTATGTAAAGAGGCTGTCGCAATGGCAGAACCTGTCACATGACATTGACCACTATGATAGATAGTAGCCCCATGCGATGTAAACAAAACATCGTAGCCGTTTTTGGCGAGGCTACTAACCGATAAAAGGTTTGTGGCTAGACCTGGAACATATAAAACATTACTAATCCTACTTACCCTATTAGAAATATACATATTTACAGTACCTTTACCATGGCTCAGTAATTGTTCTTGGTTTGCAACTGTGATTGGTGTTTTATGTGGTGATAATGACTCAAACCAATCTCTCCTATTCGTCATGTGAGAAGTTGCACCAGAATCAATGAACCAATTGTTTGAACCTGTGAAAGGAATGTTAAGGAAACAAGATGAAAGTGTAAATTCAGATGTATTTGATGATTGATTTGAAACCATGTTTGCCGAAACATCTTGAACCTTCTTGTTTTTAAGATTCCTACACTGAGCAATCACGTGTCCCGATTTCTTGCAATACACACAAAACATTTTCTTCGGTTTGTATTTTCTAATTGGGAATGCAGTGTTGGTAGGTCCATAGGTACTAGTTGAGTGTAACGAGGTTGCGTGGCGTGATTCTTCTTTCAGAAGAGAAGATACCACGCTTTCCGATGTAATGCTTGTAGATGAATGTTCTAAGGCCATCACAAGTGGTTTGAAATTCTCGGGTAAATTTGTTAGCATTATGATTGCTAAGAACTCATCGTCTACGGCAGCATTGATGCTTTGTAGTTCTTGCTGCGTAGATAAAATGCCATTTATGTAGTCTTGTACATTTCCTTTGTACTCTCGTGTCAATAATTTTCTCATGAGGCCAAGTCTCCTGGTTAAACCACTGTCAGCATACGCCTTTCGTAAACAGTTAAAGGTCCCGTAAGCAGTCTTCGTCGATCGGATGACAGGGTAGATTGACTCATCACAGGCAAGGCAAATTTTTGCTCGCGCTTTGGCGTCTTTGCGCTTGGCGATGGAATCGGTAGGGTCGACTTGTTTTGTGACAACATCCCACAGGTCTAGGTCAGTCAGATGACATTCCATGGCGAACACCCACGTGTTAAAATTATTGCCATTGAGTTTGGTAATACTCACTGCGCCTGCTGATGGTTCTTGGAGTTGGCTACTCGATCGCATACTTGAAGAGGGTGCTGGCGTTTCCGATGGTTTTTCCATAGCACACTTTTGTTATTCCTCTTCCTATAATTTATATTATGCGGGCACCATAACCTTTTAAATAAAATGGTGTATGCGATATAAGAAAAATATATATTGTTCACAAATAAACAGACAGATATTACAAGACAATAGTATAAAGTAAGAATTGATTAATAAGTCACATAAAAGTCTATGAAAAAGTATAAGTGGCCAGGGTGTTCTAATTATAAAATAACTAAACGAATAAGGTTTCAACAGATTTTTTATGGCATGGCATAATTCAATTATTATTTTTATAATATGTTTATAGCTGAAGGCTGAGTTTTCTGGTTACATGTAATTTTGGAGTTTTGTAATAAGTTTGTGCTACTGAAGGACTTGTATCCATAAAATACCATATACATATATACAGGTCAGAATAAATAAAAAAAAACTGTTATAAACTTCCAGACTAGACTTCCCCATAAATTTTATTGCTTCCTAGGAATATTTTTATATAATAAAATTAATAGCTTTCTTTCAATTAATCCATTAAAAGTACTTGTCAGTAACTGGCTGAAAACCTTAAACTGTCTAGATACCGAAAAATAGCTGACTTTCGATATTTAATCAATTATTTATCATTATTAACAAAGTTTAGTGTTTTTGGTTACTTTTTATTGCCTACGTACCTGTTAGAATGTAAGCCTATTAGCTGCTCTACTCGTTATTTTGCTTGATGCGATGGTCGTGAGTGTTAAACCTAAACTATTAACTTCTTCAGTAATGAAACGAATATCTATACACATACCATACCATGTATTGTTCAGTCTTTTTCTAATTCAAAAACTGCTATTTTAATTTTATGGTCTGTTATGGTGATGGCTGGGTTCTGGTATCCCCTGCTGCCTGCTGGACTTGGGATTCTTTGTTTGGTTTCTCAAAGGTATAATAAACATTTATGCGTTTAATATACTATCGCACCTTACTTATAATATTGTCAATGCAGTCTGCAGTGTAATTAAAGCACTTCTTAGATTAAATGTATTTTTTTTTTCTCTCTGACAATGTTTTTTCAAATTTGAAGTAGGTATTCAATTTTCCATTAAGATATGCAATACACGTATGGTTTATGTATGATAGTCTGGGCCTGGTGACCTGTTAGTACAGGTAGCTATTCGTACTTGTCTTTTACGGGCACCAGTCTCCCACATAATAGGTTTATGTATTTGTATTGATTAAGCTAGTTATGTTTTGTACTGTTACACCTTTTGTGAGGAGAAAATAAATGGTATATTATTATTATATTACTGTTTACCAAAAATGCTAAGTAACTTTAACAAATGTAATCAAAAATACTTGATTCAATTGCAGACTTATATTATTTATCAACTAATACTTAATCTGTTACTATCATTCATTCCGTTCATTCCCTTTCCGATCGACTCCGATCCCGATCGTTTTCGAGGTCATAGTACGAAATTAAAGGAGAACCTAATCAGTTCTGATTGAGAACTAAACCGGTATTTTGGTCGATCGTAGTAAGCATCCAGATACAAAGTTTGGCCATTAATATTAAAGCAACCTTTATCCTGTCTAAAATTTAACAAACTCATGAAATCAGACAGAGTCGTGGCTAACGGGTCACTATTCATATTTAATAATAGATAGTGATCTGAAGTCTAACACTAGGATGCGTAAGAAATGTTAAAAGTTTCCCAATATCCTCATCTCGGTATTCTTTCATGCGATCGAAGACCGATTGATAAAGTATTTATATACGTGAGAGTCGTATTTGCAATTCCTAAACAGATTATTAGAAGTGTTGACATAAAAACAGCTTCCGCAGTCAAGCTGACTAAGTATTAAAAAAAAATATAAGATTAAAACTAAAGAAAATTTTACTAGAAAAAAATCCATGCGGACGATTGCGGATTTTTTTCTAGTGAATTCACGAGCGACAGTAGCACAACGGAGGCGTAAGCATCAAAATAGTTGCAATAATATGGCAACTCTTTTAGTTTTTACGGAACTCGAAAAACTCAGTATAATTAAGCTTATGAACATACATTGTTTTTTTTTGAATTTACTAAGTCAGTCAGTGGTAAATGACCTTCCAAAACAAAGTGGCTACTTCAATCGATGAAAGTAAATAAAGCACCCCGGGGATTTCAATGGAACCGACGAAACGGAATCGAAGTACAGGCAAATATTTATTTTGCATTGTTTCTATGGAATGTACAAAGTTTGCGAACAAACAGTTGACCATTGTTAAAAGGCCGATGTAAATGCAACACGCAAAGTACATATTTTGTTTTTGCATGTATTGCTTCCTTCTATATAGTATTTTTAACATAACTCGGTTTGTTTGAGCTGAAAGAGCTTGAAATCGTTACTGTTTGCGAACATATGCAAACTTAAAACAACCATATCTAACTCAATATATAACAAAAAAAAGAAATGTTTAGAAAATAAATCTACACTTTTTAACTATTCAAAACTTTGCGTATCTTCCACAGTTTTTGTGTTATTTTTAAAGAAAGGCATTTTTTTCTTTTATTTTGGCAACAAACAGTCAAATATTTAGAAAAAGTAGCTATAGTTATTTGTTCAACTAGAGAGGAAAGTTGGTTTTCCAAGCGAGTGCTAATTTTGAATCCCGAGTAAGCGAAGGATTCTAATAATTGAATCACGAGCGTTAGCGAGTGATTCTACATTAGAATCCTGAGCCTCGCGAGGGATTCAAAGGTACGTGATGGAACTGGTCAAACTTAAAGTATAGGGCATTATTACAAGTGCTTATACATTAAGTTAATTGTGTAAAGTAGTAACGATCATTTATAATTGGGGTACTTTAAAAAAGCCAATTTTGTCTTTGTCATAACTCTCTTAATTTTATACTGTTTATTTATTTCTTTTATTCTTCATGCACAAATGTACAATTACGGACTTAATGCCATAGGCATTCTCTACCAGTCAACCATAGGATGTTGTGGAGATTTTTAGCAGTAGGGTGCACAACTGAGGTGGAAATCACATTGAAAGAAAAAGAAATAGTAATAAATATAAATAATAATATATATACATACACATACATAAGTTAATATATTTAAATAAATACACATAATTACATACATACTTCCAAAATAAATATAAAATAATGACGACAAACCACTCAACGAAACGCCTGTTCTAATAAATACCTTCGCAGTTTGGTTTAAGGGTATATTTACTGGGGAACATTCTCATATCTAGCGGGAGATCATTCCACAAAAGTATAGGTTTTACGAAGAAGGAAGGTGAACAATATCGTAGCAGTGTGATGGAACAATAAGTAAACGATTAGAAGAAGATCGAAGATTTTTAGTATGAGAGGTACATAAGTACTGAAATTGAGAAGCGAGATAAGGGGGAGCATTTAGAGAATCCAGCAAAGAGAACAGGGTGGTCAGAGCCCGCATACTTCTGCGCTGCCTAATGGGCATCCATTTTATGAGAGATCGGTATGCGGACACATGGTAATATTTTCTCAGATTAAAAACAATCGAATGCAGTTATTCAGAAGGCGATCACACATCACCATAATCGATTATGGGAAATATTAAGGTTTGCACAAGCATTGCCTTGATATTGACCGGCAAAAAAAAATCATTTGATAAAGGGCATGCAGGGTTCCGGTTATTTTTTTACAGACACTGCTAACTTGGTCCTACCATTTAAAACTCGAGCCGATATACAAGCCTAGATCTTTAACGACGTTGCTAATAGGTATTGGAATGCCGTCATGGATGACGGAACCAACACTGTTGATGGTAATTTTGCTCATCATCCTTGACCCCCCTAGTAAAATTGCTTGGTATTTTGAAGGATTGACAGTGACCCCGAAATTTTCCGACCAGGTTTTAATAGCGACTAGGTCACTGTTTAGAGCATCAATGGCAACATTTAAATTGTCGATGCTTGTTTCGGTATATAATATAAGTAGAAACTGCCATTAGAAATAAAAATAATTGAAGGTTTTTTTAACCACTTCACTATGAGTTTTCCCAAAAAATGCATTGCATTCTGGATATTTCATGTTTGAACTTTAGAATTTGGCGTTTGATGAAAAGGAACCAACCGTATATTTCCACTCTCGGATTTGTCAGTCGAAATTGACAATCAGTAAAAACTTATAGAACACAAGTTGCTAAGAATCAGTCCATCTATCCATTCCCATACTTATTTTTTAATAAAAATATTTTCATACCCGAGAAGGAGTGGTGTCTATTCCAGGCTAAAAGCAACCCTTGGCATATTAACAACTTTGAAGTAGAAGGTAATTAAAACCTTCAGCCAAATGTTAGTGCTTTTAAGTGCTGTAGAATCGCTAGGGAAACCGTGCACAGGATCCGGAGGCTTACTATGATCTCTTATTGCAGAACTCATTAAGTTCTTAATAAGCACTGATTTAGAACTCGATTCAGTCGAAGTCTGGGTACAATGTTTCAACTAAAAGGTGGTATCCGATTTATGGGGCCACATTCCTTGATAAATTAAAATGTTATTGGAAACTAACCCATATTATAAGGCTGTGTACAAACTTATTAGATTATAGCAATCGGCATGATCATTCATTCAATGAGGATAAATCACTTGATAGCAAATCAGATTTTTACTAAATACATCGTATGCGCAGTAAACTACTTAGCATTTTATTATTTTAAATTATTAAAATCCGTCAAGAAATGATGGATTTATTAGTTTTTCTGAACGGCTCCTTTGAATCGCGCGCTCCAGCTCAATTCTTTACGACGACGTCATAATAATAAAGTTGCTGTATCTTCGTCATTTAAAATCCGATTTTCATTTTTTTACAGTATTAACTTTTTATTTTTAACTCAATTCTGAATACCCCACAAAAACGTGACTTTTTTTTATAGTTAGGTCCGACAAATGACTCCACCCCACCTGATGTTAAGTGAAGGTGAAGTCCAGACGCGAAGATAGCTGATACAGCAGTTCTACCTGCCACACCAGCCATCCTTACCCTGCCGGCCTGCATGTTGCTTCTTCACGCCTCTTTTAAAGGATCCCAGGTTGTAAGACTGATCCTCATTGCGACTACAACGTTATAAAATCCTTAACCTAAACTGAATCGAAAACAAAAAATAGATAGTGCGGATGATAATCGCGAATTCACTCTTTATACCTACGCTTGGCAGTTGCATTGGGATTGTCAATTTTGTTTTGGAGGTAGTAATACATAGGACGAAATTAAAGCATAACTTAATCAGTACCCCTAGCACGAACCATTATCGAATTCGAATAGTTTGCAATTCGAAATGTCAATGTCAAATTTTGTATGAAAACTAGAACAGCAGCGGCACAAAGTACGTAACGTGAACTAAAAATCAGTACAGATTTGACAACGACATTTCGGGCTCGCAAACGTTACGACTTCAATTTTGGTTCGTGCTAAGGGTACCGTACCCTTAGCACAAACCATTATCGAATTCAGATAGTTTGCAAACCGAAATGTCAATGTCAAAGGAGATTGCTCAAATTGGCCCAAATGCACAAAAAATATTGACATATACGGTAATTCATGGCGTAATTTATACTTTATTTTACAGTTATTAGATTTGAACGGACACCTTTGTATAATATATTCATTTTAAAAAAGGACTTTTGATTTTACCGGTTTGAAAAACATACGAATCATTTTTAATGGCTATGGGTGTAATAACATTCAGCCAAAGACTGATCGAAGTTGTTTATATGTATAACATAAAATCAAATCTATTTTGTAAAGATCGATATAATAAAACATTTTTTTTATTACACTGTGGTACCTTCCTTATTATAACCGGAAATTAATAGATGATACCTGATTTTAAAAGTTACTCATGTGCATTAAGTTTAAAAACAGGCAAAACTATCTGTTAATCTACATGCTGTATATACCTGAATCTAACACATAATTTCGGTACTTGGCTTGATTTCCCTAGTTTACTATATAACTTATGTGTTTTTTTATTACCCATGTACCTATTTGTAAACATAACCTCAAAATCGTTCAGTGTATATGGTTTATAGAAGTTCTCAAGGGTGTCCGTCAATAATATTCGTTTCTGCAGTAATTTATATATAATTTCGGATCTAGGAAACAATTTTTCAGGATTATTGGTCTTTAGGCCAAACATGTATGGAATTCCTTTGGCGAAACACGAATTTCAAACAAACTTCAAATCACACCGGCGAATTCCGCGGTGAAAATTGACTGCAGCTATGTTCTGCTACTTACAAGCACGGACCTGAAAAAAAGCTTATGAGTAAATGTTTATTATGAACATTCATGAAGTCAAAATAGAGAGAGGATCGCAACTCGTTCGGCCGTGCGACCCAGCCCTGCTCATTAGCGTAACTCCACACGAACGAAGCGCCCGCTACGGACGGCTGCGACGCGGCCGCAAAGCTCGTTAGGCAACTTAGGTGTCACTTAGTTGTTAAAGCTAACAGCCATCGGCACCTACTAGCCAAATATCGTTATAGTTAATGGTAACAGGGAACAACATATCTGATTATTAAAGATATTCTTCTTACTTTTAATATAAACGTGAAAGTTTGTATGGATGTTTGTTACTCTTTCACGCTCAAACGGCTGAACAGATTTGGATAAGATTTGGCGCACATATAGTTTATTACATGAATCAAAACTGTGATGTTAAATTCTCTTCAACAGCCCTCCTTTAGCCCACTCAGAGCACCGGGGGAACAATAAAAGAAAACCAAAAAATTAAGATAATGTTATAAGTATATTTTATCCACTTTAGATACCAAAGCCTAGGACTTCAGTAGATTTAAGTTATTGCTTATATAAATCAACAAGTCTAACTATGTTCATTATTTATATAATAACTATGTTTCACTAATTATAAATATCTAAGCTGAATACAGTAGTTCAAAGTTAATGTGTATATAAACCAACAAGTTGTCATGAAAGGTTATAATTATATGAATATCAAACATTCATAACACTTTACCATGTACTTACAATATAATCCTTACTAATATATTTTATCCACAAATACCACATAGACTAGACTGAATAAGCTATTGAGTGGATTTCAGAGGTTCTACGGCTCGTTTGATCGATATTGGTGACCAACTTAGTTAATTCTAGTTCTCAGTGAGATAACCAGCTATATAGATATATGTAAATATATGGAAATGGGTAAGTCGGGGTCCAACCTCGCCTGTTGTTTCCTTTTCACGTTCACCCGGGGTTAGTAGAGAAATACCTTGACTATGATAGGTTAAGCTGTGTATAATCTGTCTGCTGTTCGGCCGGGTTACATAAAACCGGAGAGCGGCTGGCAAATAAACTCCCGCGCCCCTTCTGGTCCGTGCACAGAACAAAAGTCTCCTTGTTAGTCCTCCAGTATTTCTTGAGGGGAACGTACAAGCCTGAAGTTCACATTGAAAAAAAATGATCAGATAGGGGGAAAATACATAGATTACCACATCTGTGGTGGGTGAGGGAGTGAAGGATATTCACGGTCAATGTTTACACTTTAAAATTTGAATCAATACAGGACTGGGGGCCCGTCCCACCCGGTTTGAAGAAAATCAATTCCACGTTCACTAACTTGACAAGAATGATTAGGTATATTTGATGACAAGAATCACTATATTGTGCATAATGCAGTTCAATTAGTGCTAGGAGAATAAATATGAGATCAGATGATAGCTTACCGTTCGAATTATGAAACTATCCGTAAGTATTTTGTTTCCTATCACAAGTTACCGCCTTATTATTGCAATCGCCTGGTGAAGGTTCGTGTTCGTCCACCTACGATACAGAATATCAACAGAAAGGTTATTTTCACAGCCCAAACTTGTAAATTATGTAGGAAAAAGAGCCACTCCAATATACCCACGAAACTCAGTTCGGTTAGCGACTCCGCGCTTTTTCCGCCAATATCCTTCGGGATATAAACTTTTCGGATCTATCTCACGACTTCGACGACAATAATATGCCGTTTATTATACTTTGGGCAGAAGAAAAGATGAAAAGTTAACTGTACCACAAACAGATTGTGAAATTTTAAAAGTTGTTTTGACAATTGCTCATAGATGATAGACGGATCGGCCACTCCCAAACATGTGTCTATGATTTGTTTCCCACTTCAACTGAAGGCAAAGGCCACAGTCAAACAGACAGCCGCCGCATTCGAGACGAACCGAAGAATAAACTCAAAACTATATACCTACGCTCGCCGTAAGCTGAGGAAAAGGGAATACCTACCCGAATCAGCGAGGAAATATTCAATTTCGAGTAAAATTCAAAATCGATTAAAAACAGCACTCAAATCGATCTGGGAAAGACTATTCAAAATTCAACAACTGTCAAACTCCATCCATTCATCCACGCGCCCCCACAGAGATTCACCGCCTGATAACTTTTTTTTTTTTTTTTTTTTTTTTTTTTATAAGTCTCAAGGCGAATATTTTAATCGAATAGGAAAATCGACTCTTCCCTCAAGGCTACCAACCCAATCAATGAAGTTTGACAGCTACGCTGACGTAAGCGGTTCGCCATCATAGACAAAACAGCTGTCCTACGTGTGTCAGTGTCACGCTCTGTTTAAAAACAAACACTACAAAACACAGGATACTTTGTATCTCAGAATAATGTTAGGTTACTGAAGGATTATCTTAAAACTAAAGGGGGAAGTCGAGGGCGGTCGCTAGTTTATTTATATAATATAAACTAGAAACTACTACTACCAACTAGAAATATAAAGAAAAATATTGAAGTTTTAAAGTTTTACATTTAAATATCTATAATTAAATAACATTGTAGATATGTGCAATGTGAAAAGGTGATCGTTAAAAATATTAGTAGGTATCATTAAAAAAAAGCAAACAATTTATTCCTGATACGGTACATATGATATGATATCATCATGATTATAATAAAAACCGATTGCTACAATAATAAATATCATAATCATTAATTAACCATATGATCATCATTTAACAAAGGCTCGGCTGAGATAAGCTTTGGAAAAATGCAACACTCTTTCTCTATCATAACTCAAGCAACTGTAGAAGGAACTCAAGTTTATTTCTTCAGCGGCTAAATGCCAGGAAAACGTTAGTATGAATGAAACAAAGTGATTGAAAATATAGCTGAAAGGTCAGAAATGTAGGTGATAATATTTTTTATTGAAGTTATACTTCTTTAGGCGCGTTATGAAAAAATGATGAGAGTGAAATTTTTAGATGCGCGCGCATCACTGTAACCCAAAAGCAACAGCATGAAGTTGGCCGCGGGCGCGTTATGAAAAAATCATGTGAGTGAAATTTCGAGATGCGCGCGCATCACTGTAACACAATAGTAACACCATGAAGTTGGCCGCGGGCGCGTTATGAATGTTAGTGTCTAATAATGGTGGATTATTAACCACTAAGTGGTTATTAGACATCTGTTCGAAAGGTACTTTGAACGATCCACGGAGCTCCTTAAGATGATCGCGTTGTCAAAAACAATGTTGGCACGCTCGTCGCCTCTGATCACTGTTTTCATATTTATAATATTTATCCACATGTTTCTAGTTTCTATATAGACACAACATGTTTTAGTTACTTACAAGTGCTAATTACATATGGACTAATAACTTAAATTCAGTAGTGATTTTAATTGAATATTTTGAATATTTATTTAATTTTTCAAATTAAAACTGAACTTAATTGACTGCGTTAACTATCCTTTTCCAGTCCTTTTATTATTTTATTGTAATTATTAATTATTTGCATGCAATTAAAAAATATTTTTAATGATGCTAAAGAAGTATAACTTCTCACGCGCGTACATAAGTTACACGCATCCATTTTTTTTATTTTTTTTTCTACTGACTTTTGGGCCAAATTGTCCATACCAGCCCCATCACAACTTCACCTTACAATTTTCTTATAAATAATTACTTATTACATACAATTGTTGCTACCTTGTTGCAAAGCACACCAGCCTCCTCTTATAAAGGGTTGGCTAGGATGCCTTGCAATAATTATGTCAATCTCAAACCTTCACCTGTACTGTACGAAAGCGATGGAAAACAAATTCATTGTAATGAATTTAAATATGAAATAATATATTTTATAAAGTTAAATTTGTCTAACTTTATGCAAGAAAGAAAGAAAGATTTGAAAATTATAAATCTTTGTAGTAACTAAATACAAATACTAATCATTTCCTCCAAAGGGAAATTCCTCATAAGGAGACTCCTGTTGATAAGGTTTCGCAAATTAAAACAGAGTGTTTGAGTATGTGTCAGATTGTTTGCCTAGCATTACAGAGCGGTTTCTAAATCAAGGTAAATTTTAGATAAATAACTCATTAATTATCGTTTCGAGCGATCTTTAGAAAATAAATCCTGAATAGAAATTATCTCCTTGATAACTTTATCGGCGTCGTTTGATAATATAAAAAGAAATATCGGTTCCACGTTCGCATCGGTATATCCATAAAGAACGATGATACTCGTATCTGTCTTGGTGTTATGTAGTGTGGTGGCAGTGAGAAGCTCGCCACATGCCGATCTCGTCGCCCAGTTGGCCAAATCCGACTCCAGGATAGCGCACGATATTCTAGAAGATGCTTCTCTGGACGTGGTGAGAATTTCTTTATTGACCTCTTTATGTCGTGACGGGCACTCCCCTGTTACTCTTAACATCGGCACTGCAGACAGTAATTATAGGACATATCGGTTTGATACTGTCTGCAGACGTAGACACAAGTCTTGTAAGCGACCCTAATGATACCAGGTATACAATAATAAAACAAAACAATAATTTATTTCAGCCGGAACTTGTCCGAAAATATGGATACCCTTTAGAAGTTCATGATGTGGTGACTCAGGATGGGTACATTCTCGGAGTGCACCGTATACCCCATGGTAGGGACCGTAACAACAAACCTGGTCCCAGGCCCGTCGTTTTTCTCATGCATGGTCTGTTCTCTTCATCAGCTGATTGGGTGGTAAAAGGTCCCGGATGTTCCTTCGGTAAATACTCGTTGATGTTTTTTTCTACTTCAAATGCTCGAATAACTACTTTTTGACCGCATCTCAAGTGTGCCAGGACAGGTCGTACCATCATATTTGTCAATGATAGGTTGATTTAATTTCTTATCCAAACCCTATTAAATATGAAATTACTTTTCAACAAAAAATCAATTCAACTGTGTCTCATAAATATATCCACGCATTCTTATCACTTAAATAGATTTGACTTCCATGTGAATGTAATGTCTAAATACATAAGTAATTATATCAAATTAAGAAACTTTGAACTTTATTTAGTGAATGTAATATCAAGATTGACAAGGTAGATTAGAAAACACCAACATGATAATGATATAATAAATCCCAATTCTTTGGCGGCGCGAACTTGTTTACTTTGATATTAATTTGCGATTCCAAAATTATTAAGTTTTTACCTACTGTGTTATTTCAAAATTTTCAAAATAGCACAATACGTTTTATAGAAAGGGACGAAGTACCATGGATAGTCTTAGTATATTTACTACCGATAAAAGAGTATTCCGATAATTTTAGATTTGGCAAGATAACGACCTCTACTATGACTCGGTTGAGACTGGGTCATGTTTGCACCTGTTCTCATCTGGTCAGATAAGGAATAGTCAATAGCAGTAACAGCAGTATGTGTAATGGTGACGCTGATGTTGGCTATTTAAACCATATTTTTTCGCGTGCTCCTTATATGACTGTTTCTCTTTTATTGACTCCTTAACATCCCCTCATATTCCTCTCCCGACTTCTATAAATACTTTGCTTCAAAATCCTGCAACATAATAAAAACCTGTAAATGTGTAAATACTTTACTTTTAAATTTCCATTCCCTTTTTTATCTTGTTTCCCTAAAATTTTACACTCTTAAGTGGCTGACGCAAAAACCGTGCAGGCTATACCTAATGTTAAAAAATTAAGAGTTAATAAAACTTAGTTAAACCCTATCAAAAACAGCATTACGACACACAATAAACGTTCATCCTTTTCCATTACAGCTTACATTCTAGCTGAAGAGGGTTTCGACGTCTGGATGGGCAATGCTCGCGGTACCTATTATTCTCGCAGGCATTTAACACTAAATCCGAACTCGAAGAGGACCGGCACTTTCTGGAGGTTTTCTTGGGACGAAATAGGCAACAGAGATCTTCCTGCAATGATAGATTATGCGCTCGCTGTATCCGGAAGGGACGGTCTCCACTACGTCGGTCATTCTCAGGGCACCACGGTGTTCTTCGTCATGGGATCTTTGCGACCAGTATACAATCAAAAGATTTTATCCATGCATGCGTTCGCACCCGTGGCTTATATGGCACACAATGAAAACCCAGTATTTCGCTTTCTGGCCCCTTATGCCCTTAGAATCGAGGTAAGTCCATATATTATGTAGTGCTGAATGACTTGATCAGTTTATATGGAATTTTGTGTGTATGTATACCTATCAGTACGTCTGAGAATAGGACGTAAAAATTTTAACCCATTTTTATTTTTTGGACAATGTTATTTTTTATGATTTGACATTAAAAACACACATGACCTCACCCGTCTACTACCAACCCCTATTTTTCAGACGGTACGAAGCTCGCAGGGTCATCTAGTTTACAATATACTCACATCAAAAAGTCTAAGCAAGATGCATTATTTACGAAAATAAAATGTGATGATCACAAATATAAGTATATCCGAATTTTGGGACTTTATTTAGCTAATTGTTTTGTTTTTTCAGCTTGCATTGTCTTTGATTGGTTTTACTGAATTCTTACCTAATAACCAAGCTACGACATGGGCTGGTCAAAACTTTTGCATGGACGACGTTAAGTGGCAGCCTCTATGTACCAACCTCATCTTCTTATTGGCAGGAAGAAATGAAGAACAGTTTAATGCAGTAAGTTCGGAATGGCGAAAAAATAACACTACTCCTACATTTATCAATGCGTTTCATTATTAAAACTTTGTTACAGACGTTGCTGCCTTTGAAATTGGGTCACACCCCAGCCGGCGCATCTAGCCGACAAATAATTCATTACGCCCAAGGAATTCACCAAAACGTGTTCCGGCGCTTTAACCATGGTACAACAATAGGGAACATTTTGGCTTACGGTACTGCTCAGCCTCCAGATTACGATCTCTCCAGAATCACCGCTCCGGTGTACCTTCACTATACGCCAAACGATCCTCTAGCTCATTTAGCCGATGTCGAGCGATTATACAAGGAACTACCGAATCCCACCAAGCACAGAGTACCTCTGAACACATTCAACCATGTCGATTTTATTTGGGCTATTGACGCAGACACACTGTTGTATTATCCGACCATAGAACTGATAAAATCACTGGACTCACATTTCACCGATAAATAGTGTATTGAAAGATCTGTGTATATTGTGATTGTTACGATACCTTTTTAAATAAACTGTTTTTGAAATAAAAGGACATTGCTCGTTCCCCATACATTGAATGCCCTAGAACGCCCAGCAATGAGAAAATGCTAGTTGTGTTCGGAATCATTCATAAACTCTAAATAAGCATTTGTTGAGATACGGACAACTTGAGGAACCGTGGCCTACTACAGAATGTATTAGATTTTGAGGTTATAATTATTATACTTAATCATAAAAGATGTTCACTTTATATATTCTGAATAGATTTAGTGTTTACCTCTATGTAAGCACTTAAATAATATGCATTAAATGAACATAAAATGCAATTTATAATAAAAATAATAAATGCTTATATTCTTATTGATTTTACCTGTAGTAAGTAATGATAGATTTCTTTTCAAATGAAATGTTCAGTCTTTCCATTTACCTGTTTCTATATTTTACTAACGGTAATTAGGTATGTACCTGGTTACCATTACGATTTTCATAAAAATAAACAGATATTACATGGGATGGGAGTATAAACTATCTTTAGATAATTTCAGAAATAATCTTTTTATAAATATAATATAAATACTAGTAATAAGTACTATTAACTAAGGTAAGTTCTATTTTTATGTTGATAAATACCTATGGTCGCCTATATTGCATAACTAAGGTAAACAATCTTGGCACAACTTTTTAACAGAATCACCCATTTAATAATAAAATATTAACGAAGAAAATAAACTATTAAAATAAATCGTTATTATAGACTGAAACCTATTGAATCCAGTTATCAGTTGATTTTTAATGCTGTATTTTCAATAAAAAGGAGTGCCAAGTTGGATGAACTGACTGTAGTATCTAGTAAGAGAACTTTTATTTTTTAAACAGATTGTCCGTTTACTATGATAAATTGTTAATAAGTTAAAAAAATAATAGAAAAATAATAGTGAAGGACATTCTTTTGGGCATGCTAGGGCCGAATTCGTCGATGTCCTTTAAATCTCGATGAGTATTTTTTTTATCTAATAAAAATACAACTAGGTTTTTACATATGTAAAAAAATATTTTTCCTAGGTGCATAAGTGTTGTCAAAAACAAATGTGTAGGAAAATCATAGACGGTACAATTTTTATTCAAAATTCAACAAAACAGACACTAACTTCTTAGCAAACTTAAGCGCACTGGCTGTTATGAAAGCTTTTTGAGGCAGACGCGACTAGCATATCACCGAGCAACACTCAACCAGCATAAAAGTATGGTTTCAACTCTGCGTGTGACGCCCCTAGTTCCACACTTTCACAGTGAATTCCACGCGATAATGTTAAACGGAACTTGGAGTACCGTCTTTTGACTCTGTTTAAACTGAAAACTATGCGGATAGTGGAACATACGGGTTTGAATCCCGTCTGACGCCTGGATTAAGTGGAATTGCTTCTAGTAAAATTTTCCTATATTACCTATATTACAAGAATAATAGAACTCAATTCGATTAAGCTTAGTTGTTTTTTCATTTATACTCAAATGAAGGCTCAGTCAAACAGATTGATTATACACTGCAAATAGTTTTCTTTTGATACATATTGATAGTAACTAGTTCGCAATACTGCTCTTGGGCAGGATAAGCTCGATGAAACAAATGACTGTCCTCTGCATTACAGCGTCAGAGAGATAGGGCATCGCTGATTCTCCGCTCGAATTGTCGCACCTGTCTGGGGAAGTACCTACCACCTTAGAAAAGACCACATTGGAACACTACTGTGGCATTGTGATTCTGTCGATGAGAAGGGTTCCCGCTATGAGATAGGAGATGTGGTCTTGGTAGACAGAGTAAGCAATATCTATGGTGGCCGCAAAACCATCAGGTGGGCCGTTTGAATGCCCCATTTCTATATCAAAACTCCTGCCTACTACAGATTAGAAGTCCTAATGGCTATAGAAGCAGAGGAGCTCGAGATAATAACTTTGTTCTCCCATCATATGACCAGCCATTACTAATTCAAAATCGTCTGTTAAAAGCACTTGTGAATGTCGAAAAGCTACACCATCGGTTCACGAATCAACGATCTACGGAGGGAGACCTCGTACTGAAAAAACCGACAAGAAACTCAGCACGGGCTGTTTTTTCTCCCTGTGTTATATGAGTGATTTTCTCAAACATAATTTTGAGGTGTCATAGACTGAAAATCATATCAACAGTAGAAAAGCAAAATCGCTTACACGCCACTTTGGTGTTGCTTAAAAAATAAATTTTAATAAAAACTAAAAGTCGATATCTTATAGACGCAATTATGGTTTTTTATGGAAAATGCTATTTATATAGCTTGATGACATTCCTTAAGTTTTCCTGGAAGCTAATTTTCACATTATCCGTGGTGGAGTGGTATGTACCACTGCTTGAATAGCTTGAAAACAGATATACCTACACAGGTCCATCAATTTTCAAAGTATCACCTACTTAGAGTACCTGGGTTCGAATCCCAAAAGACAAATGTTTGTATGATAAATCCCAGCATTTGTACATAATACATTATGGTCATGGCTGTATTATAGCTCGCAAGCGACTAATTAAATTTTGGTCAATTGGCCACATTGACCGTTACTTAGTGAACAATTTCTCAGTACAGCTCAGCCTATCTACTAATATACATAGATGGGAAGTCCTAGAGAAAAATATGTAAACATTTGATATCCAAAGAGTAAATTAAATTAAAGGACATCGACGAAATCGGCCCTAGCATGCCCAAAAGAATGTCCTTCACTATTATTTTTCTATTATTTTTTTAATTTATTAGCAATTAATCATAGTAAACGGACAATCTGTTTACAAAAATAAAAAATAAAAGTTCTTTTACTAGATACTACAGTCTGTTCATCCTAACTTGTCCTATTTGTTAAACAATCTTGGCACTCCTTTTTATTGAAAATATAGTATTAAAAATCTACTGATACCTGGATTCAATAGGTTTCAGTCTATAATAACGATTTATTTAAAAAGCTTATTGGCTTCGTTATTATTTTATTTTTAAATGGGTGAATTTGTTAAAAAGTTGTGCCAAGATTGTTTACCTTAATAAATGCAATATAGGCGACCATAAGTGTTTATCAACTTATGAATAGAACTAGGTAGGTACCTTAGTTAATCCTTAATTAATGATACTTGTCACTAGTATTGATATTATATTCATAAAAACATTATTTCTGAAATTATGTAAAGATAGTTTATACTCCCATCCCATATAATATCTGTTTATTTTTATGAAAATCATAATGATAACCAGGTACATACCTTATTACCGATAGTAAAATATAGAAAAAGGTAAATAGAAAGACTTTGAATATTTCATTTGAAAAGAAATCTATTATTACAACAGGTAGGTATAGGTATCATAGGTGCCAACTACCAACACTCATTAATCAATAAGCATTTATTATTTTTATTATTAGTTGCATTTTATGTTCATTTAATGCATATTATTCAAGTGCTTACATAGAGGTAAACACTAAATCTATTCAGAATATATAAAGTGTACATCTTTTACGATTAAGTATAATAATTATAACCTCCAAATCTAATACATTCTGTAGTAGGCCACTGTTCCTCAAGTTGTCCATATCTCAACAAATGCCTAATTAGAGTGTATGACTGATTGCGAACACATCTAGCATTTTCTCATTGCTGTGCGTTCCATGGCATTCAATGTATGGGGAACGAGCAATGTCCTTTCCATATTTATAATGTTAGTGGCCTGAACGGGAAGTATTGGATGCCCGTATTCTAAAACATCATAATTATATTAAAGTTATTAGCTTGACTGGTTTGTCTTCAGTGCTAAGAAAACTTTGGTTAACGTTCACTGCATAAATCGTTCTCTTCAAGAACAAAAAATACATGAGATTTTTTTTCTAGTAAAAATTTTCTATAATACACTCCCGGACTCTTGAATCGAGCCACCTTACATTCCCGGGCCTAAAAGCCCAATACACAAAAAATATACAATATAACAAAAAAGTTTTTATGCATTTTTAATGCTGGCATATTTGAATTTTAGAATTTAAAATAAAGAACAAAAGCCGAGCTTGGTCACTGATTTGAAAAAAATAATGCAACAGTAAATTTTTTTTTACAGTTGCTTTTGAAGCAATTTAATGTCTATTTGGTTTGAATTTTCGCAATTGTTGTTAACCAAAGTTTAGTTTAATAGTAATAATAATAAACACTTTATTGCTCACATACAAAAGGACATAGGTACAAAGAATACATTTAACAATAATATGGGCAAAGGCGGTCTTATCGCTACAAGCGATCTCTTCCAGACAAACTTCGCGGTATAGGTAAGTTAAACGGAAAAGAAGATGTAGTAAGCCAGCAGAGTCGATGAGAAATGTAAATATGTAATTAATATAATATACGTACATATAAGTAATTGTCTATCATACACTTACATATACATATACACATACATACCACATGTACATATATATAATTAAACATAAATATATACCTACATACTAACAACATATTATGTAATGTTAAAGTAGACTAAGTTCGCAGCAGAAGGAGAGTATGTAGTCTACTTTTAAATACGGGAAGTGACTTTGAACTCCGGATTTCAGACGACAGCTTGTTCCAAAGTTGAGCCACTTTGACTGTAAAGGAATCCCTATAATATTCTGAGCGAGTTAAAAGGATCTCCAACAAATTATCATTTTTGGAACGCAACATGCGGTTGTGGTCCATACCTAGAAATTTGAAACGTTCCCTAAGATAAGGGGGAGTGCGAGGACCATACAACACATTATAAAGCAAAGTGAGAGCATGTTCTTCACGGCGCAGTCTGATAGGAAGCCACTTTAGCTCCCTCCTAAATTCGGACACATGGTCGAACTTGCGGAGGCCATAAATGAAGCGAATGCAAAGATTCTGGAGACGCTGAAGCTTGTCTAGAAGTACTTCATTTAAGTCAATGTTACAAACGTCAGCGTAGTCCAAAATAGGCACAAGGAGTGATTGCGCAAGTTCAATTTTGGTCTTTATAGGGAGAAGATTTTTCCATCTGCGCAGTGAACCGGCAGCCGCAAACATTTTCCTACTGGCCTCAGCAACATGAGGAGACCAAGAGAGTGTGGAGTCAAAGATAACACCTAGATTTACAACGGTGTTGCAATACGGTAGAGGAGAAGAATTAAAATAGAGCTGAGGAAGACTAGCAACACCCAGCTTGGAAATTTGTTTGGACCCCCCAATGAGAATGACTTGGGATTTGCTGGGATTGATCGAAAGTCCGTAGGCAGAACTCCAGTCGTATATGACCTTGAGGTCGTCCTGGACAAGTGCAATCAGATTATTTATATCTTCAGCAGGAGCCTGACGGTAAATTTGTAGGTCATCAGCATACAAATGGTATTGGCAGGTAAGGAGAAGAGTAAGGAAGTTGATAAAAATTGAGAAAAGGAAAGGAGATAGGACTCCACCCTGAGGCACTCCAGCACTCACATCACAAAACCCAGAGCGCCTGTCATCAAAACGGACACATTGCTGTCGCCTAACAAGATAATCTCGGAACCAATCTACTACCACATCCGACACAAAGACCGACCTCAACATTGATAAGAGGATGTCGAAATCAACGGTGTTAAAAGCATTACTGAAATCTAGAAGTACTAGAAGTGTCACACGTTGATCAGACATGCCTTCGCGTATATCGTCGGTTATCTTTGTCAAGGCAGTTACCGTACTATGGGCTGGGCGAAAACCAGATTGAAGAGGGCTCAGAATCTTTTCAGTGTTAGCAAATATATTGATCTGGTGATGGACAAGTCGCTCAAGGATTTTGGAAAGAAACGGGAGAATAGAAATAGGTCTAAAGTGACAAGGAAAACTAGGATTGGATAACTTTGGAATGGGAAGAACAGCTGCAACACGCCAGCAACGTGGAAATGACCCAGTGCTAAGAGAGAAGTTAAAAATGTGACAGAGTATAGGAAGAAGTGTCGTAGAACCTAATAAAATCATTTTCCGGCTAATTCCATCCAACCCTTCAGCGTTGGACTTTACAGCCGAAATGCACCGCTCGACCTCACACTCGGTTATAGGTCTAAAAGGAAAGGAAGAACTCTTCGGATAATGATCCGCGGACAGTTTTTGCAGCGTGGATAGCTTTACGTAAGAGGGGATGGACGAAGGTGTTGTGAAGTAAAGGTTCAAGGAATCGGGATCAAGTTTCAAAGGAGAAGATAAGTTAATCTTACCAATACCAAGTGATTTGAGGAATGACCACACCTTCGCAGGATCACCGTTCGATACAGAGGCATGAATATGTTTTCTTTGTGCATCTCTGCAAGTCTCTGCATCGGTTACGGAGCTCCTTGTATTTAAGAAGTGTAGAATCACAAGGATTCCTTCTGTATCGCAACTTTGCTTCATTACGCTTGGACATTAAGGCCTTTATATCTGATGTTAGTCAAGGAGCAGGAAGGTGTTTCAGCCGCACGGGACGGAGGCGCATGCTTATCAAATACTTCGATAAGGATCAAGTTAAATATCTCTTTCTTCCCATCAATAGTTGTGGCGTTAAATACCACATCCCAATCAATACCATTAAGATCAGTCGTGAAGCTGATCTCGTCAAAGTTTTCAAAGTTCCGTTGCATGACCACTCGGGGTTTGGGTTTAGGACAACGAATTTTATAGGAAAGGTAAAGGAGATCATGGTAGGAGAAGGCTTCAGCAGACAACTGACCATGGGAGGTAACAAGATCGGTGGAGGAGACTATGGCAAGATCTAGCAAGGATGGCTGACAACCAGGAAAGTGATGCGGTGAAGAAGAAGGAAGAATACTGAGATTGGTGGAATCCACAATTGAACACAGACGTGATGATCGAGAATCGTATTTCAGCAAGCAAGTGTTAAAATCACCCATAATTATTGTGTGATCAGCTGTTGGTGCAAAAGTCTCCAGTACGTTCTCAAATTTTGAAAAATAATCAATGTGGAGGTTAGAGCTATAAAACACCCCGAGAAGTACTTTGAGATGGCCTAAGAGAACCGCTATAAACAAATGTTCGGAAGATACAGAATACTGAGAAGGAGACTTATCGAGAATATTAAAAGGGAGATTATTTTTGAGGTATATTGCAACCACCCTTGCCAGTCCTGTCATTACGGATAAGATGAAATCCAGGAAGGGAGTAAGTAATGGAAGGCAGACAGGGCTTAAGGAACGTTTCTGATACCAGGATAGCATGTATATTCTGATTGTTAGAGAAGGTGGACACTAAATCCGCATAGTTAGATTAGAATTAGAATTAATTTATTCATAAACATAGGTACAATAGTGATGTTACAATAAAAGTATTAGTCCTGTCTATGTTTCACCATTCTGGTATATGAATTTATGAAGTTATTTATATTATTACATTATTTACAATATACCTGTTATAACAAAACATTAAAAAAAAACAAGTATCAAATTAAGGATGTTGAAAAGAAAAAAAAATAGTACCTATATAATAATTTTACAAATGTCAAAAATTTATATTACATCCGCGTATTAAAATTAAGTTAAATTACATAATAATTTTCTTGTACATAATGTTAATTTTAGTTATTATATTATATTTTTAAGGTTTTTAGTTTTAGCTTCATTGTTACAACTTTATGCAATTTAAATAATTACATATAATTGAAATGTCAAAATATCAAGTTGTCAGTAAAAAATCCTTAATGTCATAAAAGCATTTGTCAATCAAAAGTTTAGACAATACAGTTTTCAATTTAAGGTCGTCTAACTTCTTAAGACTATCAGGCAATTTATTATATAGCCGTGGAGCCATGGTTACTACACTCTTCTCCATCATAGCCGTTTTACAAGGCAGAGTACGGATATACGGCTTTCTTGGGCGTAGGCGGGAATCTTTTTCAGGCTCTATTACTTCAAACAAGTTTGGATTACATTTAATAAATGTACAGCATTCAAAAATATAGAGGCTAGGGAAAGTTAACAGTGCTAAAGATTTGAAGAAAGGTTTGCAACTTTCTGTGGGTTTCAGTCCACATATTGCTCGAATGCACTTTTTTGGGCTCTAAATATAATTTCTCTGTAAGAAGAATTGCCCCAAAAAATAATACCATATCGTAGTGTTGCAACAACATAGCCATGATATGCCATAAGCAATGTCTTTCGATCAACTGACTTAGACAACATGTACAGGGTAAATCAGAATTTATATATTTTTTACATACATCTATGGAATGAGATTCCCAGGTCATATTACTGTCAATATGAATCCCCAAGAATCGAGCAGTGTCTGTTCTATGGACATTTACTCCTTTAATTTCAATGTCAGGGATAAGAGTAGGTTTTCTTTGAGAAAAATGCATTATGTTAGTCTTCTTTAAATTAATTATAAGATTGTTATTGTTTAACCAGTTTATTACGTTTGTCACAGCACCAGATATGTCATTACTATAGTCAATGTTTTCATTTCTTTCAATAAAAATGGTACTATCGTCAGCAAATAATATCATAGGATGACTAGTACAGTTTATGATGTCATTAACATAAACTAAGAACAATAATGGCCCTAGTACGCTGCCTTGAGGTACGCCATATTTAACAATTTTGTTTTCTGATATATATTTCTTTTCTTCCCTGGTAGCGACACATATTTGTGTTAATTCAGTATATTGATCTCGGTCTTCTAAGTATGATTTTATAAGTTTAAGACAGTTTCCACGAATTCCACATTTTTCTTGCTTGTAAAATAGTAACTTGTGATCTACACGGTCAAACGCCTTCGTCATGTCCATGTACACAGCACATGATGGCCTTGTTTTATCCATTGTTATTACAGCTTTCTCTACTAAATCAAAGATTGCAGTATTTACAGACACTTTTTTTCTAAATCCGTTTTGTTTTTTTGAGAAATATGACATATTTATAAAAATAAATATGTCATATTTCTCAAAAAATTTGTATATGTTCTTGTAAATAATTTTTTCGACAACTTTAGACAGTATTGATAGTAGTGTTATAGGGCGGTAATTTGATATATTTTCTCTGTCACCCTTTTTAAATAATGGTTTAACAATAGCTTGTTTTAGTTTTTTCGGGAATACGCCTGTGTCAAAGCTTAGATTTATAATATGACTTAAGGGCACTGCTATTAAATGACCTACGTTCTTTATTACTTTTGTACAGAATCCATCAAAGCCTACACTTGTTGTATTTTTTAATGACATAATTACTCTATACACTTCCTTGGGTTTAACAGGTGCTAGGAATATTGTTTTTAAATTACTTTTTATGCCCGATAGCTCTAATTTATTTGTATAATTGCTATTATCTAAAGTATCATTAATAAAATAATCATTAAATTCATTTGCTATCTCAATTGGTTGTGTTACATAACTATTATCTACTTTTATTTTAGTGATGGGTTCCTTCGGAGTACTGTTTTTGGTTTTATTTATTATTTGCCAAGAGGCTTTAGATTTACTTTCAGAGTTCTTTATGTGCTGAACATTCTGTGCTCGTTGTGTCAGTGAAATTATTTTTCTTAATCTATACGTATATCCTTTCAAGGCTGCTTTAGCATCAGGACTTTTATTCAACCTATATTGCCATAAGAGTTCTCTCTTTTTTTTACAGCATAATTTGATTCCTCTAGTAAGCCATTTGGGTCTATCTTTAATAGTTTTTTTTATAGTTTTAATCGGAAAGCATAAATCATATAAACATTTAAAAATGTCAAAAAATGAATCGTAAGCTGTATCAACGTTGTCAGTTAAAAGTACATCATTAAAAGTCAGGTTTGCTATGCAATTATTAAAATTATTTAGGTTAATTTTACTGTAATCTCGACGTTTAATTTTCCACGAATTTAGAGTGTATGTTTTCTTCACGGGACACATTAATATTTGAGCTGAATGATCAGACAGAGCTAGTTCAACTACCTCTGCCTTAGCGCCTTTAATATTATGACCGATATTGTCCAAACAGGTACCACTGCTCTTTCTTGTGGGTTCATTAATGGCAAGCCTCAAATTGTGACCCAACAGTAGATACTCAAAGTATCGTTTATCTCTTGTATTTTTCAAAATATTAATGTTAAAGTCACCACACAATATGACTTTTTTATTGCTTAACTGGCAAGTATTACTTAAAATGTCATCGAGTTTATTAAAAAAATATGTTAAGGTCAGAATTTGGGACTCTATACACACATATGATAATTATTCTATGTTCAACAAGTTCAATTGCACAACATTCTATCAAACATTCAATTGAGTACTTCTTCACGCTTTCTATAATATTGTACTGGAGTCCTATTCTTACAATGATGCAAGAGCCGCCCTTGCTTTTTTGTCTTGTAAAACTTGTAGCCAAAGCAAAATTGGGAAGCGTAAAGAGATTTTGCTTTTCTGGCGTCATATTATGCTCGGTCACACAAATAACATCAATAGATATCTGTTGTTGTTTTAGTTCATTAAGATGTACTAAGAATTCATCAATTTTTTTCAAAAGACCCGCTATATTCTGATGAATTATGTACAATCTACTGTATGAGAAAAAACTGGTTCTGGTGAAAATTATTACTTTTGTGTGTGTCCGATACAGCGTCTTTGACACTTGCCTCTTTAACTAGTCTGTCCAAATTATGTAAAATGCATTTAACTCCGCTATTTTTTATTTTCCTGTGCTGTTACTAAACATGTCTAGAGATACCTCTCGGTTTGAATCCAAGAATAAACCATATTTAATATATGAATGAATAATATGAACATGAACAATTTTTAAGAAGACTTAATTACGGAGCTGTTTGTTTACTGTTTGCGCGCCGTCTCGTCGATAGTGTTAAAAATTTTCCGAGTAGTTAAGAATATGGACTCAAGCTGTAAATCGAGAGGTTGAGATAAACTATGGAAGCTGCTGTCAATTAAAGAGGAAGTGGAAAAAAAGTCGGAGCTGTCGCTCAGTGAATTGTCTGCGTCGTTATCCATCTGTAACATAATATGTTATTAAAAATATTATATGAATAAATACGAATATTACAAAATATATAAATGAATAGATAAAAAAAACTACTGATATCGCTACGTTCCGCCGGCAGTGTGAAAGATGATCGCACCAACTACACAAACATAACAACATCAAAGAAGAAACAAGACAAAGATGTAAATAATATCACTTAAATAAATTAACTTTAAAGTTTACCATTAGACTATGATTGTATGTCAAGTAAGAAAGAAAAAAAAATCAAGACAAAATTAAACAATGCCACCCAACCAACAATGCATCTCCGTTTTATTTGACGTTGGCTGGATGGACAAATCGTGCTTACCAAAAAAAACGCATTTCCGAACGAATAATATCTGTCACTGTCAGTGAGGTTTGACACATCGGGTTGGCCGAATGACATTGTCACTTTGTTTGATATTGACAAATGACTGTGGGAAACATTACAAACGAAAAATAAATTAAAGTTTACCTCACAATCAAAGTTGCACACAAATTATGAGTTAAAGAAATAAGTGGGTAAAAAAACACACAACGACGTGATAAAACAGTTACGAAGATGGAGTTACACTTTGTTAACGGGCATACTCTCGGAGAGTGCAAGAAACTCCGTCATGGACTCTAACTTACGTCTCTTGCCGTCTGGTGTCTTGATATGAATGATTCCATCCATAGTCCAACTGTTTTTAACGCCGAATTCATCCCTAGCCGCCATGAAGACATTATGTCGGGATTTCGTAAGAAATTCGGAAAGTGTTATCTTCGAACCCTTGAGTGCGACTATTTTGTTCCATAAAGCTGTCCGTACCTTCGCATCAGCAAAATTAACCACAATAGGCCGCGGATTGGGGTTATCGGCTACGAGCTTACCCATCCTATAACTTGCGGTGATGCTGCCAGACGTAAGATTTTGCACGTTACACTTGCCCAAGTTGAAGACGATTGTGGCGCAAGTGTTTTCATCCTTGTCTTCGGGAATGCCGTGGACGAGTAACATCTTCCGGCGAAAACGCCTCTCGATCCGCTCAACCCTATTATTAAGAGCGTTCATCTCTGCACGAAGTATTGTCAAGCCGTTACAGACGAAAGCTTTAAAGTTGGTAAACTCTGTGTTGAGTGCTGCTATGCTGCTGGGGTTCTTTCGTGACTCCTGGTTGAGCTCAGCCTGGAACTCTGTCATCTTTTCTTCGAACATCTTTGCCATCTTGTTTAAATTTGACTCCACTTGTGCGTGGTCCATAGTGTTGTGGTAGTTAGAGGAGATAGAAATAGGGAAGACACTGCAGGCAAGTAGCCTCAAATTTTAGCATATGTAGACTAGAATATATTGAAAATTACTGTTTTTAAAACTTAAAATAAGCAGAGCTACAAACATTTCCTGTTAACTTGGCGACTACCCTCCAGTGAATGTTATTTTTCTATAATTTGTACCGTTTTTGGCTATAAACTTATATTAATTATGATACTTCACCTGAAGTAGCCGCGCAAGCTGTAGCACTTATTCAATCTGGGCTAAGTCAGCGAGATGTGAGTTCACAACTTCACATAAGTCGTTCCGCTGTTCAAAGAGTGTACCACCGATACCTGGAGATTGGCGGCTTCGTTCGGCGAACAGGAGAACCTCGTTACCGAGTGACAACGGCGAGACAAGATCAATACATTGTCACTACTAGCTTACAAAATCGACGCCTTAACTCTGTTCAGATACAAGAACAGCTCAGGGACTTTCACGGAGTGGCTATAAGTGCTCGGACCGTTAGAAGGCGACTCAATGAACGTGGTTTAAGCCAATGGACCCAAATTGACACGAGCACACCGAATAGCCCGTCTAGAGTTTGCGCGCGAACATCTAAATTGGACTCGACATCAATGGAGCCAGATTCTCTTCACAGATGAGTCCAAGATAATACTATACAGTAATGATGGAAGGAGTAAGGTGTACCGAAGACAGAACGAGCGTTTCGCGCAATGCTGTATTGACGAGAAAGTGAGTTATGGTGGAGGATCATGGACAGTCTGGGGAGGAATCTCTATGGAAGGCAAAACTGAGCTAGAGGTAGTGACGGGACCGCGACTGCCGCCCCTAGATGGCAATAGATACATTTGCCAATGTTTAGAGAACCACGTGCTGCCATATGCTGGATTTATTGGCCAAGATTTCGTTATAATGCATGATAATGCAAGGGCCCATACTACGGGAATCGTCAGGGAGTACTTAAATGACATTGGTATCAGTGTTATGAGATGGCCAGCGCGAAGTCCTGATATGAATCTTATAGAGCATCTATGGTATGAGATGAAGAGGCGTGTTCGAGCTCATCATCCTGCCCCGCAAACCATGCAGGAGCTCAAAAATGGAATTTTGGAAGAATGGGAGGACATTCCTCAACATGGCATAACGACATTGATTAATTCTATGCCAAACCGTATGAGAGATGTCATAAATGCACTGGGAGGCCAGGGCCGGATTTAGGATTGTGGAGGCCCCGGGCCACTTAGGATTTGTATGCTTATTGACCCATTGAAATGTTGTTATTTCTTAAGCTGTTGTGGAGGCCCCTGGGCCACAGCCCCACCTGCCCTGCCTTAAATTCGGCCCTGGGTAAAGGTAAAAGAGCAAAAAACTATGGCTTTGTACTACCAACCATACCGAATCTGTCAAAAAATAAAAACGGAACCCATAAAGGTTCACTTTGTTGTCCTTCTGTCCATTTGTCTGTCAAGACCTTTCATCTCAGAAACGCGTGGAGGTATTCATTTGAAATTAAAACCGTATACTCAGATCTATGGCCCCTTGAAGCTGTGAAAAAATCAAACTTCTAAATTAATGTAAAATAAAGCTACGGCTGTTATGTTTCCAAAAAAGTATAATTCGCCACGTTCAAGAGAATCAAAATGATAGCGTACTTTCCGTTGATTTAGAACTAAGAAAGGACATTGGGCAAAAATTTATGGACGCTGCACCCACGTCCGACGCGTTTTAAACTACATTTGTTTGAATCAATCCCTACAAGTACTATAACGAACGAACATTAATGAAACAAGGGAATTAATTTAGTAAGTAAGTTCGACTGCACATAGAGGACTCAGGTATTATGGGAGTACTTCACAAGGTGCAAGGGTGCCCCTCTATGTTATTCTGCTGCGCTAAAGTAAATCCAAAAATCCCCGAATGGGTTGGGGCTTTTCAAACAGTCTCTTCGTTATAGTAAATTGTCTTCTATGTAAAACGGAGTGACCACAAGTCACACAATCTTGTCCACGCTTCGGAGAAAACATGATTCCAGTTCATCCATACTAATTGACAAAACCGATAGTCATGTTCCAATATCCAATGCAAAAAATCAATCAAGTGACAGGGAGCGCACAATCACAACGAAGTAAGACGAGTTACGAGTACGACATTTACAACTGCAAGTCCTTCAATGTGTCATATCTTTTGACTACCATATATTTTTTTAAGGTGTCATATCTTTTGACTCCCAGGATATTTTTTTAGGGTGTCATAATAAAAAAGACTAGTTTTTCATAGAGCTATCGATTCATACTAATTACATAGTTGGCGGAGCTGGGTGTGTTTAGCCTAGGGCTGCCATCTCTAAAATGTGGCAACCAAGATCAGATGCGTGATAACCCCGGATTTTGGAGCCCAGAACCCGGACAGACCAATAAAAAAACAGTTAAAAATGTCACAAACCAACTTTTTTTGTTGATATAGGCAAAAGAGCTAGCGGTCTACCCTCATAATAAGTGGTCACTGCTGCCCATGGACACTTGCAGCACCAAGGAAAGCTGATCTTTGTTGGAAGTCTGCATTTATGGTTACAGTGTTAGAATAGATTTATTCATTTTCAAAGACATTTAAATTGACGGATTAATTGGCAACCCAAAACAGGAAATTTTTAAACCCGGACGACAAATGAAACTCCGCCCGGACGCTCCCCGGACGCCCCGTAAACTAGGGCAAATCCGGGGAAACCCGGACGGATGGCAGCTCTAGTTTAGCCCATTGTCCTTTGGCAAGTAATATCGTCATATACTTCAAATACAGGGAAAATCGGAAACTTTACATATATTTGTTTCAATCATCGAGATTAAACGACAATGCGGAAACAGTGGCGGAAAAATTAGCGCAGGCCAAAGAAGACATTATAAGCGCGAAACGTCTTAGTGGCAGGAATGATCAGCCTGGACCCATTAGAATCATGGTAAAGGATGATAGCAGACCGGAAAAATGGATATCAGCCTCGAAAAAAATCGCTATTCACTGCAGATGTTGAAAACCCGAAGATATATATTAACGCTGCTCTTTCTCCGTATAACAAAAAACTTCTTTGGAACGCAAAGCAGGAACTAAAGAATATATATAAGTACGTATGGTGCAAAAAAGGAATAATAATGGTGCGTAATTCAAGTAAAGAAAAACCGATAGTAATAAGATCTATAAAGTGATATCAAAACATTAGCTCATAAAAAGTAGGTAGATACTTTAACATCATTTTACTTAACTAACTTAAGCTACCTATTGTTACTCTTTTCTTTAAAAAAATGGCTTCGACAGTAGAAGATGATGTATATGAGGTAAAAGACTGTTCAAACATTCAATGTTTTCTGGACAGCATTCCTAATGGTTTTGCGAAGTTACTATGCTTACACATTAATATACGCTCGGTAACTAAAAACTTTTCAGCTTTAGAACAATGTATCAGTGCATGCAGCCATTGCGTGGATGTAATAATAATAACTGAAGCTAATATATCTGATTCGTTGTGTTGTTTATATAACATCGATGGCTATAGTATGCGGGCAGAGTTGCGAAATTCTCGAAGAGGTGGAGGTATAATTGTATATGTTCATAACAAGCACAAATTAGTTGATTTTAAAATAAAAACACAACGCTTTGAATGCCTAACGCTCAAAATCACATCACCATTTCGATATTCCGCTGTTCTGTGTGCAGTGTATCGGCCACCGAAAAATAGTAAACATTTGTTTATCGACGAACTACAACACACTATTTCGAACTTCGGTACAGATTGTGACTTGTACTTGCTCGGTGATATAAATATAGATCTAAGGTCCGACAGTGCTTTAAAACATAAATATAAAACTATGTTGTACAATTGTGGACTTGTGTGTGGGATATCCGACTACACGCGAATTGAATCAAGAGACGGTAAGATAAGTAAAACTTGCATTGATCATATATTCGTGAGATCCTGCACTCTCGAAACCGTACTGGCTGATCATCGTATGGTTGCGCTGGCTTGCCACGCTCCGCGGATACAGGATGCTCTGTGCAATTCGCACAAAACAATATTAGACTATAAAAAAATGACTAATCTTTTACACAATATAAATTGGCAAGCTGCAAATGATATGTCGTGTCCTTTCGAGATATATAACTTTATTAATAATAATATAAATAACTGTTATGTTCAATCAGAAATTGAAATAAAAAACAATTCTAGGTCTCTTCGCAAAAATAATATAAAATGGGTTAGCAGTAAAATAATAAAAGCATGCAATTATAAGGACAAACTATTTATCGAGTGGAAAAATGACACAAATAATAAAATATTACGACTAAAATATAATAAGGCAAGAAATTACGCAAATAAATTAATACAAAAAACTAAAAATGAATTAACAATAAAAGAAATTTCTGAAAATAACAAAAATCCTCGACTTCTATGGCAGCTATTAAATAGATTAACCGGCAAAATTAAAACATCCATTGACAGTGCATTAATTGCTGCATTTGAGACCAGTACGTGTAAAAAGATTGACATAGCAAACAACTTTGCTCAGACATTTAATCAAAGCGTAAAGTCCATCTCATCAAATTGTAATGTTCGATTATTAGACAGATCAACGTATAGTATGCCCAAAAATGTCACAATAAAATATCAAAAAGCACGATTAGATAATGTACATAATATTATAAAAAACCTGAATAAAAATAAAGCACCAGGATTTGATGGCATAAGGGCAATCGATATAAAAAGCATAGGTGATAAAATAACCACAGCTATTTCCAAGCTTATTAACGTTAGCATAGTCACAGGAAAGTATCCCGACCAGTTAAAGTCAGGAATAGTTCGACCGATATATAAAAAGGGCAGTCATAAAGACTATGAAAATTTTAGGCCAATCACGATCCTCCCCACAATTGATAAAATTGTTGAAAAATATATTGGTAACCAAATATACGTTTTTTAATAAAAATAAAATAATTTCACAAAAACAGTATGGCTTTCAACCCGGAAATAATACTTCACAACTACTTTCTGACTTTACGGATTCTGTTAATAAACATATAGATAGCAAACGACATGTTATCATTGTATTTATTGATTACTCCAAAGCGTTCGATACACTTCGTCACGATATACTCGCTGATAGTTTGGAGGAAAGTGGGATACGTGGTTCTTTATTGGAATGGTGTAAAATCTACTTACAAAACCGAACATACTCGGTGAAGGTGGATGATGCAATAAGTAATAAAGTTCATTTGGCGGAAGGGACAGCACAAGGATCAGTATTAGGACCCTTACACTACATTACTTATGTGAATAATCTTACAAACGTCATCAAAACTTGCGAAATGTACCAATTTGCTGACGATACCTGTTTACTTGCTGCAGACCCTGATGTTAACATGGCGCTTAAAAAGTTGCAAACTGACTTTACACTACTTTGTAAATGGTTCCTTGATAACGGACTCGTATTAAATGACAGTAAAACGTTAGTTATGTACTCGTATCACATAATCATAATTGCTTGCATACCAATTACTTTAACACTAATTGCTGGGGCGACGCACTGAAAGTTGTAAAAAATCAAACTTACCTCGGGCTAAACATTGACGATCGGTTGACATGGGCCGATCATATTCAACACGTGTGTGATAAATTACGAGCACTTCTTGCAAAGTTTTCTATACTTAAACATAAAATTCCTTATCCTATATTTTTATATTTATATAAATCACTGGGGGAATCGATAATTTCTTATGGACTGAGTAGTTATGGACGTACTGCTAAATCACATTTACATCGCATCTATGAACTCCAAATGCGCATTTTAAAAACCATTGTCCCTCGTAAAGTGAGGGAGGAATATAAAAACAATTATCACGTATTGTTCTCTTACTGCTCATTGATGCCGGTTCAGGAGAAATTTAAATATAACATCTTAACAGAACAATTCTTCAATACTGATATTCAAAAGGTTTCATCTCATAGTAAGTTAACTCGAGGCGTTGCAAATAATAAATTATTAATTCCAAAATCAAATAACCTATATGGGCAACGAACATTACAATTCATTGTTCCAAATTTAGTAAATAAGTTACCATTTGAAATAAAAAACGCACTAAATAAAGGAAACATAAAACGCACATTAAAAAGTCACTTTATCAATAACTTAGAAATAATTCATTTAAAATAACCGTTACAACGAACTTAAAATAAAAAAATTAAAAAAAGTCATATTTATCATTACAATTGGAGCATCCTTTATCTATGATAACAGCACTTCGACTTATATGCTAGCATGAAAAAAAAATGGGTGCGTGTACTTATGTAGGCGCGTGAGAAGTTATCCTTCTTTGGCATCGTTTAAAATTAGTTTTTAATTGCATGCTAATAATTAATTACAATAAATTAATAAAAAGTCTGGAAAAGGACGAAGTCAATAAAGTTCAGTTTTAATTTGAAAAAATAAATAAATAATCAAAATATTCAATTAAAATCGCTACTGAATATAATTTATTAGAACATATGTGTTTTGCACTTGTATGAAACTCAAACACGTATTCCGAATAAACAAACTAGAAACATGTGGATAAATATTATAAACCTATAACTGTTACTTTATTACAAAAAATAAAGATGTGGTTTTTGGTTCTACTACTACACCAATGGTCAAGAGATGGCGCTGTAGTCTCCTGAATCGCGCTTTGGTTCCGTTGTTCCAGATTAATAAATACTTTTGATAGGCCTTCACAAAGCAGTCGTTAGCACCCACTAAATAGAGATTCTATTTCTATTTTGTTGGTAGATTTTCTTAATGTGCGGTAAACACAAAAGTAACGGATGAAGTTGGTCGCTGTTAAAATTTTGTGTTACAGTGATGCGCGCGCATCTTAAAATTTCACTCTCATCATTTTTTCATAACGCGCCTAAAGAAGTATAACTTCAAAATCCTTACCCAACCGGTATAGTTTCGTGCGTATTTTGTGACCTGCATGTACAAGGGCAAATTAATTATCATGCCTCTCAATGTTTACTATTTCCAACATACCCACATATTTTATAAAATATTGTTATTTAATAAGTTACTACAGTGTGAAAACCTATATTTATTTATTGTAACTAGATGTACAGCGGTGAATTTAGTGCACGAATAAACCTTTCTGGTTTTTGTTTGCACTATAATATGTATTATAATTGTACGATCAAATCGTACATTTTGCAAGCAAAGCATTTAATTGTTTAGGTCAATATTTTACCGTTTAAATACATTTCATAATCACGTCCAAGTTAGTTCGCGTTTGTCTCAAGCAGTGTGCACACAGTTACATCAAGTTTAATAATAAATATTTTCGTCAAGTTTATCAAGTGTTTTCCTGTCTTCAATATCAAGAAATAGCAATTCAATGTACTGAGTTGACAAGGGCTCGTACATTAGTGGTCCTTCGAGAGGTTTTCAGTGTTTTTTCGTGGTTTCGTGTGGTTGCGAATCGGCTCGTCGGCCTCCCACAAGCGGGTCTCACCGACCGAGTTGAGAAGGCGCATAAGATCACGCGGAGTCTGAGGAAATACTGAAGAACAAGAACAAGCGAGTCAAAACCATTATTATTATCAGCAAGAATTTTCCTTCATCAAGACGAAGGCTGAATATTTTTTCACTGACGAGTGAAATCAATACAACAAGCATTCAAGCATAATATCAAGTAGGTACCTATATATATATTGTTTTTTACTATCAAGAAGAATATTCGAGCAAGAAATCGACAAACAAAAGAACTCATTCAAATCAAGACACTATCAAGACAGGAAATTATCAAGTTTTCAAGATGGAAAGTTTAATTGAGAAGCAGAATATTATCATGTCTACTATACAACAACTTTGGACTAATTTCAAGAAAGATAGCAAGATACGTAAAACGCCTGTGTATATCAAGAATAAGCTAGAACTTCTAGAATCGAACTGGACTGAGTTTTCGGAAAATCATGCACTGATTCTAAGTTTCAACAACAGCAATGATGAATACTTCCTTCAAGATCACTATGGAGAGACGAAAAAATTTTGTGAAGAAATACGAAAATCTCTAAAAAGTTTTATTCCTAACGAAGAACAGTTTGGGGCAAGTACTAGCAAGGAAGACCTGAAAGAAATTTGGCACGAGCAAATTGATCAAGATAGTTCATCAGGATCCAGAAACAAGAGTGAAAAAGTAGAACTGCTTCTCAGGAAACAATTAACCAATTTCAAAGCTTTTTCACGCACTTTATCTCATATTGAAATTGATAATATTAAAGAGAAGTGGGAGTTCGAAGATGTGTTGAAAAATATTGAGATGAGATGGCTGGCGATCGACAAACTTCATTGGGAAATCGACAGTGAACTGGGCGACGGAAAAAATGACAAATATTATGATAATTTTTTTACCCAACATGAGGCCGATTATATTCGCATCAAGAAAGAGATTAATAGCAAATTATGGGCGGTATTCCATCGAGAGAAATCTACACCCAAACTTGATATTCCGGAATTCAATGGAAATTACCAACAATGGGTGTCGTTCAAGGACTTATTTTCGGAAGCAATACACGACAACCCATGCTTATCTAATGCTCAAAAAATGCAGTTTCTCAAAAGCAAGATAAAAGGGGAACCAGAACGCTTAATACAGCACCTGACTATCAGCTCTGATAATTATATAGCGTGTTGGGATATACTGAACCACCGTTATAATAACAAAAAACTAATTTTCACTACGCATATGAATACTTTATTGACACTTCCAGTGATGCAACAAGCCACAACAAGTCTAATTAAACGCATTCACGACGTAACCCAAGAATGTCTCAACGGTATTAAGAACTTAGGGGTTGATATAACCACCTGGGATCCCATCTTAGTACACCTATTGGCACAGAAACTAGACGCCGAGACCCATAATGATTATTTGGAATCATTGACCTTACCACGGGAATTACCATCATTAAAAGAATTTTTGGGGTTCCTTGAAGGCAAGTTTACAGCTTTAGAAGCATCAAGACGCAAGCAAGATAACGCAATACAGAGGTCAAGTTACAGTATACCAACAACATCTGGAAATAGCCGTCCCTACAGACCGCAACAACAAACCAAGAATTATTATTTAAGCAACAAAACAACAACCAACGCGTGGTCTCAAGGAAACAAGATCCAATGCCCTATATGCAAAGGTGATCACGGGATATACTTCTGTCAACAGTTCCTGGATATGTCGCCTGCAACGAAAATAAATACAATTGGAAAACTAAAACTTTGTACCAATTGTCTCTACAAACACGAAGAAAAAGGTTGCAACTCCAACAAAAGATGTAAAACGTGCAATGGATGTCACAATACACTCCTTCACAACGCATTTACAAGTCAAGCGTCAGCAAGAACCCAATTTACGCCAAAGGAGCAAGCTCAGCGAACAAGCGCGACTCACGTGGCTCAACAACGTGAAAGGTCAGAAGTCTTACTTGCCACGGCCAAGATAAGAGTTCAAGGATCAGATGGAATATTCAGGATCATGCGTGCTCTTATTGACCAGGGATCTCAAGTTTCCCTAATAACAGAACATGCTGCACAAACTCTAAAATTACATCGCTTCAAATACAGTGGAGTTATAACAGGAATTGGCACTAAAGACAACATCTGTAAAGGAATGGCAAAAATCAATTGCACGTCCTTAAGGGGAGGACATACCTTCAACTTAGATGTTTATATAATGAAAAACTTAACAAGAAATCTACCTACCTGTTCATTCCCGAAACCATCATGGCAAATTATAGAAAACCTAGAACTCGCTGATCCAGAATTTTACATAAGCCAACAAATCGATTTATTACTGGGAGCCGATATTTACGCAAACATTATTTTGGATGGTCTCATTAAACAGGAATATACGCCGGTTATTCAAAAAACAAAACTCGGTTGGATTTTGTGTGGCAAGACACACAGTCTACAATGCAATGTCATACTCAATGATATGGAAAATATTCAGTCTTTTTGGGAGATAGAAGATATAATCGATGACATCTCAGTTACATCACAAGAACAAGAGTGCATAGATCTCTATAACGCCACAACGACAAGATTACAAGATGGAAGATACCAAGTACGACTTCCCCTTAAAACATCATATGCCACAGAAATCGGCCAGTCTAAAAATAGAGCTATTGCACAATTTCAACAATTAGAAAAGAAATTATTTAAAAATAATTCAATTGCAACACAATACAAGTTGTTTATCAACGAGTACATTGCACTTGGTCATATGAAACCGGTAACTCGTAACAAGAAACCGGAATACTATATGCCTCACCATTGCGTGCTAAAAGAAGACTCAAGTACTACGGCTCTTCGAGTTGTCTTCAATGCATCGCAAACAACATCCAATGGAACAAGCCTTAATGATTTTATGTACAAGGGACCGAATCTTCAAAATGACCTTATGTTACTTATTTTGAAATGGAGGCAGCATCGCATTGCATTCATAGCCGACATAGAGAAGATGTACCGTCAAATTTGGGTACATGAGAACGACCAGCACTTGCAAAAAATTTTCTGGCGAGACCATCCTAACCAAGCACTTCAAGAATTCCAACTCACAACTGTCACTTATGGCACCAAGGCCGCCCCATTTTTGGCAATGATGACGTTGAGAAGGTTGGCCCAAGACGAGAAAAATACCTACCCTGAAGCAGCTACGGCTGTTGAAGGCTGTTTCTACATGGATGATCTGCTACACGGCTGCACAAGTGTGGAAAAAGCTACAAAATTACAAGAGCAACTTATAAAATTATTGAGAGCAGGAGGATTCAACTTACGAAAATGGATGTCAAACTCTACGAGTATATTACAAGATTTTAACCCTGAAAACCAATCTGCAGATCAATACAATTTCAAGAAACCAACATCTACCAAGACGCTCGGACTACACTGGGATCCAAAACAAGATCAATTTTTCTTTCAATGTAAAATTAACTCTACGGAACCCTCTGCCACTAAAAGGAAATTACTATCAGAAATATCGAAATTATTCGACCCTCTCGGCTGGCTGACTCCGATTTCTACAAAGCTAAAATTACTTTTTCAATCGGTATGGAAGATTAATCTGCAATGGGATGACATGCTCCCCGATGACGTCAGTAAAGAGTGGCTCAAAATCAAGCAAGAGATTAACATCATAAACACATTTAAAATACCAAGATGGATCAACACGGGAGCCACAAGTAATATCGAACTCCATGGCTATTCTGATGCGTCGCAAAAAGCATACGGATGCGTCATTTATTGCAAAACAGAGTACTGTGGACAACACAACATCAACTTACTTGTGGGAAAATCGAAGTTAGTTCCTTACAACAAAAATATTACTTTACCGAAGCTGGAATTAAGCGGAGCTCATCTTCTTGCAAAATTGATGAACAAAGTGAAGAATAGCTTGAATACTCATCACATCAAGGTGTATGGCTGGACCGATTCGACTTCAGTACTAGGGTGGCTACAAGGAAATCCGGACAAGTGGAAAGTTTTTGTTGCGAACAGAGTTAAGTCAATTACAGAGATAATTCCCGCAACCTGTTGGCGCTACATAAAATCAAGCGAAAATCCAGCTGATTGCACAAGCAGAGGCATGTTACCCTCTCAATTAGCGGTACATCAACTTTGGTGGAACGGACCTCATCAATTGTCTTTAAAAATGGAAGAAAAACCGAAATTGGAATTCAAAACAACGGAAGAAATCAGATCTCCAAAGCAAGTCAATAGTATAATAGCACATTCGCAAGAAACAAGAGACAATATCATGGACACCCTACTAAATCGTTGCAATTCATTTACTAAACTCATACGCGTATTGGCATGGGTACGCAGATTTATAACAAGAAAACAAGAAAAGTTGCCTTATATTACTTTACCGGAGTTAGCACTTGCAAAAGCAACGCTTGTAAAGTATGTACAAGAAACAGCATATAAAGAAGACATAGATACGCTACGAAAAAACAACTGCGTAAGAAGCCAGAGCAAGATCATAAGTCTTAATCCTTATCTCGACTCGCAAGGTATTTTAAGAGTGGGGGGAAGACTGAAGAACGCTCATATTCACCATGACATGAGACATCCCATTATTTTGCCACGGAACCATCGCTTCACAGAATTATTAATATATTTTGCACACAAGCTTACATATCACGGCGGAGCTCGTGTTACATTGGCCTTCATACGTAACAAGTTTTGGATAGTTGGCGGAAATAGTATAACAAAACAGTTATTACGGCGTTGTGTCACATGTAAGCGCCAAAAACCAGAAGGACGTTATCAAATAATGGGAGATCTACCAGAAGCAAGGGTAAACCAATCACGCCCCTTCGAGCATACAGGGATAGATTTCACGGGTCATGTTGACGTCAAGAGTAACAAAGGTCGGGGGATTAAAACCAGCAAGGGTTATGTAGCAGTCTTTGTTTGCATGGTGACGAAGGCTGTCCACCTCGAACTAGTTTCGGACTTGACGACTTCAACACTCCTAGCAGCTGTACGAAGAATGGCAGCGCGAAGAGGCACTCCCAGCCACTTCTACAGCGACAACGGTCGAAACTTCGTTGGTGCAAGCAACGTATTACAGCAAGCTTATCAAGATTTACAACACATAATCAATGACGAGTTTTTGGCAGAGATAGCCAATATGGAGATTACCTGGCATTTCAACGCTCCATCATGGCCTTCAGCAGGAGGATTATGGGAGGCTGCGGTAAAGAGTTTTAAATTTCATTTCAAGAGGGTGATTGGTGATCAAAAGCTCACCTTCGAAGAGCTGACGACTCTACTCAGCCAGATAGGAGCATGTCTAAACTCCAGGCCACTCTGTGCAATGTCGGAAGACCCAGCAGATTTGGATTATATAACACCCTCACACTTTTTGACAGGGGGTCCTACTTTGACACTAATAGAAACTGAATATGACTTACGGACTAGATGGCATCTAACTCAAAAAATATTACAAGATATTTGGAAACGATGGCGAATGGAATATTTGACAGAATTAAATAAAAGAAGCAAGTGGAAGCAGCCTCAAAGAAATATTAATTTAGATGACGTTGTACTAATTCACGATGGTAACCTGCCGCCTGGCAAGTGGGCAATGGGCAGGGTCACGGAATTGCATCCAGGCAAGGACGGATTTGTTCGGGTCGTGACCTTGAAAACCAAGAGCGGTGTAATCAAGCGTCCTGTCGTTAAGCTGTCATTATTATTGGAACATGAAAATAATCAAGATCTTTCCAGCCACCATGCACGACAAGTGGAAAAAACAAAGCAACGGACTGGAGAGGAAAAATACAAAACACAAAGAAGCACCTACAACCTGATGTCGTTCTTTACCGCTCTACTACTATTTTTCACATTCTTATCAAGTTCAGAAGCTCAAGTCAATATCAAACAATTTCCATCAAATCAAAGCCTATTTTTTGATAAAATATCCGACATGATGGTGATCAAGGATGACTGGAAATTAGTTGTTTATTATAACATGGAACCCTACTGGCAAGGCGTTAATTCATTCAATCGATATATACAAACATTGAGCCAAACATGTGCTAATATCAAGAAACAATCACACTGCGACATAATACTAATGCAATTACAACACGGCTTCTCGGAATTGGAATACTACGATCATATGTTGCTGAACCAGCATGCGAGCACGCGCCCTGCGAGACTGCGTCGGCGCCGGCGAGGCCTTATCAACGGTGTCGGCTATGTAGCTGATAGCCTGTTCGGCGTGTTGGATGAACGTTTTGCTGAAAAATATGAAAAGGACATCCGCATGGTACAAGAAAACCAAAAACACTTATCATTACTTTGGAGAAATCAAACATCAGTTATTGAGGCCGAATTTAACTTATTAAAACGAACCGAAGACATAATGAATAAACAATACAAGTTGATAAACAAACACATGATTGACCTGGACACAGCCCTAAACAAGTTGAAAGGAAACATAGAGACAAGTTACATAATGAGCGATTTTAATACGGGAGCTATTATTGCAAATAATATGTTACAAGTGTTGAAAGGCATTCAAAACACTTTATTAGATACAGTTACCGATATATACCATGGCCGATTTAACTTACATTTGCTTACTCCAGAGCAACTTACGAACGAATTGAGTAACATCGCAAGCAAGTTACCGAAAGATGTGTCTTTACCTATCGACAATATACATACGGAGCTGCGAAAAATTTATAACTTACTTCAAGTAAAAACAAGGATGTTAGAAAATATACTTATATTTGAGATAAAGATACCCCTTATCGGCCGTGACTCATACGAACTTATGAAGATGAGTGCTATAACCAAAACAAGTTGGTAATAATACGGTCAGCATCATTCCAGTATCGGACATATTGCCATTAACATTAAGAAGGATGCCTACATGCTTATGTCTAATTGGGACATACGGTCATGCATTATAACCACGGATTACTATTTATGTCACGTGCAGAAGCCTATTTATCAATTAAGAGATGATAAGAATTTCTGCGAAATAGAAAAATCACAATGCAAGACCACAATAACAACATGCAATAATTATCTATTGGCAAGAAAGTCACTCTACAAATACATTTGTATATTTTTGCTGCGGACGGTGTCAAGTTCGCGCTATGTGCGAAGATCATATGACGGGACATCAGCTGTTAGAGGCCGGCCTTGTACATATAGGTCAGGGATGCATTTTCAAGACTGATGATTTTACGGTTTCTTCGCATAAAGGAGCTTACAGTGAAACGAAGGTGGTTCCCGATATTTACAATTTAGAGGTGGCCCCGATAAATAATATCATCAACTTGTCACTGGCGAACTTCACTTTGAAAAATGAGTCACTTCATCAAGAATTGCAACAAGTGCAAACAGACATACAAGAGCTCATAGAGTCGAATATATCGATGGAAGAAGTATCACTTCATGATATCCACCACTACACCATGATTTACGGAATAGTGGCTGTGATTGGTATCGCCGCATTAACGTATGCAGTTCGGAAATTCAAGTGTTCCCGCTGCGCCTGGCGAGTGCCGCGTGCGATCGACACCGACGCTGAACCGACGCCGGCCGACGCGCCCCGAGACATCGTCGCTGCGCCTGCACCCGCGCCCGCGCCCTCCTACGCCGTCCCGCGTGTCTCCCGACAACGTGCTCCACGACAACAAGGAAACCGCGCCATTTTTGAATTATAAAATTTATTTAATCATGATTTATTTCTTATATCAGTTATTGTAATTTATTTTATATCAATGTAACATTTCAGTAATTGTGTGACAATATTGACTGGGTCCGTTATGTCCTGTTTTCATCTCGCGCCCTGGAATATGTACGATCAAATCGTACATTTTGCAAGCAAAGCATTTAATTGTTTAGGTCAATATTTTACCGTTTAAATACATTTCATAATCACGTCCAAGTTAGTTCGCGTTTGTCTCAAGCAGTGTGCACACAGTTACATCAAGTTTAATAATAAATATTTTCGTCAAGTTTATCAAGTGTTTTCCTGTCTTCAATATCAAGAAATAGCAATTCAATGTACTGAGTTGACAAGGGCTCGTACAATAATTGTAATATTGCTTGAGTAAATAAATAAATAAAAAAAGATACACCCAATTTACTAATAACCTACAGTTAACATTTTACTTAGCTATTTAAAACCAGTAGCTGTCTGTTAGTCTGTTATCAAATTTCGCTGTTGAAATGCTACCGGTTTGATTTGTCCGCTAATAAATTGTGCCTATCTTTTATAATTATCAAATTTTGCCAGATTATAATTATGATCTTATTTATAATCTTATAAGCACGCTATAAAATAATCCTCTCTAATTAATCTTCCTTTATGTGTTTAGATAATGACAGCAATGTTTTTCAAACGTTAGATATTATAATAGATATTTTATTTCATAACTATTTGCAAAAATGTTTTCACTACGCATGAGTTGTTCCTTCTACCAACATTTTTACCGTGAGCGTACTTAATAAAAATAACTAAATAACTGATTAACAAAAATCCAGCTGTGTTATTCTGTTAAACTAACTCTCTTTCACCTCGGAATGCGCGGTTGGCACAAAGAGGCTTTGGACTAAGTATAAAACGAACCTAGATTTTTGAAAACAGAAGAAAGTCACATGCTGCCTATTCATAACTCTATGAAAACTTCAATAACTTTCAAGTTAATGATATTTTTGTTACATATACAATATTTTAATAATTTATATTTAATTTTTGCATAAAAGAAAGGAAGACACGATGGTCCATACTACATATATACGGTTCTCCCTTTTATAAATGTATTTGTCTGTCTTGCTGGGGTGTGCTTCAATTTTTCTGGTGCAAAATGAGAGGGCGTTCTGATGCTTAAGTGAGTCCCAATACCTACATATAAATTGTAATTGCATTCTAAATTATTAAAAAAAACGAAACAAGAATAATATAAAATTTTAATAATAAGTTTTAATCAACACGGAAGTACGTAGAGAGACCCTAGATAGTTTATAAAATAATACCTCGGCTCCCCATAATTCAATAAAGGCTACTGAGGTCATATGCGTCTGTCGTTCGCTAAACAAAATTCTATTTGCAGAGAACTTCCCGAGGAAGAAGCCATTCTATAAAATGTCGTTATGCTTCACTGCGTAAAAGGTATGCCTTAATGTCTGTGTGGCATTTTATGTATTTAGATACTTCTAAGGTACAACTTAGTTACTTACCACAAATATTTAGCCAAACATTTCCAAAATGTAAATATTTTCGTATTGCCATTAAAGTAGGCAAGTAGTATATTAGGTAGGCACTGTAATGATTTTCATGAAACCAGTAATAAAATAGCATAAATAAATGCAACGCAAAATTACGATTTCAATCCCATTCTTATAAGTTCACAGGTAAGTTCATTTCAATTCTTAAATCCACAATAAGTCGCGAGGTAAGTCGCGAGCCATTACAAATGAATTCAAGTACTTACAGTATTCGTGGTAAATTTAAATATTTACAATAATACTTTAGTCATTCTTGTGAAACCCTTCTTAAAAAATCTTTACACAGCTCTAGCCGCGCCTGTGAACTGTAGAGACAGACTTATTTATATGCAAATCACTTTGACATGCTAATCGGGCTCTCATAATCGTCCGGTCTTACTCTGACATTTATCTGAAAATAAATTCGTCACACCAACTCATTTAAAACAATGGTTCTTCTCTTTTCCTTTTCCTAAATATATTATTAAGCGTAAATAAATGCTTACTTCATTACTACAAGTGGATTTATTTATGGATGAAGTATTTTCTTGAATACAATATTTCCTTCTTTCTTCATCTTCATGGCGTATCTCTTACAGTAAGTCATGTACAATACTATATTATATGTGTTTGTGTGAAATATGGCAAGAAACGTAGCAGAATAAAATTATTCCTGTTTAACGCAGAAGTTTACTATCGAAACTAAGTAGGTAGTAATTTTTGTGACTGAATAGGTAATTTTTGTAACTGAATAGGTAATTGTTCTGTCCACTGAAAGAAAAATATTGGGATTTGCTAACCATTCAAATGTTGCCTACCCGTTATTAGTGGCCTAGACCGATGCTTCCGTGCAAGACAGGAACGAATTGTTATGTTGCAATTTCTGATTTTGCTTGAAGCTTGCGGTGGAAAGCTGATAAAGTAAGGCGGGAGAGGGTTGATTGGGTGTCCGTGATGCTAGCGTACCCATGATCAATATACGGTTTTTCGTTATGCCATTAAATAGTGCGTAAATAGTGCCAAATTAGTGTAAAAATAATAAAAATAGTGCCTCTTTAATTTAAGAAATAAATACCATTTTTACTGTGTACGCTACCATGACGTCAAGCTAGCGTACCCATGGCCGACCCCAAGAACGGCATATATTTAAGCAACGAAATTGACACACAAAAATAGTTCGCAAATAGTGCCCTGGCTTTACAAAATTTCATAATCAATACTCTTAAAGGACCAAAGATATTGAACTAAACATTCTTAGCTGGCGTCAACCTGGCGTACCCATAATAGTTCTCAAAGAAAATGAACTTTTCTCGTTATCTATTCTATATGTATAAATAGTGTGTCAAATAGTGCCTCTAACAGTAAAAGTATTTTATGTGAATCCGCATCACAACAATACAGGCATAGAGGATACTATAAATGTTTATTCTAAGCTATAGTGTATATTGTGATGTACGATTCTTGTAAAACTGGCTTGTGAAATAAATATTATTATTATTATTATTATTATTATTATTATTATTATTATTATTATTATTATTATTATTATTAATACATAAAGAGGGTGTTAAATTCTAGGAACAAATGTATTGTAGTACAGTTACACACAAAATTAATTTATGCACTAATAGATTATCTATATATGTATTTTTACTATAATAAATAGGTACTTTTTATAAAAAGATATTATATTTCAATTCGAATTCACCAATCATAAATTCATATAAGAATTTCAACCTACTTACCTACCTACCTACTAAGTACCTACCTTACTTACCTACTATACTACGAAAATATTATCACTTCTGTACATGACTGTACTTCATATATAAAAATAATTTAATTGTTTTTTTTATATTGTTTTACTGCGAATTAACATAAAATACTTTTACTGTTAGAGGCACTATTTGACACACTATTTATCCATATAGAATAGATAACGAGAAAAGTTCATTTTCTTTGAGAACTATTATGGGTACGCCAGGTTGACGCCAGCTAAGAATGTTTAGTTCAATATCTTTGGTCCTTTAAGAGTATTGATTATGAAATTTTGAAAAGCCAGGGCACTATTTGCGAACTATTTTTGTGTGTCAATTTTGTTGCTTAAATATATGCCGTTCTTGGGGTCGGCCATGGGTACGCTAGCTTGACGTCATGGTAGCGTACACAGTAAAAATGGTCTTTATTTCTTAAATTAAAGAGGCACTATTTTTTTTATTTTTACACTAATTTGGCACTATTTACGCACTATTTAATGGCATAACGAAAAACCGTATATTGATCGTGGGTACGCTAGCATCACGGACACGTTGATTGGGATTCAATGCAGGAAGTAGCGATTCAAAATGGCCGATGGATAGCTTCGGCCGCGAGACGACCAAAACCAATCGATAATTTGACACAATAATTGTAACTGCGATTTTCAATCAATAAAACCGGACAGGTGAGACTTGGACTCGCCCGCAGGGGTTCCGTTCAAATTTGTAGATACGCAACATAAACAGCCGTATCTTTTATTCACTTTAACTTAAGTGTGTGTTTTTTTACAGCTTAAAGAAACCGTAGATCTGATTATTGTTTTAAGGAACTACGGACCTGAGTATGTCTATGGTTTAAATTTTAACTCGATACCTCCATGCTTTTCCGAGATACAGGGTCTTGACAGACAGACAGACGAACAACAAAGTGATTCTATAAGGGTACCTTTTTCCTTTCTAGGTACGGAACCCTATAAAGATGTACAATCTCACACATCTTCATATAAGTATCCATTACTATGTACTAATACCCGTAAGTGCAAAAGTTACTTTTTCTGTTTGTTACATGGTGACTTATTTGGATTGATTTCTATTACTGAACGTAGCTGTAGGTAATTGAGGGGATAGGTTCAGGCTTATATTAAAACAAAAAGGGAAGATACGGTACGCTCATACTAGCTTCAAATAAAATATGATCCGTTTCAACTACATAAGCAACTCTCACACACGCACACGCACACGTCTGTAAATAACATTCAATCGAGCGAGTGAGACGGAAATGTACGCTTCAACGCAGAGCGAGCGAAACAGCGAATCAGCTTCCGAGTTCGAACGGCTGAGCTGTATGTTGTCCTTTTCTTGATAACAAAATGGCGATGACGTAAAAAACATTCACGACAAACTGTGATTATTGAGAAAAAAATGATTTAATGATGAACGGCTTGTGCATTTAGCTAGGGCTGCCATCCGTCCGGGTTTCCCCGGATTTGTCGTAGTTTACGGGGCGTCCGGGGAGCATCCGGGCGGGGTTTTATTTGTAGTCCGGGTTTAAAAAAAACCTGTTTTGGGTCGACAATTAATCCGTCAACTTAAATGTCTTTGATAATAAATAAATCTTTTCTCTCTCAAAGATCAGCTCTGTCGCTCACGCTGTACGCAATAACAGCATTCGTTGCTATGTGGATTACAGCACTGACACTTATTACACTGGTCGGTCAAACATCCCTCGGATGGATGAACTGTATCTACGTCGCTGCGCACGGATCGGTCTTACCGTAAGTGCTCCGAAGTAAAGCTGCGCCTTTACTGCTCCGCGAGTACTGCCAGGCGCCTCCGCGCCAGCTTGGATCACCACAGCACCCAGCCGCATGCCTGAGCGCGCCGCAAGGCGGGGCTCGGTCAAGATCGCGCAGACGTAGCCCCCCATCGCGCCGCAATGCCCATGACGCTGCAGATACCCAGCTTGGCCCAAGCCAAGGCCCTGTTCGCGGCCAAAATGAGCCCCACGGCATCACCAAGAGTCCAATATGAATTGGACGTGGTGATGGCCTGGCGGCTCATCGACTCCGGCCTCATCACGCATGGGCTGAAAATATGGCTTTATGCCTACGTCCACCTGTCAGAGGAGGACCCAAGCTCCAGCACAAATTACGACCCCGACGACGAACAAACCATAGAGGCAAGTAATTACTCCAATACGATGCCACTCACGCTACCACCTCCGAAGTCATTCATCAACCGGAGTAGGGACGGCCCCCGCGCGGCATACACGCGCGCCTCGCGCCTCCACCGATCTCGCAGCGTAGGAGACTCCCCCGCATTCAAGCCGGCTCCCTTACCGACTAAGGTAACCGCCCCACCACCACAGCAGGAAAACCAGCCTCCACAAGAAAACGCCCCCGCCGCCCTAGAACAGCAAGTGCAAGAAACTGCTGTACCGACGCAGACGTACGCGCAGATTGCAGAAAGTTTCGCGCCTACCCACATTGCCGAAGAAAAAACCCCCACCACAGCTACGACACCCACCGCTGTCCCGATCGCGCAACCGGCCTCCTGCAGCGCTCCCACGTCCCAACGGGTCTGAAAGCACCCGCCGATTGTGGTCGAGCAGCTGCGGGACTGGCCGAAACACTTGCGCGCCATCCACCGACAGCTCGGCCGATCACCCAACGTGCGCCCGTATGGAATGGGCATACGTTTCACACCGCTCGACGACAACGAGGGCCGGCTCGTCCTGGCCTACCTCTCCGGACTGGAGGGACAGGCCGGACTGAGCTGGTACTCGCACGCCCGCCCAGAAGACCGCAGCCTCAAGGTGGCAATCCGTGGACTGCCCCTTGACACCACGCCGCAGGACATCACAGAGGCCCTTGCTGAAAAGGGCTTCACGGTCGAATACGCCAAGCAGATCCGGGCGCGAGCAGGCCGCCCCAGAAGTCTATACTACGCTGCAATCCGCCGAACTCCTGACGTCATCCCGGCCATCTACTCGGTGAGTAGCCTCCTGAGTATGTTCGGGATCAACATCGAAGCCTGGAGAGAGAGGAAGAACGCCCCCGCGCAGTGCCATCGCTGCCAGGGGTTCCGCCATTCCAGCCTCGGCTGTCACCGCGCGCTTGCTTGCGTGCGCTGCGGTGGCCCGCACGCCGCCGCCGACTGCCCCCGGACGCTTGCGCAACCCGCGACATGCGTGAAGTGCGCGGGCGCACATCCCGCGAACGACAGCGCGTGCCCTGCGCTCCAGCGCGAGGCGCTCAACCGCCGCGCCACTACAGTGGCCCGCACAGGCCGCCCGCCCACCGAGCTAATCCACCAGCCCACCGAGGTGAGCGAGCACGCGCCGGCCACGTTAATGGCCCCCGTGAACGCTCCTCCCTCTCACACCAGCCGCCCAAAACGCCGCCGCAAGAGGACCCGTCGTGCGAGTAACACATCGCCGACGGACGTCTCCCAAGATGCCTTGCCCACTGACGACACCACCACAACCCAAGACTCGCCACCGCCCGCCCAAGAGGCGACAACCCGAATGTTGCTGCACATTTCGGACTTGCTCGCGGACTTTATCAAAAAGTTCGGGCAGTCCGACAAAACTTTTTCTGCACCCACCCCCGGATATGACACCACCCCCGCCCGCTGAAGTCCGTCGCCCGCTCGCAGGTCGCTCACTGGGCCTTCCTCATGGGTCTCACCCGGTGGGCTTGACCGCGCCGAGGGCGATGTGTGAAGAAGCGGAGGCGGGGGCCAACCCCAACGACCGTCACATTTGTTAATGTGATGCGCACCCGACACATCTTAAGTGGCTAACGCCAGACAAGATTCCCCGCGGCGCCTTCGGCGCCGGCGACGCGCGAGACGACGAAAGAGGATCCCTCGGATGGAAGAAGAAGGGTATAAAGACAGACTTGTGTCCAAGATAGAGATGTTACTGGATGAAGTCTCAAATTGGAGCCAACAAAATTTGATTGGATTAACCTAGCAAAGACACAAGTGTGTGTGAAAAAGCTTGGGTGCTTAATAGATCTAGTAAGTATCTCAAGCCTAAATATCGGGTGTTACTTTACAAAGCACTGGTCCTCTTGGCTGGAGCACCCCAATACCAGCTCCATCCTCTTGACCGGATACAAAAGCGAGCAGTTTGACTTATCGATGATCCTGAGCTCACTGACGCGTTGCAACCCCTTATGCACAGACGGTACAACACGCACAAGAACGCAACTCCTTATACGTGTTGTACCGTCTATACAATGGAGAGTGTTCCGAGGAATTATTCAACCGGATGCCAGTGGTCAAGTTTCTCTACAGCACCACACACCGCAGAGAAGTTTAACGCCCACCATCTGGACGCCTGGCGTTCGAGCACCAAGGCATTTTTTTTGCGTACCAGCAAGATCTGGAACGAACTTTCCTCAGTACAACCTTTTCGTTCAGAACCGGCAACGCATGAGTGGCCCTTGGTGCTGCAAGTGTCCATAGACAGCAGTGACCACTTATTTTGAGTTAGACTGCTAGCTCTTTTGCCTACATCAACATAAAAAAAGTTGATTTGTGACATTTTTAACTGTTTTTTTATTGGTCTGTCCGGGTTCTGGGCTCCAAAATCCGGGGTTATCACACGTCTTGTCCTGGTTGCCACATTTTAGAGATGGCAGCCCTACATTTAGCCAATGTCAAGTGTTAAAATGTTTACAAATTCTATAGCACTCGTGGTCAAAGTAATAAATCAAGTCAAAGTAAGTGGCAGTCAAGTCAATCCCCCTTTCCCTATGTTTCAGTAAATGTGTGGGGATTTACTGGAACCCCCCCGTGGACTTCTTGAGGGAACGTCGAAAGACACTTTCCGCTATTTTGTTTCACTTGCCAACACTTGTGCATGTTCCCGAACACTTAGCGCTTATTATTCCACCATTATTAGGCACTAACATCCGCCACAACATAATTTTTAACAAGAAAAACAAAACTGCTAAAGTGACCCTTCCCGATACCGCCAAAAAGTCCCTTACAAAGTATTTCTTTCGTATAAACATTACCCCTACAATAATATAATTCCAAGTTTGATTCTTGCAAAAATATTTAAATTGTCAGGTTCCTCAGGGGTTTCAAAATACTAATGTTAACGCGGACGAAGTAGCGGGCGGCCACTACTTTATGATATAAGTAAGTATATGTAACTACTCCTTCGTATTAAAATAGACAATAGTCGGGTACAAACTAGGCCACATTATTTGTACCCGGGTATTAATTCTTATCCAAATAAATGACTTCTTATTCAAAACTATATCAGGGAGGTAACTGATATAGTCTTCAATTGAAATTACTTCTTGGATAAGCCCATTCCCAAGTTTCATACCAATCATAAGTTATAATCATTATTACCAGCCTATTAATATCCCCACTGCTGGAGCACAGGCCTTCACGCGGGCACAGTGTGGATTGCAGCCGGGACCAACGGCTTAACGTGCCTTCCGCAGCACGGAGGAGCTCGAGACAATAAGGTTTTGGTCACCTAATCGATGACCGACCATTGCGAAAGTTGCTTAATTTTCACGATCGCAAGTCGAACGTGCTATCCACCTGTGCCATCGAGCTCCCCCATAAGTTATCATGAATACAATAATTATGAATGATAAAAGTGATGGATGTGTGCAAACCACTGCCTCACTAGATACGTCTAATAATAAGGGCAATGGCCGCAATGGTAAGGAGGACCAGGAATATTGATAAAATGATTTTAAAAGATTTATCAAATAATGGAGGATGGTTGGCTAAATCTGGACTTAAAAACTTAAAAAATGGAACACATTGGACTTGTAAGTATATAAAATAATCATATTTTTACGGTTCCGTAATCCTGACGAGGAACCCCTCATGGTTTCGTCATGTCCGTCCCCGGTTTTGCTTGGAGACTGTTAGCACTTAAGTGCTGTAATTTTGTGGAGATATTTATATCAATTACGCCGCCAAATTGGTTTAACAAAATATTGAAAGATATATTTTTTTAAGGTAGCTCCTCTACATGTAACCTGGGGATGATTTTTTTTTCATCGTCTACCCCATCGTGTGGGATATCGTTAAATAGGTCTTTTATTATACTAGGGTAGCTTTTATTATTAGGGTTATGGACCCAAAAGGATAAAAACGGGACCATTACTAAGACTTCACTGACCGTCTGTCTGTCGGTCACCAGGCTGTATTTCACGAAAAGTGCTAGTAATGTGATACATTTTCACAGGTAACGTATTTCTGTTGCAGCTTCAACAACAAATAGATACTAAAAACAGTTAAAATAAATATTTATACCCTCCTTGAAGATGTTACCAAATTTGTGTTTAGGATTGAGGTCATGATCAAGTTCTTACCGGTTTTCGTCTTTAGGGAAACTTGCAAAAAAACCGCCTTCACGATTACGTTATCTACACCACAAATTTCACAACTCCTGATATTTTTTGGATAATCGCTCACTAATAGTAGAAGTCCAATCCAATAACACAAAACTTCACCAAAACACAATGGTCTTGAAAGTCAAAAGTTGGATTATTAGCTTTTGAGAGGATAGTCTGATTAAAAGTTCGAATCACAAAACTGAAGAACTGATACTCAGCTCAGTTTCGAAAGTAAATTGTGAAAACTGAGAAAAACACAGGACCACCATAATTCTTAAATAAAATGACAATTGCTTACAATTTCTTTTTGTCACATTACATGCCATGTAGTCCAGTCAATGAAGGCTTAACTTTGCCATTTTGAGTTGATCACCTGTAACCAACGCGAACATTTCCGCAAGGGTTCGTAGATTAATATACTAAAATTGCAGGGTGCTGCATTGACGGCAAAGGGTGAAAAAAAAATGCGAAATGGTGCAAAAACGAGTTTTTCGTCAATATCTCGCGACTGGCTGGAAAAATAGAAAAAGTTCCTAGTACAAAGTTGTAGAAAATTTGATTCCTACAAAAAACGGTATCAACATATTTTCGCGTATCTCCCATAGTTTTTGCACAAAATGCAATTAAAGGTGCAAAATAAAAAAATAAAATATATTGTTAATGGTAATTTTTTTCATTTTTAAACGATCCTACGGGTCAAATTCAACAATCACCACTTACTGAAATATTTAAGGATGAGTTTTCGGCAGTCCACTGAAATGAAAATTGTCTACCGAAATGGTAAAAAAAATGACCACCAAAATGATACAGCCAAGAACATCGCCTTTGTAGTGGAAGGGTTCCCTATTTTGAATTTAAATAAATTTCCTTATTCTTTGTAAATATTTTTGTTCATTATTTTTTAATAAGAATTATTAATGAAGAATTAATTAATTGCTACTCCTATTAATTATTATTAATAATTATTAATATGGACATTTTCAAAATAACAAACAAAGCGCGTTTAGAAAGCGAGAATTTTATTAGTTAGTAAATCGTCCCCTTAGTGCCAAAACCGATTATCTGCACTTTTCCGCTACTAAACTTTTATAATACAAATCGACCCGTCTCCTTAAGCCGCATCTACAGGTAAAACCCATTATGCTCTACGATACTTCCTGAAATAGCTAATGAATAAACAGAATAAATGCAAATTATTTCCAAAATTCTTGATTTAAAATCTAATAAACCCATTCAAAACACTTAAGTTTGTAAATGTATTACCGCTAAAACCAAGTTTCGGATTTAAACTCATTTTTCATGTAGACACTTAGAGTAAATATCCTGTGAGTATCCTGTAATTGGCTTTGACTGTTGTTGACTTGACTGTTTGAATTTTACCAGATATTTTAATTTTACTAGATGAATTAAAAACTAACAAATCTGTCGCTTTTTGCAAAAAAATATATATAATATGTTTGCGTTATAGTTGAGGCAAGTAAAAGAGGATAGACCGAATCGATCGACAGGTGACCTTCTAGCGTACGTGTTTCTGGGGTGAGGCTATCGATAAGCGAGGTGAGTCTTTGACTATCAGCCTTAACATCGCCAAGGCTTTGATAGGGTCTGGCACATAAGTCTTCTCTCCAAGCTTCCTGGATACGGTCTGCCTACTCAGTTCTGTGCCTGAGTGGCTGACTTCCTGCATGAGCGTCAACGAACGGCGACGGATGTAGTTTGCAGTTCATGTCAGTGAATGCCGGTGTTTCTCAGGACTCCGTCCTATCCCCTACACTCTTTTTGCTGCATTCAATGATTTAATTCCTCTTGAGAATATTCATTGCTATGCAGACGATAATACAGTGCATGCGGGATATTTTGGATATGCAGCCGCTGGACAGGTAGAAACCAAAGAGAAACGGGAGAATCTTGTCATTGAACTCAATCAAGATTTGGACCGCATTTCGGAATGCGGTACCAAGAACTTGGTTGAGTTCATTGCCAAGAAAGCCAGGTCTGCGCTTTCACGGTAAAACTAACGTTTTTTCACGCCTCAGCAACTGTGCTTGTTGTACATGACGTAAGTACGGTCTTGCGTGGAATATTGTTCGCACCCCAGAGGATGGCTCCGCCAAGTACTTTTTTGATGGTTTGGATAGGTTACAGCGGCGCGCGATCCGCATTATTGGTGACAAAGAGGTGACTAAACACCTCGAGCCTCTTCAATTACGCCGTGATGTGGCGTTATTAAGCGCTTTTTATCGTCTATACCATGGCGCATGTTTTGAGAATTTATTGTCCCTTAACCTACCTTCCCCTTTTGTACAGAAATCTACACACGCTGGCTTACGTTGTCACCGACTTACTGTGAACTACCCACAAATTCCCACTATTCCAACGTGAACAAAGAAATTTGGTAACTTATTTCTTTGTCAGACTATCCGCAAATGGATTACTCTGCCCTCTTACGTGTGTGAAGTAGCAATTCTGCAGGCCGGCAAAATGAGGATAGCTGGTGTGGCAATTAATACTGCTGTACCAGCTATCTTCGCGTCTAGACTCCTCCGTCACCTAACCTCTGGTGGAGTCATTTGTCGAACCTATTTATAAAAAAAATATCTATAGCAAAGAAAAAAGATCTTGATGATTTGTGCAACAAAGGTGTCATACCTGAAGAGTACCATGGATTATACAGATCTTTGGCTACAGAAACAAGCCAATCTGATCGTTTTCCTTCAGAAACCATTCTGATGACTCATCATGTGTAAGCAAGTCAAGTGCAGATGAATAATACTGATTTTTTTACACTTATTTAATTAGGAATACTATCGGCCGCCAACGAATTCGTCGGCTTTAACTTTAATATACATTTTTAAACTAGATATTTTAGATAGAAATACTACTGCACCCGAAATATCGAACCTACAGTATCTAAATAAATGTACATCATAAACCGAAACTATTTAATATACCTATATTGACTCAAGGATCTCTAAAAACTTATGGATGTATCATTTCGACGATACTATTATTCCCTGGACTCTTATCGGCATTACTGTCCACCGAATCAATAGGCTAGTTGACTCATGTCGAATTGTATTAAATAAATGTTTATTTCTTACAGTATTTGGTCTAAGGAACCTAAATATATCGATTTCACTTCATAAAAGCAGAAGATTGCTGTAGAAATTTAATTTAAAAAAATATTTTTTAGTCTATATTTTTTAAACACTAAAAACGCTGTTCGCTACATCCGCCATGATTGTGACGTCTCTTTCAGTAAACAACTCAATGTCATTCGCGTGTTGTTATGGGTGGATTCTTTAGTCTGAATAAATTTTTCTTAAAACACTTTTAACTTTAGAAAAGTTTCCGTTTACTGTTTTTTTTTTGACAAAACTAATTATGGATGCCGGTTTTATGAAAGCAGAAAGCACAAATCTGCCAAGAATTGACGCATTGATAGTTGGTGAATTTTTTGCACTGAACCCCGATTTCTGCTCTGCGGAGCAGAGAAACGACAAGGCATCTATGTAAGTAAAGTGCATTTAGTATTACAATGTAGTAATAAACATAAAACTGATACAACATATGAATTAAGTGTAATAAAGTTGCGTAGGTTAATTTCTTTCGGCACTTTAATCCACAACATTCCTGGAGTCTTCAAGTATGTGTTTTTATATTCTCGTACAATACAATAATGATAATTACTTTATTTTTCGTGGTATTTATTAGAAATCATGTTCTTTTTATTATAAACTCAGATAAGTTATTTTCTACGTGCTTACGAGTTTTTGTTTACTACAGTTGACATCATAGCATAGACAATCTATAGACTAAAATGGCCGACAGCGTTTTTGTATGTCCATGAAAATTCTATTTTAAAATTAAAGATTTGTAGCTTTCTAGGTCTCTAAAAAATACAATACATTTTTTTTCGGTCTAATAGAACATTTATTAACCATTTAAAACCTTATTCCAAAAAGGGTCAACTAGCCTATTGTCCCCATATCACTGAAATGATATACTTACTATTTGGCGGGAATCCACAATGACGTTGTTGCGCATGCGTGTGCTCTAGCGAAGGCGGACTGACTCGAAGTGAACACTGACAAGCGGGACACAACAACGCAATGTAGACGAACCTATTTCACAAAAACTTACTGTCCATGGAAATGATAACTTTTTCCAGGACAAAAGTTGAGTGCTTGTTACATGTATAAGGAGGAAGGTAAACAAACGGTACTAGGTTTTGTTGATAGGCTATATTATATATTAATGATATAAAAGTTAATTTCAATCGAAAAAATAAATGTAACTACAGAGGAAGTAATTTTACGAGAGGAATTGGGTTCACACAGGTTCCCGTGATGATAAAGGCCACTTCGTATTTTTTTATTTTAATTGGAATAGAGCCCATTACTAATAATATAATTCTTTTTGACAAGGTTGAAAGGTACCTAGTTAACTAAGAAAAAAAGTCAAAATCATAAATGAGCACATTGCACTGCCGCTCTGAGCAATACCGTGTATTTATTTTTTGCTTGGGAAGTTCACCTCTACATGATTCATTGGGATTTAATTAATATGTTTCGGGCATTTTTTTATTTCCTTTTTCATATAATAATCTTGACAAAAAAAAATATTTCAATTTTATTATATGATAATGTATAAGAGTATGTATTGCATATTGCAAACATATGTTTTAAATGCAAATTTTGGCTGAACACGATGAAATAAAAATAAATGTTTAAGTTAAATTGAAATAATTTTTTTTATCAAGTTTATTTTTCATTTTCTTTCTTAGTAGTTATCATTATAAACCAAATACGCAAAATAGTTAACCCAGTAATGTTTATTAGTGATTAATTAAAAAAAAAATAACATTGTTGCCCAGCGCGCGATTCAACAATGAATGAATAAAAGTGAGCAACTCACTCCCTAGCGCGTGATCTGTGTACGGAAGAGACGGTTAAACATGGTTAGCTGATTTTGGCTGAAGCATAAATTTTAAAGTAAGGATGTCTAACACTAATAAATTATAGTGGAAGAAAAGAGTAAGCACCGATAATCGATTTTAGCTGAAGTAATTTATAAAGCGTTGAATAAAAGTTATTAAGTAAAAACAAATTGAAATTCGGTATCTTATTCAATTGCCTCAAACATTACGCAAATATACTATACTATTTGTTTTTGAAAAAAGCGACTTAGATCTGTTAATTTTTACTTCATCTAGTAAAATTAAAATATCTGGTAAAATTCAAACAGTCAAAGCCAATTACAGGATACTCACAGGATATTTACTCTAAGTGTCTACATGAAAAATGAGTTTAAATCCGAAACTTGGTTTAAGCGGTAATACATTTACAAACTTAAGTGTTTTGAATGGGTTTATTAGGTTTTAAATCAAGAATTTTGGAAAGATTAGCTATTTCAGGAAGTATTCGTCGTAGAGTATAATGGGTTTTACCTGTAGATGCGGCTTAATGAGACGGGTCGATTGGTATTATAAAAGTTCAGTAGCAGAAAAGTGCAGATAATCGGTTTTGGCACTAAGGGGACGATTTACTAACTAATAAACTTCTCGCTTTCTAAACGCGCTTTGTTCGTTATTTTGAAAATGTCCATATTAATAATTATAATTAGTAATAATAACTAATAGGAGTAACAGTTAATTAATTCTTCATTAATATTTCTTATTAAAAAATCATGAACAAAAATATTTACAAAGAATAAGGAAATTTATTTAAATTCAAAATAGGGAACCCTACTACAAAGGCGTTGTTCTTGGCTGTAACATTTCGGTGGTCATTTTTTTACCATTTTGTTAGACAATTTTCATTTCAGTGGACTGCCGAAAACTCATGCTTAAATATTTCAGTAAGTGGTGATTGTTGAATTTGACCCGTAGGATCGTTTAAAAATGGAAAAAAAAACCATTAACAATATATTTTCTTTTTTTATTTTGCACCTTTAGTTGCATTTTGTGCATAAACTATGGGAGATATGCGAAAATATGTTGATACCTTTTTTATAGGAAATCAAATTTTCTACAACTTTTTACTAGGAACTTTTTCTATTATTCCAGCCAGTCGCAAGATATTGACGAAAAACTCGTTTTTGCACCATTTCGCATTTTTTTTCACCCTTTGCCGTCAATGCAGCACCCTGCAATTTTAGTATATTAATCTACGAACCCTTGCGGAAAGGACATTGCTCGTTCCCCATACATTGAATGCCCTAGAACGCCCAGCAATGAGAAAATGCTAGTTGTGTTCGGAATCATTCATAAACTCTAATTAGGCATTTGTTGAGATACGGACAACTTGAGGAACCGTGGCCTACTACATAATGTATTTGATTTTGAGGTTATAATTATTATACTTAATCGTAAAAGATGTACACTTTATATATTCTGAATAGATTTAGTGTTTACCTCTATGTAAGCACTTAAATAATATGCATTAAATTAACATAAAATGCAATTAATAATAAAAATAATAAATGCTTATATTCATATTGATTAATGAGTGTTGTCAGTTGGCACCTACGATACCTATACCTTACCTGTAGTAATAATAGATTTCTTTTCAAATGAAATGTTCAGTCTTTCCATTTACCTGTTTCTATATTTTACTATCGGTAATTAGGTATGTACCTGGTTATCATTATGATTTTAATAAAAATAAACAGATATTACATGGGGTGGGAGTATAAACTATCTTTACATAATTTCAGAAATAATCTTTTTATAAATATAATACTAGTAATAAGTATTATTAACTAAGTTACCTCTATTTTTCTTTTGATAAATACCTATGGTCGCCTCTAATGCATTTATTAAGGTAAACAATCTTGGCACAACTTTTTAACAGAATCACCCATTTAATAAAAAAATATTAACGAAGCCAATAAACTATTAAAATAAATCGTTATTATAGACTGAAACCTTTTGAATCCAGTTATCAGTAGATTTTTAATGCTGTTTTTTCAATAAAAAGGAGTGCCAAGTTGGATGAATAGACTGTAGTATCTAGTAACAGAACTTTAATTTTTTATTTTTTTAAACAGATTGTCCGTTTACTATGATTAATTGCTAATATGTTAAAAAAATAATAGAAAGATAATAGTGAAGGACATTCTTTTGGGCATGCTAGGGCCGATTTCGTCGATGTCCTTTCGCGTTGGTTACAGGTGATCAACTCAAAATGGCAAAGTTAAGCCTTCATTGACTGGACTAATGTAAGAGTTGTCATATGAATTTAAAATTACATTATATAAATTTAAAAATGGCAAAATTTTAACACAAACTTATTATTGCAGCGTTGATATTTTTTTTTTATAGATAGGTCCGGCAAATGACTCCACCTCACCTGATGTTAAGTGGAGGTGAAGTCCAGACGCGAAGATAGCTAATACAGTAGTTCTACCTGCCACACCAGCCATCCTCACCCTGTCGGCCTACATGTTGCTTCTTCACGCCTCTTTTAAAGGATCCCAGGTTGTAAGAGGGAGGGAACACGTGAGCGGGCAGAGCATTCCATTTACGGATAGCACGACAAAGAAATGAGTCACCACATTTCTTTGTGCGCGTTGGAATTGTACCCACAGTTAGACGGTGACAACGTAAGCCAGCGCGCGTGGTCCTCTGAAGGAAAGGGGAAGGTGGAATAAGAGAGAATAACTCCTCAAAACACTCGCCGTGGTGCAGACGATAGAACGCGCTTAGTGACGCCACGTCACGGCGTAATTGAAGAGGCTCGAGGTGTTTAGTCACCTCCTCATCGCCTATGATGCGTATTGCGCGCCGCTGTAACCTATCCAAAGCATCGAGCAAGTACTTGGCGGAGCCATCCCAGAGGTGCGAGCAATATTCCACGCAAGACCGAACCTGCGTCTTATATCACAAGCATAGTTGCTCGGGCGTGAAAAAACGCCGCACCTTGTTCAGGACTCCGAGTTTGCGTGAGGCTGTTTTTATCACACTTTCGATGTAATTTTTTAGATTTAAGTCACAGCGAATCTCCATACCGAGCATGGTGATACTGCTCTCTAGCTCCAGTGTTGTACCCTGAAGAGAAGGACATAAAAGGAATGGCGACGTTTTTGCCGTGAAAGCGCAGACCTGGGTTTTCTTAGCATTGAACTCAACCAAGTTCTTGGTACCCCATTCAGAAATGTGGTCCAAAGCCTGATTGAGTTCAATGACAAGATTCTCCCGTTTCTCCTTGGTTACCGCCTGCCCAGCCGCTGCTTGTCCGAGATACCCCGCATAGACTGTACTGTCGTCTGCATAGCAATGAATATTCCCAAGAGGAATTAGGTCATTGATATGCAGCAGAAAGAGAGTGGGGGATAGGACGGAGCCCTGGGGAACGCCGGCATTCACTGACATGAACCGCGAACTGCTACCGTCCGTAAGGACACGAATTCTACGCTCATGCAGGAAGTCAGCTACCCAAGAACAGAACTGGGAGGGCAGACCGTATGCCGGAAGCTTGGAGAGAAGGCTTTTGTGCCAGACCCTGTCGAATGCCTTGGCAATGTCTAGGCTGATAGCCAACGACTCGCCCCGCTTGTCGATAGCCTCACCCCAGATATGAGTCAAGTACGCTAGAAGATCACCCGTCGATCGTTTCGGTCTAAAACCATATTGACAATCATTAATCAGGGAGTGATCCTCTAGGTAGCGGGTCAGATGGTTGTTAAGGACCTTTTCTAGGACTTTACATAATACTGAGGTGACTGCTATTGGCCGGTAGTTTGCCGGGTCTGAGCGATCCCCTTTTTTGGGTGTCGGTTGCACGTTAGCATCTCTCCAAGTCTCCGGCACACGCCCCAAAGAATATGAGCACTGGTACAAACGCGTGAGCACGGGAGACAACTCCGCTGCACATTTTTTCAATAGTACTGCTGGGATGCCATCAGGTCCACTAGCTTTCCGGACGTCGTGTGATTGCAATTCGGCACGAACCTCACGCTGCCTGATTTTGATATCAAGCATCGTTGTGCCACAATGAGGTAATAATGGTGGCAGTGCATTGCAATCATCGATTCGGGAGTTAGCCGCAAAGAGTTTTGCCAGTAAATCGGGTTTCTCCTGCGGCTTATGAGCTAGTGTTCCGTCTGGACATCTCAGAGGTGGCAGCAAATATAGCTTGAATGGATCCTTTCTCAAAAGAGTAAATAAACAAGAACAAGAACTAATACTTACAATAAATCATTTTAACTTTTATACAGTATTTAAGTATGGCATCCCAAAAGTATTTTTAACGAGGTTGCCATCGGATTGATCAGCTATCCAATAGCTATCTAATACAATTTTTCTTGGGAAATCATTGGTCCATGGTCTCATAATTGAACGTATCTAATGACGCAGTGGTCTGTACACATAGATGTGTACAGACGCAAAATGATAGCACTTTTATCACTCATATAATATTACACTCATGATAACTTTTGAATTATGTGAAACTTGGGAATTTTTAATCACTTTTTGGATAACAAAAAGTGATTAAAAAAAATATTTAAGACTGTATCAGCTACCGAGTCTTAAGAATAAAAAATATAGAAATACATATTTAACATCCGTGACTGGAGTACAAATGCTCGTATTCATCACACAAACATCTGCTCCCACCGGGATTCGAACCCAGGACCTCTCGAGTAGGCGACACCTTGAAACCCGGCGTACAAACCATTCGGCCACGGAGTTCGTCCAATATAATTCTACGTCCATCTAACTACGTATTTGTGTTAAAATATGCAATAGTAGTGGCCACGAATTATACAAAATCATTAATATCATAAAGCTGGAGAGTTCGTTTGTTTTTTTTTTTGATTCAACGTGCTAATCTCATAAAATGCTGGTCCAATTAAAAAAGAATGTGTTGGATAGCGCATTTATCGAGGAAAGTCATAGGTCACATCACGCTAGGACCAGTAGGAAAGGAGCATAGATGCAAAATGTGGCAAAAATATTCCATTTGTGAGCTTTCGTAGCGTGCGCTGGGTAAATGGTTTAAGTCACACAAAAATTATCTATGGTGAAATTGTTTCCGTTTAAAAGTTCTATAAAAAAGGCCGGGATAACATTTGTCCATCTTTTAAGTTTGACTCAATAGTACCTTTTTCCTCAAATTAACGCGGGTAAAATCCGCGAACTTTTTTTTAATTATTGTTATTTTCTATAAAACTTTAGTAAATCACTTTGCTCTATTGTCTACAACTTCCGCAGCGTACGCGATAGAAGGTAATTTTTTTCACACATTGTCGAAAACATTATCGAAGTTTTCATAAGGAACCCTATCTTTTTGAAAACACTCTATAGCCTATTAGTGCAGTCATTGAAGCGAAAAATACGGCCTTACCTCCGAATTATTTTACTGTGAACCGATTTGCATGAAATTTTGGAATTAGGCTCATCTTACCCTTAACTTCAAAAGTGAAAATGATCTGAACTCCGCCTATTATTTTTAAGGGGTGTAAACAACCCCTTAATGGAAAAATTGACATTGAGCCATTTTATCGCTAGAAAACATGTCTAATAGTAAGTGATGAAATTGTAAAGTATTTTCTAACATAATTACCTCACATTAAAATCATTTTCAACCCATATATATATATATATATATATATATATATATTACATATTTAAAAATAATTTAATTTAGAGTAAAAAATTGCTATTTATTGAATAAAATATTTACTAATTATATAAAATTGTACTATTACTATTAAAATATAATATTATTATTCATGACTCAATGTCGGAGTCGCTGTCACATTCAACATCTTCTGACTGAACTGGAGGGCTATTTTGGCAGTTATCTCCACTGCACGTTCCACAGGTACTATTACAAAACAGACCAACTTTTCTGCATCCGCAAGACGCTCCACATCCTTTTTTGCAGTTGTGGTGCGGGTGGATCTACAGACTTAAGTGGATTTAATAAACCGTCATTCATGACCCACCCCCAATCCGTTGGATGAATGATGATGATGATGATGATGATGAAATGATGAAATGTGTTATATATACATATAAGAACGTTGGTATGTATTCATGCCTACGTTTCCAAAGTATATGAGCCATATTATGTATATATATACACATTACAATAGTTGTGGGTCCCTATTATACTGCGTACTTTCACATTGCTCCAAATATTCACACTCCAAAATTTTCAGTTACTAAGTAGAAAAAAATATGATAAGTTTTTGGACCATAACTCCTTCAATTTTCATGCTATCACAATTTATGTAAAACTATTGTAAAGGTAATTAAGAGAGCTACAACATCCTTCATTGCAATATATATTAAAAAACCTTTTTCTAAAACGGTGAAGGGTTAAAGGGCTTAAGAGAGGCTGTGATTGCGCTGCCACGGGCTCTTTAAACAATCATATCTCTGTCAATTTTATTTTGACAGAAAAAACAAAAAAAACAATTTGTTTGTAAGAAAAATACCTAAATTTTTAAATTGTACACTTTTATACCTATCTGTCGTCATTTTTGAGATATTAGGAAAAAGAAGTGGGTTTTTTAAAAATTTGAAATTTTGGTTTCTTTTAATCGTGACTTTTTTGAAAAATATGGGTCCTGAAGCAGCCAAACTGATACTATCTATCAAAATCTTCATAATAAAGTTAATTCTAGGTGGAATACGATTAATTTTAATTTTGGTGGAAATGGCACTTATGCAACCCATTGATTTAAAAGAAAAAACATTAGATGCTCCCCTTATTTGCAATACAGCTCACTTATTTTACGTGCAAAAGACTTTTAATAGTGATCATTTTAAAGCTTATTTTAAGCACTACAAAACTATTGTGTATTAGAATGCATAAAATGCATCTGCTCGCCGCTAGATGGCATTGACCACATCGATTAAATTTTAGACAAAATAAAAAACGGCTTTGATCTTTAATATCTAGCTTAATATTGCACTTAGAATACTTTATAAAAAACCAAATTGTTCATTGTTTCACCTGCTACAATTTTGTTCCTTATAAAATTTTCGGAGATATTTGCAAAAAACCGATGATAACGGGAAAAACTTTCGAATTTTCAATTGCCAATATCTTGAAAAGTATTCAAGTTTTGGAAAAACTGTATAGATGATTTTTTGCTTAAAATTAGTCTTTCTATCGATATCCGAGGTTATTTTGAAAAAAAAATAATTCACCACCGAGAAGGGGTGGCAACCACCCCCAGGGTGGTTGCGGAGTTCAAATCATTTTCACTTTTGAAATTAAGGGCTTACCCTTCATCTTAATGAACCTAATGCCAAAATTGTATGCAATTCGGTTCACAGTAAAAAAATTCGGACCAATAATGCTTCAATGACTGCACTATATATTCATCAGGGATAATGTAGAATTCTAAATGTGAAACAATTTTTAAAATCGTTCCAGTACATTTGGAACCTATTGAATACAAACAAACAATCAAATCTTTCCTCTTTATAATATTAGTATAGAGGTCAGTATCGCAAAAAAATTCGCATAACCAAATAGCCTTTCACCTGTCGATAAAAAAAGATGGCAAGATTTAGAAAATATCATGACATGTCAATCTTACGTCATCCATCTTTATTAATTTTTAAAAATGAAAATACAAGTTACTGAAAATATGCAAATTAAAAAAAAAAATTATCAAGATACGTAGATGAGAGAAGGGACAGTAAATAATGTGTGCATTCCCACATCATGCAATGGAACAAATATGTCGAAGAACATTTACACAAAAGATCATTTTAGCGGACGTTAATATACCATACAAATTTTCTTTGGACAGATCTAGAGATAATTTATTTTTCTGCATAAATGCAGATGAATTTTCAGAACAAAGCTTTCACTCAGTCATATTAGAACTCAACGACGGCTCCACTGCAATTGTTCCTGGTATTCGGAATGGATTTGCGAGCGCAATTGATCAGACGACTGGGTCCGTCTACCTCGGCGGCAGCGACGGTATATACAAGTTCAATTACCAAACAAAAGATGTGGTGAAGCCTGCATTAATCGCTAATATCGATATTTTTGATATGTACTTCCACAAATATTTGTATTTCGTAGATACTGCAACTCAACACTTGCATGTCTATAAAAACAACAAAGTGGCTATCCTACCAGAATTAAAAGAACATGAAATACTCCACTTTGCTATTGATGCCGATAATAATATTATATTTGTGAATACAGCCGGTCTTTATATATTACATAAAGGTACAAAATCAGCTGTATTATACGACGATAGAAATATTAACATCCGAGGTGCCACTACAGATATAAATGGTTTGCCTTTTTTTATAGCGCAAGATGGAATCTACAAAATCGGCGACAATAAGAAATTAGTTAATACATTACTGCTCGAAAATGGTTACGGATTAGCTTTTGATAAAGATAACAATATTGTTTACAGCAACGAAAGAACTGTCAATATGTTAATCCCTTATGAAAACAGTAGAGGGCTTCCGTATCAATGTAATGCGAAAATCAGTACGATTTAAAGATTTTTATCGTGATTTGTGTCTTTCATTATCAGTTTATTGAAAGACTTAGGTAGGTACTTATTATTAGGATACTGTGTAGGTATAGCCAGCTTAAGATATCGTATTAAAAATAATGTTTAATATAAACATTAAAATTATTCATTTAATACCTATCAGTACCTGCCTTTAGTGAACACAGCAACATATTTGCTTTATGTATTTCTATTACTAAGATTAAAACTATTTTAATCTAACACAGGCAGATATTTCACATTTAAATAAACTTTACTGAGCAAAGAAAAGATAGACACATCTTTTCGATTTCTGCAAAATAAATATTAGTCAAAACCATATCAAGTTAATCAAAAAACTTAAAAGGATTAGTTGAAAATGAAAATAAAACCCATACTTATCTGAAAAAAGAGTTAAATAACTACATAGTTTTCTAGGAATGAAAGTTCTCTGCCACCCAAGGGGTTTATATATTTATCCATGTTTTAAAATAAATTAAAGATACTAACACTCACATGTCACACCAATTGGCTTAGCCCAAAAGTAAGTACTGCCTGTATCATGGGAAGTATCCCATTTATCTAGTAAAATAAATACAAATATGATTAGATAACCTTCAAGAAATAAAACATAAAATGACTCAGAATGCGTTCACTGGCATGAAATACAATACCGTACAGGCACGCCTTTGTGTAAAGAGAGAGACCAGAGAGCGTTTTGATTGATCAGGTGGTAGCGGTGGTCCTTTTGAAATAAAACACATTAATTATACAAAATCATTTATACATACACTTACATACACATTCAGTCCGAGTTATTTCAAAATATGTAGGTAGGTGTAAAACAGTCTCTTATAGTCCACATTATTCATCAATCATTACATCATCGGAGAAAGTGTTTGCCTCCATAGATCTAATAAGATTGATAGTTCTAAAATACAGAAGATCTTTCGCGTCTATACCCCAAATAAAGTCGAGATGGCTGAATCTAGGCATAGGTACACGGAATCTGCCGATGGGTCTGCCAAGTTCATGGAACAATCTGTTTACGTCATTGACGTGAGCAAAGGGATCATGGGCGGAGTAATGAAGGAAAACGGGTGTGGTTACCCGGCTTAGGTCGTAACGCGGTGGTCGCCTGCTACCGTAAGCTCTCCTGTTGGAAATGATACCGCCGTGATCGTACCGACGAAATTCTTTACCGGAGATGCCTTGAGCGTAGTGCACTATTTGTCTGGATGACGCTCCCGCTGGCGTATGTCCCAACTTCAAAGGCAATAATGTCTGAAAAAAAAGTCTTCTGTAGGTTCAAGTGGTAAAGAATTTGGATATGACTATCATCTACATCAGCTATACTCTAAGTGTGTTCCGCGGAACCCTAGGGTTCCGTGATACCTCTGTCGGGGTTCCGCAAGAATTTAGAAATAAAAAAATCAAAACACCTCTCTCTGGTCGCTCCGCGGCTGTGCGGACTCCGCGGCCGCGCGGAGACAAAACGCTATGAATGTTATTTATTTATTTATTTGTATTTGTATAAGCTTGTGTTACATTAGCTGGTACAATATCTCATAAGTTTGGTCTCAACAATTTTATACTTGTACAACGCGTTCGCTCTAAGTTTGCCGGTCTGTGGAATGCGCGTACCCTCCCCCACGTGACAACAAAACTTATAATGTGTCATAGTTTTACCCAAATATCTAACGTACACAATTTTTATTGTTACAATTAAATAAAAAATTTCGAACGTCATACACTCATACCTATCGCCAGCGGCAAACTTAAAACGAGCGGGTAGGTATACTTGTAAGCGCTCAGTCTCTTTGATAAAAGCCGCCTCTGAATTAGACGCTATAGTTGTCAACTAGCGACTTTCGTCTCTAACTTCAAAGGATAAAGTCGATATTGTTTACAACGCTATTTTTAAATTTCTGTTTTTATTTTTGCTTTTTGTTTATCAAAGGTGCCGACTCGAGTATTTTCGAGAATATTTGAGATCGAGTCTAGGACTAAGTATAAAAGCGGCGATCGCGCGTTGGCGTCGTCAGTTGATGATTAGCGTTCGGAGCGATAAGTTACTACCTACTTACAAGCTCGCTAGCGAGAAACTGGTGTTCATTGTTTTACTGCCTGCTGTATTCTGTTGTCTCAGTTTTATACATTTCTTCCCTGTAGGTTCTAAATTTAGTCTCTTATACGCAGTAACGATTGTGCATTATTTAAACCCCACTATCCTGACTTGTAACATTATAAATAAAGAAGAATGGAACGTTGGCTTAAAGGTGTTAAACGTGTTCCAACAACATCTTCTAATGACGCTGAATGTTCAAAAGCAATGCGCGCGGAGAATTTAGCAATCACCGATCCAGAAGATGATGCCACGAGTGCCACGACGTCAAGCTCGACGGTTTCAAAGACGAAAAAAAGGAAGTATGATGAATCTTATATCAGTTTCGGATTTGTTGATTCCAACGGCTCACCTCTCTGCATGCTCTGTAGTAAACTGCTTCCTAATAGTTCCATGGCACCTGCCAAATTGCGTCGACATTTAGAAACCGTACACCCCGAGACTAAAGACAAGAATAAAGAATTTTTTGTTCGCAAAAAAGATCAGTTATTAGAAAGTCAAAAAAATATGATGCATGTAACACAAACTACCAACGAAAAGGCCACGGAGGCATCATACTTAGTTAGCTATCGCATTGCACAAGCAGGTGAAGCGCACACTATCGCTGAGAAATTAATAAAACCATGTGTATTAGACATAACAAAATGTATGCTTGATGAAAAATCTGCAAAGCATCTTTCTACTGTTCCGCTATCAAACGATACTGTTTCACGACGAATCCATGATCTGGCAAGCTACGTCAAACAAGAACTAGTTACACGTCTACAAAATACACGATTCGCTTTGCAAATGGACGAGTCGACTGATGTCGCTGGTTTGGCTATCCTGCTGGTTATTGTGAGATATCCATATAAAAGTTCTTTTGAAGAAGACATGCTTATGTGTTCATCGCTGCTTACAAACACTACCGGGGAAGAAATTTTTAATAAAATAAATATATTTTTTGAAGAACATAATCTCAGTTGGAACAATTGCATTGACATTTGTACAGATGGGGCCAAGGCGATGACAGGTAAAACAGCAGGAGCAGTGTCACGAATGAAAAATAAAGCGCCTAATTGTAGTTCCAGTCATTGTATTCTGCATAGACAAGCACTTGCGATGAAGCAAATGCCGTCTAATCTAAAATTAGTTATGGATGAAGCGGTAAAAATAATTAATTTTATCAAATCACGACCACTACAATCCCGATTGTTCTCATTATTGTGTGAAGATTATGGCAGCAAACATAAAACACTACTGCTCCATACAGAAGTGCGATGGCTGTCTCGGGGAAAAACTTTAACAAGGCTATTTGAACTTAGAGCCGAGTTACAAATGTTTCTTTCAGCAGATACTTCTTTTAATTTGAAGGACCGTTTGTATGATAAAACTTGGTTGTTCCGATTGTCTTTTATGGCGGATATCTTTCAAAAACTTAACGAATTAAATTTATCATTGCAAGGTAAACAGACAACAGTGTTTCAGGCCTATAATAAAATAACTACTTTTAAAAGAAAATTAGATTTTTGGATCATTTGCATTGGTAAGAAAGAAATAGAAAGTTTTACGTTACTCACTGAGTTTGTTAGCGAAAACGACTCAGAAATGTTTGAAGATAATGTGTTTGAAGAATTGGTCCAATATCTCAGTTCGATGCGCGCATCTTTTGAAAAGTATTTTCCCGAAGAACACAATACAAAAATTAAAGTGAACTCCTGGATTCATAATCCTTTTTTACCCAACTTGGAAAAGCCTGAAAACATGTCAAATGAGATATATGAATCTCTTTTAGAAATGTCATCAGACACAAGTATGGAGTCATTGTTCAAAACGACGCCTCTTAATGATTTTTGGTGCAGAATCCAAGATGAATATGCAATGCTTGGCCAAATGGCTCTGGATATTCTTCTCCCGTTCCCAACTACATATTTGTGCGAAACAGGATTCTCTACCTACGCAGCCACGAAAACAAAATATCGCAATAGACTGGACGCCGAAGCTGATATGAGACTCCAACTTTCTTCCATCAAACCTGATATCAAGCAATTGATGAAAAATAAAAAACAGTTTCATACCTCCCACTAGTTAGATTTTTTCTTTTTTAATGTTTTCTATTATTGTCCTTACCAAGTGGTGAAGTAAATAATAATTAGTAACGGATACATTGTACTTTTATTATGCTGATTAATATAGAATACACTTATAAAAATAATTGTTTTATTGTAGGGTTCCATCAAGTATTTTGCTTCCCAAAAGGGTTCCGTCATTTAAAAAGTTTGAGAACCACTGATCTACATAATCGATCTGCCATCGCTCTGCGTAAAACACAGAATTTATTTCTGTGGTTTTGTGGTGGTCTGTGGTCCAATAATTAAATTACGATTACTTTCAACAGAGACAAAAATCGTTTAAACTTCCAATAAAATAAGTACTTATTTCATAACTTAAACAACCCTTATTAGATAATTTTCAGATAAGATGATTGAATGATAACAATTTTAACTGTTAATAACCCACTGTTTTATAATATTTATTTATTACTAGATAAAAGCTTGTCAGTTTTAATTTATTTACAAACTTACAGCGTTATGTTGATCTTGATTCCATCCGCCTAATAAGAAGAGTATGTTGCTGCAAAGAGCCTGGGTTACAGTCTCATCCATGCACAAAGTTTGGCCTGCCCAAGACATCACTTGATTGTTGGGCAAGAACTCTCCAATACCAATTAGCGACAGAGCTAACTGAAAATTTTAATTTCATATAATATTATTTATAAAGATTACGTCCATAAAGAAGGCCTGAGTCGCGGCAGTGAAGACTTGAACAGATTGATTACGAATCACGATGATCATTGAAATATATCCTAGAATATATATAGAACCTATAGGGAAAACAAATTATGGTTTTGGTATTTATGGAAACCATCTTAGGCGATGGGCTAGCAACCGGACTATTTGGGTCTAATCAATACCAAATGTGACGTTATTAATCATCATCACCTTTCTAATATCCCCATTAATAAGACACTAAATGTCTGTTTAATAAATGGTCTAGAGGCTCCAGACGGTGAGGAGACTCCCCCCGTGGGAAGATGCCATCCGCCTGGAATACCTCTAGAGGCACTCGTCAATTCTCGGCTTGAGGTCCCCTTAGGATCTCGCCGTCCCTAAACCCGGTAACGCTATAAATGTCATCTGGGACCAACAGCATACAACTCAAAACAAAAAAAAAATTGCGTACTTATGGTACCTACAAAAACATAACTAAACAAATTACCTTAACAAAATTAGGTATGTACTTAAATAATTTCCAGCATACCTACTCGTTAAGATGATAACAGAATATGAGAAATAGCAGTTCATACCTCTATATTATTTGCATGGCGTGCCAGAAGCAGGAAAAGCGGATTCCTGTTGTTAGCCATATATGCTACAGGTGCAAATGCGTGCATAGATATTATCTTTGCATTATATTCAGGGCGAAGAGAAGCCATGACGAAGAAAGCTGTAGTGCCCTGGGAATGCCCAACATAGTGAAGCCTGTCTCTGCCGGACTTTTCGAGGGCATAATCAATCATGGTTGGTAGATCGATATTGCCTATTTCGTCCCATGAGAACTGCCAGAACGCTGTGCTCAGCAGCGCATCAGGGTTTAAACGGACATGTTTGCGCGAGTAGTAATTGCCGCGGGCATTACCCATCCATACGTCGAAGCCTTCTTCGGCCAAAATGTACCCTGTAATAAAAAAATATGACATGTAATAAATAGGTGTCTATTCAAAGAGCCTAAAATAGACTCAATCACACCAATCCCAACTCAGAGTAGATAATAGATAGTTATCACCGAAAATGCGACCTGCCAAAAGTGTGAGGAAATATTACAATAAGAACTGAAAGAAAGTCAGTTAATGTAAAAGTGGCCGACCGTCATCATGCATCTTGGACTGTATACCTCTCAGAACACATTCTTTCATAGTTATATGTAGGTACCTAGTACCTATTAAGTACGATTACTTTAAACTTAATATCCGTTTTGTACGTAGGTAACTTTACTTCTTAAAAAGGCCTTTAAAATAACTCCACATCACGTTTAGCAGGTATGGTGTGTGTAGAGTCCTGCAAAGATAAACTTAGGCAGGTACGCCAATACAGTGGAGTTTAAAGCAAAGATTAGATATTTAATTACCGAAAGCACAGCCAGGGCCCTTCACAACCCAATCAGCTGACGAAGAAAGCAGACCATGCATTAGGAATACAACAGGTCTTGGTCCAGGTACGTTATTATTATCTCTGCCATGAGGAATGCGATGCATTTCAAGAATATATCCATCCTCGGTGGTCAGTGTATGGACTTCCAAAGGATACCCGTACTTCCTCACTAGTTCCGGCTGAAATTAATAATTCTATTAAATATATGTACGTCCGTTCGAAAAGTTCTTCACCATTAGGTATTGGATAATTTATATAAGTCTACTTAGGTCTTTCAATAATAATAGCTACGTATGATTCTATATTACAATTAAACATTTTACGTTTAGAACACGGTGTGGGTGTAATTGGATAAAAAATAAAAAATAAATTGAATATTTATCAAATCAATTTCATGATTAGGGATCGAGTTAACATTATTAAGCTTTAAGAGCGAAATTATTTTTTGTTTTTATTCATTTTATAAGTGCCGGTTCTAACTACCATTTAAACACAACTGACAACATTCTATCTTATGTACTAACACAACTTAGGATATACAATATTCAGTATAATTTGTACCTACGTAAGTGTAACTTCACCGACTAGGTATGTACTTAAAATACCTAACTCTTAAAATTGGAAACCCTCCTTATATTTCCTTTTAACTGGATCCCGCAGTTACTTTACGCTTTACTTTATGGAGGGTGAGGGGTAGATCGGGGATTTGGTTTACCTGGTAGCCACGGGAGCAGGTCGGCTGGCGAGCCGCTCGGACTGCGGTCCGTGTGACTAGTCTAGACTAAGGGTACAGGTGACGCTGTGAACGGAGAAGCCCAAGATCGGCTAAAGCGGGTGCGGGCCGGGCTGCTGGTCGAAGGCGGGGTGTTTTGACGTATGCCACGCTTGCGTGAGTGCACGTCAAAGTATACCCGCACTTTTTCCGCTTGCCGAATGCACGACGCAATTACCTGTGCTGCGAGGGTTTGTTAAGTGCCAACGCGGCGTTGGTCATTGTCGTGGATATAATGCATATTTTCTCCCCGTCATCGAAAAAAATGCTTGAAAAATGATATTTCATACTACCTGCTCGACAATGTCCGATTATATATCACGCAATCTCAACGTTAAGCAAGTCATTGCCTCCCAAGGGAGATAATGTTGTATGAAACTCCCAAGGGCTTAAAGTGATTTGAATTTGGAACGTTAACGTTCGTATAGAAACTCCTAATAGATACGTATCTATCATAGAGTTTTTCAACAATTTTTTTTTCGAAAATCGAACTGGCCACCTAAAAATAACAAAAGAAAAACGCGATTGAAAAAATTCAAACGAAAGCCAGTGTTTGGTGCTATTTTCAAAACGTAAAATAAGTAGGTACCTACTACAAGTTATTTTAACAGTTCCGTGTTTTAATATTCTCACGTGTCAAAATGTCGTCGAGCGAGAGTAATTTGACTCCGGATCTTATTAAATTAGACGCTTTAGGGATTATTAACAATCTCTTACCAGAAAAATCAAAAAATAATTATGAAAAAGTGTATGAAGATTTCAACACATGGAGAGAAACAAAAGGAGTCAAGGCTGTGTCCGAATCCGTCCTTTTGGTTTATTTCCATTACTTAGGATTAATTTGGAAGCCAAGCAGCCTATGGTGTATTTATTCAATGCTCAGATCTACAATCAGCATCAAACACAATATACAAATCAACACATATTAGATTGTTGGCTTTTTAAAGAGGAAATCGGAAGGGCACCGGGCAAAAAAGTCGAAAGTATTTTCAACTCAAAATGTGGAAACTTTTCTAAATGAAGCCACAGATCACATCTTTCTGGCCATGAAAGTGAGTACATATCTACATATTCAATGAATTTTTCACACTAATATTAAAAATGCGAAAATTTCACAAATTTATTTTAAATACAATGTAAATCCTTATGTTGTCTTTTGTTATAGGTAGCCTTGATTTTTGGAGTGAATGGCGCTTGTCGTGGTAATGAACTTCTTAACATAAAAGTCGAAGATATAGAAAAGCATTCAGATCAGTTATTATTGATAAGCTTGCCAGATACCAAAACAAAGAGAGAACGGTCATTCGTAGTCTGTTGCGAGCAAGTAAGAATTGTCGAAAAGTATCAAGCTCTACGCTCTTCTAACATTAACACTAACAGATTTTTCATATCTTATAATAATGGCAAATGTACCTGACAAGTCATTGGCAAAAATAAAATTGGTGCTATTCCGAAGGAAATTGCTAAATACCTAAAATTGCCAAACGCAGAACTCTACACAGGCCACTGTTTTAGGAGGACATCAGCTACTTTTTTGGCAGATTCAGGAGCGGATATAGCCCAGATAAAACGACACGGGGGCTGGAAATCCGATACAGTAGCGGAGGGCTACATTGAAAATTCAATACATAATAAGAATAGAATAAGTTGCCGTATTAATGAGAACATTCACCAAAAAACATCGTCGAAAATTATTGATCCTTGGACACCTTTGCTCCCACAGTCGTCGACATCAAATAACGTGTCAGAAAACTCGCTGCCTCAAGCAGCGTCACCAACGGTCACATTCCAAAATGAGGATCAGTCACAAGTTCGTGAATGTTTAAGTACTGCTCAAATAAACTCCACCACAACTTCCTTAAACGTTCCTAATAAAAATATTTTACTGTCCCTCCATAACTCGACAAATGTAGCCAATATCAATATTAACTTTTAACAAAATAAATGTTAAATGTTTTATTTATGTAGTCCTGGGTTTTAATTGCCTCGCAGTAGGTATGAAAAGTAGAGTATGCACCTCTGGGATAAAGCCTGTCTTACGTCACGGGCAGCATATTGGACTCCTCGCTTCACTCAGGACTCTACATAACTCCCTCGTTGCGCTCGGAAGTTAACTCTAGAGTCCCTCGTTACGCTCAGGGTCCAATATGCTGTCCGTGACGTAAGACACTGCTTTATCCCCTTAGTGCATAATCTACTATTGCAAATTTCCCAATGAAAGTTAGTTCAAGTGGACGTTTGGTAGGGCCAGTTATTAAAAAAACCCTAGCTAGGTACGTCCAGGGGCGTATGTACCCTAGGGCCAAGAAGGCCACAGCCCGGGGCGGCGGCTCCAAGAGCTTCGAGGAGCGGCCGTATAAAATCATTCGTTACTGATCTAATTTTTTCATGAGATTTACTAAATCTAAGGGCCAAATGCAAATCATATAAAAACAAGCTGGATATAAACAGAACAATTCCCCTGAACACTCCTCGTGAAAATATAATTAGAAAAATGCAGGGCGGAGCTACACACTACGCACAAAGAAGGAGGAAGATCAAGCTGATCGGAAAGGTTCAGGTAATCGAAGATTCGAGACGCTCGGCGCTGGATGTAATCCAGAATGAAAAGCTGATACTGGTCCGCCCCCGCCTAAAGATGAGAACGGTACCTACCTCACGTGAGAGCGAACCTGCGTTTTATAAAGTTGCAGTCGGTGGTGGGCCGATGTCAAATGCTCTCTCGATAGATTGAGATTGAGTACACAGCTTCTTAGAGGCAAATTTAACCTTACCCTCTAAATAGCTAGCTAAGGCAGTAAAAAGGGGTATTTTCGAAGATAAAAAATGGATTTTATGTATTTGGTTTCTATAAGAAATATGAAGGAGAAAATGCAGACCTGGTACATCCTATATGTGATTGATATTACTTTGGCTTTAAAAATGTGCGCAAAACCTTTTTGACGTTTACATAATTCAATTAAAATATTGGCTCTTAACATCAACATACCCCTGAAATAAGATAAATGTTCTTTTCAACGACACACCACATGATGAGGTAAGACGATAAAATGAAATTATCAACCCCTCTTAACTTTTAACATGGATGCACATAGCAAAACTACAACGCTTCGTTCTCTTCTTGTCTGACTCGGAACCTTGGAATTAATTCGAGTACATAGGCATTTTAACCTTTGTTCACAAAAAATAGCACCCCTTCAGTTTTAAGGTAAAACCTCAGCTTAAAACTTACCACATCCAAAGCAGCATCTTCTAAGATATTATCAACTATCCTAGTATTTGAATTTTTAGCCAATTCTTCAAGAATATCGGCGTGTGGCGAGCACTTGGCTGCCACCACAATACACAACACCAATAATGCTTTTTGTAACATTACTGATGGATGGCACCGAAAACATAAGTTTCAAAACAGCAACAGTTCATTTTATAACTTTTGCAAGCCTGATAAGGTACTTAACCATGGAGATAAATTATAAATTAATCATACTTACAATTTAATTACTTCTCATAGACAATTTGTCAGATAATTCTGATGATAGGTGTACAATGTACCTTGTAAAAGTGTACTTTTTAACCTTTGATTATAAAAAAGATCAATTCAAACATTTATGGTAGTGTAAAATATAAGAACACTAGTGGGTGCCGTAGATTTTCCTTTGCATGAAAACAAACTTTACCCCCCTTATCGCCCCCTCAAAAGGTGATTTCTGGAATAAAAACTATAAATTTTTGAAGATATATATATATATATATATATATATATATATATATATATATAGAATTTAAAAAATCAAAAAACCCGACTACTTACATATCACTTAAAATATAAAACTGAAAAGTAAACAACAAGTCCAGTAGTCTATCAGTATGAATAAGGAACAAAGCTACTTTAACAGTCGGGACCCATAATTGAAAAATTGGATCCATTATTGACAATACCACCAGGGTCAAGGCTAAAGACGGGCCTCAAGTGGCTGCATTGTCAACATCCTGCTTTAAGATTGTGATATACACAAATGCAGTGTCATATCCTAGTCTCATAATTTGTTTTACCTACATCATTCACAGAAACCAAATATGTAGATGACAGAGGTAAACTTCAAAATGTTGTTTATCACCCTATACCTATACAATACCAATCAATGACGTTAATGTCGCAGGTTGACGGAAGCAATGATTCCCGTCTGTTGTTTTAGACACAGGTGGCAACTGCCTTAGATCGCTAAATTAAATAATTACACAATCACCAAAGCAAAGTTTTTAATATTTGATTAAACTAATGACGCAGAATAAAATTTTCATAGCATTTTTGGTATAACACCATAGCAATCCCATTTATTATCAATTTATCACCCAAAAAAATTTTTTTTTTAATGTACAGATTTACATCTTGTCGACCCTCTTTAAAGCGTTCACCAGTTAGTAGTCGCAGACTTCTGGTCAACCATTTTTTATTCGTAGTATAAAACTCGAATAAAGAGTACTTCCACCTATCAATCGGGCTGCTACCAGCCTAGTAAGTATTGTAAATGGTGCAATCATAGCAATTATTTTTCAAATATTTTTTCTACCTATAAACAAAATAAGAATAAATATGTTTTATAACCGAATAACGAATCACTGTTTACGAACCGGAAGCTACCACCCCAGACAGTGCTGCAGCTCAGGGAAGCTGCTGTTCAAGAATGGTACAGGCACGGTAATATTATCTATATAATATTACCGTGGACTGGTACAGGTTACCACAAGAAATGCTAGATAACTTGATCCTCAGCATGCCCAGGAGGATCTCCGCATGTGTTCGAGCCAGAGAAGGAGTTATTTTGTATTAGATAAACAACAATTTATTAATAAAAGGTTTTTAAGTTTGGTTAAACTATCTTTTCATTTCTATCAAAGTTCTATTACAATCGCCTTAGGATTGAATTATTAAATTTTTTTATACTAAAAAATAAAATTAGTTTTATTTTTTAATTTCAGAAAGTGTATTTTTAAATAAAAAAAAACATAACGTAAACATTTTCTATTAAGTTAATTTTTCAAATATATCCTTTAGCAAGTGATCTCAAACTTTTTTTGTTATTTTATATCCCCACAAATGGATTAATATTGTGAAAGATATGCCCTTTCCCGTGACTCACAATATTTATACAAAATTTCATCTAGATCAGTTTAGCAGTTTACATGTTAAGAGGTAACAGACAGATGGACAGACACTTTCGCATTTATAATATTAGTATAAATTAGTATTTATAGCAGTTTATATTTAAACTTATTATTTATCGAGAGAGAGATTTATGGTCAAACAAGAAACTTGCTTGATGATCACCTACTCTCAGTATCTGTCCGATACTGGGTTTGGCGAACGGGTTAAGGAGTAGCGCAAGTCGCAGGGATCCCCTAATCAAGGCCAGAAGACTATCCTTCACGAGGTTGCTGCTCGTTTTTGGTCAAATACCTTCTGTAATTGACGTAACAAAAACCCCTGGACCGGACCACAAATCCCGCATAGCCGAATCGTGGCGGCGCATAAACACAAGAGGGATCACATGACCTAGGGGAACTAAATACACCCTAAAAGATTGTACCACACACCCTTGAGCAGGAGTCGTGTGCGTTACTTGGCACTTCCCGCCAAAGCCCCAAACCAACATGAGTGCTGCTAAAAGAGATACAGTACCCCTAAGGGTATCGCGAATAGCGAAGAATCCCTCACCAAGCCTAGCTTGGTCTGTCCCACATACTCTGGGGAGGGGGGGGGGGGGGGGGGGGACACAAACAGCGCTCAGGGAAAGGCGCAAGCCTGGACCTGTCTGGCTTAGATGAGGCAATAACTACAGCCACACACAAACAGTGACCCCAACACAGACAACTACACAGTGGTCTGTGGTCACCCATAAGCGCCCCTGCAAAAAGGAGTCTGCTAATGCGGCAGCCACCCACAGTCACCCACACAAAGGCTCGCAGAGCCAAACGGAACGCAATCACCCCAACCGGCGCACGAGAAGGGAAGCCCTGTAGTCCACCACAAATAAAAACAAAGACAGGCAACACAGCGCGAGCCTGTAGAAATACAGAGGGCCGGCAAATCAAACACAAATAAACAACAACAGCGGAGACCGAAACCGACGGATTTTCGTGCTCGGCGGATCGCTGCGAAGGCTCCCACTGCTCCTGAAAAGGAGCAGCCTGTGTGAGCTACGCAGATGCGAGTAAATCGCATCTGAGAGTAGCGATTACCACCGTTCCGCCGAGCGACCTCTAGGCTGAGCAGGCGGAACATCTGAGGGAGACCATTGAGGATGGGGATCTACAGGCTGTTCTGACTCCACAGTCTCCGAATGCGCAGTTCCCATCTTTCCGCGGGCGACCCTTCCTCCTGGATGGGGTGCTAGCGATGCGGTGTAAGGACGATAACGCACTGAAGTAGCTCGAGCAAACGGTGAAAACCATCCAAAACACCACGTTAATGGTCATCAAGTTGTCGGATATGAAGAAGAAGCTCAGAGCTGGGCTTCTTCTTCATACCCGAATCACCGAGTCTACCACACTACAGCGAGTCCTTTGTGCCCAGAACCCTTGGTACATGGTTGACTCCTGGCAGTGCTACTTGACCGTTGACGACAAGCCGGAGAGTAATTCCAAGGAGCCTTCTACTAATCCTGGGAATCCCCGAGGACCAGAAACAAACCATTGGACAGAGAACGCCGTGTTGCACACATGACTGGCAGCGGATACATGCGCTTTTTCGCGCCAGACGAAGCAATACCGGCTGACCTGACAGTAGCAACACCAAAAGCGACTACAGAGCAGGAAGGCACTGCGATGCCGGTAGCAACCACCTCAGCTCTCCAACCGGGAACAAGCGAGATGGAAATGGGAGCAAGTCTAATCTCGGAGGACTGCGTCAGCGATGAAGATGGCGTCCTACGTAGTTCCTATTCGCATATACATCATACAGACCAATCTCCAGCACAAGCAAATAGCGGCGGCCACTTTACGCAGGGTGCTGGAGACGAACAACAAGACCGTCGCCCTGATCCAGGAAGTCGCCTGGATCAGCAACAGAATCTGCGGTCTGAACAACATAGGTGGTAAGTTAAACATAAACACATTTATCGATAAACCAAGGACATGCATTTTTGTACCTAAGTCCATAAAAACCATGCTTAACCAATTCTGTTCTAGAGACCTCACAGCTGTGACGATCCCCACAGACAATGAAACAGTCCTGGTACTAGCTTCAGTCTAGATTTTCACCAACAAAAGGAAGCTACCCGAACTACAGTTACCAAAACTGTTTAATACCAAACTGTCCCTATCAACACAAGTGAAATATCTGGGCGTAATCCTTGATAACAAATTGAACTGGGCGATTAATATTGAATTAAAAACAAAGAAGGCCTGCATAGCTTTTAATCAGTGTAGAAGACTTGTTGGTAAAAAATGGGGTCTAAGTCCAAAGATCACTCTTTGGCTATACACAGCAGTCATCAGGCCCTCAGTAACCTAAGGTTCAGTTGTTTCGTGATCCAGGACCCAACTTACCACAGTCAAATCCAAACTAGCGAAAGCAGCATCCTTGATACTAACTACGGCCCCTAACGTGAAGGATCAAACGAAAAACGCAGCTCCGGCGGCAAACAAGGGACTTGCCCGCACCCTTACCAGACTTAATAGGGACAAACTCCGCATAATTATAGGAACCCTAACAGTGGGCCAATCGCCTAACCAGATTGCTTTGGAAAACGCTATCGCTTACGATTTCATTTTGTTATTTCTAACCGCCGAAATACCTCACGCTCATTTTCTTTAACATTGTTATTACCAATGCAAAAGAAAAAAAAAGAGCGCGAGGCATTTGAAAACCTCAGGGGGCTAGAAATAACAAAATGAAATCGTAAGCGATAGCGTTTTCCAAAGCAATCCAGTTAGGCGATTGGCCCCCTGGTCATTGTCCCCTAAACAAGCACTTATATACAATAGGAGTAACAGACAGCGACCCCTATGCAGAGGATGTATTGAGGCAGAAGAAACGCCACAGCATGTCATTATGGAATGCAGGAGTGTGTCGGACCAACAGGCATGACTTCTCCAGTCGCCAGCATCGCTTCCGGAAGCTTGCAGCAGTCTATCAAAGCTGCTTTCCTTCTGGACTAACCTAGGCTGGCTGGAGTAAACGGGAATGTTTCAAGACTCACCCAATGGTCCAATGATTAGGACTAAGTGTAGAAACCGCCCTGAAAAACTAAAAACTAAAAAAAAAGTATAAATATGGATGGGTTGAAGTTATATCACAAACTAGGTAGTTGCATTACCAGCACGTTCAAGATATTATAACCAAATTGATTGTTTTTTACAATGTCCAAGACATTACAATGTTACCATTCCACTTGTTCACAATTTTGTTTACAAACAACATTGCCAACGCGTGGAATGGTAGCCCAGGGGGCCATTCGCCTAACGGAACTGCTTTGGAAAACGCTAACGCTTTCGATTTCGCTTATTTTTTTTTAATATTGTTATTACCAATGCAAAGAAAAAAAAAGAGCGCGAGGCATTTGAAAACCTCAGGCGGCTAGAAATAACAAAATGAAATCGTAAGCGTTAGCGTTTTCCAAAGCATTTCCGTTAGGCGAATGGCCCCCTGGTAGTGGAAAAAAATACACAAATAGGAAAACAAATTTGAAGTGAATAAAGTGGAATAAAAACATCAATCAAAACAAAAGAAGCTTGAACCCATGGAAAAGGTCAAGAATGTGGATTGGTGTTGATTTAAGAAATAAAAAAATACATAAGATATTTTTATATAATAAAGAAACAAAAATACAAAGCAATTTCAAGGATGTTTAACATTTGTGAATTTGTTATGAGTTCAAAAAGATTTTATAAGTTAAAGTGTTAAAAGTTATTAAAAGCTTGACAAACTTAAAGACTAGTTTCAGTCTGCTACAAATCATCATCAGAATCAAGGGCAGCTCTTCTTCTGTCAAATTTAACAGTGCTCGATGACTTAGGCATTTGTTGATTAAGAGACTCCACTAGCTGAATCAATTCCTGTTCTGATATTTTACTGCGTATTTGTCCCATTTGTGTCATTCTACAGATCATATTTTCCACAATTGCACCTTTTTCAGGTCTGCCGAGTTTGATTATATTCACTGTAAAATAGACAATACATAAATTAAAAAGGCAATACTAATTACTCTTTACTATAAGTTTGCAAACGGGTTTTTCATTTCAGCAGCTCGATATAACTATTTGAATCAATACTATTCCACAAATAATCAGTTTTATTACATCTGGCTCTAGCATCTTGACTGAGTGCTTGACTAAGAATTGAATGCTTGGCCTCCTCCATAGCCTGCATTTTTTCTTCTTGGGCTTTAGCTTGGTTTGGATCTCCTCCCTGTAATACATTTAACAGAAATGTAGTAACTTTTCTTTTTTTTATTTAGTATATTGGTTCTAACCCCTAAAAATGACTCAGATAGTAGATAGGTTTCACATCGATTACACTTACCCCATGTTGAGCCTGTAGTTGTGCAAGTCTTTGCTGCCTGATTTTCTCTAATTCTGGATCTGCCATAACTGTACTTTAAAGTTAAATCTTGCGATTATTTTTATAAACAAGGCCTACTGGTTATTAGTTTTTTTTTTTTTTGTTAAATTCTCCCTTTTCAAGGAAGGCAAAGGGAACAATGCCCATACAACCTAGTCTTAAGTTAAATTATTCAGTTTTTCTTTTTACATTAGAATGTCGGTGTGACGCATTCTAATGTTTCTTGAAGTGTTTAGCACGAAATGTATCGAGCTGGCTTTTTCGATAAGCTTCTGTGAGGTAGTCAATACTACAATAAAATTTTCACGTCCACTTGACCGGAATAGCGTATATTTTGACGATTCTACTAATTCTTTAGTTACGCAGACAGTTGTAACACAAAATCTCACCAATTTTATTTCACAATATCCACTATGAACGAATTTAAGAATAATTAAAATGCCAACCACACTGGATCAAATACCGCCAAAAAAACTTAGTTTTTTTTTCGTTTTGACAGTCTTTTTTGTTATTCTCCCTATACGAGAAGGCAATGAAAGCTCCAACCTAACAGCCTTATTATTAGTATATTTTCTTTCATTTAGGCGGAAGTTTTTTTTCTTTCCTAATTAGATTTTTTTGACACATATGGGGTTCCACCAAACTGGTTCTTACTCATGATTTGTTATGAATTCTTAAATTCAATCATAACGCCAATCCATTACCTATTTTCTTACAATACGTTACTAAATATGAAGATAATGAAGTCTCGCTGTCAACAAAGCGCGCGAAATATAACCAGAAGAATTTTATCGCGTTTTATGACCTTAGAGCAGCTATACTCTAAGTGTGTTCCGCGGAACCCTAGGGTTCCGTGATACCTCTGTCGGGGTTCCGCAAGAATTTAGAAATAAAAAAATCAAAACACCTCTCTCTGGTCGCTCCGCGGCTGTGCGGACTCCGCGGCCGCGCGGAGACAAAACGCTATGAATGTTATTTATTTATTTATTTGTATTTGTATAAGCTTGTGTTACATTAGCTGGTACAATATCTCATAAGTTTGGTCTCAACAATTTTATACTTGTACAACGCGTTCGCTCTAAGTTTGCCGGTCTGTGGAATGCGCGTACCCTCCCCCACGTGACAACAAAACTTATAATGTGTCATAGTTTTACCCAAATATCTAACGTACACAATTTTTATTGTTACAATTAAATAAAAAATTTCGAACGTCATACACTCATACCTATCGCCAGCGGCAAACTTAAAACGAGCGGGTAGTATACTTGTAAGCGCTCAGTCTCTTTGATAAAAGCCGCCTCTGAATTAGACGCTATAGTTGTCAACTAGCGACTTTCGTCTCTAACTTCAAAGGATAAAGTCGATATTGTTTACAACGCTATTTTTAAATTTCTGTTTTTATTTTTGCTTTTTGTTTATCAAAGGTGCCGACTCGAGTATTTTCGAGAATATTTGAGATCGAGTCTAGGACTAAGTATAAAAGCGGCGATCGCGCGTTGGCGTCGTCAGTTGATGATTAGCGTTCGGAGCGATAAGTTACTACCTACTTACAAGCTCGCTAGCGAGAAACTGGTGTTCATTGTTTTACTGCCTGCTGTATTCTGTTGTCTCAGTTTTATACATTTCTTCCCTGTAGGTTCTAAATTTAGTCTCTTATACGCAGTAACGATTGTGCATTATTTAAACCCCACTATCCTGACTTGTAACATTATAAATAAAGAAGAATGGAACGTTGGCTTAAAGGTGTTAAACGTGTTCCAACAACATCTTCTAATGACGCTGAATGTTCAAAAGCAATGCGCGCGGAGAATTAAGCAATCACCGATCCAGAAGATGATGCCACGAGTGCCACGACGTCAAGCTCGACGGTTTCAAAGACGAAAAAAAGGAAGTATGATGAATCTTATATCAGTTTCGGATTTGTTGATTCCAACGGCTCACCTCTCTGCATGCTCTGTAGTAAACTGCTTCCTAATAGTTCCATGGCACCTGCCAAATTGCGTCGACATTTAGAAACCGTACACCCCGAGACTAAAGACAAGAATAAAGAATTTTTTGTTCGCAAAAAAGATCAGTTATTAGAAAGTCAAAAAAATATGATGCATGTAACACAAACTACCAACGAAAAGGCCACGGAGGCATCATACTTAGTTAGCTATCGCATTGCACAAGCAGGTGAAGCGCACACTATCGCTGAGAAATTAATAAAACCATGTGTATTAGACATAACAAAATGTATGCTTGATGAAAAATCTGCAAAGCATCTTTCTACTGTTCCGCTATCAAACGATACTGTTTCACGACGAATCCATGATCTGGCAAGCTACGTCAAACAAGAACTAGTTACACGTCTACAAAATACACGATTCGCTTTGCAAATGGACGAGTCGACTGATGTCGCTGGTTTGGCTATCCTGCTGGTTATTGTGAGATATCCATATAAAAGTTCTTTTGAAGAAGACATGCTTATGTGTTCATCGCTGCTTACAAACACTACCGGGGAAGAAATTTTTAATAAAATAAATATATTTTTTGAAGAACATAATCTCAGTTGGAACAATTGCATTGACATTTGTACAGATGGGGCCAAGGCGATGACAGGTAAAACAGCAGGAGCAGTGTCACGAATGAAAAATAAAGCGCCTAATTGTAGTTCCAGTCATTGTATTCTGCATAGACAAGCACTTGCGATGAAGCAAATGCCGTCTAATCTAAAATTAGTTATGGATGAAGCGGTAAAAATAATTAATTTTATCAAATCACGACCACTACAATCCCGATTGTTCTCATTATTGTGTGAAGATTATGGCAGCAAACATAAAACACTGCTGCTCCATACAGAAGTGCGATGGCTGTCTCGGGGAAAAACTTTAACAAGGCTATTTGAACTTAGAGCCGAGTTACAAATGTTTCTTTCAGCAGATACTTCTTTTAATTTGAAGGACCGTTTGTATGATAAAACTTGGTTGTTCCGATTGTCTTTTATGGCGGATATCTTTCAAAAACTTAACGAATTAAATTTATCATTGCAAGGTAAACAGACAACAGTGTTTCAGGCCTATAATAAAATAACTACTTTTAAAAGAAAATTAGATTTTTGGATCATTTGCATTGGTAAGAAAGAAATAGAAAGTTTTACGTTACTCACTGAGTTTGTTAGCGAAAACGACTCAGAAATGTTTGAAGATAATGTGTTTGAAGAATTGGTCCAATATCTCAGTTCGATGCGCGCATCTTTTGAAAAGTATTTTCCCGAAGAACACAATACAAAAATTAAAGTGAACTCCTGGATTCATAATCCTTTTTTACCCAACTTGGAAAAGCCTGAAAACATGTCAAATGAGATATATGAATCTCTTTTAGAAATGTCATCAGACACAAGTATGGAGTCATTGTTCAAAACGACGCCTCTTAATGATTTTTGGTGCAGAATCCAAGATGAATATGCAATGCTTGGCCAAATGGCTCTGGATATTCTTCTCCCGTTCCCAACTACATATTTGTGCGAAACAGGATTCTCTACCTACGCAGCCACGAAAACAAAATATCGCAATAGACTGGACGCCGAAGCTGATATGAGACTCCAACTTTCTTCCATCAAACCTGATATCAAGCAATTGATGAAAAATAAAAAACAGTTTCATACCTCCCACTAGTTAGATTTTTTCTTTTTTAATGTTTTCTATTATTGTCCTTACCAAGTGGTGAAGTAAATAATAATTAGTAACGGATACATTGTACTTTTATTATGCTGATTAATATAGAATACACTTATAAAAATAATTGTTTTATTGTAGGGTTCCATCAAGTATTTTGCTTCCCAAAAGGGTTCCGTCATTTAAAAAGTTTGAGAACCACTGCCTTAGAGTATACATTAAACTATAGAGTGCCACTATCGCTCTAGCCCGTTATGCCCAGCGTAAGCAAAAGTTCTATAGATACTTAAGTATGGTATAGCGCTTTCATGGTGTTGTTCCCCATGCATGACGACATTTCGGCAAAAAGATCGATAGTTCGCTAAAGATAGTCTGCTTGCAGTTGGAGGTAGTGCGTTAGTTACATACTTCCAAAGATTTTTTCTGACTAGCACAGCTTCAGCTTGTATCGCCCAGGTATCATAGTTATCTTTATCTAAAGGTTCGATGTGATATGTCGTTTTTCGGCATCGTCGTCGTTGCGCGAGTTTAACACTTCACCTCAAAAAAAATATTAGATTTTTTTCTGTTCTGCTACCATTTTAAGTTTAATAAACGTTGATTTAAATAAAGATGTATGCAAAGTAAAGACGTATTTTTATTTAATATAATAAGTGACACAGAATGATAACAAGTCAGTAGCTTTAGCAACAACCAATAGACAATATTGTAGAGATGTGGTCTCTTCACAGTTCCTTTGGATGTATCCTCGGAGGACAGTCCTACATAAACTCGCCGCGCGTCAGGCGTCATGTACTTTCCTCACGGTATAATTTAAAAAAAGGGTCAGGCTTAGCCTATTTGTAAATCAAGCTCTGACTGACAGTAGCAAAAATTTAAACTTTGCACATGGCAGTACGGATTATAGTCAAATTAGGAGGTTCTTGCCTAAAGAATTCTGAAGAGACCGAATCAGGTGGAAATCTGAAGGTGCAAGGTGAGGACTATACGGTGGATGCATAAACACCCCCCAGTCAAACTCTTCTTAGCTAACTGTGCGGAACGACGTACAAAATAAGTTCAATTCCAACTGGCGCAGCGAGGACCACGAAACTAAAATAGATTTCGTATGCAACCAAAAAAGATGACCGACGCCGACGGTTTGTCCAACAGCCATGGAATTTTCCACATGTCCTCAGTTATTATTACGGCCGCTAATTTTCCTAGGAACACAGAGCTTTAGACAGGAAAATTTGCTCTCAGTAAGGAAGAAAATAAATCTTGAGTCTTTGTTCAATGAATTATTTATTTTCAAATATTAACACCATCATGCCACTGTAAAGTTTGATAATCGATTTTTTCACTGCTATTATAAAATGCTAACACTGCTAGTTTATTAACTGCAACTGATAATCTTCCAAAGGCTACTAAATTGGCGGGACGAAACGGAGTTGCTTTATCATAAATACAGCGCACCATGTATGTAGCATGAAATCTGACAGGATCACCTGTAACAGTTATTTTTTAATTAGATCCACAATACAAAATGTTATTAAATTTTTAATTAACAACTGAGTCACAAATACAGTCATTATCCATCCAGCCTTCTTTAAAAACTGCCATATATAGGGCGAAATTGAATGTTTTAATGACACTTCGTGGGATTGTTGGGTTACGTATATAGAGTATCTCTGAATTTTTTCGGACTTTTTAAAAATGATTTAAAATCAAATTTCGTTTTTTTTGTTATATTTTAAGTCCTTTCCTCCTTTTGGGTACTAAATAATTATTCTTTTTAAACACGCATACAGAGTAAGTAAAAAACAACTAATAAGCACTACTAAAAAAACGTAAAAACAGAAGACGAGCGGCCGGGAGCAATGACCGCTCCCGCCGTTGAATCGGTTGAATACCTACCTATGCGCGGTGCAAAGCGCAGTGAGCGAACGCAGTGTCAAGTTTGTCCAACGCGCGTGCGTATCTTTTAAATTTGTGACAAGAGAAGATTTGCAAATAATGCCATGATTAGTTCTTGTTCTGTGGCCTCAATATAAGAAGTTGGATATGGTGTGTTGTTATTGTAGTGTCACGGAATACTCAGCAGAGCCACAAGGCTTTACGAAAGTGATTGATTGTGTTTACAAAGTGTATACGGGAAGTAAAAGTGAAAAAAATGAATAGGTACATCGGTCTCGTAAGTACTTTTGAATACCTGGTTATAAATTTCATTCTGACCCAAGTATTGAACTGGAATAAGTATTTCTTTTTGTTTAACATTTGCCTATTTCCAATCGTGACAAAATAATTATTAACTTTTAAAGTTTTTCTCTGCTTAGATGACATTTGTGCTTATTATTTCAATTTCAATAAAGGCATCTAAGACGACTTTATTGTATTGTGTGGAATCAAAGGAGTCAGCTGAACTCTGTGTAGAGGTACCTACTCACTCAACGGCTGGCGGGCGAGGTCGGTCGTTGACCCGCGGTGAAATTTTAATGTTTTTCCATTTTTTAGAAGTGCTTATTTATTAGTTTTTTTTCACTGGATGTGTAAGTTTGTTTGTTTAAAATGAATAACTACTGGACTAAAAGGAAGGAAAGGAGGAAAGGACATAAAAATACACAAATTATAAATAAATACATGAAAAAAATATACTTCCAAAAAATCTGAAAAAAATCAGGCATACTCTATACACGTAACCCAACAATCTCACGAAGTTTCATTAAAACATTAAAGGACAATGTTAAAATTGGCCTAAGAACCAACATCAATTTGGCATTTATGATAATTCTTAGTATATTTTTTGCGATAATTATCAGTATTTAGATTGTGACGGACACTTCCAGTTAAGTAAGCTAAATTAAAAAGTAATTAATAATCTGAGACAATAAATACCATTTTATGTGTATAATCTATGGCAGCGCTGCAAACAAAACACTCTTTCTTCCTAATGCCGGCACTTCACTTGGCTATTCGTATTTGCTATTTTAAAACATGACATCAGTCTGTTCTTTTCATTCCTTATTAAGGTAGTTTTCCAATTACAGAGCATAATGCGACACAGTGGTGCTCAATGCCAAATTATGCTGATACTTAATTGGAACGTGAATTAGTTTTCAAATGAACCAGCAGAGTGCGCTAAGTTCAGTGTTGAAAAAAAAGTCAATGTTTGTACCTTTATCCATACTTATATTTTTTTAAACACAGTTTGCATTAACTTTGATTATTAAAAAAAAAAAACTACAATGAAACAAAAGCTTTCAAAATTTTTCAACATAAATAATATTACTAACGATAACTTATAAATAAAACATTTCGATCAATGCCAACTTAAAGAAAAAATACTTGTTAATTTTCTGTCACTGAGTTGGTACGATTGCACGAATCACACGAAAACATTACTTTTGAGAGTGCTCGATTGTGCGAAGCGTTGCTGTAGTTGAAACATTGAACGATAAGCATTATGCCGCATAATGCACTCTTGTGCTGTAATTGGAAAACTACCTTGCATGACAAGGACAAACTGTTGTCAAGTGAAGGGCCGGCATAAAACTCGTTACTCTGTGGTTGTGGTGCATGCAGTTTGCATTCTTAATAATCTGTGGCATTCGTGCATTCCAAAGAGTAGTTTAATATACCGGAAAGTGCATTCTCGTTTCGGATTACCTGTTGTGTGTGTTTATTTGCGATTGTTTTTCCTTTAATTAAACTATTTCGGCTATCTAATTTGCCATCGATGTTAAAAAAAAAAAAAAAAATCAAAAATTCAATATCATTTATTCAGTCTAGGCTGTTACAAGCACTTGTGAATGTCGAAAAGCTACGCCATCGGTTCGCAAATCTACGGCGGGAGACCTTGTACTGAGAAGAACCGGCAAGAAACTCAGCAAGGGCTGTTTTTTTCTCCCTGTATTATATACAGAGTCGTCAATTTGAAAAATGAGTTCAATATGAGATAACCCATGAAGTCACTTTCCATTACAAATGTAAATGATAAAACAATTATGACTATAAAATAAAAAATATAAAAAACAGATTTAAAAATGAAAAAAAGTTTAGGAATGCCGTGTCCCACTGTTTAAGCATAAAAACAAATGTACCATTAAAGTTAAATACAACGATTAATAGTACCCAATGTAGCAAGAGCAGACTCATCTCCGCTGGCAGCACCCGTTCACGAGCATGACGCATGAACCAGCCATCGCTTCGCTCAACCATTTTTTAGGGAACGTAACGACCCGCCTCACACGACACCGCCGAAGAGATTTTTAAGAGAGTATGACTACCCATAACCACATATGGATACTAGGTAGCAAATAGGGGGAAAAAAAAATTAAGTACCAGTGTACATTACTATAAAAAACTATAAACACAACTGTAGGACACATGCATGTGGTTACCTAAACACTAGTGTCGACTCTGTCACTGCCCTCCAAACCCAAAACCAAACCCAACATCAGTGCCCCCCCTTCACTCTGTATAGAGAATGACAAGGATACACCGCTGCAAAACCAAAGTTCAGGTCTAAAGAACCATGCCAGAATCCACACCACCATTATCTTTATCTCAGAAATAACAAATGTTCACCTAAATTTCTTGTTTCTGACTGCTGTGCCACACAGTATAAATACAATTACAAATTAAATTTAACTTAAATAATCAATTATCATTATAATAATAATAAAGTAGTATAGAGCAGACTCATCTCCGCTGGCAGCACCCGTTCACGAGCATGACGCATGAACCAGCCATCGTTTCGCTCAACCATATTGTAGGGAACGCAACGACCCGCCTCACACGACACCGCCGAAGAGATTTTTAAGAGAGCATGACTACCCATAACCACTATTATGGGTACAAACCAAGTAAAATAGTTACTTAGAATTCAGGTAATTTATCTGTACGACACTGCAAACAAACACAAAACAAATTTACAGTTACAGCCATATCAAAAGTTATCAAAGAGTAGAGCCCTTAATACCAAGTGCTAGTGAACCTGTGCCACAACATCCTGAGAGGATCATACTGCCAAATTATTCAAGAACACCTGATACACATTCACGCTACATATTTACACAATAAACCTACATGTGATATACAAATAAATACAATATGATACAATTATGTGAAAAATAGTCAATAAATAAGAAGCATAACTACAGTTTTTATTTTATTCATGATTCCTGGTACCTAACCAAGTTTTTTCTAATAGTTATTCTTTAAAATCGAACCGAGTAAAATGAATTAGTTGTAATATTAATTCACTTCATACTGAGTTTATACTAAATTCATAGGTTGACCTATGTTTCATTGAATATTAAACATAACCTCAAAAAATGTTTATTTTTCCTAATAATTTAAGTTCTCAGAAGTGTCTGTCAATAATCTTTGTTTTTACAGTCATTTACTTACGATTTTGAACCTAGACAATGACATTTCATGATTGTTGGTTCTTAGGCTAACTATGTATGGACGCTGAACAATGTCCTTTCACCATATATTGCTGCTTACAAAATGATGGCAAATTGACCACAGCCATATTTTATTTAAATGATTTCTTTACCGTTCATTTCTGCTCTATTCTCATTATAAATACTACTAAAAGACTCTCATTATTTTTATTTGCTGTATTTGATTACTATACATACATAATTATAGCTTTTGGGTTATAAAAATAATGTTGTTTCATTCTTTTTAGTGCACACTCTTCCTTCATTTAAGAATACTGTAGATATAGATTTATATTGTTACAACTAGTATTATTAAAATATATTTTACCTGGATATACTAGAAAATCTGAACCAAATTTCAATCCATTGGTGACATGATGGCCCTTATCCCACAAATCCTTGTACACACAATAGCGAAAATTTCCATCTCTATCTTCAACACTAGGCCTTAAAACATCTATTGATACAAGTTTTCTATCTAAAAAGGAAGACGGAAAATTACTATACACAAATGCTAAATATGTATTTTACTTTTTACCCGACTGCGCAATGCAAACGCATTGACCGATTTTTATACTTAAATCGTTTCGTCTTAATCATGGGAGTGCAACTAAAGATATGATAGTAATTAAAATTGAATATAAACATAATTAGGCGCCATATTGTAAGAAAAAAAAGGTTGACAAAATATGCCGAGTGGGGTATCATTGTCTAGCTAGATAATCGAAAATCATGATATAGGGTGTATCCGTAATATATACCAGTATACTGGCTAGTGCTAATGACGTCATGAATCGACGCTATACAAATGAATTGTTCCGAAATATACTGGCCAGTGCATTGACGTCATAAATCGACGAAATATTAAGATTTTTTTATTCACCTCATCAATTAAAAGGCTTTTTTTTGCATTTTTGTTCTTTAAATAAAAAAGAAATAAAATTCGAATGCATCTCACGCACGCTCGGTTATACTCATACGTCATATTCGTTTTCCCGGTAAAAATATGATAGCATACCAGTACAATATGGCGTCGGATTCGTGACGTCATTACTACTGGCCAGTATACTGATGTATATTTCGGAATACACCCAAGGTTTCTTACGTCATTTTTCATTTTATATGACTGTTTAAGATCTACAACGACTTAACCCTTAAATGCATGACCTTTTATTTTAATTTGAAAAAAATAGTTTTTTATAGAATATTGTGATTAGGTTCGACAAAAAATAATAAAAAAAATCAGATTTAATTTTTTATGTATATATTTAGCAAAAATCAACATGTGCCGTTTTCGGCACTACATGCATTAAATGGATTTTTTTTTTGTGTAGGTCATTGAAGCAGTCTTTGTTTTTTTTTGCGCATAAATGAATTTTACATTTCGCACACATTACTACTGTCTTCAAATTGCAGGTTGGAAACATACATCTCATCCTATTAGGTGTTCTTACTTGTTCATGGCCCAAGCCATCGAGTATAACGTCATTTGGGGGTAAAACTTGACAGGGCTTTCCTTTCCGTATCTTGGGAGGCGGGCCAGCTTCTGCAGTTGATGTAGAACGTTGTCGACCCCTAGGTATAGGTGTGGAATATTTGCAAACTGTGTCTGCTAATTGAGAACGAAAGTCTGCAAGATTCATGATATCTTTGCTGGCTTTCCCCCTTTTACCCATTACTTTTCTGTAAAGAATCCAGGCATTGATGATGGTGAGGTCCAACAGATGGTAAAAATTCTCATGTACCATTTTCTGCTTTTGATACGAATTCTATACCTGCCAAGGTGAGAATCCATAAGGTCGACACCTCCCATATGTGCATTATACTCTTTTACGAGTTTGGGGCAAGGAATTTCGAGTTTACGCTTCAATTTTTTATCATTTCTATTGATTGTTCCCGCAGGTTCTGCACCTACGTAAGTAGATGCCAGGGTAACTTGTTTATTGTCTTTCCACGAAACTGCAGCAATGTCCACATCATCAAAATTGGTGACATATTCTTCATATGTTCCTCGAGGTACAGAACTTTTCATTACGTCTTTTTTATCAGGCAATTTACAACTTTTTCCCAAACGATTTCGCTGTATGGTTCCTAAAGAATGGATTCCCTCAGTGGCCAAATGATACATTAGGGGCAACGACGTATAATAATTATCGAAGTAAACGATATGATTTTTTTGTCTTGGAACCACCCTGATCAACCTCATGACAGTTTGTCCAACAACTCCTATGTCAGGTTCACTTGGTAGTCTCTCGTCATCTTTTTCTTTACCCGCATATATTATAAAATTATATGAATATCCCAGTAAGCTACAGAGAACAAATAATTTGAAACCCCATTTGTGAGGCTTGTTGGGCATATATTGTTTCAAAAAGTGACCGATTTTTGTTGAACACATTTGCTCATCGATTGACAAGCGTTGGTCAATCGTAACACTAGAAAATTTGTTGTTCAAATGTGTTACCACTGGCCGCAATTTGTGCAACTTGTCGTGGTCTGGATGGTCGACTGGAAGATGTTTTGAATTGTCGTTAAAATGCAACATTCTTCTAATTTTTTCAAATTTATTCACGGGCATAGTTTCTCGTATAGGGCCAAACCCAAATTTGCCCCAGTACGAACGAATATTGGGGTAGTGGTAAATAGACATAAAAGTGATAATCCCCAAATATTTACGCAAATCTTCTCCTGTAAATGTTTCTACTCTATTAGGTTGGTTCTGAGTTGCGTAAAGGTTTGATTCTTGAACAATAGACTCTAAAAAGTCATTATTAAAAAAGTACGTAAAAAATTGGTAAGGTGTATTTAATTCCAAAATATTTGAATTTAATTCTTCAGACCCTAAAAAGGTTATTTTGTCTTCAGAATAGACCAGATTTTGTTTTCTCCATAGTAGATTTCTACCTCCACTTGGCAAATAATTAGAGTTTTCAGAAGTTGAATTATTAGGTATTATTGGAGGGTTACTGTCACAATTTGCGTCGTCAGTTGCTAAGGGGGGATCAATAACTTGCATATCTGTAAGAGATGGATCAATGTCTTCACCATCACCACTGAATGGTTCTAAAGGAGATTCTTCTAACTCATCTAAAAGCTCTTGACGAGACGGATAATAATCTAGGTCTTCCCCGTCGGATTCCATCTCGTCGTCAGAAATTTCGCCACTTTCTAGCATGCGAAGCATCTCTTCTATATTTTTGTCATCCATAGCTATAAAGCAACACAACAATATGCAATAACCAACCACCCAGTAAAGTAAAAAAGCAAATAAATCTTTTGAAACGTGTTAGTACAGGTAAGCACTTAGCGGGAAAAAAATGTACTAAAAATGCATGAAGGGTCGTTTTCGGCACAAAGATACTTTTGTAAAGTGTTTTTACGAGTCAATGATTGAAATGTGAAGTAAAATAATAATAAGCACATATTTTGGATGAACTTACCTGCTAAAATATTATTTTTACTCGAGAGAATACAATAAACGGACTTGGATTTTTTGAATTGAACTTCGGTAACTTCGCTTGGCGCTAAGTACTCAAACCTCTGTCATAATTCCACAGATAAAATATACTAGTAATGCAGACTAAAGGCTGATATTCTCGTTTTTTTTTCTTTATAGATGACAGATTAAAAATGCAACAGCTAATAACATGACAGTTTAATGTTTGGCGGGTTATTTGAACTTTAATTTATTGTGCCGTTTTTGGCACCACTTGCGCTTTTAATTTCAATCTTACGCTTGTATGGATCTTTGCTATAACTCTTTCATCCAAAAAATAGTAAATATATTTTAATGAAACTTATAATAATAGCAATATTATAGCGCATGCATAATAATAACATATAGATAATAATTTATGTAGTAATTGAGTGAATTGGCAAAAATCTAATGTCATGTAAGACGGAAAAAAACTTTTACCTGCGAGCCACTTTGGCCTGCACTGCAAAAACAATGAAAGTTACACGAATGTAATGTAAAGTGGAAATGTATCTCTTAAATAGTTCTACAAAAAAGTTCGCGACAGCATATATCTATTTTTAGTGTGTAAGCTATTATCGCTAAAATAGTGAATCAAAAATAAAATATTATTTGATATCATTTCTAAAATGCACCTTTGGTAATAAAAAAATATTTTCATCAGAACAAATATTTTTATCGCTTTTGGTGTTTAAAGACGATAAACTTTGCCTTTTACAGTATGTAGGTACTTTCAACAAATATTTAAAAAGTTACAACGATGCCAAAGTAGTACACTGCGACAATGGTGGGAGTAGAAATTCTGATGAATTTTGGTGTTTATAAAATTGGCTACTCGCAGTATCTAATCCTATACTACAATAAAACTGATAAGTTCCTTTTTATTAAATGATGAAAAATAAACTATCATAATAGACATTTATGATTATTGAAATTTAATGAAAAACTCATAATTATACTGTTTCCAAAGATTATTTTAACGATATTACTTCATTGTCACTAAAGGGTTATTAACATAATGAGAAATAATCTATTATTCTCTAGTAGGTATATAATGGTGTCGATTCTGGCAGGATTCTCTAAATTTAAAACTAAATTTAACATCAGTCTGTCGTTTTCATTCTGTATAGCGAATGACAAAGATACACTGTTGTCAAATTTAACTTTCGCTTTAGAGAAACATGCCAGAATCGACATCAATGTCTTTATTAATTAGCTCGCAATAATCTTGGTTTTGGAATTATAAACGATAATTCTGCAAAATTCGAAGCAAATAATTATAAAGCTTTATTGGTAAATCACCCCTTCCATTAACTTACTCTGGGGAAAGTATATTAAATATTGAAGATAGGATATTTTACTAAAAGAAGACATCGTTTTATTTTTAATAATAATTAGAAATGCATTTACAGATTTTTAAAAAAGCAGGTTTTTTAAAATTTCGAAAAAAACACGACATATTTTAAGATAACCATAAGTATTATTTTTTGCTAAATAGCATTGCATCTTAAATGAAAGAAAAGTACTTTAATTCAACATTTTAATTAAAATTATTTAACACAAACTATTATAAAATCGGATACGCCTCAAAGTAAGTTAAATGTTGAGTTCATCATCTTTGACGTTTATCATCCGCTGCTGTGGTTTCTGTAAGCGCATATCAAAACGTCCTAAATTTCTTAAAGTTTCCACTAACCTTTTAAACACATGAGATGGTACGTCTCTATCAGGGTATCTTTCGCGGTACCACCGCAAAGCTAATATGTCTTTGTGGTTCATAAAGTAACCTTCCATTAAATCCATTTTATTTTGATACGCCATGGTAAGTAAATTAATAAAAGAACTGCAAATAAAATTGCAGACGCTTCAAATTTTATGTGTTCCATTTTCGAATTATTATTTTTATAAATTTCAGGCAATCGCAATATAACTGTAAGTTAAAAGAAAAGCATATTTTTATCACGTAATAAGACATTCCTTTTATTTAAAATGCTATGTTATTTAGCAAAAAGTAATCCTTATGATTAACCCTTTCGATGGTTATCATAAAATATGCTGTGTTTATTTTTTGAAGTTATACTTCTTTAGGCGCGTTATGAAAAAATGATGAGTGAAATTTTTAGATGCGCGCGCATCACTGTAACCCAAAAGTAACAGGATGAAGTTGGCCGCGGGCGCGTTATGAAAAAATCATGTGAGTGAAATTTCGAGATGCGCGCGCATCACTGTAACACAATAGTAACACCATGAAGTTGAAAGGTACTTTGAACGATCCACGGAGCTCCATAAGATGATCGCGTTGTCAAAAACAATGTTGGCACGCTCGTCGCCTCTGATCACTGTTTTCATATTTATAACATTTATCCACATGTTTCTAGTTTCTATATAGACACAACGTGTTTTAGTTAGTTACAAGTGCTAATTACATATGGACTAATAACTTAAATTCAGTAGTGATTTTAATTGAATGTTTTGAATATTTATTTAATTGTTCAAATTAAAACTGAACTTAATTGACTGTGTTAACTATCCTTTTCCAGTCCTTTTATTATTTTATTGTAATTATTAATTATTTGCATGCAATTAAAATATATTTTTAATGATGCTAAAGAAGTATAACTTCTCACGCGCGTATATAAGTTACACGCATCCATTTTTTTTTAAATTTCACGAGTTTGATTCGCAGTTGTAGCAGGCGATTTAAAAAAAATGTGAATGCGGTTTTAGTTATTATTAAAAATAAAATGATGTCTTTTTTTAGTAAAATATCCTATCTAAAGAAAAGTTTAATAGAAAAAAATCCACGCGGACCAAGCAGCGGACGGGACTCGAACCCGCATCCTTCGCTATCCGGGCACATGCACTGACCATTATACTACCACGGCCCTATTAGCCGCGTCGAAATTTTCCTAGCCTTAAGCTGCAAGGCAGCGCCATCTCTTCGCATTGTAGGTAACCCACAATGTCAAATGAATACTTTTATATAATAGTATTAAACATTTGAAAGAAGAAATAGCAATTATATACTTCGACTTTTTATTCATTCATTCTGCAGCTCATTCAAAATGACGTTTCATAATGTCATTCCGTAAAATAATGTTGACAGCCTAATTTCAATAGGGATGTGATTATGTTCACAGAAAATCTAATCGTTCCATAACTCATAATGATCATACTTAATTCTAACTTTTATTCATATAAATAAAAGGCTTTATAAAATCTCAAGTTGTCAATTCATCACACAAACATCTGCCCCCACCGGGATTCGAACCTCTCGAGTCGGTGACACCATGGAACCCGGCGTACAAACCACTTGGCCACGGAGGTCGTCAAATTATATATTGTTAAATTTTTGTTGCGTTGTTTGTTTTTCGTTACCTATTTACTTTTGTTAATCGTGTCAGCTTTTATTTGTTTGTTACATCGAAGACATGGATGCTCAGTTGAGCACATCATTAGATGGAGATACATTTTTATCTCCTAAGAAAAAAGGCCACGTGTAGCTCTAAGTGCAACTGAGAAACTTTGGGTCAGAAACGTTTATAAATATGTGTTAGAAGTGAAATCTACAGAATCAAACATTGAAATTCCAAAAACAAGTGAATGCGTCAACAAGGTGGCTGAAGTCTTGGGAATATCCGTCCGCACTGTTTATTCCGTTTTAAAGGAGCACAAGGAGAACGACTGTGAATCACCAAAGCCTCCCGAAAAACCAGGCCGAAAACTTACATTTAAAGAAAAACTTGATGATTTCACACTCACCGCTATTAGACCAATTGTACATCAGTTCTTTCATAGAAATGAAGTACCCACCATCGCAAAGTTTAATTTACCTGTCATCACTAATCTTTTTATTATACGTTAGGTATAATATGTTTTCTCCCACCCCATGTGGAATTTTAACCAATTATATGTGGCTGACCACTAAAAATATTACATTTGCACCAAATATGGTGAAGGCCACTCTCATAGATATTGTGAAACAACAAAATCATACTGAAAAATATGCCGTGGTCGAGATTGCTGCACAAAAAGGTATCAGACTTTTAAGACCGCCCTCTTATCACTGTGAATAGAACCCCATCGAGTTGGTTTGGGCTCAGATAAAGGGGCACGTCGCAAACAATAATAAAACATATAAAATGCAAGAAGTGAAAACTTTATTCCAAGAAGGAATCAACAGTGACACCGGCTAAGTGGAGTGTCCGTGTGTCTCATACTTTAAAAGAGGAAGACAAAATGTGCCACCTCGATCATATTATTGATGAAGTGACAGACAGATTTGTCATTAGTGTGTACTTATGTAGGCGCGTGAGAGTTATCCTTCTTTGGCATCGTTTAAAATTAGTTTTTAATTGCATGCAAATAATTAATTACAATAAATTAATAAAAAGTCTGGAAAAGGACACAGTCAATAAAGTTCAGTTTTAATTTGAAAAAATAAATAAATAATCAAAATATTCAATTAAAATCGCTACTGAATATAATTTATTGAAGTTATACTTCTTTAGGCGCGTTATGAAAAAATGATGAGAGTGAAATTTTAAGATGCGCGCGCATCACTGTAACACAAAAAATAAAAAATCTAAAATTAACAATTTCACGCTAAAGCGACCAACTTCATGCTGTTACTTTTGTGTTTACCGCACACTAAGAAAATCTACCAACAAAATAGAAATAGAATCTCTATTTAATTGGTGCTAACGACTGCATTGTGAAGGCCTATCAAAAGTATTTATTAATCTGGAACGACGGAACCAAAGCGCGATTCAGGAGACTACAGCGCCATCTCTTGACCATTGGTGTAGTAGAACCAAAAACCACATCTTTATTTTTTGTAATAAAGTAACAGTTATAGGTATTCATATTTATAATATCAAAAGTATTTATTAATCTGGAACAACGGAACCAAAGCGCGATTCAGGAGACTACAGCGCCATCTCTTGACCATTGGTGTAGTAGAACCAAAAACCACATCTTTATTTTTTGTAATAAAGTAACAGTTGTAGGTATTCATATTTATAATATTTATCCACATGTTTCTAGTTTGTATATTCGGAATACGTGTTTGAGTTTCATACAAGTGCAAATCACATATGTTCTAATAAATTATATTCAGTAGCGATTTTAATTGAATATTTTGATTATTTATTTATGTTTTCAAATTAAAACTGAACTTTATTGACTGTGTCCTTTTCCAGACTTTTTATTAATTTATAGTAATTAATTATTTGCATGCAATTAAAAACTAATTTTAAACGATGCCAAAGAAGGATAACTTCTCACGCGCCTATATAAGTACACGCACCTATTTTTTCGCTAAAGCGACCAACTTCATGCTGATAATTTTTGTGTTACAGTGATGCGCGCGCATCTTAAAATTTCACTCTCATCATTTTTTCATAACGCGCCTAAAGAAGTATAACTTCAAAAAAACAATCGTTTACTATAGTAATAATAATAGAATGAAAAATCATTACAACTTAATATTAAATCTCTTAAACAAAACCAAACTGATCATTCATTTATTGAATGATTCACTTACTCACTTAGCTACATCTAGGGCTGCAACGATATATCGGAATATCGATAACATCGATAATATCGAGACCAAAATATCGATATTTATATCGATATTTAAAATTCACTAATATCGATAATATCGATATCGGAAATTCCAAAATATCGATATTTCGAGACTAAATTTGAACACAATAATATCAATTAATTTACCTGCTATGACTATCTAAATTGAATAATATCGAAATAACTATTGCTTTGTAATCGCAAGAGCTTATAGATGTATTAAAAAAATCTTGAACCCCAAGAAATATACTAAACTGGTGTGGACTCTGGCATGATTCTCTAAACCTAAAATTAAATTTGACAACAGTGTATCCTTGTTATTCTCCATACAGAATGAAAAGGAGAGACTGATGTTAAATTTAGTTTTAAATTTTGATAATCATGCCAGAATCGACACCAACGTATATAGGTATAATCGTATACCTAATGGTAACTCATGCACTTAAATAAAATCCTTACCTCTCTTTCTAGATAATTGTAAACTACTGATTAATTGAAATTTAATATCATTGTAATATAAGACAAAATAAAATTAAGAATCTTATACAAATCGTAAATTTTTTAAGCTCGCCAAGTCAAGAAAGTAAGATAGGTATAGTAATTTTGGAAGCTTTGCGCTTACCCTATTCTGAAGCCTGATATGCGGGTTTTACTAATTCAATTGTGTTTCATATGATTATCTATTTTGATTTTGGCTGCGTGCAAATATTTTAAACAAAATAAATATCTTTGATTCGAAATTGCTTTTGATTTGATACTTCTTACAGCGCTATAAAAATATAGAAAATATCGTGTTGGAAATGTTGAAATGGCTGATATATCGGATCGGATATCGATATTTACCTGCCAACATTATAAATATCGATATTTCGGAAACCTTTGCTTCCATAATTTTAGGTTTTTGCTTTGCAAACTTAATACAAAGCAAAAAAAAGAAAAAAATATCGATATATCGATAATATCGAGTTAAAATGGTCGATATATCGGATATCGATATTTTCCTTACTTCGATATAAATATCGATATTTCAAAAGACTTTGCATCCCTAGCTACATCCCTATTTATTTTTCTTCAAAAAGCGGTAACCCACAAAATGTCATTTTACTGCAGCTAATAAAATACTTTAGTTATGATTTCATTTATTTTTTTCTAGTAAACTTTTCTTTAGATTGAAACATCTAGCAGTTAAATGCTTAAAAAATAAATAAAATCATAACTATAATTGCTATTTCTTCTTTCAAATGTTTAATACTTGAAAAAGTATTCATTTGACATTGTGGGTTACCTACAATGCGAAGAGATGGCGCTACCTTGCAGCTTAAGGCTAGGAAAATTTCGACGCGGCTAATAGGGCCGTGGTAGCATAATGGTCAGTGCATTCGCCCGGATAGCGAAGGATGCGGGTTCGAGTCCCGTCCGCTGCCTGGTCCGCGTGGATTTTTTTCTAGTAAACTTTTCTTTAGATTTAAACATCTAGCAGTTAAATGCTTAAAAAATAAATAAAATCATAAAAATATCCTATCTTCAATATATAATATACTTTCCCTCCGTGTGAGGTAGCCGTGGAACGCCCTGTATATATAGGGTGAAATTGAATGTTTTAATGAAACTTCGTGAGATTGTTGGGTTACGTGAAAACAGTATGCCTGATTTTTTTCGGATTTTTTTGAAGTTTTTTTTTTTCATGTTTTTATTTATAATTTGTGTATTTTTACGTCATTTCCTCCTTTTGAGTAGTTATTCATTTTAAACAAACAAACTTACATATCCAGTGAAAAATAACTAATAAATAAGTACTTCAAAAAAATGGAAAAACATTAAAATTCCACGGCGGGTCAACGACCGACCGCGCCCGCCAGCCGTTGACTGAGTACGTACCTCTACACAGAGTTCAGTTGACTCCTTTGATTCCACACAATACAATAAAGTCGTCTTAGATGCCTTTATTGAAATAATAAGCACAAATGTCATCTTCTCTTAAGCGGAGGAAAACTTTAAAAGTTAATAATAATTTTGTCACGATTAGAAATAGGCAAATGTTAAACAAAAAGAAATACTTATTGCAGTTCAATACTTGGGTGAAATTTATAACCCGGTATTCAAAAGTACTTACGAGACCGATGTACCTATTCATTTTTTTCACTTAAACTTCCCGTATACACTTTGTAAACACAATCAATCACCAAACCTACTTTCGTAAAGCCTTGTGGCTCTGCTGAGTATACCGTGACACTACAATAACAACACACCATATCCAACTTCTTATATTGAGGCCACAGAACAAGAACTAATCATGGCATTATTTGCAAATCTTCTCTTGTCCCAAATTTAAAAGATACGCGCGCTGGATAAACTTGACACTGCGCTCGCTCACTGCGCTTTGCACCGCGCATAGGTAAGTATTCAACCGATTCAACGGCGGGAGCGGTCATTGCTCCCGACCGCTCGTCTTCTGTTTTTACGTTTTTTTAGTAGTGCTAATTAGTTGTTTTTTACTTACTCTGTATGAGTGTTTAAAAAGAATAATTATTTAGTACCCAAATTAATTAGAGATTAAAATATAACAAAAAAAAAACGAAATTTTATTTTAAATCATTTTTAAAAAATCCGATAATCCCACGAAGTTTCATTGAAACATTCAATTTCACCCTGTATATAAGTATATTCATATAGAAAAACATTAAACATCCATGACTGGAGTACAAATGCTCGTATTCATCGCACAAACATCTGCCCCCACTGGGACTCGAACCCAGGACATCTCGAGTAGGCGACACCTTGAAACCCGGCGTATATACCACTCGACCACGGTGGTCATCGGATACTAGTGATTCGCTCCGGCGAAATTTATTTTAACGGGATAAAATATAGCCTTTGTCACTGGGATATAATGTCATTATAAAGACTGGAGAAAAATCCACTTGGAGAAGATGGTAAAGTGGATTTTTTCAAGTAAAAGTTTTTCAATGCAGGAAAATATAATAAATAATGAAGCTATCTTATGGTGAATGAATTTTCGAAATCAGTCCAGTTGTTTGAGAGATTATTTGTTACAAACATACAAATCTTGCCTCTTTATAATATTAATATAGATAGTTAGGATAAAAATATTTAATTGACAAAAAATATTTAAAAATAAACTAAGGTATAAGTTTGTATGATATTTGTAAAAGTTACTTTAAGCATTTTTGGTAAACAAGTGATTAGTTTTTCGCTGATTTAAACATACTTATTCTTATTTGTTGTTTGTGTTGTGTTATGTTTATAGGTAGAAAAAATATTTGGAAAATAATTGCTATGATTGCACCATTTGCAATACCTACTAGGCTGGTAGCAGCCCGATCGATAGGTGGAAGTACTCTTTATTCAAGCTCTCTTTACTCTACCAATAAAAATGGGTAGACCAGAAAGCCTGCGCCCTGTGACAGGTCAAATGATCACATGTGGAACACTTTAAAAGAGAACGACTTATATGTAAATCTATAAATTGGGTGATAGATTCATAATAAATGAGATTGCTAAGGTGCTGTACCTAACGCTATGGAAATATTATTCTACGCCTTTAATTTAATGAAATATTATAAACTTTGCTTTTGGTGGGTGTATAATTATTTAATTTTGAAGACAGTTGCAGCCAGTGCCCAAAACGGCAGACGGGAATTATTGCTTTCGTCAACCTGCGACATTGACGTAATGTATATAGGCTGATTATCAACATTTGAATTTAACCTCTGACATTTAAATATTTGGTTTCTGTGAATTATGTAGGTAAAACAAATAATGAGATTAGGATATGTCAGTGCTTTTGTGTATATTACAATCTCAAAGCCGGACGTTGACAATGCAGCCACTGCCAATTTTAGATAATCGCTGAATAAAAGTAAATGAATTTTAAGTCTATTTACTCCTAAACTACTAAAATGAAATGTAAAGAAAATATAACTAGAAAAAAAAAACACGCGTACCAGGCACCAGACGAACCCGCACCCTTCACTATCCAGGCGAATGCACTGACCATTATACTACCGCGGCCCTGATGGCCGTGTCGAATACTTTCTAGCCTTACTTAAGCTGCAAGCCAGCGCCATCACTTCGCACTGTAGGTAACTCACAATGTCAAAATGAATATTTTTACAAGTATTAAACATTTGAAAGAAGATAGGCAATTATAGTAGAGATAGCTTAGGAACAAAAAGTGTCATTTACAGTTTTTAACTTTTTGAGTAAATTGAGAAAATAAATATTCAAGTTGATCTAAGCAATTTTTATTTACCATTTATGTGCCAATAATTAATGTATTATAAGACTATCTTGCTGGTTTTGAAATTTGGAAAAATATAAATAAAATACATATCAAATTTTTGATGAAACCTTTGATCCTATAGCTTGTAAATGTACCTATTTGATTCAATAATTTTGTAAAATGTCACCTTTTGAAACTCTCTGCCTAAAAATTGTTCCCTTATAAAACATTCAGTATGAAAATAAAAATAGATTCACACAAAACATTTTTATTTCTTATACATTATTCTCCACAATCTGGTTCCTAGTGTGAACCGACTAAAGACTTTTCAAACGTATTTCTTAAGAATGTCACTTTTTTAATTCAAGTTTAATATCACTGTGATTGAATAAAATGTAACTTTTTGTTCCGGAAGCAGCAGTTCACATATTTTCTTTTATGAAACTACTGACTTTTTCAACAAAATCTTGGGAGTAACAGATAGAATTTAAATTATATTTTAATTTAACATTTTTAGCTGATTAAAATAAAAAAAAACCGATATTGAGACCATTATGCTACCGCGGCCCTGATGGCCGTTTGCCGTTGTTTTTTCTTTTCAGTTTATATTCGAAGTAATATTTTAGCAGTTGGGTTTATTGATTTCTTAAATTTACCTTCTTTTGACATGCAAAAGAAATTATTGAAATTGGTTATATCTATCATTTCATATAATTATATTACTAAAGTACTTATATCTGTTACCTGATGTTTTAAAATGTTCAGTGGGTAAATGTACAAGGAGGTACGCTGGAGATAGTTTCGGTAGTTTATTAATTTCTTCTTGCAATAATGCCTCCTTATCCAACTGCACATCTAAAATTTTATCGACATAGAATTATATTTAAAAATACTTACTTTTGATTTTTATTATAAATGGATAAGACAAAGTTATAGATACTCATGTACCTGTTATGCCTTTTGATTGCAGTTTTTGTTTCTTTCCTGCTGCTATAATATCTAGTTTTTGTGACATCTGTTCTATTCGTCTTTTTCTCAAACCCTCTCTTTGTTCATCTACTATTCTAAAAAGATTTTAAGCATACTTATTTTGTTGTTTCAATAAAATTATGCTTGATACTAATGTCTAATACATAAATTGTTCATACCAATACATTGTATCCAGGGTTTTAATAATCAAAATTTTACTTAAACGAATGAGAAATGTGCCCTGTCTGGTACTAAGTGCGTGCAAAAACTTATTATAGATGCTTGACCTATCAGAGGATGTCACAACAAATATCCCATTCTCAACCCAATACCTTAATTACTATGGGTCCATTACCTACAAGATAGCAGAGATCTTTAATTGGAGGGTACTTTCCCTAGAGAGGCCACCAAAATAAATAATAATACTTTATAATACAGAACTCTACATTACAATAGTAGAAGATCCGAACCTACACCGACCTTCACCGAGCTAATTATATAATGAAACATATTTTTTCATGAATTTACTATATTAGAAAAAATATTAAGAATGGGTTGCCTAAAAAAACCCTGGACAAAATTTATATTTTAATGAATTTTCAAAAAAAATATTTTTAATTAAATATTGCCTCATCAAGATAAAACGAAAATGTCCTGTTTATTTTAGTTGGGTAACGTAACTGGCATTGACAAAGCTGTTTATACCTGGCAACTGAGTAGTTCGCCCAGGTAAATAATAGAAACCCCAACCCCAACATTTTATATGTTTTATACTGTAAGTCAGGACATTTTCTTATTATCTTGATGTTGCAACATTAAATTAAGAATATTTTTTTTATTAAATTAATTAAAAATAGTCTGTCCAGGATTTTTATAGGCAACCCATTTGTAATATATTTTTTAATATACTAAATTTATGATAAAATATGTTTCATTCTATTATCAGCTCGGTGAAGGTCAATGTAGACTCAAAACTTAGACTACAAATACTAAAGATATTGACGTATAATCAATAGTAAAATGCAATTATACCTTTGTTCACACTCCTTGATGTATGCTTTTTCTTCCTTTGATGGGGCTTTAGTTAAGTTAGGTATTTCACATAGTTCACATATGCCCTTTTCAACAAGTAATGCTGCTTCTTCTGACATAAGAGCCATAGGCAAGCCTGCATTTATTAAAACAGTAACAAAATGTATGAATGTTTTACATACTATCTTATAAAATTTCTAAAAATAAGCTGTGGCTCCCGATATTGACATAACAACTTATTAAGACTTCAATACATTGCCTTACCTAAAAATTCATTTTGTCGAGGATAACTAGCAATGGAGCCTATTAGAGAACCACAAATCCGGTGTTCAGATCGAAGCAAGTACCAATCTATAAATTATTGAAAGTTATAAATATTATTAGTGTCGTTTTCATTTATTATGAATAATCAGATAATTTTATTGTTCTAGTAGATGTCTATTTACCCTCAGCATTCCAAACATATGCAACACCATTTTTCACAAATAGTCGAATCATTTTAGTAAATCACTAGTATCTAGCCTGTAGCAGTTAAATCATTTTTAACTAATGTATTTGTTTTATAGTTTTTTAATAAAGTAGGTATTTTTTATTTATAGCACAAACAAAACCTCCTCACAACAAGTATGCATGTGAGTGAACCACGAGTGAACAAAACAAATTTTCTGCAAAAAGAAACGATTACGATTCCGAAACTCAGAAAGGAGAGAAACAAAACCTATAAACAAAGAGTAATTTAAGTTTAAGGCACAGACTATTTATGGTTTATGGGAACCTTTTCTAGTAATATTACTTAGGCTTGTTGAAATTTGAAAATATATCGATGTATCGACATATCGATATTTTTTGTTCGATATATCGATATTTTTTGCCGATATATTTTGATTCGATATATCGATACATCCATACAAAATAACCAATATCGAAATTCGTATCAAAAACGATATTTTTTTTAATTATTAGCGGCATATCACGATCTAACTAAACTCGTATCTGGAAAAATCGTAACTGGATCTCAGATTAATGATATTCAACATATCTATGATCTGTGCTGTATTTAGTATTGTCTATTATTTGTAAATCTGTGTTGGTGAATTGGTTGTGCTGATTTCCATTATATTCTGTGAAGTGTGTGATTGTCTAGTCCTGTTAACGAAAGAGACCCTGCAATCATTTACCTGAGAGGCCCTGCAATCATTTTCATCATTCGAAAATAGGGTCTATTTTTAGGGAGATAATTTTCGTTCCATTATATTCCGCGTGTCATGTTTCGTGAGCGATATTTCTGGGAAAATTGGTCCGATATATCGATATATCGATGTTTTTTTCGCGATATATCGAAGCCCATATTGATATTAGATATAGCCCATTTAAAAGATCGATGTATCGATATATCGATATTTTTTTCAACTTTCGACATCCCTAATATTACTTTTTTTTTATAAATGGCACGACACGATTTGTGCATTGCCAGTGTCAAAGGTAGTGAAACATTAGTAGGAAATTGATGCATTTTGGATCGGAATTTAGAGGATAGGATCAGGAGACAGAATTAGTATATTTATATAAATATACATACATAAGATACGGATAAAGAGATGATTACACTCTAATATTATTTAACATTATGAAAGATGCTATACATTTATAAATCTGTAAATTATTAGAGAAGAGTAGGGTTATTACGGATGTTGGAAAAGGAACATCTAAAGAAATGAGGCCATTTAAAAAAGAATATCGATTGTATAGAGCGCAGGAAAACAGGATGTGGTTAACATCCCCTGTGTCCATTCCGCACCCGCAAGCAGGATCGCTGACAATTCCAAGCTTAGAGAGATGTGCTGGTATAGTAACATGTCCAAGTCTCATGCGCGTTAATATGCTAGTAGCAGTCTTACCAAGTTTAGCTTTACGAAACCATGGCTTTAAAGGAATAGTAGGTTGTATCGTAAAATAGTATTTTCCTTTTATTTGTGCACTACTTGTCCAACTTGTAAGCCATTCATTCGCAAATCGCGCAATGGTAGAGATAGCAATTCCTGGCTATAACATTTATAAGGAACCACGTCACCACAATGCACTGCCTCTTTGGCTAACTGGTCGGATTTTTCATTTCCCTGAAATCCACTGTGACTCGGGAGCCATGCAAACTCTACCATGTATCCCATTTTCATGAATTTATTCAGAAATTTCCTTATCTCAAATATTACAGGAAAATATGATTTAGTACGTAAAGGGAATTTATTTAGGGCTTGAAGAACACTCATTGAATCGGAAAATATTACAGTTTTTCGCAGTTTCATAACAAAGATATATTTAACAGCCTTTAATAAACCAATACATTCTCCGGTAAAAACAGATCTCTCCGGAGGAAGTTTAGTTTTTTGGACAATAGAAAACTGAGAGTGGAATACTCCTACACCTGTACACTCAGACGGAGAGGACTTAGAAGCATCAGTGAATGTATGATGAAAGTCGTCATATACAGTATCTATAATTGATTTGAAGGTTATACTTGGGTGTGCATGGTTTTTATCAATTAAATCATATTGAATAGTTGGTGCTATTTCTAAGGCATCATAATCAATAGTAAAAATGGGAAGATGGTTTAATCGGTGTATAGGTGATTGTATACTTATATACTTTCGATAACTAACTATCAAACATGGGAGAGATTTATGTGCCCAGTAACTTGCTGATGTTATTTCTTCATTCAAAGAACAAAGTAGATTTATAAGAGGATGGTTGGAAAATTGAAGTAAACGGAATAGATATCTGTCAGCAAGAAGTTGTCGTCTAATATTAATTGGGCTGGATCTCATAGCACCAGTTATTATTCGTAACGCTATCGACTGAACGTTATCTAGCTTTTTCAGTGTAGTAAAATTGGCAGGTTCTAGGAGAAAACTTCCGTAGTCCAGTACACTTCGGATTAATGCATTATACACTAGTTTTAAGGATTGCGGATGGGCCTCCCACCAAACTCCTGAAAGACATCGGAGAAGATTTAAAAGTCGTTCAGTTTTACTTATAATGAAATCACAATGTGCACTACCGGTAAGTTTGGAATCGAACATGACTCCCAGAAATTTTACTTGGGGTTCAATGGGAATTAATATATTATTATAATAAATTTTAACGGGAGGGGAATTCTTCTTTCGTGAGAATATTACAATAGTACTCTTTGAAGCAGATAATTCTAGACCGTTATCGTTCATCCAAGAACTCAAAGAACGCAAAGCTGAGTTAATATGCAAAGTAGAATTATCTATGTGACGGTTTGTAGAATAAATCAATAAGTCATCAGCGTATTGCAACAACTTAATATTATTTTCAAATAAAGTGTCAAAATCGTGAGTATATACACTGTAAAGGACTAAGAACTGATCCCTGGGGCAAGCCTCTCCATACAGTTCTTTGTATTTCAACACTATTCGGTAAGCTAATTATTAATTTTCGTTCGGCTAGAATATTCATAATTGTTAACATTTGAGGAACCTCTAGTATCTCTAGTTTACTTTTCAAAACTGATAATAATACGTAATCATATGCAAAATTTATATCCAAAAATGCTGCTAGTACGGATTCCTTATATGTGAAAGCCAGACGAATGTCAGTTGATAAAATACTTAAATTGTCCATTGTACTTTTTCCCTTTCTGAATCCGTATTGTGTTTTGGATAGCATGCCTCTGCTTTCTAAATACCATTCAAGGCGATTTTTTATTAAAATTTCAGCCAATTTAATTAAAACAGTTGCTAAGACTATTGGACGGTATGAAGATGCATGTGATGGTGGTTTATTAGGTTTGAGTATGGGCAACACTGTTTGTGACTTTCATGACAGAGGTATGTCACCTGCGGGTCAATTAATTAAGCTTCAGTAATAAAATCCTAATGTGATGTCAATATGATGTTGATGCCAAGTTGACATTGTTTTTATGAAACATTATGAAACATTCCTATGTGACATCAAGATCATATCAATATCATATCCTGTATCACATTTTTGACGTTTATGCGATACTATTTTAAGTCAAAAAGTTGAACGTAATACGCATTTAAGTTGATATCATTTTAAAGAGTTCATCATCATCATAGCATAAGTTGATGTCATTTTGATATCGCATTTTTCGGAGAGCATAATACGTAATGTGAAATAGACATCAAAACAATATCACAATTAGCGAGCATAATTGGCCTGCTGTTATCATGATAGTGTTGATAAGTTGCAAGTAGGTAATAGGATAAGATGTTATCACTAACATTTGCGAAAAACGAATACGGAATTCCGTCTGCCCCAAGGGCAGAATCTTTATAGTCGAAAACAGCACTCTTAAGTTCTTGAAGGGAGAAAGGACGATTCAATCCAGAGCTACTACTATATGACGATTGTAAAACCTGTGAAGTGTTAAGCATGGGAATGAGAGTCCACGGTGGGGCCAATTTGTCCATATATTTGTATTTTTATTTGTAAAAAAGTTTAATTCTGACGACGTAGCCTGTAAAGGCTACGGAACGTCAATAAATAAATAAAGTTTCGTGCATTAACCCGTAAAAACTAGTTTTATTTAATGAGTGATGTGCGTGAAAACCTAAGAAACAAATATAAGAAAATAATCAAATTTTGACTTGACTTACCAAGGCAGCAGGAACAATAAATAAAGAAATACACTAAACATATATACAATATTAATAAACAAATCTATCCACTGATCACTATTTTAACTTCTAATAAGTAAATATTTTCAGATGCCAAAAGAACGCGTCCGCCAAGTTGGAAGTTTCCCGCGCTTTTTCTAATATTACTTTTAGTCATTGGGGGAACCTATTTAACAGACACCAGCTGTCAATGTCAAAACCCCTTTTTTTAGATTTTCCCTTTTTGGGAACGCAAAGGAAACAATGCCCATACAGTCTAGTCTTTAATGATATTAATCTTCCTTTTTTTATTACATTACAATATCGATGTGACTAATGTTTCTTGAAATGTTTGGCACGAAATGTATCGAGTTAGCTTTTTCGATAAGCTTTTGTCAGGTAGACAACATTACAATAAAGTTCTCACGTCTACTTGACGGGAATAGCGTATATTTTAAAGATTCCACTAATTCTTCAGTTGCGCAGGCAGCTGTAACACAAAATCACACCAATTTTATTTCCCAATATCCACTAAGAACGAATTTAAGAATTAAAATAAGACGCCAACCGCACTTGATGAAATCCCGCCAAAACTCTCCCTTTCATTTTTTTACCCGACCCAACAGCGCGAAGCGCGACGCGCAGACAGGGTATAGTGTTTAACAGTCTATATATGTATGTTTGTTCCTTTGTAGCACACTAGAGACCAAACGCGTGGACCGATTTTGATGATTTATACATCAATTGATTCGTCTTAATCATGGGAGTGCTACTAAAGATATGATAATAATCAAAAATCAATGTGGAGACAACTGTGCGCCATATTGTGAGAAAGAAAAAAAAATAAGTTGCCGAAATATGTCGAGTGGGGTATCATTGTCTAGATAATCGAAAATCATGTTTAAGTTCCTGACACCATTTTTCATTTTATATGATTGTTTAGGATCTTCAACGATTTAAAGTTGTATATGAACCACTTGCGCTTTTAATTTCCATCTTACGTTTGTATGGATTTTTGTTACTCTTTCACCTAAAAAATACTGAATGGATTTTAATGAAACTCAACAGTAATATAGCTCATATATGATAATAACATATATATAATAATTTATGTAGTTATTGAGTGAATTGGCCAAAATATAACAATAAGTGTCACATAAGACGAAAAAAAATCTCCCATCTGCGAGCCATTTTGGCCTGCACTGCAAAAACAATAAAAGTTACATGAATATAATATATGGTGGAATTATATCTCTTATATAGTTCTACAAAAAAGTCCAGGACAGCGTATATCTATTTTTAATGTTTAAGCCATTATAGAGCCGCTGGATGCGGATAGCGCAAGACCGCGCATTGTGGCGTTCTATGGGGGAGGCCTATGTCCAGCAGTGGAGAAAGGCTGATGGATGGATGGATGGAAGCTATTATAGTTTAAATAATGAACCAAAAATAAAATATTATTTGAAAAAAAAATCCTAAATGCATATTTTGTATAAAAAAAAATGGGTGTGTCGTGGACAACAAAGGAAAAGACGGATGGGATGGGAAAACAGGTTTATTTTGGAATTTTGACTATAAAATATAACACCGAAACTGTATAAAAAAGGAGTGCAATAAAAATAACTGAATGAACTAAATAGACTAAAGAGTTAGCTCACAGATTCATAGAGAAATACATATATATAAAAAGTGTGTATGTGACGGAGGTCTGTCCGTGACATAGCGTGACAGGGTGCGTGTACTTATGTAGGCGCCCCCCCATAAATCCCCTGCCTCTGTGCCTGCAGTATCTTTAAATTCGGGCAACCAACCTCTTTGGCAAATTCTTGGCAATCTAAAAAGTTCACTTCCTGTTTTAAAAAGAATTCCACGTTCTGCACGGCTTTCAGTCGCTTAATCTTTATCACAATGCATTGAGAATGTGGTAAGAGTAAACACGTCTGAGAGCTGGGCAGAACTCCTAACGTTCAGCTATAGAATTTTACATGTTAACCAAAACAGTATTTGCACTTCATTGACGCAAAAAGTAAAGGAGAACTGCCGCTTAAATCCGTCGGTTTATTCTCTTGTTATTCCTCCCTCTCGGCCTCCAAATTCTAATAAATCCGTACAACTAATAGAATCCAAAATTAGCGATGGTGATCTCCGAGGAGCTGCCAACCTCCTGTTCAGTAATGATGTTGTCGCCGTCCGCTGCCAGGAGACACTTAGTGCTCTTGAAGACAAGCACCCACCTCCAGCACCAAATCTGCTTCTACCTACGCCACCTGATCCAACACATGCTCATTTCATAACTAAAGATAAGCAAATTTTAGATGCGATATTCTCTTTTAAAAGTGGCTCTGCCAGTGGTCTAGATGGGCTTTCTCCACAACATTTAAAAGACCTTCTTTGCGTCTCCCTCGGTGACGCTGGCAGAGTCTTATTACATAATATCACTCTTCTGGTTAATTTAATGCTATCCGGTGAAGTTCCTGAAGATATTGCTGATATCTTTTACGGGGCCAACTTAATTGCCTTAAAGAAAAAAGATGGTGGTATTCGCCCTATAGCTGTTGGCTCCACCTTTCGCCGTTTAGCATCCAAAATTTGTTGTCAACACATTTTACCGACAGTTTCAGCTGAATTCCAACCGGTTCAGCTTGGTTTTAGTGTCAAGGGAGGTTGTGAAGCAGCTGTGCACGCTCTTCGCACCTTCCTGTCGCTCGACGCAGCGGAGGTGGTGCTGAAGGTGGATGTCAAGAACGCCTTCAACTGCGTAAATAGAGGTGCCTTGCTATCAGTAATTCAACAAAAAATTCCTTCTATTTATAACTATCTTTGGCAATGTTATAGCAAACCTACTAAATTAATTTTCAAAAACAGCCTTTTGTATTCATCAGTTGGCTGCCAGCAAGGCGATCCTCTTGGGCCCGCTATTTTTAGTTTGGCTATACAACCTATTATCGATTCGCTAAATTCTAAATTTAATGTATGGTACCTTGACGACGGAACTATCGCTGGCGATATTTCAACGGTTCTCTCAGATTTTCACGTCATTATCGATAAATTCAAAAGTATTGGCCTTGATTTAAATTTTCCAAAATGTGAGCTATTTATTCCAGAATCAAAATTTTCACCTGAACAGTTAAAACATATTGTCACAAAATTTTCGGCTTTAGCTCCTAATATCAAAATTCTTGATAATAAATCACTCCGTCTCTTAGGTTCCCCGATTTTTGATGATGCTATTCCTATTTTTATTAATGAACAAATTTCTAAATTCCAGCAATCCTCCGAAAAAATGTTGAAAATTAACCCGCACATGGCTTTATATTTAATTCGTTTTTGTGCGTTCGCCCCAAAATTTATATATTTTTTAAGAAACACTCATTTTTGGCTTTTTCCAGGACAGCTGGCAATTATTGACAATTTGCTCAGAGAGACACTCTCCAAAATTTTAAACTGTTCATTTTCAGATAACGCTTGGAAGCAGGCCTCTCTCCCTGTTCGTTTCGGAGGTCTACATACTCGTCATATTTCCCATATTGCCCTTCCCGCTTTTCTATCTTCTGCATATGGTACAGCCGAGCTCTTTAGTAAAATACTATGCCCGTCTTTGGGTGTAGTGGAGTTAGCTCACCTTGCAGAGGCTAGAAACGCTTGGTCTAGGGCATGCCCGGGAGTGGATCCACCAACCTCTCTATCTTCTCAGAGACAGTGGGACGAGCCGCTCTGTTTGCATTTTCAGAGTGATCTTTTAGCTTCTTCTGAAAACGCCACTGAGCGTGCTCGACTACTAGCGGTCTTTCAGGCAGAGTCTGGCTACTGGCTGCAAGCTTTACCTTCAGCCAGTATCGGGACTTTGCTTGACAAGAGCACTCTGTCTCTGGCAATATCGCTTCGACTTGGTGTCAAGACGAATCATCCCCACCGTTGTCGTTGCGGTACTCGCGTCGGTGAGTTGGGTCACCATGGTCTTTCATGCCAAATGAGCGCTGGCCGAGTCTCCCGCCACGCCTGCATCAATGACGTCATCCGCAGAGCTCTTGTCGCAGTCAACGTGCCAGCGGTCCTTGAGCCTAGCGGTATTTTTCGTGACGATGGCAAGAGACCTGACGGAATGACGCTCATTCCGTGGAAGCAGGGTCGCCCTCTTGTGTGGGACGCAACTTGCGCGGATACGCTTGCTCCGTGCCACACAGAGAGCACCTCCCTTGCTGCGGGTGCGGCGGCGGCCTCTGCTGAATGCTCTAAACGGCGCAAATATTCAGCTCTCAATGAGAACTATATATTTGTGCCGTTTGGTGTTGAGACCATGGGCCCATGGGGTCCAAGCGCTCGTTCCTTTTTTAGGGAAATATCAAAGAGACTCACCGAAGTTACTGGTGATCAAAAGGCTGGCAGCTATCTTGCCCAACGGATCAGCCTTGCCATTCCACGTGGTAATGCTGCCAGCCTATTGGGCACCATCCCTGACGGCGGCGATGGGGGTGACTTATTTTTTAATTTGTAAATAGGATGTTATTTATAAGTAGGTTTAGGAAATTTGTATTTAAATATTATTTATTTCTGTACATATATAATTAATAAACAAGACTCAGACTATAAAATATGTTACTAGTTAAGTCAATACACTATTAAGTCTCATTAACGATTAGCAAACATATAAATATTCAATTAAAATCGCTACTGAATATAATTTATTAGAACATATGTGATTTGCACTTGTATGAAACTCAAACACGTATTCCGAATATACAAACTAGAAACATGTGGATAAATATTAAAAATATGAATACCTATAACTGTTACTTTATTACAAAAAATAAAGATGTGGTTTTTGGTTCTACTACACTAATGGTCAAGAGATGGCGCTGTAGTCTCCTGAATCGCGCTTTGGTTCCGTTGTTCCAGATTAATAAATACTTTTGATAGGCCTTCACAATGCAGTCGTTAGCACCCACTATATAGAGATTCTATTTTGTTGGTAGATTTTCTTAATGTGCGTTAAACACAAAAGTAACGCATGAAGTTGGTCGCTAAAGCGAAAATTTCACTCTCATCATTTTTTCATAACGCGCCTAAAGAAGTATAACTTCAAAAAATATCAAAACAAATACTTTTATCACTTTTGATATTTGAAAACGATAAACTTTGCCTTTTATTCTATGTAATTTCGATAAATATTTAAATATTTACAACGATGTTACGATGATAAAGTGATAGCGAGTTGTGCTATGCAGGAGTACGATTATACTGCGGGAATCTGCGGGAATGGTGGGAAATGTGATGAATTTTGGTGTTTATAAGAGTAGATAAAACCTAGGAGGAAATGAAAAAAATGGGCTACTCTCAGTATCTAATCCTATACGAAGTACTTACAATAAAACTGTGATAAAGTTTCTTCTTATTAAATGATGATAAATAAGTTATCATAATAGGTATTTATAATTTTTTTAATTTAATAAAATAATGAGCATAAAACGGTTTTCAAAGTTTATTTTAACGATATTACTTCATATTATTCTGCAAAATTCGAATATCACCCCTTCCATCACCCTACCCCTACAGATATTTCGATAATGTAGCTTAGAACCAAGGCTCCATCTATTTCTATAGGGAAATTTTTCAAGTAAAAGTATCTTTAGTTTTATAAATCGAGCAGATTAATCAACTTATTAAGATTAATGCTTAAAAATATATTAAATAATGTAGCTACCTTATGGTGAATGAATTTAAGAAATCGGATCCGCCAATTCTCGCGGCGTAGATATTATATCGGCTTCGAGATAATATCGAAAGTAGGGATATCTATTGAAAATATCTACTGATGGTAAAAAATGCTATTCTCGTGGATTTTCGATATTCCAATGATATTATATCTATCGTAGATATTCTTTCACTGACGAATGCGTTCCGTTTCTCTCGATTAAATTAACATCATAGTCTATATAAAATAATAATAAATTAGAGCAGATTTTTACAAGTAACAAAATGATATTTTATATTTTATGAATTCCATTCATATTAAATATGAGTATACATTTTTTGAGTATAAGAAATCTCAACTTTACCTAAATTGTATGCGTTTAAAATTTCAACGTTATGTATAATGAAACGTCAATATTATTTAAGATTCTCCTTTTTCAGGGAAGGCAAAGGAAACAATGCCGCCAGAATCAACACCATTGTTTACCTACTTCTTTATTTACTAATTATTTATGAAGGCAGTTAACAACATCTTGAGGTAACCATAATTGGCAAAGACACACGACAACACAATAAATAATAGGTAAAAAAAGTGGAAATAACAAGATTGACATGCCAAGATCCATAGATATTTATATATCGAAGGCTCTTTACCAGTCGATGTACACACATCAAAAGTGTCTAGGGATCAACATATATTTTTGCAATAACTTTTCTCCTGATTGATATTAATTAAAATTTTCTTTAAGGATTCATCAAATAAAGTGTTTTCGTTTGTCACAGTAACGATAAACCAAGTCACCTTTGCATTAATAAAGAAATTTGCCATTTTCCTAATAAAGGGATTTTTGACATTTGAACCACTAACACAAAAGTTCGAAAAAAAGACTGAAATAACAGTTTTCTCTAAAATTTTATTGGGTAACTTAAACAATTAATAATCCGTATTTCTACCGCGAACACTAACAACACAAGAACATCGGTTTGGCATACTCAAAATGAGTTCATCCAAATCACGCTGTGGAATGGCCGCCCATGTTCGTTGCAACAACAAAAAAAGGTCTTCTTGCGACTGGATACCCTCCATATTCGGCAGAGCTCTTCTCTGTAGCATATCCCATGCATGCTCAATCGGGTTCAAGTCTGGCGACTGAGCAGGCCAGGGCAGGACATTGATGTTAGCTGCGGCGAGAGTCTGTCTTACAACTCTTGCGGTGTGCGGTCGTGCATTATCATGCATTAACTGAAATAAGGGACCGATTTGCACTTGTAGAGGAACGATGACGTCTGATACAATCGTCTCAGCATAAATTTGAGCGTTGAGGTTGCCTCTGATCCAAATCAACTCAGTTCTTCCGCCGATCCAAATACCCGCCCATACCATGATGGTTCCACCACTATAAGGATGGACTTCCTGGCAGGATTTTAATCGCTGTTGGCGTCCAGGGGTTCTCCAGTGTCGTATACGTCTTGTATCCGGTCTCATACCAAAACGAGACTCATCAGAAAAGCACACGAAACGCCATTGTTCTTCTGCCCAATTTCTGTGTTCAAGAGCCCATTGATATCGAATCCTACGATTGTGCATTGCTATAGGTGGTACCCGTAGCGGTCTTCGGGAATGAAGGTTCACTTCATGCAAGCGGTTTCTGACTGTTTGGTCGCTAATTAAGTTCCCTGAAGAGTGATGAAGCCTCACGGCTAACATCATGGCGGTTATTGTTGGAGCTCTTCGAGTTAAGATTTGAATGTATCGGTCTTGTCTCCGTGTGGTGCAGCGATACCGTCCTCCATGGCGCTCAGCCACGGTACCAGTGCTTCGGTATCGTGTCCAAAGTCGACTGATAACACTCTGACTTGTATTCAGAGCTAAAGCCACAGTACGTTGCCGGGAACCAGCTTCTATCATTCCCACGGCTCTGAGCATTTCTTCCCTGCTTAAATGACGTCGCCGCTCCATAATAACGTTGGTTTTAATCAGTAGTAGAGAAACAGTTGCACTAATAATGTCTTCAATGCGTTGTATGTTTTTATAGGGAAAATATTGACAGCTGATTTTCATCTTTTACTCGAATTTGATTCACAGTTCCTGATTCAAATTATGAAATGCACCAAAAAGGATCCATATAAATTTATAAAATCATAAATTTATTACAAAGCCACATCTCAATCTCAAGAAATCCGCATAAAAATGCTTGATCCCTAGACACTTTTGATGTGTGTATGTCTACTGATCATCCGTAGATAAATATCTATTGCGACATGGTGAGGATAGGGCAAAAAGGTTTTCCTTCGATAAAAGCCAGATCATTCGATATATATCGAAGGTGATATAATATCTATGCCGCGAGAATCGGGTCCCTGGTTTGAGAGATTATTTGTTACACGCATACAACTCTTGCCTCTTTATAATACAACCTATTAGTATAGATAGTTAGGATAATAATATTTAACCTCAGGCACCTACATATTTGGTTCTGTGAATTATGTAAGTAAAACAAATTATGAGACAAGGATATGCACTGCATTTCTGTATATCACAATCTTAGAGTTGCATACAGCTACTGCCAATTTTAGATAGTCGACGAATAAAAGTAAATGATTTTTTTATTTACTACTAAAAAGAACATAAGCAAAAGGTGACTTTTTGAATAAATACGGAAGATAAGAACTAGTTAAGTATATAATTTACATTTATTAGATATACGGATAAGGAATTGATTTAACATTACACATTTTTGCGAAAATTGAGGCCCAATAGGCCTTGACCCTGATGGTAAGGTGTCATTTAGACCACCGCAAGGTACTTGATAATCCCCTTGATATTAACTCCCTTATTGAAGTGACAAGACTGCAGTATATACCGACATATAATCCTAACTAAAAAGTGAAAAATAAAAAAGGTAAAATAAAAAAAACAAAAAACCCGACTGCTTAAATATTACTTCAAATAAAAAGTGAAAAGAAAAAAACAAGTCCAGTAGTCTATAATTCTGTTAAGTAAGGAACAAAGCTACTTTAACAGTCGGGACCCATTATTGAAATAAATTTGATCCATCTTTGAATACCTAATGGGTCCCGACTGTTAAAGTAGCTTTGTTCCTTACTTAACAGAATTATAGACTACTGGACTTGTTTTTTTCTTTTCAGTTTTTATTTAAAGTAATACGGTGCCAAATATCATTTATGTTTTGAAGAAGTACAGGTAAGGAAGGCGGGATGTTCTCGGCTGAATTGTAAATTTCAGGCAAACTATTACTGAGCAATATTCGTTGAAGAGCAAAATGAGGGCATTCGTAGAACAAATGATGAAGTGATTAATTTAAGAAACTGCAGAACGAGCATGATGTTGGAGATGATATTGTAAGCGCGCTGAAAATAGCCAGCGATAATGATTTGCCGGTTAATATGCCTGAGAAGGCATGACTATTCAATATAAAAGCTACAATAAAAATGATGGGGTAGTCGTATACATTAGAGAAACGTTACAGTACAGTGTGCGTGAACCTGAAGAGATAGTTGACTGCAATTGCCTAGTTGTCAATATGGATGATAAAACTACAATAATTTGTATGTATCGACCGCCAAGCTTCCAGTTGTTGAAAACCTTTTTGGACTCGTTGAATGTATTATTGGCATCAATTAAGACTTCAAATATAATACTGACAGGAGATATAAACGTCGATACGCTAAATCTTAACACAACTGATACTAATGAATATCTAGAAGTAATAGCTTTACATGGTCTGATACAGGGTATCAATAGTGCTACTCGTCCAGTGTCAAACTCCTGTCTCGATCACTTCATGGCAAGATGTCAGTCAATGTGGCAAACGGTTGTCTTCGAGCAAACAAATATAACTATCACTCACCTATTTTATTCTATTCTAAAAAGGTAAATCCATCAGAAAAACAACCAAAACATTATTTAAAAACTAAAGTAGATTACCAAGCTATATCAGTATACCTTAAGGAGTGTGACTGGGGAGAATACTATCAAAGTAGTGATGTCAATTGGTGTGCTAATTTACTTAACGAACGTATGCAATATTACTATTACAATATATTACAATATTACTAACATATATATAATAATTTATGTAGTTATTGAGTGAATTGGCCAAAATATAACAATAAGTGTCACATAAGACGAAAAAAAATCTCCCATCTGCGAGCCATTTTGGCCTGCACTGCAAAAACAATAAAAGTTACATGACTATAATATATGGTGGAATTATATCTCTTATATAGTTCTACAAAAAAGTCCAGGACAGCATATATCTATTTTTAATGTGTAAGCCATTATAGAGCCGCTGGATGCGGATAGCGCAAGACCGCGCATTGTGGCGTTCTATGGGGGAGGCCTATGTCCAGCAGTGGAGAAAGGCTGATGGATGGATGGATGGAAGCTATTATAGTTTAAATAGTGAACCAAAAATAAAATATTATTTGAAAAAAAATTCCTAAATGCATATTTTGTATAAAAAAAATGGGTGTGTCGTGGACAGCAAAGGAAAAGACGGATGGGATGGGAAAACGGGTTTATTTTGGAATTTTGACTATAAAATATAACACCGAAACTGTATAAAAAAGGAGTGCAATAAAAATAACTGAATGAACTAAATAGACTAAAGAGTTAGCTCACAGATTCATAGAGAAATACATATATATAAAAAGTGTGTATGTGACGGAGGTCTGTCCGTGACATAGAGTGACAGGGTGCGTGTACTTATGTAGGCGCGTGAGAAGTTATCCTTCTTTGGCATCGTTTAAAATTAGTTTTCAATTGCATGCAAATAATTAATTACAATAAATTAATAAAAAGTCTGGAAAAGGACACAGTCAATAAAGTTCAGTTTTAATTTGAAAAAATAAATAAATAATCAAAATATTCAATTAAAATCGCTACTGAATATAATTTATTAGAACATATGTGATTTGCACTTGTATGAAACTCAAACACGTATTCCGAATATACAAATTAGAAACATGTGGATAAACATTATAAATATGAATACCTATAACTGTTACTTTATTACAAAAAATAAAGATGTGGTTTTTGGTTCTACTACACCAATGGTCAAGAGATGGCGCTGTAGTCTCCTGAATCGCGCTTTGGTTCCGTTGTTCCAGATTAATAAATACTTTTGATAGGCCTTCGCAATGCAGTCGTTAGCACCCACTAAATAGAGATTCTATTTCTATTTTGTTGGTAGATTTTCTTAATGTGCGGTAAACACAAAACTAACAGGAAGTAACTTCATGCTGTTAAAATTTTGTGTTACAGTGATGCGCGCGCATCTTAAAATTTCACTCTCATATTTTTTTCATAACGCACCTAAAGAAGTATAACTTCAAAAACTCTAAAGACATGAAAGAAACCTGGCGTATTATTAAAGAAGTTGGTAATTTAAATAAGAAAAGCTGTGCATCATATGACTTGCTTAGAATTAAGGATAATCCAAAAGAATCGCTTAACGACGTTAACAACTTTTTCACATCTGTAGGAAATAACTTGGCAAACTTAACTCTTAATAAACTTATCACCAATGAATTCGATTTAGCAGCAAAAAACAAAAATAATAATAATCTATTGAATACTATGTCCCTTTTTTTGGCAGACAACCAAGAAGTTAATTCAACAATATCTACCATGAAGTCGAGATATGCTACAGGTTGGGATAATATCTCGAATGACTATTTCAAATATCTTAAAGAATCTCTTATAGAACCGGTTAATCATCTGTGTAACATTAGCTTCTCAAGTGGAGTATTTCCAAAAATCTGTAAAAAAGCCATCGTGACTCCTATATATAAAACGGGCGCTACAGATGTTCCTTCTAATTATAGACCAATATCATTGCTTTCAACCTTATCGAAAATAATTGAAAAGTTAGTAAATAAGCGACTCAACAAGTATTTAGAATCTAAAAATTTATTTGCGGGAAATCAGTATGGCTTTAGAGCAAAAACTTCTACAGAAGACGCAGTTTTGGATCTTACCTCCAATATATATAAGCATCTGGATAATATGAGGAAGTGTATTGCTGTGTTTTTGGATCTACAAAAAGCGTTCGATACGGTCTCAATCCCTATCCTGCTGTGTCGATTAGAAAATTTAGGTATAAGGGGCGTTGCACTGAATTGGTTCAAAGACTATCTTCATAATAGAAGCCAGACTGTTCGATTGGGCAGCCATTTTAGTGAATCTGCTTCTTGTAATTATGGTGTACCACAGGGCAGTACTCTTGGTCCAACGTTATTTTTAGCTTACATTAACGACCTTTGCAAAATCCATCTGAAAAATGGCGAGTTATTTATGTTTGCTGATGATACTGCTCTCGTATTTTATGGTTCATCTTGGAATGAGGTTAAAATTACTGCAGAAAAAGGGTTATCTAAGGTTACAGCCTGGCTTGAGAACAGTTTGTTATCCCTTAATGTGAATAAAACTAAATACATCTGCTTTTCCATAAATAAGGCTTCCAGTCCTAAGAAGTCTTTCTCATTAGCTATTCACACCTATCCCTGTAATCTTCTATCAGATATTCTATCGGACTGTAACTGTGCAAAGTTAGATCGCGTTAAATCATTCAAGTATCTTGGAGTCATGATAGATGAACACTTAAAATGGGACGCTCATATTTCACTTATCTCTGGGCGTATCAGAAAATTAATGTATGTTTTTAAGAACCTTCGCACGGTAACTAACCTGCCTTTGTTGATTAGAGTTTATAAATCTTTGGGAGAATCTTTAATCTGCTACTGTATTTGTGCTTGGGGAGGCGCTGCACAAGTACATTTAATTAAATTGGAAAGAGCTCAAAGAGCTGTATTGAAGGTTTTAATGTCACTACCGATTCGACACCCAACAGCCTCATTGTATGAAAAAACTAAAGTCTTGAGTGTTCGAAAATTGTTTATTTATCAGGTTATACGCAGATTGCATAATAATGTAAGCACAATAACTAATGTATGTAAGACAAGAGCGGCAAAGTGTAATATTCCTCCTTTTAAAACCAAGTTTGCCTCGAGATCATATGACTTTGTGGCACCTTCAGTCTACAACGTGTTACATGCTAAACTTAATCTAAGGCAGTATACAAGCAGACAGATAAAGCAACAGATCTGTAATTATTTATTGGAGTTAAATGAAATAGGTTTAAATATCCTTATGATGCCTCTAAGTTAATGATGATGATGAAATTAATTCAAGTTCAGGAGATTGGAATGGATCAGGTAAGGTGCAAATTAGTAATACAATGGCAATAAATAAAGCATTTATGGGAACCGTTATATATAAATACATACACACACTCACACACACACACACACACACAGACACACACACACACACACAATTACATTTTTATTTTATTTTTTATTATTGTGTTTAAGTTGTTTCTTTAGCACTTCTCATATTAATTAACACATTAATCACATAAATGGTACAGGGGTGGCTTGCTCTGTTCATGTAGTTTTGGGAGTGGAGGCTTGGTGTCTTGTAGAACAGGTTTATCCTATTGCAAGCACCAGTCTTCACATTAAGTGGTGAGGTGTTGTAATTATGCACTTTATTGTAAATTTTTCTATTTATGTGAAGAAATAAAAAAAAGAATTTATTATTATTATTAATAATCCACAAAGAATAATATATTATTATAGATCACTATAATATAACCTTCATTGTAATTTACGAAAAACAAAACATCAATCATCAGTTTCAAAAAGAGACAAACATTGTACGTGATACGTTATACTACCAGACTGATTCCGGTTATGATAGCATCAGTGATGATAATCTTTGATAACACTGATTAGTAATTAATTGTATAGAGAATAGCAGATTTTATTGAATGTGCTTTACAGCAGCTAGTGATGGAAGAGGTGTGAACTTTCCCAGCTCCGTTTTCATATTATTTATCCTGAAATTACCATACGAGAACACGCAGCAAAAATTTCATGAGTTAGGTGTGTAAGAGATGAGTTCCTATGAAAGTTAAATGCTTTTGATGGGTTTTGTTTAAATGAATGGAAATTACACGAATACAAAAAAACATGCTTTTTATTTTTTTATCAAATACTCTTACAGATGTATTGAAAATACAGAGTGCGAAAACTTTTTTATTAAATGAACTACGAAGGCAAAGACAGAACTACACTTAGTACAGTTTTACTGAGATATTTGATTATTACCAAACATCAATCATCATTAAAAAAGTCAATACTAAAAATACAAGTAAATAAAATATTATTTCTCATTGCCACTCGAAAAAGGGATTTCATTCAGCGATAACAGTGAACAAACTTTTCATTTAATTACTAAGTGAATAAAAAAATTTGAACAAACAGAAGTTATGCAAATCAAACATATAAAGTTACAATAATTAGTAATAATCATAATTAATCTTTATTGTCATTTCCAAAACGCAACCAATGGGTACTATAAATATATTATTTATTTTCTCACAATAGTAAAAAAACTTAATCCTTGTATCTAGAGATGGAAAAAACGGCTTATTTCTTAAAAGCGTTTAAATGTTGTACTTTTTAAAATAAGCGCGCTTGAAAAAAAGCTTTTTCGTTTAAACGCTTATTGGCTTAAACGTTTAAAAGCATGCGTAAAAAGCGCGACATTGTGTTGTGTTTTCGTTTAGGTATATCGTTTAAAAAAGCGTGAAAGTTTATTGTCGTTTCGTTTAAACGCTTATTGGCTTAAACGTTTAAAAGCATGCGTAAAAAGCGCGACGTTGTGTTGTGTTTTCGTTTAGGTATATCGTTTAAAAAAGCGTGAAAAGTTTATTGTCGTTTTTAATGTGTTTAAGTGTTTTATTGCGTTTTTTCTTCTTATTAATGAAATTTTTATTAAAAAATTTTTTTAAACCTAATGAATTGATTGGCATTAAAAACGAAAGATTTTCAATTGAATTTAGATTTTATTATAAACATTTTTATAATAGTCAATGAACTTTCCTTCATACTTTACAAGCTTAGGACTGTCTGGAGTTAATATACTCGTGATCCAGGCGTACTTAAAAGTTCATTGATTTTATATACATACTTTTAACTATTTTATATGCTCATTAAACCAATACACGAAACGCATTAACACGTCAAGCAAGCATGCAAAGACACCGTACAACACCCACGCGCTCTTACCCCGTCACAGTGACAAGCGTACTGCTTTTCGACTTCGTTTAATTAAACGCTTTTAACGAAAAAAGCGTTGGTTATCGGACCAAATTTAAAAAAGTTCATTTTTTTGCGTCGCATTATAATAATTCGCATTCTGTATAACCGGCTCACGAAAGATGGCACGCCGACGCGGCGCTGTAGTCGCGCGTTCTATGTCTGTGATATTGTGAAATATTTAGTACCAAGGAATTCCGCGTACCCATTTTACGATACTGTAGTGGACTAGAAGGATCGAAGTATGTAGTTTCCTGGCAAAGACATAGATGGCGGGATTTGCACTTTTTAAGTAAAAAATATACTTGCACTTTTTTAAGTGAAAAGCTTACTCACACTTTTTAAGTGATAAGCTTATAAAGCTTATACTTAAAAGCGTGCTTACAAGCTTAATATTTTAAGCGCTTTTCGTTTAAATGCCCACCGCTACTTGTATCCTTTGCTCCACTCAGGATTCCTATCTAGAATCGTTCGTTGCTACAGTAGGGATCCATCTTAGCACTTCAAATTAACTTCATTTTATATTTGCATTTATTGTATAATCAATAATTGCATATTAAAGTATCAATTTGGTAAAGCGCGCTATACTGAACTTCGCCGCTTCGATGTCTCGCTCGTGCGACTCGGACACGCTCGCCGTCATATTTACCTAAACTAGAGCGGCGCAATTTTGTAAAAGGGCTCTTAAGTTTAACCATGGGGCTAAAGTGTGTAATTCAGTGCAGGTATGCTCTATATGTTCCGGAGAACATCACTATTCTGAATGCAACGCCGAAACAATTAAAAAATGCATTAACTGCGGAGGACAACATCTAGCTATTTCTAGAGATTGTCCAATTAAAAAAAGGAAAATTATGGAAAAATCTAACAGTCTCTTATGCGAATGCACTCAATTGTAACGATAATCTCGTAAAAATATAATTCTTCTTTTCCTGCATTCCCTCCCAAACCTACAAAACCAATTAGTCCCAGTAAACCTTTGTTTACAGAGCAATTATTAAATGAAGTATTAAAAAAATGACGTTATTCTCAAGGGATTAGTAGGTACTCTTGTAGCATTGGGAAACGACACCAGAAAGTTGACCTCCGCAATTATCAAGGAAGTATTAATTGAAAAACTTAAAAATGGATAAAGATTTTATTAATATCTGCCAATTCAATGTACAAAGTCTGAACTCTAAAAAACCTCTGCTAGTTAACTTTCTTCATGATAAAGATATAGACATTTGCCTCCTTAATGAGACTTGGTCGAGAGACAGAAACAATTTCAAAATTCATAACAACAACTTCATTTCTCAAAATGGTCCTGATGGTCATGTTGGAGTGGCTATACTAATAAGGGATACCTTTAAGTACAATGTAATATCCACACCTTACTATGACTTTATACAAAGCACTGCTGTTAATATAGTAACAAATCTGGGTTCCTTAACTATCTTGACTGCATACACTCCACCATCAGGAAAAAACAATAATTTTGGGGTCAATGCTTCAAAAAATATTTTAAAATATGTTCCAAAACCATTAATGCTAGCAGGTGATCTAAACGCTCATCATATAGCTTTTGGTTGTAGATCAACCTCTTCTAGAGGAAATCAGATTTATAATCTATTAGATGAATTTGATTTGTGTATTTTAAATACTGGCTCTCCCACTACTATTGGATCTGTCCACCATCATCAATCAGCCATTGATATAACATGTATAAGCCCTACTCTAGCACCCTTCTGTGACTGGAAGTACATGACGATCCCATGGGTAGTTATCACTTTCCAACCATCACCAAGATACAACTGTCCTTTGAGAAATATGTTATAGGTACTCCATGTGATCAGTTTTTATACCACAGGGCAGACTGGTCCCGTTTTAAATCTGTAACAGAAAAAGAATTTACTATACTTCAATTTAATGATCCTTTAGACACTTACAACATGTTTTATAATAAATTGTTAGAATGCACGACAATATGTATACCAAAATATAAAAAAGACTCTCATCACACTACCAGAAAACCTGTTACATGGTGGGATAGCGAGTGTTTGGAAGCAGTTAAACGCAGTAGAAGTGCATTCTACAAATACAGATCAGAAGATTCGCTTGAAAGTTACATTAACTATAAAAAAGTTGATGCACAGAAAAAACTGTTACTCCATGACAAAAAGAAAACTAGTTGGCATAAGCTATGTGAATCATTCAATAGATATACACCAGCTAGCATTATTTGGAAAAATATAAAAAGATTTAAACATATTTGTTTTGACAGTAAATTTAGATCTGATGAATGGATACCACAATTCATAGGAAAATAATCACCAGTAGCTACATTAGAAAATGAACAAGATATTTTAAATACATTATTTAGTAATGAAAATAATAATAATTTCAACTCATTTTTAACTGAACCATTCTCATGGAAGGAGTTACAAAGTGCTCTATCAAATAGGAGTAATACTAGTCCAGGTTTGGATAAAATTACATATGGTGTTGAAAAATATGCATCCTAATGCACAAGAGGTTTTACTTAAAATATATAATTTCTTATGGAGTAACTTACAAATCCCCGAGTCCTGGAAGACACAATGCATCATACCAATACTTAAACCAGACAAACCAATGCATGATTATAATTCATATAGGCCTATAGCACTCTCATCTTGTATTGGAAAAATATTTGAGTACATGCTGATAATAAGATTAGAGTGGTATGTAGAATATAATAATATTATACCTGACCAACAATCTGGCTTTCGAAAAGGCCATAGTGCTACATATAATTTCATTTCTTTAATAGCAGATATCAAGAATTCGTTTTTCAGCCATTTCAATACTGCATGTGTATTCTTGGACATCCAGGGTGCATTCGATAATGTTAATCCTGAGTCTTAGTAGAATGGCGGGCTGTTTCCGCAACTCGACACACAGTGCCTATTTTGCGTGGGGATTGGCATCAGTCCTGCCATCCCAGCTCCTCCAAAAAGCTCAGCAGTCCCCGGCTGTTGCTGCAGGCTTCTACTAGTGTCCGCGGGCTTCCCATTAGAGAAGTCCTTTGTCTTGCAACGCCTCTGCACTCCAGCAGAACATGGGCGCTCGTCTCCTCTTCCTCCAAGCAGGCTCTGCACAGAGGGCTGTCAGAAATACCTATATTATAAAGGTGTTTGTTGAAGTAGCCGTGACCCGTGAGTATAACCACGATTTGTTTCAGGGCTTGTCTAGGTAGTCGGATTAACTTACGTGATAGCTGCTGGTTTACCTTAGGAACAGCTTCCCTAGCTTGCCTGCAGTCAGTGTGTTTTGCCCAATATTCATCGTGTTGTCATTGACAGCGCTCCCTTATCCAGGTTCTCAGCTGTCGATAAGGTATGGGTACAATTGGCTCCGGGCCAATGGCCGTCCTGCTGGACCCCTCTCTAGCCAGGCAGTCAGCCACATCGTTACCCCTTGAGCCGCTGTGTCCCTTAATCCATTGTAAGGTCAGTCTATTGTCATTGCAAATATTGGATAACTTACAGTGGCATTCGTAAATTAACCCTGATGTCATTATATTGTTGTCTAGTGCCTGTAGGACAGAAGCGCTGTCAGAGAGAATACGAATATGTTTTCCTCTTACCCCGCAGCAGTCTATCGCCTCTGCGGCACTAATGATGCCCACACACTCTGCCAATGTTAATCCTGTAGTACTTGTAAATATCTTGTTAGAATTAGGTTTCCCTGTAAATATATGTAAATGGATATTTAAGTTTTTATTTAATAGGAAAATGTTTGTTAGATTTAATAATTTACTTCATGGGCCAAATTTTGTACATAAAGGTACAATGCAAGGTGCCTGTATTTCCCCTTTGCTATATAATATTTATACTAGTCAAATTATGCAGTACCTAACACACAGAAATTTAAAGTTTTTACAATTTGCAAATGATATTGTATTATATACTAAGGATCACAATGTAAATATAGCTGTTAATAATTTAAATATAGGGCTTGTGCAGATTAAAAACTTTTATGAGGACAAACTTAAATTAAAAATTCATGCTAGCAAAAGTGGTGCCACGTTATTTAGTAAAAAGGCCAATATTCGTAATATTCATGTTAAATATAACAATCTAAATGTTCTTGGCTAACTGAAAAGAAATTTCTTGGAGTGTTTTTAGATCAAAAACTCACATTTGAAAGCCACATAACATACATTTCAGAAAATGCAACAAAAGGCTTAAATGTTATGCGTTGTTTGGCTGGTGTACACTGGGGTGCAGATCCACATACACTTTCTATGCTTTATAAAAGTATTTTACGTAGTCATTTTGACTACAGTTGCCTTGCATATTTAAATACAAATTGTACAAAACTGAGAAAACTGGACATACTTCAAAATCAGGCATTACAAATCATCACAGGGGCAATGTGTTCCACTCCTATAAATTCAATGGAAGTTGAATCTGGTATTCCGCCACTGGCTCTACACAGGCTAAAAATTGCAGAAAAGTTCAGTCTCAAATTAATAGCAACAGAAATCAATGCTATACTTGATTAGAATCTTATCCCAGGAACATCTTACAATTATTGGTCAATATGTTGAAGCAAATCAATTAGCAACAGGTCAATTTCCTGAGTTGTTAAGAATTATCCTTCATGTTAAACAAAGAACTGTAAATATATTTTATTCCAAACCTCATCCTTTGTACAAATTTAATGTTATTTTATTTTATTTAATCTTTATTGCCTTTACACTGCAAATGGCTGACTTAATGACAATATGGCATTCTCTACCAGTCAATGTTAAGGAGTTAATAGATGTCAATGTAACTATAATTCCTCGAAGGATATTTGAACAAAATGATCTATTACAGCTATTTGAAAAGCTACCATCCCACTACAATATTTATAGAGATGGATCTAAAATTACAGACACTGTAACTTCTGCTTTATATGACCCCCAAGTTAAACTTTTAGTATGTTTCAAGTTAGATTCTAACTGCAGCATATTTACTGCAGAATGTTATGCAATATATAGAGCATTATTGTTCATAGAATATGTAAATAATATAGACTTTATCATAATAACGGACTCTCAAAGTGTTTTGTCTAGTTTAGGAAGTAACGTATTTAGGCATAATTTAAACTACTTAATTTTTTATATAAGAAACCAATTGCACATATTGCAAAGCAAAGGGAAGATGATCAACTTTCTGTGGGTACCATCACACCAAGGCATAACTGGTAACGAGGTTGTAGATAACGTTACCCATAACAAACCTGATGAAGATCATACTCAAATTTGCAGAGTACCGTACACCGACTTTAACACTTATATAACTGAGTCCCACAAACTGTTGTGGTCCAATTATTGGCATCATGTTGCTTCAGAGAAAGGGAAATGGTACCACGACATACAGAAGACATTGCCCGCCCGTCCGTGGTATCATCCTATGCAACTTAGAGGAAATTAAACCGCAACTTTATTACCACCACCTGCCGCATGAGATTTGGTCCACAGACTAGTTAGAGATACTACGTATTTGGTCACTGTAAAATTCCTGCTCATCTACACAAGATCCGAATTGCCAGAGATTCCAAATGCATATTCTGCGAAGAGGAAGGAGCAGACTTGAATCATCTGATTCTGAAATGCCGTCATCAAGATTTTAAATTAAACAGACTTTTACTGGCCAGTGAACTAAAGTGACATTGACTCAGACTGACAGCTTGAATAACGTTTTATCAAGTGATATTAGTGATGACAATATTCTGCCTAAACTGCTCAATAATACATGTTTTAAACCGCTTGTTAAATATTTAAATAATTCAAATATAACGTTATAAAATTTATCAACACAGAAGAATGGGGAAAACTTAGAACGAAGAAAGGAAAACCTTCCAAAAAAAGGGTTTTTTGGCGGGATTTCATCGAGTGCGGTTGGCGTCTTATTTTAATTATTCTTAAATTCGTTCATAGTGGATATTGTGAAATAAAATTGGTGTGGTTTTGTGTAACAACCGTCTGCGTAACTGAAGAATTAGTGGAATCGTTAAAATATACGCTATTCCGGTCAAGCGGACGTGAGAATTTTATTGTAGTGTTGACTACCTCACAGAAGCTTATCGAAAAAGCCAACTCGATACATTTCGTGCCAAACACTCCAAGAAACATTAGAATGCGTCACACCGACATTCTAATGTAAAAAAAAAGAAGATTAATTTAATTAAAGACTAGGCTGTATGGGCATTGTTCCCTTTGCCTTCCCTAAACGGGAGAACTTCAACAAAAAAAAAAGTCACTTGTCACAGTTTTTAAAAACAAGGATTTGTTTTTATTTGTTAAATTTATAATTATCGTTTTAATTTATCCCTTTAAATAACAGTACGCATTTTGAAAAATAATATTTATAAAAAGTAGGCTAAATTTACTAATTATCGACCTTGCTTGAAAATTACATAACATGGCAGCAAGGAATATCTTAATCGGTACGTAAATAAAATCATGAAATTATGTTTAAAAACTATTGAAATATCTCTGTATCTGGTTAGGATGATTGTAAAGGTTGTGCAGGCAGGATATATTATGTGCAAATCGAATGGTATGTAGTAGTTAGTAATGATTCAGCCATGTCATTGCCTCTTTACCGGTGTTTATGTTCTCTTAAAATTTTAATACTGGGCAATTTGCCATAATTTACATTTCACTATTAGCTATTATGAGTTCTTTGGTACTAAATTCCGTTAGTTGTGGTGGAATTTCGGGGTAGTTTTGATGTGGGGGGGAGGAGGGGGTCTCCCCGACTCCCCCCCTACTAAAGATTTTAGTCGGAAATGCATGTTTTTTTTTAATTAACCTAACCTAAAAATTCATAATTTTTTTAGGATGCAAGGACTAGGGAAGTAAGAACCAGTAGTTCTGCCTTATCTCCGGCGCTGCGGGAATAGCAGCCCCTCCGCCTTTGCGTGACAAAGTCACAAGCCTCGGGCGCTACGGGTCGCACGATGCTTGCGGCTTTGTCACAGCAGACGGGGGCTGCTCTCCCTACGCGCCACTGGGCTCTAAAAAACACTCTAGGGGTAGGGCAGACCAAGACCACAGCGTGTCGGGGTTGACAAAGTCGGTTCTGAATTAAAGATATAAAGGAGCCCATACTATTTCTTATTTACCAAGTAAATAATAGCAAATATACTTTTTACCGACGAACACAGACTGACTGACATTTCTCAAAACAAACACAAAATGGCAGGATGTCATTTTGACCATAGTACCAACATAATCAACATATTTTTTAACGAGAAACATGTTATTTCTGCATGAAAAAATGGCAGCACTGATCAAAATGGCTGTCAAAATTGACTTTAACCTACAAAAATATTAATTTTCAATATTTATTTTCTCAAGTTCTATTCGTTTTCAAATAAAAAGATTTCGTGTGTGTTCCTAATAATTAATACTTTCTGTGACAAAAATCTTAGCTCGCTACTCAACCACAACTAATGGAAAGCTGAGCCCGTTCTTTCTATCTGGCAGAATCTTGTTGCTCCTAAACGCATTTAGCATATCACACTTTATTATAATCTTTTTTAGATGAATTTTTCTACAAAAAAATTCAAGTATCACCCCTTGGGCCCTGGAAGTACAGTATATCCATGACATTTCATTTTTTACCAAAAATGTATGAAATATAATCTCTTTTTGATTGACGTAGGTTCTAACTTTCATCTGAAGTGAAGGTATGGAACGCAAAAATGACAGTATCTTGTAAGGTTGGATCTTGTTTATAGGTTTAAATGTATTGTGATGTCACATTATTTATGCCTAACAAGCATTTGAAAATGTTTAATTGCCTGTGGAAAGTGGCTATTTTTTACATTTTTTTGACACTATACTACCTATTTAAATAAAACAAGTTTCAACGGTATAGATGCACTGATTAATATAATTATGACGTTCTGATCCTTTTCAGGCTGCGTTGTCAGAACTAACAGTAGCCTGATAAGGATGCAAAACAGCAGCCACTTTTAATATAAAGCAGATGTAAACTACTAAATAAAAAAATAAAAAAAAAACATGCATATTCTTTATTGTATTCCACTGTGTGTTTCTGGCTGTGAACTTGACCTGGATATGAAAGCTAAGTCTAAAGCTGATTGTGGCTAACAAAATTATGAGTTTAAATTTCTGCTCTATGAGTGTATACCAAATAATTTTCTACCAAAATTAAGTTGATGCCACCGGCTAATATGCAAATTAATATTATGACACTAAAAGTTTTGCGATACATGGTAGAGAATACTATAAGTTAATATTTTGGCACACTTGCATGAATTTTGCTTGATCTTAATTTAACTAAAACTAGTTTCATCCTATACAATCATGTTAAGTTGGCATAGACATTTTATCATTTTTCTATGTTAATTACATCTTATTTTAGTTGGACTCAAGATTTAGCAAATTTACTGCAAATGGTCCTAAAGCTGTAGTATTTTAGTGTGTTTTTTTTATAATTTAATTTGCTTTATTATGCTTTTTATCAAGGTGGTGGAACAGGTTTTATTGGCAAGAATTTAGGGGAGCTCCTTATAGCTAATGGCTACAATGTCATGAATGTGGCTCGAATGCCTGGTACTAGCAACATCTCTTGGTCTAAATTAGAACTATCTGGATTGCCAACACGAACCTGTGCTGTGATAAACCTTGCTGGACAACAGTTCATGGACTTCACTAAAAGCTGGACACCTGGGCAAGTAACTGAAACAAACCTATTTACTATTATAAAGGTCATATGCCCTTTCAAATTAATTAAAATTTACTATTTATAAATAATGTAGCTAGCATGCTTGCAAATTCATTTAAAAGTAGTTCTGATGAAACTAGAACATACTGAACAGGATAATTTTTTATCCAATATGAGGAATAATTGGATGTGCGCCTGTTGCGATGTGATGTTGCGATGTTGTGATATCAGTTAATAAATAGAAATAAAGTTCTATGTGGGAAAGTATCCTTCACCTTACAAAATACTGAAGTTAAATAACAGGATTGGAAATACATTTAAGATAGCCCATATATTTTTAATATTTTAAGATTTTGAGTAAAGCAAATATCTGTAGATTATGCAAGCTGTTCATTTTTTGATTGGTCACAAAAATAATATTTTGTATCTTTCCATGACATTTACTCATTGCCATATTATTATTACAATGATTATTATTTCAGGTTCAAACAAAATGTGCAGAATTCTAGAATTTATACAACAAAAGCATTGGCTAAAGCTATTAATCAGAGCAAAGACAAACCAAAAGTTTTTGTTTTGGTGACCGGAGTCGGTGCCTATGAGCCCTCAGAACGAAATAAGTATGATGAAAGCAGCCCCACCACTGGCATTGACTTCTTCTCTAGACTCACTGTCGAATGGGAAAAAGCTGCTTGCGTAGATCCTCCTGTGAGGCTTGTAAGTTAATGACTATTTCTCATCTTAGTATACAAGCAACTGCCAATTTAATACAAGCATGTGACTTGTGAAACTAAAAGTTTAAATTTCGTAATTACAGAAGCTGGTACTCAGTACTTGGGTATATTAAATGTTTAAATGTAAAAAAAAATATTAGAATAACTTTCATGCGGACCAGGCAGCCACACCTTAAGCTTTCTGGGCCATGATCCCATTTGACCATTATGCTACCGCGGCCCTAACGGCTTTGTCGTGTGGGGGTTTGCTGTCTGGTCCGTGTGGAATTTTTACTACTGAAATTTTCTTAAGATTTAAACATCTAGCAGTTAAATGCATAAAATATCTCTAATATATTAAATTCTCGTGTCACGGTGTTCATAATTGAACTAGATACTTCGAAATGACTCGAACGATTTTCGTGAAATTTTATATGCATATTCAGTAGGTCTGAGAATCCGAAAAAAGAATTTCTCGATATTTTTTTCCCGCGTACCGCTTCAACAAAGCGCGGCATCTCTTCAGTCCATTAGACGAGCATTCCAACGATGGCCTGTTTTTCTTCGATATTGCCGAAGCCCTAAGTCTTCATTTAACCCCCTTTTCACCGTGGTTCTGCTTAACCCCATCTGAAGGGCCAACAGTTTCTGCTAACGTTTGGGATTTCTTTGAATTCGCGCCTTCACAGCTTTTATCACTGCTGGAGTCCTATCAGACCGAGGGCGACCACTTCTTGACCTGTCATCTTCACTAGAGTCTACATTGTATCATTTGATGGTACGATAAACGAATCTTTTGGTTATATTAAATTTTTTCAGTATGTCAAAAAATTTAACTATCGCGTAACCGCAACGATGCAACGCAATAACTGCAACACGGTCTTCTTTAAGCGTCCACTCCATATTTAAATATTACTTCAAATAAAAACTGCAAAGAAAAAAACAAGTCTAGTAGTCTATAATTCTGTTAAGTAAGGAACAAAGCTACTTTAACAGTTGGGACCCATTAGATATTCAAGGATGGATAATTTTGTTTTAATAATGGGGCCCGACTGTTAAAGTAGCTTTGTTCCTTACTTAACAGAATTATAGACTACTGGATTTGTTTTTTTCTTTTCAGTTTTTATTTGAAGTAATATTTAAGCAGTCAGGTTTTTTGATTTTTTTAATTTACCTTATTTATTTTACACTTTTTAGATAGGATTTTAAGACGGTATATACTGCAGTCTTGTCACTTCAATAAGGGAGTTAATATCAAGCGGATTATATTATTAAGTACCTTGCGGTGGTCTAAACGACACCTTACCATCAGGGTCAAGGCCCTATAGGCCTCAATTTTCGCAAAAATGTGTAAAGTTAAATCAATTCCTTATCCGTATATCTAATGAATATAAATTATATATACTTAACTAGTACTTATTTTCCGTATTTATTCAAAAAGTCATCTTTTGCCTAAAAGAACATAAGTTCTTTTTAGTAGTAAATAAAAAATTCATTTTCTTTTATTCGTCGACTATCTAAATTGGCAGTGGCTGTATGCAACTCGAAGATTGTGATATACAGAAATGCAGTGCATATCCTTGTCTCATAATTTGTTTTACTTACATAATTCACAGAACCTAATATGTAGGCGCCAAAGGTTAAATATTATTATCCTAACTATCTATACTAATAGGTAGGTATTATAAAGAGGCAAGAGTTGTATGTGTGTAACATATAATCTCTCAAACCTGATCCGATTTCGAAAATTCATTCACCATAAGGTAGGTTAATAAGTTGATTAATCTGCTCGATTTATAAAACTAAAGAAACTTTTACTTGAAAAATTCTAACAACTTCTATGAGAGGATTTTTTTAGTATTTTTTTTTTCTTTATTATAACTACATTATATTCGAGTGACATAGGCTGTATTCTATCCCGTTAAAATAAATTTCGCCCATGCAATGTCGGAGCGGATCACTAGTATAATATAATATTATAGATGCGAAAGTGAGTTTGTTTGTTACGATTCCGCGCCCTAATAGCTAAATCGATTATGATGAATTTCCCTATAGAAATAGATGGGGCCTTGGTTCTAAGCTACATTATCGAAATATCTATAGGGGTAGGGTGATTTACCTATAAAACTTTATATTATTTGCTTCGAATTTTGCAGAATTATCTGCAGAATAATATGAAGTAATATCGTTAAAATAAACTTTGAAAACTGTTTCATTCTCAGTTTTTCATTATATTTAAAAAAATATAAATACCTATTATAATAACTTATTTTTCATCATTTAATATAAGTAATTCGTATAGGATTAGATACTGTGAGTAGCCCATTTTTCTTCTTTTCCTCCTAGGTTTTATCTACGTTTATAAACACCAAAATTCATCACTTTTCCCACCATTCCCGCAGTATACTCGTACTCCTGCATAGCACAACGCGCTATCACTTTGTCATCGTAACATCGTTGTAACTTTTTAAATATTTGTCGAAATTACAGAGAAAAAAAGGCAAAGTTTATCGTCTTTAAATATCAAAAGCGATAAAAGTATTTGTTTTACTAAAAAATAATTTATTTTTCCAAATATGCATTTTTGGAAATTTATTACTAATAATATTTTATTTTTGATTCACTATTTTAGCCATAATGGTTTACACATTAAAAATAGATATATGCTGTCCTGGACTTTTTTGTAGAACTATATAAGAGATAGTATTCCACAATACATTATATTCATGAAACTTTGTTTTTGCAGTGCAGGCCAAAATGGCTCGCAGATGGGAGATTTTTTCCGTCTCACGTGACACTTATTGTTATATTTTGGCCAATTCACCAAATAACAATATAATCTATATGCTATTATTATGTATGAGCTTTATTATTGGTTAGTTTGATTAAAATCCATTTAGTGTTTTTTGAGTGAAAGAGTTACAAAAATCCGTACAAACGTAAGATTGAAATTACAAGCGCAAGTGGTTAATATACAACTTTAAATCGTTGTAGATCCTAAACAATCATATAAAATGAAAAATGGTGTAAGGAACCTAAACATGATTTTCGATTATCTAGACAATGATACCCCACTCGACATATTTCGGCCACTTATTTTTTTTTCTTTCTCACAATATGGCGCCCTGTTGTCTCCATATTGATTTTTGATTATTATCATATCTTTAGTAGCACTCCCATGATTAAGACGAATTGATTGATGTATAAATCATCAAAATCGGTCCACGCGTTTGGTCTCTAATTTGCCACAAAGGAACAAACATACATATAAAGACTGTTAAACACTATACCCTGTCTGCGCGTCACGCTTCGCGCTTTTGCATTGTGCAGTCGGGTAAAAATGAGTAAAATTCTAAAAAGTATACATTTTTCTTTTCATGAACAATTCGAATTCAATAAACTTTTTTGTGGTCAGCATTCTAAAAGAAAAGTCTTTACTGTGTGAGACAATACTTATGACCTGACTGTGTATATTATTTTTCTGGACAAAATTTTTGTATATATTTTTTTATGATACATCATACAATATACAATACAACCATTAATTTTCACCCTTCTACCACCAATCCCTATTTTATTATGGCGGTACGAAGTTCGCTGGGACAGTTAATATTACATGTTTTAATTATTTTTATATGCCTATATTTGTAACCAACCAGTTATAGTGATAACCAGTCATATAAGAACTGGACAACAAACTCACCTTTTTTTGATGTTTAGGTAATTATCAGATCTGGAGTAGTGCTTGGTCGGTGGGGTGGCATGATAAAGAACATGTTCGTGCCATTTTACTTAGGTTTTGGAGGACGTATTGGTTCCGGTAAACAGTATTTGCCGTGGATTCACATTGATGACCTCACGGGTCTCATTAAGTTTGCTGTGGAGAATGACAATGTCCAAGGGGTGCTTAATGGAGTATCCCCCAAAGTTATTACTAATGAAGAGTTTACACAAGTAAGTTAAAAGTAAAGTAATGGCTGTCTTCAAGACACCAATTAAACTGAATGCTTGGCAAATTAAAGTGTCCAAAAGTCTGTAGATTAAAAATGAGTAATAAAAGATGTGAAGTTTTGTGTCATTCTTTTTTCTATTTTAAGGAAAGCAACAGCATAATACCTGGTCATTCAATAACGCTCATTCCTGCCGGCATCTATAATCCGTACGGATTGAGTGGTACTCGATGTGCGAGAGCGAGCAAGCAATTGAATAGCATTCAATTCGTACGTATTATAGATTCCAGCAGGAATGAACGGTAGTGGATGGCCCGCTAATCTTTCATATATTATCTTTTTTTTCAGTCATTTGCAAAAGCTTTACGACGACCAGCCTTCTTGCCTGTTCCTGAATCAGTACTCAATTTCTTATTGAATTCCGAACGTGCCATGCTAATGACCAAAGGCCAATACGTAATTCCAAAGAGGGTTCTAGAATACGGTTTCAAATACAGATATGAAAACATTGAAGATGCCTGTCAGGAATTTGCACACCTTTGCCCTAAAAAGCATCCTCTCAAATAATTTATTTTTAATGAAATGCATTTATAAATAAAATATGCCTGTTGAATTTGTTATTTGTTAAAAATATTGTGTACATAAATAATTTATTGTTATTCTTATTTTAAGTGTATGGGCATAAATAAAATACTTTATTTTTAATGTATTCTTATTTCTTTTTAATAATTTTACACACAAATTGTAATTTTCATTAAATTCTTCTAAATTGCCTACCTTAAAACACATTAATGCTAGATAAATTAAACGCCAATTTTAACTAAAACTTAATTATAAGGCGCAGTTGTAATAACTTTAGAAAATTATCTACCTACCTACTATTATAGACAAAATCACTTAATGATGGCATTACATAAATAAAACTAGTTTAAATGGCATTACAATAGAGTTAGATCTGTTAAAATATAAACTTTAAATGTAATGTTAACAATGAAATTACTTATCGTAAGCTTTAGGTATAATAAACAAATACATATATGATTATTGTACGGAATTGAAAAGACTTTTAACTTTAAAAAATAACTCCTTCGCTCGTATAGAAGAAAATTCGGCCACTTGACTACTGCGCCTGATCTGTATCTGTTGGCATAAATATTTCTTAGTCTTTCTTACCTAAAATTTGTTATAGCCCAAAAATCTGATGTGATTTTTTTTTTGTTTAATTATTGATATATGACTTGGTTGTGTATTTGTTTCGCCATCGACATTAACATTTAATTACAATAAGTAGGTGTCATGTTATGGTTTTCCCGTTTTACAATTTTCTATTTAAATCGAGTACCTAAGTAGATTATACCTATCCTAAACTCATAATTTACTACATCATAATGTCATCAAAATCAAAAGTACCTACTTAGGGTGTTTTTTCTTACGCGAAACAGTAAGTTTTTGGTCCGGAACCATTATTTTAGGGTTTCGTATAAGAGAGAAATGCCTACTGAACCCTTTTAGGATCACTTTATTGACCCTCTGTCAAAACCCTTTATATCGGGAATGCGGGGAGATATCAAACTGAAATTCATATAAGACACACTACAGTCAGTAGTAGGTCCCTTGGATTAGTGTAAAAACTTCTAAGTACCTCGACGCAATCAAAACATATCGCTTCCCGGCAAAAAAAGTGTCATAATACAAAAATAGCTGTTTCGAGAAAATGTAATTTGAATAGATTTTTGTTCATTTAAACATCAATAATGTAAAAACTATAATAGTAAGATAATTGAAATTTTATATATAAATAGATTATTTATATGTTTATTATATGGCTTAAAATTGAACAACAATATATACATTTTTTTAAGTAACTTTCAAGAAGCTATTAATTTGATGTAACTATATTATGACTCCTTTTTCGATTAAAATGTCTGTAGTTTTAAAAATAATACACATTTAAATGTTTGTCTAATCACAATTATTTTTATTTAAAAGGCTCAATATTAACAAAACATAATGAAAAGTAACCAAATTATAAACTTTTCTATAAAATAAAATAAAAACATCAAAAACGACCTTCCGAAGTTCTGTACTAATTAACAATCAGTGTTACTCAGTATTTAGCCAAAAACATTAAATAAAAATGTTATAACTAACATGACATTATTTTTATGTAACATAATTATGATGATACATACCTATGATATGATCTTAAAGAAATCATCATCATTAAGTATGTACTTTTATTTTTAAACTGCCTTTACTCTTTAAAGTTAGGTACATACAACAAGAAATAATAAGTAAATTAATACCTTCTTTTTCAGATGTTTTTAAAATATGAAAAACTAACAAAACAATCTGTTTTTTAATTAAAATATCATTTAAATGAAACTGCTTTTACGGATTATTTCGCGGTTCAATAACATTTTATTTAACCTGACGTTTCGAGCACTTTACAGCGTTCGTGGTCTTAGGTAGACTAAGGTGTTGTCACTCAGTTCACTCAAATATTGTACGTAACATTATATTTATTTATTTTATATTACTATAGTATAAAACACTAATCTTGCATTAAAACATCATCGTCTTTGGTAGCATTTTGATTACAAATATTTAGTTCGTTATACCAGTATTTCTCTATAACCAGTTGTATCATCAGTGCTGCTTGGCTATTGTTATAATTCATTTTGACCATAAAAGCGCCTACTGACACGCCTGCCGCAGGGACAATCTAGGGTGTAAGAGTGGGGATGACCCTTAATTGCCTCCTGAATTGTGATGTGTGTAGGCAAGTTGGGGCAATTTTCTAAATCGGGCCTGCGGCAGGGTGGCAGGAGCGCGCTTGCTTCCTAGATTGTCCCAACCGCCCTGCACGTAGCCGCGTGTGTAGCGCGATTGGGGCAATTTCTCAATCAGTCGGTTAGTAGCTGTCACACGCAGCGCACGTATTTTGATCAAGATGGCGGCAGATCATAATGAGCATGAAGTTTGGACACGAGTGATCGAAGTATATAAAGACCGGCCCCACATGTGGGATAAAAAAAATAAACATTATTTATATTTTTTTTAAATTAATTTTCATGTTTCAAGTATGTGACTGCTCGATGTTTAAATCTAAAGAAAATATTACTAGAAAAATAGAAATGGTTTCTTTTTTATTTTTTTTTTGTAATATTTTCTTTAGATTCAAATATTGAGCAGTTACATGCTTAAAAAATTAAAACTATGACTTTAATTGCTATTTCTTTTTTTAAATGTTTAATACTTGTAAGGGTATTCATTTGACATTGTGAGTTACATATAATGCGAAGAGATGGCGCTGCCTTGCAGCTTAAGAAAGGCTAGAAAGTAGCGGTAGCCGCGGTAGCATAACTAATCAGTGCATTCGCCCGGATAGCGAAGGGTGCTGGTTCGAGTCCCGTCTGCTGCCAGGTCCGCGTGGATTTTTTTCGCATAACATAAACATTACTTATTTACAACACATTTCTTTCTGTTGCCAATTCTTCACCCAGTATCTCCTTTTTTACGGTAACATATTTTTTGATAACACTGGGACCATCATCAACGCGTGTGTTTAGCTCAACATACGCCCGAACACTGAATAGCAGGCATGTGTGTAGAGACAAGCCGATATCGCCCCGACCGCCGTGCACCCTAGATTGTCCCTGCGGCAGGCATGTCAGTAGGCGCTTAAAAAAATACACTGTTAGTAAAGACAAGTAGAAACAAATTTTTGATTACATTATTCAATAAAAATACATAAAAAACACGCCACGTAACACGTGGCATTAACATTGAGTCTAATTTTATACAGAAAAACAGACATAACACAACTTATTACTCGTGACTTTTCTTTTAAATTTACAATAAAAATGACATAACATGTGTTGCATTTTTTTAACATCTCTGAAAACAAAAATATAGAGCAGAAACAGCCAAAAAAGAGACACTTTACAGATTATGTCTGTTTTCTGTATGATGTGGCAATATTTACAATGCTTTTTCATCAACAATACAGTCATAACACAGATTGTGTCGCCTTTTTCGTAATAGTTCTAATATTTCAACGTAAAACTTACCGCTAAAAAGTCACATCACACGTTAATACGCTTTTCTGGCGACACAGTACACGTTTACTCTGTATTAACACAAATGTGACACTGTTCACGCCGGTGATCGGAGCGAAACGGGTCCGTGAAAAAGAGAACTTAATGCCATCTAGCGTTAACAAAACGCAACATAATAATGACGTTTTTGCAGCCGAACAAATGAAATACGCGCTATTTAGTGCTGTGATTATGTCTTATTGTACCCAATGTGTGTTGTGACACTTTTCTTGCCGGGAAGCGATATAGTCTATTTAATATGCTTATTTTATACCGCATACTTTGACACTCAAAGCAATCGTAACATACCTAAAGGATAATTTCCGTTCACCTGGCGTCTTGAAAAACGAAAACACGTTGGTAAAGGAATGAATTTAAAAAATGGATAAATTAAAATGACCGATTTTTAGAAAGTTGACCTTGGGTAAGGTACGGAACCAACACCCACACCGCGTAAGAGATGAAATGAAGAGCGTTAGGATTTTGTTCATAATTTTGTGTGAAAAGTTTCACGGCGACGACGTCGCGTCTTGAACGAATCTGTCCACTAGTCTCGACACGAACTTCCTCAGTACGTCCTGTCGCATTTTGCCCACGTCGAGCACCTCCTCGTGGTTCGCTTCGGCGTCGTCGTAACTGGTGACGCACTCGTTGGTGATCAGTGATAGAGCGAACACGTTCATGTCGCAGTGTCGTGCGGTGATCACCTGCATCAAAATATCAAATTGTAGTCTAGCAAACAAATACATTGGCAAGTCATCATTTAAGCACACGTTCTGTGGTTGAGCATGAGTAGATGAAGTGTGTGTTATAGGAATTTAGGTATATCTACGTCTAGTTATTTTGGTTGTGTGACACAACATTTATCTTGTCTTATATAAAAAAAACCTTCATATGATAGCAGATACCATGAAACATAAAAATATACCTCAATAACACCCCTATAGTAGGGTGACGTTGGGTTTTTGTTATTGTTCGAAAAACAATAGTAACAAGTAGCAAACCAATCGCTTACTATAGCTTCCCATAGTTTTCCATTCGTTTGTAGTGAGGGCTATTAACAAACTTTTTACACGGGAAACAGCAGGTGACTCATCCTATGTTTTCCCGCGAGCCGCAATAAAATAAGGTACAACAACATTTTATAATAACCTCGTGCACTGTCGACATTCCAACGGCGTCAACTCCAACCATCTTGAGCATGTTCAACTCTGCTACCGTCTCGAAGTTGGGACCCCCGAGACACGTGTACACGCCTTCCCGTACAATACCATCCATATTTAGCTCCTCGGCCACCTGGCGATAGAAATTAGAATAGATTGTTATAGTATTATTGTTGTTCCTTTTTCTTATACGAGTCACAACAAAGTACCCCACGCCACCTGATGTTAAATGTAATTGGAGTCCAGTCGCGAAGATAGATGATGCGGCAGAAAGTTTGCCGCGCTTTCAGCCATCCTCACCTTGCCGGCCTAAACCTATCCCTTACCATACAGAAATCAGAAATCAATATATCTTTATTCAAATTGGATGTATAGTACAACTCTTTTGAATCGTCCAAAAAAATTTTTCCCTACCACTCGTTATGGACATATTTTTTAGCTGCGGAGAAAAACGAGCGAAAAAAACTCCACAACATTAAAAGTCTAATGTAACAACATTTACAAATCATTATGTTGTTACAACGTCAATACAATTATGATTTACTAGTGGCCCGCCCTCGCTTCGCTTCGGTGTAGAGCTGTAGTGTAGACTATAGATTTTGTTCTCAGGCGTGTATTGTACACATTGACTTTATTTATTTAATTCTTTTTTTTGTGATTCTTTTTTTATTGAATAAGTAATAATGTTAACTTTTTTAAATTAGGGATGAGTGAGAGTATTATAAACGTAAGAGTAAACAAATATAATCAGAATGCTCCGAACTGCTAAGCTATCAGGAGTTACACGTATTATTGTGAGTAAACCATAAAAGATAGACATATGCTGTTGCAGGATATTTTTTAGACAATTTTATGTAAAATATTTCCGTCATACATGATTTCTACGTATCTTTAACCATTAAGGCCGCGCACGCGACGGAAGCTTAAAAAATGGAGTAACTTCTCCCGTTTTCCCAACATTTCCCTTCACTACTCTGCTCCTATTGATTGTAGCGTGATGAAAAGTATACTATAACCTGCCCAGGAGTATTAAGAATAATTGTACCAAGTTTCGTTAAAATCCGTCGAGTAGTTTTTGTTTCTATAAGGAACATACACACAGACAGACAGACAAAAATTTTACTGATTGCATTTTTGGCATCAGTATCGATCACTAATCACCCCCTGATAGTTATTTTGAAAATATATTTCATGTACAGAATTGACCTCTCTACAGATTTATTATAAGTATAGATTTAATATAGAAAACCCTTTTGGAATGATTGGAACAGTTCAAACCCAAACATTTTTGTCTGTAATATAATCAGACACTTTGTAATAAGCTTTTTTGATAAGTGTTTTTTTTATAATATCTTTAAATTTATTTATGGCTCACTCTTGAATATTGCTTGGGACTTTATTGTATAAGCGAACAAAAAGACCTTTAAATGAATTATTAATTTTGTGAAGCCTAGTAACAGGTAAAGTTAGTTTCTCTTCCCCCCACCTCCTGCCTACCCATTCAGGCAACCCTAAGGCTGGTTCAATGGCAGCTCGGGAAAGGGGGGCTACCCACTGAAACGCCGGGGCACGGTAATATTATCTATACAGTATTGTGACTCCGCCCTGTCCTTGAAAATAAATGCCTACACCGAACGCTGCGTTCGCACGCGGTAGGGCCGCCAGCCTACAGTATTTTATGTAGTTTTGTTTTTAACGCGAGTGTAGGTAGATTACTCGTTTGTCTCTTTTTTCATCCTAACCACTTATTTATATACTAGTGGCCCGCCCTCGCTTCGCTTCGGTGTAGAGCTGTAGTGTAAACTATAGTTTTTGTTCTCAGGATTGTGCTATAAACAATGACTTTATTTATGTAATTACACGTGTTATTGTGAGTCAACCATAAAAGCTAGACATATGCTGTTGCGGAATATTTTTTAGACAATTTTATGTAGAATATTTCCGTCATACATGATTTCTATGTAACTTTAACCATTAAGGCTGCACACGCGACGGAAGCTTAAAAAATGGAGTAACTTCTCCCGTTTTCCCAACATTTCCCTTCACTACTCTGCTGCTATTGATTGTAACGTGATGAAAAGTATACTATAACCTGCCCAGGAGTATGAAGAATAATTGTACCAAGTTTCGTTAAAATCCGTCGAGTAGTTTTTGTTTCTATAAGGAACATACACACAGACAGACAGACAGACAAAAAATTTACTGATTGCATTTTTGGCATCAGTATCGATCACTAATCACCCCCTGATAGTTATTTTGAAAATATATTTCATGTACAGAATTGACCTCTCTACAGATTTATTATAAGTATAGATTATTCCAGATATTTTGCCTGATGGAAAAACCGAAATACCTAAATATTAGAAACAAATAACGTACTAGTAGATAGGTATATAAAAAATCTTTATATATATAATTCTTCTGTGAGTGTGTATGTCACTGAACTTCTCTTAAACGACTGGACCGATTTTGATGAAATTTTTTGTGTGTGTTCAAGGGGATCTGAGAATGGTTTAGATTCACAATTTTGTCCGCTGGACAACCCCTATTTTTTTAGGGCGGTACGAAGTTCGCTGGGTCAGCTAGTATTCTATAAAGGTAAGACACCTTTCCAATATTTCAGGTAATTTAAAAAATGATATCTCTGGGTGTGTTATTGAAGAGTTCAAGCAACCAAAAACAGCAATTGTGCTGTTGTACGATATTGATCGTCGTTTGTTCTTTTCCATACTAAATTATGTAGGTATCTACTTAATTAAATCAAATATTTACAATACAAAACGCATGTTTAAGCACGGCTAACTGCATAAAAAACAATTCAGACCGTTCGGTCGTCGTTGCGGCGCGGCGGCGGCGCATTCGCGACTGGGTGCACGCCGAGAGCACATCGAACTCGAGTGGCGTAGGTATGACTCGCTTTCCGACCGTTTGTATGAAGATAGAATACTGTATGATATTATTACCGTGGCCGGGGTGTGCCCTCTCCTTGCTGGCCTTGCTCCTTGTTCAACAACCACACCGTCCCACGCCAGTTTAACCGAATTATCATCCCCCTAGTATGACCAGTTGACAACCGTAACCAGAGGCGTCTCTAGCCTTTGTAGCGCTCGTGTGCAATCATTAACCAAGCGCATGATCAAAATGTTATTGATGGTAGGCAAGTGGCGCTCTCGGCGTCCCCTTAATTTATTTGAAAATTGCGAAAATCTCCATGCAAATTTTTTGTAACCCTAAATATTTTGTTGAAATACATAATTCTTAGGTGGAGTTACGAATCTGTCTATCTCATACATTTTATGTATGAGGTCAGTGGAGTTTCGTCCTATATCTTAAGTTAATTAAATAGCACGTAACGCTTGAAATGGATATTTTATCGTATTCACTTGATTACCTTTAGTTGTAACGTAATACACGAGGTCATAGATATATTACAACGTTTAAGCACGAGTAAAGTTGTAATTAGAACTAACACATATTTCACACGTATCGCACTGGTTAAATGACATAGTTAAATAAATAGAAAATCGATTCGCTCTACTGGAAACTTATTTTATACTCTACCAGTTCGGAAAGCGCAATTTTTTAAATGAAACAAAATGAAAGGACCTCACTCGGTACCACTTATTACTTAATAGTTACTACATCATTACTGTTGTACTACTAAGCTGGCTGAAAAAGTGTATGGAAATCGGACAGAAAAAGTCAATGAAAATTCGTTGTTAGGGGCCGTCCATTAATCACGTGATGTTTTTTTTGGCATTTTTTAACCCCCCCTACCCCTTGGTGATACATGGTGAGGTTAAAGTCTAGCCCGCCACCCCCCACCCCATATCACGTGTATTTTTAGTACCTACAAAGAATCTTATTTTTTTAAACTTTTAGAGGTAGACAGAAATGTTGTTTTTGACTGACATCAATATAATGAAAGAAACTGAACAATTTATATATACAGTATCCTCGGACCACGTAAATACACGTGATATATTACTACACCCACCATCCCCCCTTGTGATATTTCGTGTTTTTTTACGGACCCCCCCCCCCCCTTTCGAGCCTCACGTGATTAATGGACAACCCCTTAACGTGCTGATGTGTTTTTTAATTTATTGTGTTTTTATTTATGTTTCTAAAAGCAAGTGGCCAGTATTCTGAACTTTCTGAACATTATAAAAATTGCGTATATTATGTTACTGATAACGAAGATTTATTGACACCGTCAGAATTAAACAAAAGTCTAGGTACCTAAGCAGTAATTGAGAACCTATTATCCGTAAAATCAAGAAACCAACATAAAGCTCCCGGGTAAAAGTTTAGTTACTATAGGTAATACAACTTTCATATAAATTTCAATTACAGAATTTTTCATTTATTTCCTTGTAGGTATAGTATGAAGCACTGCGTAACCAGTGCCTTATTTAGAGTTCGGTAGGCCTATTCGCTTTGACAGATGGAAGTGATAATCACCGAGCTATTTAGTGATCCACTACTTATTTAGAGTTCGATAGGCCTATTCGCTAACTGCTTTGACAGATGGAAGTGATAATCACCGAGCTATTTAGTGATCCACTACTGTTTTATTAAAACGCTACTAAAATACTTGTTCATCATCGATGGGTATGCATTTATCTCTTTAATTAGGTACACACTGTAAATGTCAAAAAAGTTTGCGAATAAGCCGGCTGACCGCCACAGGCTTACTATGAATATGCCCCTTTGCCTGTCCTACCTATTCATTCTCTTACAGGTGTAACTAATTTAATACAAGTACCTACAGAAGAGAGCTTACATAACCTAACATAATTGAATCAAAATGTCATTAATAATCTAGTCAATTCACGGTCTCCCTAAGCAAACAGCACCGATAAGCACCAAATTATTAGGCCGTAGGTTCTACTTACCCTTTTCTTTAAAGTTGTCTATGTGCCGAGGGTTGCTTTTACCCTGGGAGTGGGCGCCACCCCTTCTCGGGGATGTTTTTTTACATAAGTATGGGAAAGGATAGTTTGACTAATTCTAAGCAACTTTTGTGCTATAGAGTTTTTAGTGTTATCAATCAATCAATCAATCAAAATCATTTATTCAGTTTAGGCTGTTACAAGCACATATGAATGTCGAGAAGCTACGCCATCGGTTCGTAAATCTACGGCGGGAGACCTTGTACTGAGAAGAACCGGCAAGAAACTCAGCAAGGGCTGTTTTTTTTCTCCCTGTTTTATCATTTACAGAGTCGTCAAGTTGAAAAATGACTTCAGAGATGATTCATGAAGTCACCCTTCATTACATAATGTGAAATTATACATTAATTGTACACCTGCATTTTGATTGCTGTGTCACACAGTATAAATACAAACAGAGTTATTTATAATAGGTGTAATTAAACATTTATATCTTAAATATCAAAGTAGTTAGGGCAGACTCATCTCCGCTGGCAGCACCCGTTCACGAGCATGACGCATGAACCAGCCATCGCTTCGCTCAACCATATTTTAGGGAACGTAACGACCCGCCTCACACGACACCACCGAAGAGACTTTTAAGAGAGCATGACTACCCATAACCACCTATATCAACCACAACATATTTACTTAAACTTAAAGTCATTTATCTGTAGGACACTGCAAACAATTACAAAGCAAAAACAATGGAGAAATCATGACCACGCCGTTTTGTCATTCAAATCTTCTTAAATAGTCTGATATTCTTCCTTACGTAATCAGCTTTAAATACAGCTTTTCAATAAAAGTATCATCAACACATGATCCATAATATATATCATATAGAAATACCCGTTGGAATGGTTGGAACAGTTCAAACCCAAGCATTTTTGTCTGTAATATAATCAGACACTTTATAATAAGCATTCTTAATAAGAGTTTTTTTAATAGTCGATTTAAATTTAGTCAGGCTCAACTCTTGAATATTGCTTGGGACTTTATTGTAAAAGCGAACACAGAGGCCTCTAAACGAGTTATTAATTTTGTGGAGCCTAGTAGCAGGTAAAGTAAACTTATTTTTACTTCTAGTATTAAGTGTATGTATTTCACTATTTTTAGTAAATAAACTAATATTTTTTTTGACATATACTAAGTTTTCATATATGTATTGTGATGCAACCGTCATTATGCCTATTTCTTTAAACTTATTTCTTAAGGAGTCCTTAACTTTAAGATTATAAATTGATCGAATAGCCCGCTTCTGCAACACAAATATTGTTTGAATGTCGGCGGCATTTCCCCACAGTAAAATACCGTAAGACATTACACTATGAAAATAACTATAATAGACTAATCTGGCAGTTTCTATATCCGTTAACTGACGTATTTTCATTACAGCATATGCTGCAGAGCTAAGTCTCTTCGACAATTTATCAATATGTGGGCCCCATTGCAACTTTGAATCTAGTGTGATTCCTAAGAACACTGTGGTATCTACAAGGCTCACATTTCGATCCTTTATATTTACATTTGTTTTTACCTGTTTAACATTAGGTAAAACAAATTTCAAACACTTAGTTTTCCCTTCATTTAGCAGTAAATTATTAACGTTAAACCAGTGGACTACCTTAGAAATAGACTTGTTCACGTCGTCAATTTGCGACTGCCTACGTTTAATTTTAAACAAAAGTGAAGTGTCATCCGCAAACAATACTATTTCATGGTTATCCTTTACAAAATAAGGCAAATCATTGATATAAATTAAAAATAAGAAAGGACCAAGGATTGAGCCCTGCGGAACTCCCATCTTAACCGACGAACCAGGAGATTTTTCTCCATTGATGTCAACCCTCTGAACCCTATCACTCAAATATGATACAATAAGATCCAGAGTGGTGTCTCTAAATCCATAGTGCTGTAGTTTCCTGATCAAGTTAGTCAATACTTTTCGACTTATTCGGGAGTGAAAACATAAATTTTTCAACAAGAAACGTTTTCAGTCAGTTTTTCATGTAAAACTTTGTAAATAACTGTAAGTAGAAGGTTAAGTAGAACCCAAATCCAAATTTTGATGCCAAGTTGAGTTTTTCTTTATTATAGATAAGTCCGACGAATGACTCCACCACTGAACTCTACGCCCAAGACGAAGGGAAACAAATAATTCCAACATTTATTTTTACAATCTATTTACATATTTAGTCCTAAAAATATAAAATTATAAAATCCCAGCGACAATTGCTCTATTACTTTGCGAATATAATGTATGATTATTTTTCATATTATTATTTCATAATTTACATTCCTTTAATCCCATTAATATTAAATTTAATTTTATATGTTTGTTAGTCGATCACGCAAAAACTACATAAGGGTTTTGGATGAAATTTGGTACGCATATAGTTTATGACCAGGATTGAGACAGGATACTTTTTGTCCCGGAAAATTTTAGGTTCCTGTGGGATTTTGAAATTAACGCGGATGAAGTCGCGGGCGATCTACTGTAGTTTATTTTAACATGTATATATATAACTGAAAAAGCGTGAGGCGCTTCATTATTAATTTTTAACTGAATTGTTAAGCATTATGAATCATGTTATATATTAATTGATTTGATAAATATTGCAATGAATAGCGCCCCACGCTTTTTCAGTTATAAAACACTCTAAGGCACAAATGAAGTAAACAGAGAGTATATTTGGTTTGTTTTTAGAGCTGTAAATAAAAGCGTGTTTTTAGTTTTTTAAACTATTAATTCTAAAGTAATAGAGTTTATATTAAAAAAATATTTAAGACTTATTAGAATTACATGAAAATTGAGAACATTATTATAAGTATATATAAAATAATAAAAAATAAATAAATATTGCCAACACTCACACCAATTAGCCTAGCCCCAAAGTAAGCACTGTAAGGCTTGTGTTATGGGATACTAGAGTAACGAATAGAATGCATATAGGTACTGTACATATTTAAGTATATTTATATAGAGTAACATATTAAACATCCATGACTGGAGTACAAATGCTCGTATTCATCACACAAACATCTGCCCCCACCGGGATTCGATCCCGGGACCTCTCGAGTCGGCGACATCATGAAACCCGGCGTACAAGCCACTCGGCCACAGAGGTCGTCAACCTTCCAAAAACCCCGTTTCCTTGCTTTCTCGCTGGCGAATCCTTCCACAATATTGTCAAAAATAACATTTTGTAAAAAAAATCTCTGTAAATAACGATGATGTTCGTGATGATGTTGCGCACGCAGGAGTTTTATTTAAAAGGCAGGTGTTTCCCCAATATTACCAAATCTCTTATCTATTAGACAAGTCCGTCCGTCTGTCTGTCTGTGGTGCTGTTTCAGCGGCCAAACCGTAAGAGATAGATAAAGAGAATATTTAAGTTATAAGTTAAGAATAGTCTGATAAGACTACAAACCGGATTTGAGTAACGTAGCTCTTCCGGTTTTCGAGAAATCAGGTTTTGGTGAACATTTGGTTCACTGGTTTGCTAGTATTTATTTAATGTAAGTCTCAGGTCAGCACCGCGCCCGCGCCGGTCGCCCCTTGTTCCTTGCGCCCTAGACTCTAACCTTATTAGCCTGCGGGTATACCTCGAAAGAAAATGATATTCCCAACTCTGGTGTATTAAATTACAGCCTTGGTAATCGGTCACTTTCGCCCCTCAGTGAATAACTGCAAACAATAACTGTTTACTGTATACCTAAGTAAACAATTATTGTTTGCTCTGTCTTAAACCTACTGTTTAGTTTATTTCAAAGTTTAAGGGAAATGTTAGGTTTATTTTCTGATAATTTTATTTAAGTTCTAAAACGTTTGTTTCCTCAATAAATAGAAAAAAACTATTTAACCCAAAAGGCTATATAAAAGTTTACAATACGATACGAGGTATCTCAACTTTAAAGTTTTTTTTATGTCTACTACTTTTTAAGTCTCCTTCAAAATGCGTAGGGACCGCTAGGGTATGGAACTCCCTTCCTGTGTCTGTATTCCCTGATACATTTAATATAGGGACCTACAAGGTAAGATTTAAAAGGCAATATTTGAGTTTGCGTGCTCCAGCTTAGACCACATCGTTGCTTGACATCCGATTGTAGTCAAACGCACTCAAATCTTTTATGTAAAAAAGTAGTAGGTAAGGTATACGCATTTTGAAGTAAGGTACTAATTCGAAATGCACTTAATCTTTAGTCTGCAATTAATCTCACTCAGTTACACTACTTTTTTGGATGGATTACCGTGATCTGTGCTATACGAAAGAGAAAACCTTACCTCTTTTGCAATCTTCCTGAACTCGACCTTATAGGCTTTGTTCATCGGCGGGAACCTGGGTCCGAATCTCTCGTCGTTCGGCCCGTGCAGTGGGTTGTTTCCCGCGAAGCCCATCATGTTGATGTGGTCCCTCACTATCATTATGTCGCCTATCTTGTAACTGGGATTCAGTCCGCCGGCTGCGTTCGTCACTATCAAAGTTTCCACTCCTAGCAGTTTCATCACTCGTACAGGCAGACAACACTGTAAGAGAAGTTAACGATTCTTTAAAAAAATCAGTTTCTTTTGTGATTAAGGAACGATTTGATTGACTCGGGACACTTTTTCTGCAAGTGGTTTTTAGGGTTCCGTAGTCCTGATAAGGAACCCTTATAGTTTCGTCATGTCTGTCTGTCTGTCCGTTCCCGGTTTTGCTTAGATTTTAGCACTAGAGAGTTGTAATCTTGTGGGGATATGTAGGTATATTTAATCGCGCCGACAAAATGGTTTAATAAAATTGAGAAAAATATTTTTTTTAGGGTAGCTCCCCTATATGTAACCTCGGCATCATATTTTATTCATCGTCTACCCTCCCTATTGTGTGGGGTATTGTTGAATAAGCCCTTAAAAAATAGTTAGGGGTCCCTAAGACGATTTTTTTGACAATATTGAACTTTAAAGTGCTGATTTTTGTTCGAGTAGAGCGTCCGCTCCCCTATAAAAGCTAAACTATTGGCGTGAAAATCCTGGAAAAAATCATGAAAATAGTGATTTTTATGAACTTTTTAGGAAAACTATAACGGTTAAGATAGATTTGTTACTTTAAGAGTAATAGTCGTTCAACTTTGTTAAAGAAATTTTATTACTTATTGAAATTTTTTTCGAAGAAACCATTAATAGTAACATAAATGAGTGTAAAACCTTTCATTGATTGTTTTCAAGTTAAAAAAAAAACTATTTAAAAACCATAATAAAATATCATTAGTTCCACAAAACTACTGCGAGTACCAACGGCAACAGCTTCTGAATCGTGCTATCGTTACGTTAAAAAGAGTATATAAGCACTTAAAAAGATCGGTCACCTCACGTAACTACGGAACCCTACACTGCGCGTGGCGCGACACGCACTTGGCCGGTTTTATTAAGAGAGTTATCGAGGATTTGCTATTGGTTTAGATGTACACAGAGTCCTAAGTGTTAATGGCGCCACGTTTTAACTTTGATGACCTCCGTGTCCGAGTGGTTTGTCCGCCTGGTTTCATGGTGTCGCCGACTCAAGAGGTCCCCGGTTTCAAATCTTGGTGGGGACAGATGTTTGTGTGATAAATACGAGCATTTGTACTCCAGTCATGAATGTTTGATATGTATTTCTTTAAAATATACTTATATATGTACACGGACAGAATACATATTATGTATTCTATCCGTTACCTTAGTATCCCATAACACAAGCCTTAATATAGTACCTATGCTTACTTTGGGGCTAGGCTAATTGGTGTCAGTGTTGGAAATATTTAATTTTTTAGGTTATTACATTAGCGTTTTCGTGAAAATTAGTAAGGAAAAATGTATAGCACCATCTAGTAGTACGTAAATTAAGTTATTATTTTCTTCATACTAATTACGATGCAAACCTTAAAGCGAAAGTAAAATAAAAAAGGTGAATTTAAAAAATCAAAAACCCCGACTGCTTAAAAATTACTTCAAATTAAAACTGAAAAGAAATAAACAAGTCCAGTGGTCTATAATTCTGTTAGTAAGGAACAAAGCTACTTTATCAGTCGGGACCCATTAGATATTCAAGGATGGGTCAATTTTTTTTAATAATGGGTCCCGACTGTTAACCTAGCTTTGTTCCTTACATAACAGAATTATAGACCACTGGACTTGTTTATTTCTTTTCAGTTTTAATTTGAAGTAATTTTTAAGCAGTCGGGTTTTTTGATTTTTTAAATTCATCTTTTTTATTTTACACTTTTTAGTCAGAATTATAAGACGGTATATACTGCAGTCTTGTCACTTCAATAAGGGAGTTAATATCAAGTGGATTATTGATTATTGCGGTGGTCTAAACGACACCTTACCATCAGGGCCTTATGGGCCTCAATTTTCGCAAAAATGTGTAAAGTTAAATCAATTCCTTATCCGTATATCTAATTAATGTAAACTATATACTAGTGCTTATTTTCTGTATTTATTCAAAAAGTCATCTTTTTCTTATGTTCTTTTTAGTAGTAAATAAAAAAATCATTAATTTTAATCGTCGACTATCTAAAATTGGCAGTGGCTGTATGCAACTCTAAGATTGTGATATACACAAATGCAGTGCATATCCTTATCTCATTATTTGTTTTACTTACATAATTCACAGATATGCAGGTGCCAGAGAGGTTAACCCGTAAAAAACTAGTTTAATGTATTATAAAGAGGCAAGAGTTGTATGCGTGTAACAAATAATCTCTCAAACCTGATCCGATTTCGAAAATACAATTCACATTTAAGGTAGCTAGCTACATTATTTAACATATTTTTAAGTATTATCATCATTTATCTTAATAAGTTGAATAATCTGCTCGATTTATAAAACTAAAGAAACTTTTACTGGAAAAATTCTAACAACTTCTCCGAGAAGATTTTTTTAAGTATTTTTTTTTTCTTTATAACTACATTATATTCGAGTGACATAGGCTATATTCTATCCCGTTAAAATAAATTTCACCCATGCAATGTCGGAGCGGATCACTAGTATAATATAATATTATAGATGCGAAAGTGATTTTGTTTGTTACGATTCCGCACCCTAATAGCTAAATCGATTATGATGAATTTCCCTATAGAAATAGATAGGGCCTTGGTTCTAAGCTACATTATCGAAATATCTATTGGGGTAGGGTGATGGGAGGGTTGATTTACCTATAAAACTTTATATTATTTGCTTCGAATTTTGCAGAATTATCTGCAGAATAATATGAAGTAATATCGTTAAAATAAACTTTGAAGACCGTTTCATTCTCAGTTTTTCATTAAATTTAAAAAAATATGAATACCATATAAGATAACTTATTTTTCATCATTTAATAAGAAGGAACTATATCACAGTTTTATTGTAAGTACTTCGTATAGGATTAGATACTGTCAGTACCCCATTTTTTTTCTGTTCCTCCTAGGTTTTATCTAAGTTTATAAACACCAAAATTCATCACTTTTCCCACCATTCCCGCAGATTTCCGCAGTATACTCGTACTCCTGCATAGCACAACGCGCTATCACTTTGTCATCGTAACATCGTTGTAACTTTTTAAATATTTGTCGAAATTACACAGAGTAAAAGGCAAAGACGAAAAGTCTTTAAATATCAAAAGCGATAAAAGTATTTGTTTTGATAAAATATAATTTGTTTATACAAAATATGCATTTTGGAAATTTATTTCAAATAATATTTTATTTTTGATTCACTATTTTAGCTATAATGGCTTACACATTAAAAATAGATATATGCTGTCCTGGACTTTTTTGTAGAACTATTTATGAGATACAATTCCACCATACATTATATTCATGTAACTTTTATTGTTTTTGCCGTGCAGGCCAAAATGGCTCGCAAGATGGGAGATTTTTTCCGTCTCACGTGACACTTTTTGTTATATTTTGGCCAATTCACCAAATAACAACATAAATTATAATCTATATGCTATTATTATGTATGAAGAGATTGTATTAAGATCCATACAAACGTAAGATTGAAATTAAAAGCACAAGTGGTTAATATGCAACTTTCAATCATATAAAATAAAAAATGGTGTTAGAAACCTTAACCTGATTTTCGATTATCTAGACATGATACCCCACTCGGCATATTTTGTCAACTTATTTTTTTTACTTCGTTACAATATGGCGCCTAATTTTGTCCATATTGAATTTTGATTACTATCATATCTTTAGTAGCACTCCCATGATTGAGACGAATCGATTGATGTATGAATCATCAAAATCGGTCCAGGCGTTTAGTCTCTAGTGTGCCACAAAGGAACAAACATCTTTATATATATAATTCTTCTGTGAGTGTGTATGTCACTGAACTTCTCTTAAACGACTGGACCGATTTTGATGAAATTTTTTGTGTGTGTTCAAGGGGATCTGAGAATGGTTTAGATTCACAATTTTGTCCGCTGGACAACCCCTATTTTTTTAGGGCGGTACGAAGTTCGCTGGGTCAGCTAGTAAATATATAGACTGTTAAACACTATACCCTGTCTGCGCGTCGCGCTTCGCGCTCTTGCATTGCGCAGTCGGGTAATTAAATCGAAGCGTAACGGCCTCAGCGGAAGTCTGGAAATAAAGTACTTATTTCTGCTGTAGTTGCCACTATAAAAGAGCTTTTAATTATTGAAGAGAGAGATTCATCATTATCATCAGCCTATTAATGTCCCCATTGCTGGGGCATAGGCCTTCCCTAAGCCCTTCGCTAACCACTTGCGCCATCGAGTTCCTCAAAGAAGAGAAAGAGAGATTGCCACAGTTCTATTTGAAATGGGACTAAGGGGGAGCGTGGTTGAGATGATGTAATACGTAGGTTACCTGGTATAGTAAGTTTAAGTGTGCGGTAGGTAGAAAAATGTGCCGTTCAAGCTCAACCGTCCTGACTTGTCCTACTGACAAGTAAGGACGGTCAAAGAAATTTTGTAGGTAGGTAGGTATAGTTATTCCTTTAAATATGACACATTGACCTAATCTCACACAAACTGAGTGTAATATGGGTTTGCGAGAGACTGCAGGTTACCAGATATGGCCTAAAATTGTTTCAGTTTGAATTTAAAGAAAATCTAACAGTTAAATGCTTAAGAAATAAAAAATATAACTATGTGTCAGTTTGAATTGAGAAATCTACCTATATCATATATAATACTTAGGGCCACACTATAAGTCTATGATTGTGCCTAATTGATAGAGCATACACACCTGCGTACTATATAAACATATCAATCAAATAAAATCAAAATCATTTATTCGGCATTCCAGTCCTAAACATATACGTAGCTAGGGTAATTACAGGAAGATGTAGGTACTTTAGAAAGAAAAGGTAAAGTAAGAAAATATATCCATACTCATTCCATTCAGTCACGCCCGGGAGATACAATTGTCATGTAAATAAAATACAAATGGGATGATTATATATAATAGTATCCTTAACTCTCGTTCGCTCCAAACACTGATAACCTCCCGTCGGAGGTCGAGAATTGCTTTGCGTCAGCCATCCAGATCTTTCCAAACAATAATTTTTACTGTGCTTATCTATGATTATAATGAATTACTATCGGTAAACAGGAAGCTATTAAAATATGGAATATTTCTTTCAGAGCTGTAAAAGAAGTACAATGTTCAGATTTTCTTCATGATTGATCTGAAGGCGCTTGCGACTATCGATAACAAAAATGGATTACAAATAAGTAAACGTATTGGCGATGACACTCATGATTACATCATATTACAGTTGAAATAAACGCATTTATTTACTCACTGATAAGGATTACTACTGCGTCATTTCTACGTTTCGTTAGCATTGATATTTTGTTAAACACTTAACTTAACGCTCGCTATCTATCTAATTCTGCCGCAACTGCCACTAACAATTAGCTCATACCAAATAAACTCATCAAAACAGTCGCAAAATTACCTTTTTTTTTAACTTTTGCTCGAGTTTTATATTTATATTCTTTTTTTAATAAAAACAATTTGATTTTTAGCAAAGAAAAACCTTTGAATAAAATATACAATTCATAACGATAATATAAAATAAAAACAAACTAAAACTTGCAGTTTCAGTAAGTAAATACTGGGATAAGTGGTTTCCTGAAAAACTCCCAAACGCCATTCAATTTGTGGGATTGATAAAATCGAAATAAATACATTCTAACTGAAATTAAAATTGTCATTAGTAGTAATGACAAATAAAAGTTGTGTAATAAATGGATACCAGTTTCATTTTGTGAATAAAATGTATATGTAAACGTAAAGTTAACGTGACTATTTTCTTAATCATTAAGAAAATAGTATAGAGGAAAACATCACACTCATTGCTCTTATGCCAAAATTAGGAGAGTAGTGACCTCCCGACCGGGCCGTAGCTAGACTAGGGCATTATAGGGCACTGCCCTTCTTGAAAATACTATTGCCCTACCTAACGGGGCAGGCTGCGAAGGCCGACACGTCCCTGCTTATGCCCTACCTTTAATTACCACTGCCCTATCTTAAATACAACTCTGGCTACGGCCCTGCCTCCCGAGCACAAGTACCTTTCTACTTGAAATTCCGATTCTTTGGATAAAGAGTTTCAGATACTGATTATCTTAAACATTTTTTTTTATCAAGTAAAAAGCACAACAAGTTACCTTCCACAAAGGATACCCCTCGTAGTAATGGAAACGGCCTTGCATAGCTACTACAGGTACGCCTTGCAGCTTCCCAAACACCAATTTTCCATGATGACCTTCAACAGTGCTGATCGGAAAGTTGGGAATGTCCTCGTAATCTACGCAGGTAGCATCTTCTATAGTTTCGGCGAGCGATCCTGAAGCAAAAAAATTGATATTCAAACCAAAGCCGAGACTGCACGTTACAAAATAAAAATAAATATTCATAGAAAAGAAAAGAAAGAACCAGCAAGGGCGAGTTGGAGCGCACGAAGGGTTCCGTACCATTATCTATACAACATTAGACACTATATTATAATATCGAGCAAAATACGGGAAAAAATCACGTCTGTTGTATGGGACTTATTTATTTTTGAAGTGAATATACAACTAAATATTCTGTGAATATTTCAAGCGTCCACGTGTTGCCCTTACCTATAGAGCAAGGAACGGCAACTGTCTAGATATCACGGCCTGGTGACAGACAGACAAGCAGACGGATAGTGAAGTGTATCTTAGTAATGGGGTCCCGTTTTAACCCTTTGGGTAGGGAACCCTAAAAAGCTATATCTACCTAAAACAAATCGTTAAAAAGGTAATTTAAAGTAATAAGTACCCTCTTTCCAATACGAACCCATCCCAGAGCCGCAAATGACGCCGATCCGCGGGCGCACTGAGGTCCGCGACAACAAGAAATTGGCAATTTCCAATAAGATTTCATACGAATATCTGTAAACAACAAAACCTTCATGAAGTATTTTTTTTCCAGTAAGTCGTTAGTTCGTAATGTTTTTACAATGCTAACATTAGGTAAAACCTACAGATACGAGAATAACGAAAGGCTAATTAGAATTGTTTTTTCGTTTTAGATTCAGGACTCTTTTCCTGAGTTTTTTGGTTTAATCTCATCAACTGTTTCTCAATCTCTGTCTGTCGAATCAATGGATTTGACCGTCGTTAAGAGCTCATAGAGATTACCCCTCCAATTTTATGTTCCTATCCCACCACAAACACAGCATCATCTTTTTGCGTCTGATTCTGGGTTTCTTTCGCCACTGTTTGTGGAGCTTGACTGACTTAGATTGACCTTATTCTTTTTACGCGCTCTCATGGTAGATAATTCACTTTTCATAACCAGTAATTATAAAAAATGTGTTATATAATATTGATATCATCCATCCAAATAAATGTATCCTGAATTATAATAGAACGTCTTTCAAAGAGGCCTACTCGTCATTCGACGGTTTCAACTTTATCCATAAAGGGCAACCATAGCAAGCGTTTTTGAAGTCAAAATTCTCAAAATTGGTTCTGCGGTACTGCGGTGAAAGGATAACAGACCGAACTTTCGGATTATAATAATTAGTTATCCTTTTTCAAATTTAAGACTAATGCCATATGTGTGTGGTGTGTACGCCTCTTCTATTTATGAAAAAACTGCATAAAATGAAAGTATATATACAGACAGATACAGATAGGTAAATAGGTAGGTATACTTACATCAGTTTAGAACTGTTAATGGAAAATTTATCAAAAATAATAAAATGCCTAATATTTTAAAGCATAACAAGCTAAATAAACCAATCATTAAATTAAAAACTATTTCACCTTTAGTTCTAAGTATGAATAAATTATGTTATTCATTACATTAATTACGTCATGGAAAAGATACAATATGACAAAAAATTCGTTTAGTTCTATCAAAGACAGTTGTATAACTAATCGGGTTTTACATTCTGTTCTATTGGTCACAGTATTAGGTATGCGAAATAGACAGAAATAAGATTAGGTCAGTACCTAAATCAGATTCCGTAAAGATGAGATAAAGAAAACAGGGCCGTACTGACGGCAGAGTAGGTGGGCCCCCTAACCCAGGGGTACCCCCCCACTACAGAATAAAATAACCAGTACATTTCCTCAAAAAAGAAATTGTTGGTTTGTTATTTGATGTATCAGAAGATAAAAAATTTAATAAGGTATTGTCAATTAAGAACTGTTATTAGTTTTAATAAGAAAATCATTTTGTACAATTAAAAAATGCACGTTCTATGTATATGCAGTACAATATATATTTATAATTATAAGTAGGTACGAATAAACAATATTTAAAACGTCTTTCGCTTTGTTCATTTAAAAACGCACATATCGATGATTGACTGCAATCAGTCCAATGTCTGCAAAATGCACTTCAAACTAGCGAAAAAACACACTATGTAAGTAATATTGTTCATTATGTCCGTTAAAAATGTTTAGAATGATTCGTTAAAATGTTGTTTTTGCTTAACACTTCCCCTCACTTTATTTTGTTTTTTTAAACAGCTTTTTAGTTGTCACTAAAGGTTTAAAGGACTGCAATAATAATAAAAAAGGTTAAACAAAAGGCGGCTTTAGAACCTGTCTCATAATAAACTCGGCCCTTCTATGACCGTGTTCGACGTTATAACATGATTGACGAGATTCTCGGCGCGTTCTCGGTATAATAAACAAACCCAATAAGGTTAAAAAGATAAATAGCTGGATGCTACGTGAATTGTTTGCAATGAAAGTTTGCAAAATCCTAAGTAATCTTCATCTAAGTTAATCGACGGAATATCTACTCCTTACCGCTCTATATGGTGCTACTGAGAATTCAACTGTTATTATTATATAATACATCAAGTTCGAATAAATTATAATTTATGTACCTAAATACGAAATATACAAATTAAAATTTTTATTTGCTTACTTAAAATTCCTAAATTCTACCTCAAAAATAAACCAAAAGTACCCAAGTCTCCATACAAGTAAACTCTACTAAAAAGCATATTAATTCATGATTAAAAACATATAAATTAAAATAATCCTAATATAGTTATAATTTTTATTTTTTAAGCATGTAACTGCTTGATGTCTAAATCCCGTCGGTCCGCGTGGAATTTTTTCTAGTTATATTTTCTTAAATCCTAATATACTTAAAGGCCAAGGCTGCCAAAATTTAAAATTCATATTATTAAACTGCATAAGAATTTGTTTAAGTAACTTAGTTACATAATGTAACTGTTACAATTTTCGAGGCAAATAACTTCATTACCTAAAACAAATACTTATGTTATACCCAATTTTATATTTTCTTTTATCTTCGTTAATTAATGCACTTCCCCAACATTGCGAATGCAATAAGATCGAATCATTCCTTATTGTCTGCGATAGCAATTTGTACTCACCCTTGCGCCGATTTTCCATTTTCCGTGTCAACTTCTGGAAGCGTTTCCTTCACCGGGACATAAGCCTGTCTCCCATTGACATCCGCATTCACAGGCGCCATCACTTTTCTTACAAATTAACGTGTATCAACTGCAATATGGTACAGAGAAGCACAACGTCCGTGTCCGAACAGGCAATGAACTAACTATAAGAGACCTCTCGCAGTTGTTTTATATAGCTGTACGAGCAGCGTGGTCAGTTAATTACCTACGCTACACATCTCGCATGATTTCAAACGTTGATTTCGTTTAGCTACAATAGTACCATTATCAGCACAATTATTTAGAGCGAAATATTTTGCGTACATCCATTCATAGTAGATTCTCGGAAAATATTGCGTCAAAATTTTGTATATGTAGGTATGCGCTTTATATTTGTAAACAAACATGAAATTAGATAGTTGGGCTTGCCCTAATAAAACTAATTCTGTGCTATCTCGGTTGTATATAAATGGGTTACTTTTGTTAAACGTGCTACATCGTCGACCACATCGTTGCTTACAGCGACAGCGATGCAGTAGTTAAATGCGAACAATGGTGTCAACTCTGACATGATTCTCTAAACCTAAACTTAAATTTGGCAACAGTGCTTCCTTGTCATTTTCTATACATAATGAAAATGAGAGATTGATGTTAAATTAAGTTTTAAGTACAGAGCATCACGCCAGAATTGATACCAATTGCATGTTATTTTAAATATGTATAGAGCTACTAAGAGTATAAATTTTTTATCACTTAATTACTCAGTGGGCATGAAGTAAATTATCACTTTTCGATACATTACTTAATTATTGATGCAAAAAATGATGCAAGAGGTGTAAGTAACTATTAATTTCATATAGTTGCGTTAAGCTTTGATCTCTCTTTCATTTGGGATCTCTTTGGCGTTTCTATATTTATTACTAATTTTAAACATTACAATTTTTTTTCGATTTTACCATATTGTAATAGGACTGAGAGAAAAACATACTATTTATCAGCTACTAACTTTCCCACGATGGCATACAATTAAATCTTTCTTTATGTATCAGTCAGATTAAACTCAGTGGAATCTAAAAAAACATTTTTATTATATTATATATTTGTTAAGCAAAATCTCAAGATAACTTGCCGTACTGGACAAACTCAGTTGCAAAGGGTTAGTAGAGCCTTACTTGGGTAAGACCTACATAATAGTAATTTTCAATGGTAAAAACATCAGTAGGTAGGCACAATTTCTTGAACTCATCGCATAATGGAATTATTCAAATGCCGTGATAAACCAATATTTCTTGTCCCATAAAAAACACCAATACCATTAGATTAAAACAATTTTTTTTAACAAAAGCTTAAACCGACTTCAAAATCGAAAATGGAACTAAAAAGTAAAAAATAATATTGGAGAGTATTATGACTTGGAAGTCGGGCGGGTCAAGATTGAAAGACGTTTATTACCGATCCGAAACGAAAATCTTTTTAATGTTTCAATATTGACCCCGCCCGACTTCCAAATCATGAACCAGATATTATTTTTTACTTTTAGTTTCATTTTCGATTATGAAGTCGGTTTTATTTTTTGTTAAAAAAAATATTTCATTCACTTTAGTTAAAATTACATCGTCCAAGTAAACAATAACACAATTTACGGAGAAATCGGTGAACATGCATAAAAAACATCGTGCGTGCCTTTGAAATTTGATGGCTTCCCTCGATTTCCCCGGATTCCACCATCATATCCTGACTTGGTTGCACTCTTTCGAATAAAAAAAGAAATTTGGAAAATGGTCCACAATTGACGGAGAAATCGGTGAACATACATAAAAAAAACAGTCGAACACAGAACCTCCTCCTTTTTTGAAGTCGGTTATAAAAGGGAAGATACAACATATATAGATAACATAAGATAATACAACTACATAAGCACTTGCATGCACGCACACTTCTGTAAAAAAGCATTGTATGGAGCGAGCGAAACAGAAAAGTGCAGCTTGTCTACGCATTTGTATGGGATTAAGCGTTCAAACAATTCATTATTTTAACGTTTCGTTACGACTTGTAACTTTGTCTACCAACTTTCGATGACGATGACGATTGACCACGTGATTTAGCGCCGCTTATGTCAGTTTCATACATTTTATTAATTTCGAACTTCGTTATCGTTTTTAAATTGTTACTTTGTCTAAGCCCCCTGTACGCTTCAACACAGCGCAAGCGAAACGGCGAGTCCACGTCGCTTGGCTTGGCGACTACGTTTTCTTTTCTATCTCTAGAAACGGCTGAGCTGTATTGTTGTTCTTTTCTTCTAATGGCGTAAAAATAAAACACATTCATGAGAAACCATGTGAAAAGTGTTGCTGTGAAATTTGTTATTTGATCTTGAACAATTTGTGTTCTTTATAAAAGCATCGAAGGCATTGTTTTATCTTTTTAACACAGAATTTACGCAATATTGTTGTTATATTGAATGCACATGCAGCATGTTTGAATGACCAATTGTGATTAAAGCGAAGTGCCTCGAGTGCCGTATCTTACCATTTTGTTTTAATCTAAGGCATAACCTAATAATATATTTTTAAAAACCACACGTAAAGCTGGTTAAAATCAGCTTCAAACTGCTTAAAAACTTTTTGCTCAATGTAACATTTATTTTTAGCTAGGGACCAACCTAGTGACCCTCAAAACCATATAGGCAATAACATTATATGCTAAGCGCGCCGATTGATGTGTCCACTAGTAATATCGGATGAACTTAAAAATCATGACAAAATCAATTCGTCTTTGTAGAAAAACAAAAAAAATGGATAAGGTGAAAGAATACATTCCAAAAATGTTTGTGCAATGGAGTAATATTTTATAAAGCAGATATAAATGAAGAATTTATTTAACATTGTGAAAGTGCCTATTTTTAAGATTTTTGTAGCTAAGGACATTTTTTTTGTTAGGGATGTTCATTATATACGTATATTTAATTTTATAGTAAATGTGAATTATGGAAGTGTATTGCAAAATGTGCCAATATCTCGTCAGTTTTTCTTAGCAGAAGGAACTAATAGGTTTTATTAAAGAAAATTCCTAAGTAGGCAATTCATTTCTTTTAATCTTTTGGCTACTTAAGTAGCCCGTTCAAAACAATAGTACCTGCTTTTACAATCAGTATTGTTAACTTAGAGTTATAATGGAATTAATACCACTAGATTCGCAAGTTTTTAAATAAACTACCCATTGAACTTTTATAACTCTTCCAAAATACTCCAGTCAAGTCATAGGCCTTTTTGTGAGTAGATATGGTTAAAGCGGAAAGGACTACAAAAAATATCTTATCTTGTCAATCCAGAGGAGACGTGACAAAAAGTCCATCCCATGGGTCTCGCTCATCAGATAACATCTGTTATGTTGAAACAAGAATAGGTAACCGATCGTCAATTTATTTGATAAAACAATTGCAGGAATCCCTTAGGTTACCTCTCATGTTAATGCGACAAAAAAATTACTTAAGAGCCCTTTTACAAAATTGCGCCGCTGCCGTACTGATCGGCGCGTAGGTAGATTTGCACTAGTTTAAATTTCATTTTACGGGTGATGTTTCGAGTCTTATAAAATAATGATTAATGAACTAATTATAAAAATATATACATATTTCAGTAGTTTATTGATGGTAGATTAGTTTTATGAAAGTTTTTGATAGTAATTCTATTTAATTTAATATCAAAATACGAGGTAAGCCTGCATTTTTTTTTGGGAAAACTCGCGGGTGTTAGATGTTCTTTTTGATAATTAATGAGATGGAAAATCAAAATTCTAATACATTATGTTACAACAAAAACATATTTCTGATGTCGTAGTACTTAATTTGATCTAATTTATTGAACATTATTGAGAGATTGAGGCGTTTGAAGTTGTGCATATTATCGTTTTTTCCGTAAACTAGCTGCAGTAGAACGATCAGTACAAAAAAGGAAAATAGTATTTGCAAATATTCTACATTAACTTACAATAGGAAGAATAAATCTACTGTTTACTTTTATTGGAAATAGTTTAAATCTTTTCTAAGGTACTCAAAAATTACGATTATTTGCAAAAAAATGTGAAAGGGCTCTTAATTCCTGCAGTTCTACCAAAGTCCGCGTTGAAAGGTGACAAAAACATTCACTGATTAATTGCATGACTTAAATGTATTACGCAATATTCTAAACTGAGATCTAAGAAATGACTGCAAAGCATCTAATTGGCACAAGAATCTAAATGAACAAAACATCTCGTCATCATAAAAGAAACCCCCATGTAATTAAGGTCCAGTACATTATGTAAACTCCCTATGGGATGATTGGGTTTTCACAAATAATTTACACAATGGATGTCGTATTAATTTAAAATTTTCTTTACACTCTAATTGCTTTGATTTTATATATAGGTAGTTTATTGTAAATAAAAAAAACATAACTCTAGAGAAAGAAAAAAATCTAAGGAACCATTTGCGAATTGTGATTCAGAGTTGGAATTGGTAATTTCAACTTTTGACAGTACTTTTAACAGAATTTTTACTGTTGGAGAAATGGCGGATGAAGTTTAGTCACAGCACCGTAGGTAATGGGGTATATTATTAGTGTAATAAAACTAAATTTTAAAAGTTCTATGCTTATTTTCTATAGAAAACTAGCTAAAGCAGTGATTTACCTCAGCAGATCGCTTACTATTTGTTCGGCTGTACTTGAGTTGACAAGGATTATTCATGTAAATTTTATGCTGAGTCTTACAATAATGATGAACCGTCATGATAAACATTCTTTACATTTGGCACTCTTCGAGTAAAGGTAGTCAGATACACGTCAGATAGATATCAGGCGTTTGAACTTAAGGATGTGGGCTCTATTAGTAATAATACTTTTAACGTTTTACCTTTTGAAAGAAAATAATAAAAGACCTACTAAATTTCCACCAGGTCGACCATTTTTTTCTGGTTTGTTTTAATTTTTTTTTTTTACTTTCTGTAACACACGAATAATTTCTAGGGCCAAAGCCTTTGCCGCTTGTTGGAAACCTTTTTTCCGTGTTATTCGAACTCAAAAAGGTAAAGTATCATCATAGCTTATGGAAGTGTTGGTCGAATAAGTATGGAGGTTTGCTTGGATTGAGACTCGGCTCTGTCAACACAGTGGTTGTGTTTGGAAAAGAAATGATTAAGGAGGTGTACTCCAGGGAAGTTTTCGACGGAAGACCTGATGGGTTCATGTACACGTTACGATCTTTCGGTAAAAAGCTTGGTAAGTTGTTTCTTGTATTAAAATAAGTGAATTATGAGTTACCCGAGTTTTTTTTGCCTAAAGCATTGTCTGAATTAGCTAGTAAAGTTTCTCAGGTAACTAAAAATTCACGATGTATATTGACTTGCAAATAGATGTTAACATAATTACTTAATGTCATTTGTAAAACCTCATTTGCCCGAAAAAACTACCAATATATGAGCGCAAAATTATATAAAAAATTAAATTCTCTTTTATCAATTCATTCCCTTACAATGTATAACTGCAAAATAAAAGTTAGCAAATGGCTGAAAGGTATGGATTACGAAGAGACGGAGTGTTTGGTAAATAATTAATTAGAACACTTTATTGTGTAATCAAATACAGCAGCATTTAGTTATTGTCGGTTTCTGTAGTTTTTATAACTAGTTTATATATCTATATAAGTAATCATGCAACCAATGTGCGTACACCTAAATCGGCTACAGTATTTACGTATATAGAGGGGACCCTGTTGCCTGTAATACAGGTTATCCTACCACTGGCAACAGAAGTCACCTTTAACAATATTTAAGCTCCAATGTGCCTCTTGTCACCAATCTTTGTATTATTAATTTAAAATATTGTAACTTGCTTTAAGTCAATAAACGTTTATTATTATTATACTTGCTTTCAGTATTTTTGTATCAAAAGCACACTGTAAGTCATTATCAAAAATACCACATACACTTAAACTCTCCACGATATTAATATAAAAAAAACGACGGGTTGCACTCCAGGAGTGCCGGCAGAAGTGAAAACTTGAATATTAACGTTGTGCATTTTTGATATTTTGGAATGGTTAGGGAATATTGGCACATTTTGCAATATAATTTTGCACGAATTGCTTTAATTATCAGTAAAAAAAGTACTATCATTTATGTGGTAGAATACAATATTTATTTATTGCGCTATCGTACACAAACATTACAATTTATATTACATTAAAAAGTTTATCTCTCAGAAAAATCAACTTACATGAATTACATTTAAGCGCACCTAGCGAAATTTATTGTAAAAAAATGCATTTTCTTCGCAATTAAGCTGCCACCTGGACGTCCTAGTTAGAGACTTATTATTATAATATGATAAAATATAACATTACTATGTTTCGTCCAATATATTGAAAGTCAACAACCTTTCCAATTTTATTGTTTTCGTCTTACGAATTTTATGTGTACAACGCCGCTTAAGAAGTTTTCACTTCAAAAAAACTAAAATCTTCACCCGGACGTGCTCGCTTTTCAGTTGGATTTTCTTTTATATTGTTACTAGCTGACCTGGTGAACTTATTCGTGCCACCTAACAGTCGATCAATGCAAATATTAATCTTAATTAAATTATAAAAAAAGTTCAATCTATTGAACTTATTTATCAGGATAGTAAATATAGAGAAAATGTAACTTCAATATCGTGTACTTCAATGGCGTATCAGTGAAATCTAAAACAGATTAAATTGGTTGCCAGGTTGGTATTTACCAATATCTCCAAACACAACCATCCCTTAATCTCTCAGTACCTTATGACTACTTGTCTGGGAAATTATTATATTTTTGGAAACTAAAACTAAATGGAGTAAAATTAATATCATAATGAAATTAAAATTAAAATACGATACTTAAGTACAGTATTGAAGTTATATCCATCATCTCCGTATATCGGCAGACACGGAAAAATCTCCTTGCGTATGATTGATCTGGCCCATAATAGAAATCAGAAATCAATATAATCTATATCTTTTATTGTATATATATCTTAATTCAAATCTAGCTATTCCATCCTTCGGGAAAGCCTGTGGCCCAGCAGTGGGGACATTAATAGGCTGCTGATGATGATGATGATTCAAATTGAATATACTAAACTCTTCTGAATCGTCAAATTTTTTTCCCTCCAACTCGTTTATAGACATATTTTTTAGATGTGGAGAACAACGAGCGAAAAAAGCTCCACAACATTAAAATTATAATGTAACAACATTTACAAATCATTATGTTGTTACAAAGTCAATACAATCATGATTTATTTCATGTAGAAAACCTGTTAGAATCTTTGGAACAATTCAAACCCTAGCATTTTTATCTGTAATATAATCTGAACCTGAAATCATTCTTACAATCCGTTCTCTTCGCCACTGATTCAGAAAATTTTCGCATTCACACACTTACATTTAAGCGCAATAAAAATGAAGATAGCAGAATACACTGTCAGGCTAAAGTCCATACCCTTAGGCAGGCACAAACTTAGAAACAAGCTTACGAAATATGCTATCGACTTGGCTCTTATAGCACTAACGGCTGAGTTTTTAATGCGTCCTGAACCGCCAATACATGTTGGCCGAGCTTAACCCAACGCGAGCATCACAGGATAGGCAAACTGGTACAAGGTAGGTGCTCCGTCTAGACTCGACGCTGGGCAAGTTTGGCAAGGACCAATGCAAGTAACCAATAAAGACGAGCTTTGTGGAGCTGTCCATAGTTGGTGCGCTATCAGTTATTATGGATGACGTAATAATAATAATAGGTAGGTACTAATTTTATTTCCAATTAGTTGTTAAGTCCATTAATTAATTAAATTCTACAAAATTTCAAACAATCGTAGATACATAACAGAGATAATATAAGGTGCATTTTTTTTTATTTTGACTCAACGTAACAATACTGTAGCATTGACTGTGGGTCCCACACTAGGAGAAACCTGTATTGTGGGCACCACGTGGGCACTCTAATATAATAAATAGGATGGCGTCACATTAATAAATTTATATGAAATTATTATTAGTAACAAAACAAACTTATTGAAATCAATTAAAAATAACTAAATAAAAATCAATTTTGTATGTATGTGTATTTATGCGTGCGTGCGTGTGTGTGTCAGTGTGTGCGTACGTGCGTGTGTGTTAGAGTGTGTGTGTATGTAGAGAAGAATAGATATAGTATGGGAAACGTGAAACTAATATTGGTGAGCGACAGCGAGTGCCGACAAGCGACGCCAAATGAGGTATTTATAAGTTGGCGCCTCACGCTATGAACACAAAATATATTTACCAGAGTGGTACTGCAGCCAGTCATCATCATCATCAGCTTAATAATGTCCCCAATGCTGGGGCACAGGCCCTCCCAATGGATGGAATAGGGAGATTGGGCCATGACCCACCACGCGGGCGCAGTACGGATTGGTGGGTGCTAACGACTGCAAATGCAGCCGGAACCAACGGCTTAACGTGCCTTCCGAAGCACGGTCACCCATCCAATGACCGACCACTGCGAAAGTTGCATAAGTTCAACGATCGCAGCCGAACGCGCTAACCACTTGCGCCACCGAGCTCCTCCTGCAGCCAGTATCACAAGCACAAAGGTTACCGTACTTATGGTACTCTCCATAAAACCAATACATACTAAGCGTGACTGGGTTAACGTAGTATTAGTAATATTTATTAATTCATTAGATTACATTAAAGAACTTAGATTAGAACAAATTTTAGGTATCGTCTTTAACGACGGTTCTTCATGGGCAAAGACAAGGCGAATTGCTTTAAAATTCATGAAGAGTCACGGATATGGATCCCGACTTATGGAGGAACACATCTCCGAAGAATGTAAGGAGCTCGTGAAAATGCTGAGCAGAACTACAAAACCAGTACTCGCTAACAACTTATTTGATGTCTCCATTATCAATATCGTATGGCGGCTGGTGGCTGGCAAAAGGTAATAATTAAGGAGAGGTAGAGTAGATACAGACACAGTACATATTCAGTCTGCTCGAATTGAAGCACTCGAATGGTACCTTCATCTTACAGAAATCTGCACCCAAATACCTAAAACTGCTGTAGTGTTTAACAGTAGTAGAAGGTACCAGTGAAGGCAAAACGCGGGCCCTAGTATTGCAAGTGTCTAAAGGTTATATTTTATCGAACTAATTAATGTTAAAATAATTGGATATATTTCAAAGTTTTAGATAACCTTATGTGCTTAATTATTATACAGAGTTTAATTACCAAATATTTAGCTAAATATTAATGACTAGTTGCCCGCCCTCGCTTCGTTTTGGTGTAGAGCTGAAGTATGGACTATAGTTTTTGTTCTTAGACTTACAAGTCTATATAATACATTATATATAATACATTAAACACAATGAATTTCTTTATATAATTACTAGCTGACCCAGCGAACTTCATACCGCCATAAAATAGGACAGGTGGTAGAAGCGAAAATTTAGGTTTGTATGTATTTTTAATACCACATTATAAAAAAATAAATATTGTCCAAAAAAAATTTTAGGGTTGCGTAACGTAGTGTTCTATCAATTTCCTGGAATAACATTTCCTAATCCATATGAGAACACTACGTTACAACACCCAATAGTTTGAATTTTGGTGCAGAGGCGCATTGTAGGTTTCAGAACACTACGTTACAAGGTGGACAACGATTACCACTTAAGGATATGAAAAATAGATAGTAGCTGATTCTCAGACCCACGGAATATGCATATAAGTTCATAAAAATCGGACCGTTTCGGATGAGAATGGTAACTAACATTGTGACCTTTATCAGTTATTAATAAAATGTGAAAAAATAATTATTGCACTGGAAATTAATTCACGATGAGAGTAAAATTAACGTAATAGATGCACAGAAAAATTAAAATAATACGTATAAGTCACTGCTACGATCGATACACAAATGAAATCAAAAAAATGGCCGAAATCTGTATATTGAGGAAGACAGGAGACCGGCTTCCTTCTCATCCCTACTCCGTGATGTTTGCTGGATGAGAGGTGACCCAGGTAGACATCTAGCGGGGATAGCTGATCGATTGATCGTTGATCGGTTATCGACCGGTGAAGGCCGAAGATCAACTTGAATTGAGAAAAAAAAAAGAAATTATTAAAAATAAAAATCGCGATGGTAAAATAGGGGTTGATTTTAAAGGGTTGAAAAATCAGGGTTATATGTATTTGCTAATGCTGTATCATAAAAAAATAAAAATAAAATTAAGGGTGGATTACCCTTAACATTTAGGGGGATGAAAAATAGATTACATCCGATTCTCAGACCTACTGAATATGCATATAAAATTTCACGAAAATCGGTCGAGCCGTTTCGGAGGAGTTTAACCACAAACACCGCGACACGAGAATTTTATATATTACATTATTTAACTGGTAGTGAAAATTGGTTGCGTAGTTTAGGACCCGTTGTACCGAATGCACCATTTATTTGGCTGAACACGCAAATCTCAGGAACTAATGTTCCGATTTGAAAAGATCTTTATCGATTTATCGAAAAGATCGTTAGATAGTGTATTTATTCAGGAAGGCTTAATATAACGCTACGACCAGTACCCCTAGCACGAACCATTATCGAATTCGAATAGTTTGCAAACCGAAATGTCAATGTAAAATTTTGTATGGAAATTTGTACAGTAGCGCCACAAAGTGCGTAACGTGAACTAAAAATCAGTTTTAGTCATGAAATCATCATCGAAATGTCATTGTCAAACATTTGACAATGACATTTCGGACTCGCAAACGATTCGAATACGATATTGGTTCGTGCTAAGGGTACTGATTCGCGTTGCGTGCGCTGCGTAAATGATTAAAGATACACAAAAATCATATAGTACGGAATTGTTCCCCTTCAAAAGTTCTATAAAAAGACCGGGACAGCATATACTCATCTTTTAAGTTTGACTCAATATAACTTTTTTCCTTTCCCGTTAATATTTGGGGGGGTGGGTGGTTGCCCCAGGACCACAACACCTCGAAATCAGGCCCCGTTTCTACTTTAGTTTATCTTGTTACTAAAGTAGAAACAGGGCCTTGTTTATCTTGTAGGTATATTTTTTGTGAATACAACTGTATAGGTACTTAGGTGTTCAACAAATTACACGTAACCTGACAAAAAAATGTAAGTAATGAAATTTCCCTTTTAAGATACAAACTGGATGATGAAAATTTGAAGAAACTGTGCGATTTGATCACACGCTGCTTCAAAGCGGTCGACATCAGCGGTGGTGTGATGACTTTTATGCCATTCCTGAGGTACATCATACCAGATATCATTGGGTACACGGAAATGACGACCGTCCACCGAGCACTACACAAGTTCCTAACAGTGAGTCCACTAAAATACGGATCACGATAATGAGTTCAAGTACAATAACTGTCGTAAATAACGTCATTGACACAATCTTTATTTTGCGCGTAAACCAAGGTTATTTATCTAAACAAATTCATGAGTTATTCTATTTATTCTTACAGCAATTTTTAGTAAAGTCCTTTTCATAAAAGAAGAAGTCCCTCTAATTCACAGATCCTCCATGGAAGTTCTTGGAAGATAATTAAAGTGATGTTTTTATTTATTTTTTAAGCATTTAACTGCTAGATGTTTAAATCTAAAGAAAAGTTTACTAGAAAAAAATCCTCGCGGACCAGGCAGCGGACGGGACTCGAACCCGCACCTTTCGCAATCCGGGCGAATGCACTGACCGTTATGCTACCACGGCCCTATTCGCCGCGTCGAAATTTTCCTAGCCTTAAGCTGCAAGGCAGCGCCATCTCTTCGCATTGTAGGTAACCCACAATGTCAAATGAATACTTTTTCAAGTATTAAACATTTGAAAGAAGAAATAGCAATTATAGTTATGTTTTTATTTATTTTTTAAGCATTTAACTGCTAGATGTTTAAATCTAAAGAAAAGTTTACTAGAAAAAAGTAATTAAAGTGATTTAAGCAACGACGATATAATTATACTTCATATCTCTCCCGAAGATGATTACATATTACATGCATATTACATGCATATTACATGCAGCAGCTCACGAGATGATGCTGTCCTCACCACATTTAAGAGTTACTTAATCTTTTTTGATTAAAAAAATAATACATCAAATTCATTTTATCTATGGACTATGACAGCCCGCCATCTACCGGCACTCACTGTTCCTACTCATTACTCGTTTTGGTGTCGTCCAAACCACAGTATTTTTTATATAATTTCGATAAAGTCTAGAAATGGGTAAAAGAAAGAGGAAATCGAGTAGAGATGATAGTGACTTAGTGGAAAAAATCGTTAAAAAGGTTAAAAAGTTGGTTAAAAAAGGTCGGCGAATAGAATCGTCCTCTTCGGAGGACGAACGAACGGAACATTTGTTATCAACCGATAATGAGGAGCATCAAATTAATTTAATGAGTGATCCAGAAAATGTTGGTGAGTTTTCTATCATTGATATAACATACAAAGTTAAATTCTAAAGCATTTTTTGCTTAGGGAAAATCAGCTAAAATCAGCTACCCACTTAAAAAAAAAAAAAAAAAAAGTAAGCAGTCGGTCGGTAGTTGTATTACAATGGATATTTAAAAAAGGATATAAGTACTCTTACATAACACACCATGTTTTTTCTCATATGGGAAAAATATATAAGTTTTTAATTAAATTATCTATGTCTCGACGTTTTTACGTATGTAGACACAATGGCGTTTTGAAAAAATTGCAATAAAATCCCGACGTATATCGTGTGTGGGTTGTTATATTGGTGTTTGCTTTATCACCTATTGTTTATCTCGACGGATTACCGTGTGTAGATAACACACAAAAATAAATAAAATGAAATAAAATGCTAATTCATTTTATCCCGACATTATCGTGTGTGGATAAAAAGTGTCTATTTCTCTCGAAATAGTGTTTCACACAACAATTTTATTTAATGTTGTGTTTTATGGCTTACAGACGGGATCCCAGTTAATGAGGCTCCTTTTCAAACGGAGAATCCTGATAATAGTCTAGATTTAGAACCTGATATTTTAGAGCTGTTAGGTGCCGACCCGACACAAGATAAAAGCTTTGGCGATAACTTACATAAGGACTTAGCAGTAAGGTGGAAATACATATTGATTAACGGATTGCCAAAAGATGAAAAATCAGATTTGCTAAAACAGTACCTTCCCGCAGAAAATTGCATACATATGAAAGCACCGAAGCTGAATCCCGAAGTCAAATCGGCTCTTTCGGAAACCAATTTAAAAAAGGACTCTTATAGCGAGCAAAAGCAAAACCAAATGGCGAGTTGTATTGCCGCCATAGGTCGAGGTCTGAATTTAGCATTGGCTCAAAAGGAACAAATAATACCACAGGAAATAATAAAAACATTAGGTGACGCAGGCCGTTTACTATGCGATACTCATTACAGAGAATCTGTATCAAGGAGGTTTTCCATTATAAATTCCATCAGCAAACAAAAGCGAGATATAATAAAAAATACAAAAATCGATGAATATTTATTTGGTTCCGATTTACATGATCATCTGAAGTCATTGAAAGCCATATCTAAGTCCGCATTAGAGTTGAAGCCTACAGCAAGTCGTAGGTACTACCAACAGCCAATCGCTCAACCCAGCACATCTGGATTTCGTCGACCGGAGACTTTAAACGCCAGGGGGGCACCGCGAGTAGCGGCCGCCGAGCAGCGAGTGAACCCCCCACAACCTCGGCGCCAAGGGCCACCGCTGCCGCCGCCGCCGCCGCCGCGGGGCCGCCACCGCGGGGCCAACCAACCCAGGACCAGCCAGTACAGTCACCAGCATTGGAGACGTTAATCACGTCATCAGAGGTACAAAATACCGAACTTTTTACTGTCGCGGGTAGACTACAATTTTATTATGACGAATGGATTAATATAACAAACGACAAAATAATTCTGTCGTGGATAAGGGGTTATAAAATACCGTTTCTTTCTGAACCCCATCAAACCGGAACACAAAAACTAAGGTCATATACCCCTGATGAAATGACAATAATCGACGATTGTATTGCTGAATTACTCGAGTCCGATTTTATATCGTCTTGTACTCCATGTGAAAAACAATTTATTTCCCCTATTTTTACTGTACCTAAATCTAACGGGAAGCATCGTTTCATTCTCAACTTAAAAGAATTAAATAAATTTATTCAGGTTACTCATTTTAAATTGGAAGATTATCGCACGGCATTAAAATTATTAGATAAAAATTATTATATGGCAACTATAGATTTAAAAGACGCATATTTTTTATTGCCTGTCGATAGAGATGACAGAGCATGGTTGCGTTTTTATTGGGATTCCAAAAGATACAAGAAACAGTTATTTGAATTTAATGTTCTCCCCTTTGGTCTTTGTACCGCGCCTTACGTGTACACCAAATTACTAAAGCCTGTGTTACACTACCTACGTTCACATGGATATCTATCTGTTGTCTATTTAGATGACTTTTTGTGTATGGGGGAATCATATAATAAATGTCTAAATAATATTTATAAAACTAGAGACATATTAATAAAGTTAGGCTTTATTATAAATTATGAGAAAAGTAAAATGAATCCATCAAAGAAATGTAGGTTTTTAGGTTTTATATTTGATACAGTCAATATGACTTTATATATTCCCCAAGAAAATGAAAAACCGGATTAAAATATTAGCTAATAAATTTTTACATACAAAAAGATGTACTATTCGTGAACTGGCAATATTTTTAGGCGTGCTAACGTCAGCGTGTCCCGCTGTTAAATATGGCTGGGTTTATACCAAATTACTTGAGAGAGAAAAGTTTTTAGCTCTTAATTATTCTCTCAAATATAACAAATATATGTTGTTGCCTGAAAGTACAAAGGAAGATATCAGGTGGTGGATAAAAAATATTGAGTTCTCGTCATGTCCATTTCATATGTCTAATTATTCCTTAGTTATATTTACCGACGCCTCAACCACAGGCTGGGGTGCGGCGTGTGGTAACCAGACCGCCAGCGGACACTGGAAGCACCCCCAACAATCTCTTCACATAAATACATTAGAATTGTTAGCTGCGTTTTACGGTCTCAAAATATTTGCTTCACAAGTGCAAAATTGTTACATCCTTTTAAGGATAGATAATACGACAGCCATCGCTTATATAAATAAAATGGGGGGAACACAGTACAAACATTTAAATAACATCGCCCGTGATATATGGCAATGGTGTGAAAAGCGAAACATTTATGTTTTCGCCTCATATATTTCGTAGCGGATTTTGAATCTCGTCAAACAAATATAGATACTGAATGGGAATTAAATCATGATGCTTTTAAGAAAATAACCCTTAAATTGGGTACACCAGAATTTGACTTATTTGCTAGTATTCAAAATCATAAATGCTATAGATATGCATCGTGGAAATTAGATCCCAATTCTGAAATAGTTGACGCGTTCACATTCGGTTGGAATAATTTGAAATTCTATGCCTTCCCTCCATTCAGCTTAATAACTAAAGTATTACAAAAAATTAAAATAGACAAGGCCGAAGGCATCTTAGTAGTGCCATACTGGCCCACACAACCGTGGTACCCATTATGGTCAATGTTATTAGTATCTGAAGTCATATATTTTAAGCCTCATCCAAATTTGTTATTTTCACCTTTCAGAGACAAACATCCCCTACATACGGATCTCAGCCTGATGGCAGGGAAATTATCCGGCAGTCGTTACTAAGGCGTGGTATACCCGAAGCCTCACTTGACATAGTAATGTCGTCCTTTTCTACAAACACACTTAATCAATATAATTCATCGCTAAATTCATGGTTACAATATTGTAATAATAACAAAATTGATTATCATAATCCAAATATTACACAAATAATAAAATACTTAACAGTAATGTATAACTCTGGTTTAAGCTACAGTACGCTTAATACACATCGTTCGGCTTTATCTTTACTATCCCGTAATGACTTCAATGAAAGCGATTGTATTAAACGTTTTTTTAAGGGTATTTATCGCCTTCGTCCACCTGCTCCCAAATATAATTGTACGTGGGACCCAAATTTGGTATTAAATTATTTATCTAGTTATTTTCCGAATAATTTAATTTCGCTAAAAGATCTTACAGTTAAAACTATAACTCTCCTCGCTTTAGCTTCTGCTCATAGAGTACAGACCATGAGCCTTATTAAAATTCAAAATATTTGCTTCGATATAGATAAAATTACTATAAAAATTGATGATTTCATAAAAACTTCGAGACCTGGATCTTACCAACCTTTAATAGTACTACCAATTATTAAAGAAGACTCGAAAGTCTGCCCAGCCTCAGCTTTGAAATCTTACGTAGATAGAACTAGTAGTTTACGAAATCAGGATTATCTTTTCATTAGTTATCAAAAACCCCACAAACATTATCACATTGGATAAAATTTGTACTAGAAAAGAGTGGTATAGATACAAGCATATACAGCGCTCACAGCACTCGACACGCGTCGACGTCTGCTGCGCACAGGGCAGGAGTCAATTTGGAAGTTATTAGAAAAGCTGCCGGCTGGACAGACGCTTCGAAAGTATTTTTAAAGTATTATAATAAGAATGTGTCGACTACAAATGACAATGATTTTGTTAACGCTATATTTCAATAGTAATTATTAATTCTTACATTAAGTTTGATGTTGATTATGAATAGAAAGTTTAAGAAAAGTTATAAGTATTAATTCTTTCTTATTTTTTTTCCCCCCCTTTTTCCATCACTTCAAAAAATTTTTCCGATGCTCTGAACATCTGCATGTAATATGTAATCATCTTCGGGAGAGATATGAAGTATAATTAAGAATCAAACGAACTTACCTTGTGAAGTTTGATATCTAATTATACGAATGTCTTGACCGAAGATGATTACACTCCCGCCCGTCCCATGGCCCCAGATCAATCGAAAAAATTTGCTCTAAATAAATGAGTAGGAACAGTGAGTGCCGGTAGATGGCGGGCTGTCATAGTCCATAGATAAAATGAATTTGATGTATTATTTTTTTAATTCAAAAAAGATTAAGTAACTCTTAAATGTGGTGAGGACAGCATCATCTCGTGAGCTGCTGCATGTAATATGCATGTAATATGTAATCATCTTCGGTCAAGACATTCGTATAATTAGATATCAAACTTCACAAGGTAAGTTCGTTTGATTCTTAATTATCTTTATAATCGCCAGTGAAACTTTGATGTAATTATAGTATACATTTTAAAAAGTTAAATGCCTAAAGTTTTTAAAAGTTTAGCTGAAGAAATCAACACAGTTGATTGATCAGATACTGTTGTTTGACTCCCGGACATCCTTAATTGTGGCTTAAATAAGCACTTCTAGGTCATCATCTTTTTTAAATGAATAAGTACCTACGTCCTTGAAAATTACGCTCGTATTTTACATACATTATAAAAAATGCAAAATCTGGTATATTATCTACTTTTTAAGAAGGAATTTAACGATTTTACATAACCTTCACACCGTCATAATGAGCTTGTAAATAGACCACTTAGCAATTATCTTCAGTATAAGTTTACGCAGTATTTGTTACAGTAAATCTGTTAAGATAAATATACTTTATAGCAAAAATATATATTATTACGATCGAGGCTACTAGTTATGAGTAGATAAGAGAGAATCCAATAATGTGTTTTGCCAATAACATGGCCGTGAAAATCCTAAGTTTGTTACATAATATACTTATTATCTTTATTAATTTTAAACAGACTGACAGGAAAAACTATTTTCTTAATATTTATTAAGTCAAGAATTTCCTCCTACAGAGATTAATAACTGTAAAATTGTGTGGGTTTTATTCCGTTGTATTATAATGTAGTGTAGAGTGATTGTTACAGGAAACTATTAGGGAACACAGAGGTACTCTCGATCCCGACAATCCTCGAGATGTGATAGACTCTTTTTTAATAGAACTGCACCATAATAATGGTAGCTCATGTAAGTAATTATTGAAAAAAAATGAAGCCCCCATGAAACCTCAGAAAAGACGAAGACGTGCAAACTTCAAGTTTAGTTACAGAGGAAGACCTTCAAGTCGTCTGCTTAGACATGCTCGAGGCTGGTGTGGAGACAGTAAACAACACAGCTGTATATATGCTACTCCATTTGGTGCGAGAAAGAAATGTGCAGATGCGGTTACAAATGGAAATCGATGAGGTCATAGGAAAGGAAAGAACACCTTCTTTGTCTGATAAATCCAGGTGATATAATAGTCCAACACTTGTGTTTTGCCTTGGAAGGTTTAATTGTCTCATATTACATTGCTTGTTATACCTGCCCTCTACTACGAATCAAAATACCAATGCAATGTATGAACCTAATGTCAATTAGAAATTTCTTGATCTAATATCTAGCTGAATGACTTGTGTACAAGTACAACTTATATGAAACAAGGTTACTTTCGTTATGGTCAATGTTTCCAATGTCCAAAGGACAATGGCGAAATATTTGTTGAAGTAAATCTTTAGCGTCTATAGATGTCACTATCAGAAATGTTAATAAAATAATCTCAAAAGATTTATTAAATAATTGAGGAGGGTTGTCTAAGTCTGGAATTAAAAACTTAAAAAGGGAAACACAATTGACTATTTATTTTTATTGTGGCTTGGCATCATGGCTTTTGAGCCATTAATTTTAAGTGATTTTAGTGATGAAATCAACTTTAAATATGTTGTTCGTATGTTTTGCATCGCTTTATGCTTAAACTGTATTTAATTATCTATCAAAAATATCGGAAAACATTATTTTTCAATATTATACTGAAACCATAGTATTTATATAATCTCCACAATACAAAAAGAGTATGGCGCCAATTCTAACGCAAAAAGACCATAACTGTCACTGTCATGCTTGTCATCGAATTGTTGTAATGCTGTTGTTATTGTTATCATTATCGTTGCTTGTGCATAAGTGCATGCGTATTGCAAAGAATCAAATCGGCGTATTGTGTTTTTCTCTGAGATTTGTTTTTTATGTGACTTGGACTGCATTTGGACTTTCGAAATCGTTCCCTGCGACTGTTGAGTAGTGCTTGCCTAAGACTTCCGATGATCTTTTGGATGAAGTCTTGCTGTGGATTTTGGACACGATTCTGTCCCACACTGTGGATTTTATTTCATTGTATCTACTATCTACGATATTGTGATCAAAGAAGATATGGAATAAAAATATATATAAAAGTGTTTCATATTTAATTAATATCCCATTAGTACTATTAGAAATCCTTTTTTATACTTTATTATTGCTGTAGGCATTTTCAAATTGTTAGGTTTTTCTTACAGCATAGACATTGTATTCGAACTCAATAACCCTTGACTGTTAAGTATTTCTAACGCAGTCGGTCACTACATACCTACGCCCACTGAACATACATTATGAAAAACATTTTTTTTTCGTCACTCATCTACGGGACCAGTATACTTCTATAGTTCCGTTCCACGTATTTTTTATTTTGATATAAAAATACTCTTGAAAATACTTTTATAATTCGTTTTTGTATTACTTGGTATGACATAACCTCCAAAACTTAAAAGTAGCATATCTATAAATCCAGACTTCCTATAATAAAAAAAATAAGACGAATCAAATCTAGAATCTAAACTCTATAATTTAACATGCAATTCATTTATAGACGCAAAAAAAATTTTCAACAAAAATTTGTATGAGAGTTCGCCATTGTCCTTTACATGAGTTCAAACTCATACTACATAATATAATGACGTCAAACGCCATTATATTATGTAGTTGGATTTTGTTCATGCTCTACATTTTTTTTCCGTATTTAAACAATTTTTTGCAGACACAAATATGAAAAACTTTGTACTCAGTACACAATATTAATACTACTTGTAATTGTGATGAGATAATTTGCTTGTTATTGACCGCATTAAAACACATAAAGAATGTTATTTAATTGCATTGGTAATGTATATTTATTGTATCGTATCACTACTTCTGTTGCAAGCTGATAAGTTTTTTCGCTGGTTTTTCTTGTCGGCTAAAATGCTGTCCTGAACGGGTGAAAAAAAACCCATCGACAATTTAAAACAGGATATAATAAAAATGCTTGTATTTTTATTTTATGCTTTTTGATAGATTTAACAAAATTCAATAAGACCATCCTTACCATATAGGCTTCTTGTGTAGGAAAATTTAAATGTATTAATTTTAAGAAACTACAAACCCTTTTATTTAGAATCTATGTTTATTAAACTTCGAACGTTTCGAACTCAAAAGGAAAAACGGAACCCTTATAGGATCACTTTGTTGTCCGTCTGTCCGTCCGTCCGTCCGTCTGTCAAGACCCTTTTTCTCAGGAACGCGTGGAGGTATGAAGCTGAAATTTATATCAATTACTCAGGTCTACTGTCCCTTGAAGCTGTGAAAAAATCAAACTTCTAAGCCAACGCAATCAAAAGATACAGCCGTTTATGCCGCAAATTTTCGACACTTGCAAGGGAATCAAAACCTACAGGGTGCTTCCCGTGAACTCAGAATCTTGAAATTTGGTACCAAGCAACGTCTTATAGCATAGATAAAGGAAAAATTACGAAAACCATAAATTTTTAGTAACATCACATAATATATTTTTCATCCCACCACCTCGGAAAGTGTAATTTTGCGCTTCGAAATCTGGCTGGAAAATTCTATTTTATTCGCTTGAGCGGCAAAGTAGATTTGAATTTAGAACATCACATATAATGAGTACTCAATATAATTGTAAATTCAAAACGTCATTAAACCTATTTAATGTAACCTCTATGGTGCCAAATTTATGATTAGAACTTTTTAAATTGTGAAAAAATTTAAATTTGGAACCTTCTTGGTTTCTTTGTTTTATTTGCGTGCTTCGCGCCATTCTAGTTTTTCACGTTTTATTGCTTAATATAATTAACATAACCTAAAAACTGTACAAAAAAATCAACTAAAATGAGTGACATTAGCGACGATGAAGTTTATCTAACGCCAACTGAGTTAACTGAAACAGTTAATAATGCGCAAATGAGCCTTCTCCCTCAGCAATCACGAGAGAAGTATTTGAAACAGTACGATATATTTAACATGTGGCGACTAGCTAAAGGAGCAAAAACTTTCTCCGAAAACGTTTTGCTGGCATATTTTATAGAATTATCTGAGACCAAGAAAGCAAGCACGCTATGGAGTACGTATTCAATGCTAAAATTAACAATTAAGATGAAGAAAGACGTTCATATCGACACCTATCATAAATTAGTGGCATTTTTAAAAAGAGCCTCATCTGGTTATAAACCAAAAAAATCGAAGGTTTTCACAGCATCTGAAATTGCAAAGTTTATTAATGAAGCACCTGATTCCGTATATTTAGCGGCAAAAGTAAGTCAATACGTGTAATTTTTTGTTGTTGATAAAATTGTACATAGTACTTACAATATTTTTAATTTGATTAATTTATTTACGATTATAAATACTTCTTTTGTTACAGGTTGTTCTTATTATTGGTATAACCGGAGCATGTCGAACAAATGAACTTACACTACTTAATGTCAATAACGTATCAAAATATTCTCATAATTCTGATGAATTGCTATTAATTAATGTACTAAATACCAAGACAAAAAAAGACCGCAACTTCGTTATTCGCAAGGAATATGTAAACATTGTTCAGAAATATCAAGCTTTACGTCCTTCTAACACCCCAATTGAACGATTTTTTCTACAATATCGCAACGGAAAGTGTATCCGACAACCTATGGGTCAGAATAAAATTGGCAGTATTCCACGAGAAATAGCAACTTTTCTCGGACTTTTAGAACCCCCGTTATACACCGGTCACTGTTTTAGAAGAACCTCAGCCACACTTTTGGCCGAATCAGGGGCTGATCTTCTATCGCTTAAGCGCCATGGAGGCTGGAAGTCTAATTCGGTTGTAGAGGGATACATAGAGGATTCAATCCAAAGTAAATCAAAAATTTGTAATAGTATCGTGGAGGCCATAACGCTGAAAGAACCTCTGTCAGATTCTTGGTCTCGCCCTTCTACATCTAAAATGAGCCCCCATAAGATTGGAAACAATAGCCCTCTCTCGCCAACATTTACGCCAATAGAATCCAATGAATCGGCACAACTATTTAAAATTACTGATACGAGTAGTTTACCACAAAACAGCGCACAATTCACAAACACCAACATAACATTACCTAACAAAAATATTAAACTTAACATAAGTAACAGTAGCAACGTTACATTTAATATTTCTTAATTATTTTCTACTTCTTATTATTTTCTTCAATTTATAGATTATCTTAATGTGTTTTAATTGAAATAAAAATATTTTGTCATTATAAATTGTTTTCTTTTTCATTTTGTCATTTCCTCGCTGAGGTGGGATGAAAAGTTACGTATTGCACTCGAGTGGAAAGATTTTTCACCTTGTGCTCGTTTGTTTCCCTCGCTGACGCTCAGGATTCTAATTTAGAATCACTCGCTGCGCTCGTGATTCAACTTTAGAATCCTTCGCTTGCTCGGTCATCCAAATCGAGCACGCGGTTAAAAAGGAACTTTCCACTCTTGTATAATAAATAACTATTTTTTTAATAATTTTAACCTTACTACCCATTTCCTCATAAACGCGTAGAGGTATTAAATTGAAATTCATACCAAATACTCAGGTCTATAATACCTTTAAGCTGTAACAAAATCAAACTTCTATGTCAACGCAATCAAAAGAAACAGCAATTTAAGCTGCATATTTTGAAACTCGCAAGTACTCGCAAGGGAATCAAAACCTAAAGGGTACTTCCAGTCGACCTAGAATCTTGAAATTTGGCATGAAGCAACTTTTTATAGCACACATAAAGGAAAAATTCCGAAAACCTTAAATTTTTAGTTACATTACAAAATATATATTTTTTAATAAATATAAACTTATTACTTTTTTCCTCATGAACGCGTAGAGCTATCAAGTTGAAATTCATATCAAATACTTAGATCTAATTGCCTTTAACCCGTGAAAAAAAAAAAATCTAAGTCAACGCAAAAACGCAAAACGCAAAAGTACAACCATTGATACCGCATATTTTGAAACTCGCAACTACACGCAAGGGAATTAAAACCTAAAGACCACTTCCCGTTGACATAGAATCTCGAAATTTGGTATTAAGCAATAGCTTACAGCACAGGTAACAGAAAAATTCCGAAAAGCTTAAAATTTTAAGTAGTTATACCACCAAAAAAATTGTGATTGTAAACATAATTGTAGTTACAGCAATGACCGCGAGTTATTATACTATGTATGGGGAGGGCAACATTTTTCAAACGGCAAAGACGACCTCACTCATCGTCATTCAATCCCGATGTTTTGGTGAATGTAGCTGTATAATCTAAATGCGTCCTAACTGCTTAAAGTGTTATACTTATAATTAAATTCAATGACATTATTATATTTCTTATTGTTGGTTATTATCAGACAGCTTGCTTGTATTGTTTCTACTGGCGAAGTTTGATGGGACGCTGGTGGCACGGGAGGCACGCGGGGCGCGGGGCGGGGCATGAACGCGCTCGCACTAGCCCGCGGGCGCGGGGGAGATAAATGATATGTGTTAATATAAAATAAAGGATTACTTAAACGATAAAGAGATCTTTGTCTTAAATTTATGCTCCTCCATCTTTCCCCATTGTAATGTTATGAATTTCATTTTGCAATAAAAATACCATAGTTATGACTCGATTGTCGTAATGAACGAACTTTGTAAACCTTGCAGGTTTGTACTGAACCCTCGGTGCGCGAGTCCGACTCGCACTTGGCCGGTTTTTTTTTTATTTAGGTCGCCAGAGTCGAAGACACTCTATTGTTCAGTTGCATATTTAATTTTAACAAACAAACGTTTTTATTCACATAATATTATAATAAATTTTAATTCTTTACTCAAAGTAAACACAACTTACAATCGGCACATGAACTTTTCATTTTGTTTACGACCCGTGTTTTTCTCCTGTTTATCATGTAATGTTAACATGTTATCGGAACAAATTTATATGAAACATATAAATGTTTTTAAACGTTTTTTTAAACGTGCTGTGCAGGCATTTAATTAAGTAAAAGTGGAATCGGTTAATATTAGAACAAACGGGTTAACCTCTCGTACTAATATTAAAGGGTAATAATGCTTAACTGTAATCCCTTTTTCGAAGTTCAAGCTCGACTCAAAAGTTAGGACCTGACTTAACAGGCACAGTACACTTTCAAAATCGGATTTTTTAATCACAGTCAAAGTAGCCAAATTCGTGATCGCCAGAACTGCAGAACCAAGTAGAAAACTTCTGATTGCATACATATTTTGGTTTGAAGTCCACTTCTTGAAACAACTACATTTGTATACGACCATTTCTGGTTTTGACCACTTCTGCTTATGACTACTTCGTATTTCTGGATTCAACCATTTCTCTTTTCTTCTAATTAGAGTGTAGTGTGCAAAAGGGTAAAAAAAATATGTTAACATAACCCACGGTAGTGATGTACCGATAATTATTAAACCTATTGCGAGTGTTAGAGGTGGTTTTTTATGGGTAACATCTTGTCATTTACGCTACGTTCACAAGGAGACATCAAACAGTAGCGTATTTTTGCACACCTAAGAATAGAAATGGTCCATACACGGACCAGACTTTACAAGAGGCATTCGAATCTAGAACAGGTCATAACTATGAAAATACCAGTGGAGGAAAAATACTTTAGGAAATTATCGAATCATTTAGCTTCAAAACACAGTTGAAATATACGTTTTACATTCAAATCAAATCAATTCAAGTACATAAGCGCTTCATCGTCATTTTTCGTCGAGTTTTGAGTATAGACATTATTCAAAATAAACTATGAACACTTGCAGAATGGTGTACACGGAAGCAGTGATATTAGAAACATTGAGAATATCAAGCATAGCTCCAGTGGGAATACCACATATGGCTACAGCGGATACACAATTAGGAGGCTACGATATACCCAAGGTATAAATAATATATACATTAAAAGATTAGAATAGAATAGAAAAACATTTATTTGGAAATACAAAAAAAATATTAAAACGTCACATAAAATAAAATAAAATCATAATGAAAATAAAAAACAGAGATCAAATAAAAACTTAAATCCTACTTTACCAAAATGGCTTTCGCTCAGCATTATGCCGCAAAAAAAACAACTTAAAATTGGAATTGCTTTTATTAATTAAGTCATCGGAGAAGACTAAATGCTCGTTTTCCCATTTTCCTCGTGCAGGGTACTTTCATATTAATAGGCTTGCATGATCTCCACAATGGAAGCCACTGGAAGAATCCTCAGGATTTTAGGCCAGAGCGATTCCTCACCAAAGAAGGAAACCTAATGCAAGATGAGACGCTCAAGCCCTTCGGTTTCGGTAAGATTTAATACTTAATAATACTTATGTCGTGTACTTGTTGTGTATTAGAAAACTCTTTTTTCACTCTAGCCTAGACTGGAAATAATTCCCACCGAAATGTCTAACTTTTGCAATACTTTGCTTGCTTGGTTTGGAAGGAATTACACTCCACCGCAAATTGGACACAGCAATCCGTGATCCGTAAGCAAGGGCGGGTTACTAGTTATCTATATATATATATATATATAAAACTCAAAGGTGACTGACTGACTGAAATAGTGATCTATCAACGCACAGCCCAAACCACTGGACGGATCGGGCTGAAATTTGGCATGCAGGTTGAAGTTATGACGTAGGCATCCGCTAAGAAAAGATTTTGATCAATTCTACCCCCAAAGGGATAAAATAGGGAATGAAACTTTGTCAATTTTCAACCGATCGGGCTGAGACTTTGCATGCAGGTACGATATAAGAAGAATCATAGATAATATCATTGTGTATAATACAAGCCTGAGAGCAAAAACTGTAGTCTACACTTCAGCTCTACACCGAGGCGAAGCGAGGGCTGGCCACTAGTTTAAGATAAACGTATAATGCACCAAGTTCTAACTATCTCAAGTAGTTAGAAAAAGTCTATTATGAACAAATTAATCTAGTCTTTGGACCTATTGTAGGTGATGGAGTTCCAACTTAACAAAATCGCAACATTGTGCATGCAAAGTACCAGATATAAGCTCTACCTAATTTGTATGTTTCATAACATCATATTACCCTTGAAGCTCTCCTAAAATGACATAAGAATATGACGTAAAACTGTAAATTGAATTATAATACATACCTTCATGCATACTAGAGGAAGATCTTATGAAGTAAGTTACTTGCGGATTCTGTAATTCGCATAAATTAATATAAATCAATTTTACAGGAAAAAGGCGATGTATCGGAGAAGGATTGGCAAGGTCCGAGCTATTCCTGTTCATCGCTCACATAATGCAAAAGTTCCATCTGATAGTTCCGGATGGAGATCCTCTCCCCACGGCGGATCCTGTTGGTGGCATCACGCTTTCTGCCAAACCATTCAAGATACAGTTTCTACCAAGACACGGATTTTAACCATATTCTTTATTCAGTAACTAATTAAGCAATATAAGGTTATAGGTATCTGTCTTATTTACTTGTTTAATGTTTTGAACAAGATATTTAGTTTCAATCATAAAAGCTCTGCTTAGTTTGGAACTGGATAATTGTTAGGAATATCCCGTAATTTATTGTTACCGTTATTAATAAAATACTTATATAAAAAGGTCAACTGATTCTCGATAATAATAAACAAATAGGATTTTAACTCTGATTGTTTGCCTACTTATTTTATCATTTAATCTAGAAAACTCAAAATGAAGATTCTTAATGTGAAGTTTGTAATGAATTAAATATAGTAGATTTTTATTAAAAAAATTTAAAAGACCACAATATCCGTCTTTCCGCCGGTAGGCTGTATTATTTCATGAACTGTAACAAGATAACGAAGAACCAGAAAAAATCTGAGAATATCAAAATTTCAAGGCTTTTTGGGTGATCTACGCAGACGAGGGGCTTTAGTGCGTAGAGGACAAAAACCCTGAAACGTGAAAAAAATGTCCACCGAGAACTGTTAAGCCGGGTACTTATTAGCATGCTGTAACCGTAACATGCGTGATACAGTACGAAGTTCTAGTGTGTACGCTTGTAGCTCAATTGTATACGTCCGTCGGCTCGTTGCAAACCGCACGCGTACCGCGCTCTCGCAGCAGGTTAGCGAACCATGTACACACTATGCTTTTTACCCGGCTGCGCAATGCAAGAGCGCGAAGCGCGACGCGCAGACAGGGTTATGTGTTTAACAGTCTATATATGTATGTTTGTTCCTTTGTGGCACACTAGAGACCAAACGCCTGGACCGATTTTGATGATTCATACATCAATCGATTCGTCTCAATCATGGGAGTGCTACTAAAGATATGATAGTAATCAAAATTCAATATGGGCAACATTAGGCGCCATATTGTGACGAAGTAAAAAAAATAAGTTGACAAAATATGTCGAGTGGGGTATCACTGTCTAGATAATCAAAAATCATATTTAGGTTCCTAACACCATTTTTCATTTTATATGATTGGTTAGGATCTACAACGCTTTAAAGTTGTATATTAACCACTTGCGCTTTTAATTTCAATCTTACGTTTGTATGGATCTTTGTTACTCTTTCACCTAAAAAATACTGAATGTATTTTAATGAAACTTAACAGTAATATAGCTCATATATGATAATTACATATATATAATAATTTATGTAGTTGTTGAGTGAATTGGCCAATATATAGCAATAAGACGGAAAAAAATGTCCCATCTGCGAGCCATTTTGGCCTGCACTGCAAAAACAATAAAAGTTACATGAATGTAATGTAGAGTGAAAATGTATCTCTTAAATAGTTCTAAAAAAAAGTCCGTGACACCATATATCTATTTTTAATGTGTAAGTCATTACCGCTAAAATAGTGAATCAAAACTTAAATATTATTTGATATTTATTTCCAAAATGCACATTTTGTATAAACAAATCATTTTTTATCAAAACAAATACTTTAATCGCTTTTGATATGTAAAGACGATAAACTTTGCTTTTTACACTATGTCATTTCGACAAATATTTAAAAAGTTACAACGATGACAAAGTGATAGCGCGGTATACTATATAAAAGAAAATTTGATAATAAATGAGATTGCTATGGTGCTCTACCTAACGTTATGAAAATTTTATTATGCGCCTTTAGTTAAATCAAATATTATAAACTTTGCTTTGGTGATTGCATAATTATTTAATTTAGTGACCTAAGGCAGTTGCCACCATTGTCCAAAACAACAGACGGGAATTACTTCTTGCTTCAACCTGCGACATAAACGTCATTGATTGGTATTGTATATAGGATGATTAAAAACATTTGAAATTAACTTCTAGCATCTACATATTGGGTTTCTGTGAATTATGTAGGTATATCAAATTAAGTGACTAGGGACTGACACTGAATTTGTGTATATCACATTTTTGTTTTAATCTAAGATATCACAATCTTAGACGTCCGGCATTGACATGACAATGCAGCCACTGCCAATTTTAAATAGTGGACGAATAAAAGTAAATAAATTTTATATTTACTGCTAAACTATTAAAAAAAACATAAACAAAAGATGACTTTTTGAGTAAGTGCTAGTTTACTATAAAATTTACATACATTAGAGATATTTATGTAACGACTTGATTTAACTTCACACATTTTTGCGAAAATTGAGGCCCATCTGTAGCCTTGACCCCGCTGGTAAAGTTTTTATATGTCTTAATAAATCAATCTTTTAGACCGACGCAAGGTACTTAATAATTCCCGCGATATGAATTCCCTTAGAGAAGTAACAAGACTACGGTATATACCGTCTTAAAATACTAACTAAAAAGTGTGAAATAAAAAAGGTAAATTTAAAAAATCAAAAAACCCGACTGCTTAATTATTCTTCAAATAAAAACTGAAAAGAAAAAAACAAGTCCAGTAGTCTATAATTCTGTTAATAAGGAACAAAGCTACTTTAACAGTCGGGACCCACTGTTGAAAAATATTATGTATTCTTGAATATCTAATGGGTCCCGACTGTTAAAGTAGCTTTGTTCCTTATTAACAGAATTATAGACTACTGGACTTGTTTTTTTCTTTTCAGTTTTTATTTGAAGAATAATTAAGCAGTCGGGTTTTTTGATTTTTTAAATTTACCTTTTTTTGGTTACAGTGTTGCAAACGGTAACGGTTACAGCTTTCTAATGAGTACCCGGCTTTACGGGCTCAATACACTAGACGATGTACGAAAATTTGTTGCCTGGAAATTTAGAAAAGCACACGCTATTGAAGCAAATATTCTAGGATTACGTAGATTGTAGTTTCCTGCGTGCGTTGCTGCGCCTAGTCGCATGAATTCTATTTTTCAGGGGACTCTCCCGTACTTTTTATCCAGTGTTATCTCTCAGCGTCCTCGGTTGTTCGGGGGACTTTTTGTACGCGGTACTTTTAATCCCTCGATGCGCTACTCGATGCAACTGTAAGTGATTTATTTTTGCGGATAACAAGTCCCTCGTCTGCGCAAGCCATAAATTGCTATAATTCTGTTTCTTTTACGAACGTTTTTTGTGTATTATTTTATACGAAAGTATTAATAACATATACTTGGTGTTGAATCTTTAATAGTTTGCAAGACCGACTCACATTGGCGACTTCTGTTGACGCGAGTTTAGTGGTAATTAATATGTACGCCGGGTTTTAAGGCGTCGCCTACTCAGAGGTCCCGGTTTCGAATCCCGGTCTGGTAAATGTTAGTATGATAAATACAACCATCCCATATCACAAACCTAGTATTCGTTACCTTCTTATGATTGTCCAATAAACTTTTCGAATCTCCATAATGCAACCTGCAATGCTATTCTGTAAATTTTGTCTTGAAAATTTTACAGAATTATTTTACCTAAAATTGTTCCCAACTATAAAATGAAAGAAATTGTGCATTAACAAATTCAATAACTATTCAACAATATAAAGAGAACAAGCTGCGAAATGTCTTGAATTCGCCATCGGGGTATAAGTTTTATTATAGAAAGCAATAAAGTGAAAAGTATTGTCAATACCAATAAACTTTTAACTCTAATCGATTTGAAGTTAAATATACTCGTAGGTTGGTAAAATAATGATCATACCTACAAGTAAGCTATTATGCTCATAGTTGAGGTAACGTTGTTATATGGATCGAAGTTTGAGAAAGTTTTTTATTCATTTCTGGATTGCAATTCCTTTATAAAAAAGAATTTATTTATATATATAAATAATTTGTAGTTTATTTACATGGTAATTCTTCATTTATAGACAGCTGTTTTCCATCCCTGAAAATCAATGCACTACACGCATGCGTGACCTGGTCTTCTTCGCACAACTGTCAAGTGCCACCGGCCGAAATTATTTGTTATTGTTAGAACCAGTGCAAAATAAATCCCTATATCGCTTTATTTCTATTCCAAAGTGTTGATATCAATTAAGTTACTTAAACCTTAATAATAGCGGACAAATCAAATCAAAAACCATAAAAATTCTGCTTGTAAGATACTTCAAAATCAGGCGATTAGACCATAGTTTGTTTATTTGACGCATAATCAGTGGGACAAAAATGGATATAGTGAAATAGTTTAACAAATGCTTAACTTAACAGCGAAAACAAAAAGGAATCAAATTAGCGAGCGAAAAATGGCAGTGCTTGTGTCAAACTGATATTGTTGAAACATCGAAATTATTCAACGTATTCAGTAAATGATGTTGAAAAATGGGTGAAGAGAAGTAAGGTGTAAACATGAACGAGACTCTAGGACGCGGGTACGCTCGGATCGAGGCGATCCGGGCTGCAAGAGGGGAGCCCCTGGCTGCGATGGCAGACCCGGGTGCTCCGCCCCCCGACCGATATAATTCCGTTTACTTCACCCTCTTTGTCGCGGGCGCCGCTTTCCTTCTTCCTTTTAACAGGTACGTTAACCCACCCTTTAGAATAATAACTTCACCCACTGCCTCAAAGAACTACAAATTCTTTAAGTTGTTTATGTATGTTTTAATGTTTTATATTGCTTATGCGTGTGACAACTTATTACCATGGTATAAGTATTAATTTACCTTTTATTTGACAATTTATTTAAGGAAGGTAAATAGGGGTTTTACTAGTTGTCACAGAACAGAAAATTATTGGGTAGATATACTATTTACAAAAAGTAATTATATTTCATCGAAAAATCATAGGCAACAAAACAAAAATGCAAATCTCGAAAACAGCTCTTCTGCTACTAAATGTCCAGTTGTGGTTATCAAAAAGTTTGGGTACCTTATTCAAAATGAAAAAAAGAAAATTGAGTCACAACGGTGCGACTAGCAGCAGTGCTATTCTGTAAAATTATCCCGCGCAGAAACGATGTGAATCAAATGTAATACAAAAAAATATGCTTATAAACAACTTCGACATAAATTAAAACCGACTTCTTAAAATTTTCAAATCATAAAATATCTAAAGTTTGAATCAAAATAACAACTTTTGGAATTGGTGCTGTCGTTTACTACTTAAATTAAATTCTGCTAAGTTTAGTTGATTTCGACTCCAAACGTTGTTAGATACAGAACAATATTTATTATTTCCAAAATTTTATTAATTTTATTTTTATGAAGTCGGTTTTTTATTCTTATACAAGGTAAGTTTACAAGCTACAATGCCTTCGGATTTTCCTAAGTACCGAAGCGTGGAGATGCTTAATATAACATAACTTACTTTTGTTCAGCCAACTATTGATATTCAAACCCCTTTTTAATAACGTTGCGCCTATTCCACGACCGCCAGCTACTAATTGCTTAAGTTCAGACCGAACGAAGTGCTAGTACGAATAGATAACTGCACCATCGAGCTCCTCTTATACTCAAGATTTGTTTATTTTTTTTTATCATAAATGCTCATTGGACACCGTACCATAGATATACCTTAAGAGCTTCTCTTTTCTAACCAGTTTCATCATGGCAGTCGACTACTTCCAGCATGAATTTCCGGACACGACCATCATGTTCGATATGTCGACGGTTTACATCGCCTCTGCATGTGTGGCAGTGGTCACTAACAATCTACTGCTGGACCTTTTCACTTACAACACGAGGATCACATTTGGTAAATACATGTATACAAAACTCTAACAAAACCAAAATAGCAATAATAGTTGATACAGAAATAATTTTTTAACTTTTTACGGTAAAGTAAAAGTTTACGGGTAAAAAATACGCATTTATAAATGCGGCTAATATTAATTGGTCTTAAAGTATGTGTGCGCATGTAATATAGGTAGTATGTTTGTGCCTTTGAAATTAACTTTTTATAGGATACGACGAGGGAACGGGACTGTTGCCCTTAACACAGATTATTTTATAATCTAGCTAGGGCTCAGTGTGACTATATCAGAAAACTCTTATGCCTAAGTTTTTTTTTTTTATTATTACCTACTTTATAAGTTAAAAACGTATTATATAATTACCTACCTACCTACCTACTTTATATTTAACGAAATAATTATCGTTCTGGGTTCAGCCATGCATAGCACCACAATATGATATATAACATGTTTTTATCTCGCTCAATTGTCAAATTACTATGGAGTTTGACAGTTAGGCGCGATAAAAAACATGTTATACTGTAAATTGTAGTGCAGACACTGGTTAACATTACACAGTCAGGTCATAAATATTGTCACACAGTAAAAACTTTTCTTTTAGAATGCTGGCCACAAAAAAGTTTATTGAATCCGAATCTCGAATTGTTCATGAAAATAAAAATGGATAATTTTTAGAATTTTACTCATTTTTAAATATACAGTGGACGCTTAAAGAAGACCGTGTTGCAGTTATTGCGTTGCATCGTTGCGGTTACGCGCTAATTGACTAAATTGAATAATTTGAATATAACCAAACGATTCGTTTATCGTACCATCAAACGATACAATGAAGACTGTAGTGTAGATGACTGGTCAAGTAGTGATAAAAGCTGTGAAGGCGCGAATTCAAAGAAATCTCAAACGTAAGCAGAAACTGTTGGCCCTTCAGACGAAATATTTTTACCGTGGAAGAGAGCTACAACAAACAAAATGATAAGGTGTACGCACACAGTAGTGAAGAAACGAGCAACCGTATTCCGCGTGTCCAACGAGGTCATTTTCCATCCTCGCTCATGGTAAGGTTGGGAGTTTCTTATTGGGGTATAACAGAGGTACATTTTCGTGAGAAAGGTGTAAAAACGAATGCAGTTGTGTATCAAAATACAGTCCTGACGAACCTTGTGGAACCTGTTTCTCATACCATGTTCAATAACAGGTACTGGGTATTCCAACAAGATTCGGCGCCAGCTCATAGAGCGAAGAGCACACAAGACTGGATGGCGGCGCGTGAAATCGACTTCATCCGGCACGAAGACTGGCCCTCCTCCAGTCCAGATTTGAGTCCGTTGGATTACAAGATATGGCAACAGTTGGAGGAAAAGGCGTGCTCAAAGCCTCATCCCAATTTGGAGTATTGGAGCCGATATTGACATGGACCTCGTTCGTGCTGCGATAGACGACTGGCCGCGCAGATTGAAGGCCTGTATTCAAAATCACGGAGGTCATTTTGAATAAACTTTATTGTCATAAGAATCTATGTTTTGTTAAGTTTATTTTGGTATATAAATGTTTACTTAATGAATAAACTTGTTTCAATTATTTTATATTAAACATGTGACAGAATTTATGACCTGACTAGGTATAATCATAGATTGTTGTTACCTAGAGTACTTACCTATATTATTATTTCAAAATTGTAAAATAATCGTGGTCAGTGATAATGAGAAAGAAAAAGCTTTAACAACGCCTGATACAGTTTATGTAGAGATTAAATAATTTACGCCTCGTTAATTTCATGGCGCAATGACACCAATCATGAACAAGACGCCTAGCGCCAGCTACAAAAACATAGCAATGACGTGGCTGCTCCTTTTACTGTGTTACTTAATGTATTTGTTCATGTTTAAGGCATCCTGGTGTCCCTTGCAACAATGCTGTTCGTGGCAGTTTGTAATATAGGCTGGGATGGATTCTCGATGCGAGTGTCATACACCATTAATTTGGTTGCCATAGGCGTAGTTGCCTTCGGCTGTACAGTACAACAGGCTTCGTATTATGGCTTCACTGGATGCTTACCCCCACGTTACACTCAGGCTGTGATGGCTGGAGAAAGTAAGTAACAACTTTTACCAATGTAATATATCTAGTGCTTAACCGTAATCTCATAGCCATTTTTTAATATCTTATTCATTCAAATTCAAATCATCAGCCTATTAATGTCCCCACTGCTGTAGTACCTACCAACAACCTCTACTTCAGTGTGGATTGGTGGCTGGTAATTGCTTGAATAAAACACAGTATATTACCTGAGATACACCCAAGACCGCAATTCATTTGTACCTATCTACCCTTTTATTTGTTTAGTTCAAAATCTAGCACTTATTAGAGTGTAAAAAAAAGTGCAACGATAGTTGTGTTACATCCCGCACTCTTCCAATAATTAAATTAAATTTTCAATAAAATAATTGATCGAAATTGCACTATTAAATAAAACAACAAATCGAGCAGATGCAGGTACCCAATAATTTTTTAATCAAAGCCTCCGGGGAAAAGAGTTTGTGGGAGCACGAGATCGGGAACCGTGAGAGGTGCGGGCGGCGCGGCGGCGGCACGGTAATAGATAATATTACCGTGGCGGCGGGCTCTTGTAATTTTGACAAGAATGTGCCTGCCGCCCGCACCTCTCATGGTGCCCGTTCTCGGCCTCCCCACACCCTGTACCCCGCAGGCGAGGACTCAGTTAAGCGGTTTAATAAGTATAGATTAATAAAATAACGATTTACTAATAAATTAATAAGTACATCTACATTGCTGATATTATTTCCGTAGGCGCTGCTGGTTTCTGGGTTTCTCTGGACCGAATAGTCACCAAATACAGTTTTCGCCAACCTCACAGCAGCACATTCATGTTCTTCGTGTTCTCTATCCTTATATTGCTGGGCCATTCGATGCTACATCACGTGATGATGCGTCATCCCTTAGTTCAGCACTATTTAAAACTAACAAATGAGTCTCGTCACCGCAAGCGAATACAACTGCATTTGAATCCAAATGAAGATGTAACATTGGTGAGTCTAACAGTGTAACGAGAGTTCCAAATTTACAGTACTTACCTATCCGAGTATCACATAATGATCCTAACCTAGCTAACCTAGTATCTGCAGTTTACTGACAAAACCATTTTTTTATTTTTTAAGATAATGAATCGATCGCGATACGAATACAGTACCTCGAGAACGCACTTTGAAGGATCCGTATTATTATCGTATCGTGAAAGTTTTTATGGGAACTAAGAAGCGGCCCTGCTTAGCCTTCCATCCGTTAGGCCGGACGTAAAAACAAACTAACTCCTTCCATAGAAAAATTGTCGATGGTGATACGTCAAACGGATACGGATTACGGATGTGTCAAAGTTCGTGCTTAGAGTACTCTACCCTTATCAAGAACCAATATCGAATTCGTAACGTTAGCGAGTCTGAAATGTCATTGTCAAATGTGTACTGATTTTTAGTTCTCGTTAGGTACGTACTTTGTGCCGCTGCTGTACAAGTTTCCATACAAAATTTGACATTGACATTTCGGTTTGCAAACTATTCGAATTCGATAATGGTTCGCGCTAGGGGTACTCTACCCTTATCAAGAACCAATATCGAATTCGTAACGTTTGCGAATCTGAAATGTCATTGTCAAATGTATACTGATTTTTAGTTCTCGTTACGTACTTTGTGCCGCTGCTGTTCCATACAAAAGTTTCCATACAAAATTTGACATTGACATTTCGGTTTGCATACTATTCGAATTCGATATTGGTTCGTGCTAGGGGTACTGATCTGGGTACGGGCAAGCCCAGGATCCTCTAAAAAAGGTGTTCAAATCGGGCTGCTGATCGAGTGCCGGTGTGCACTGGCGGGAGTTCATACTTAATACCGTCTAAGTACCAGAACCCTTTGATCTACACCCTCCAGTTTACTATTTTCGTGCACAAGTTGTACGGCAATAGACTCAATAGGATTGATTATTTCTCCTCTTTTAAAGGTACCTATTGTTATCAATGACGTTCTATAAATATTATTTTCCTTAAGACGGTCGTTTCCCAATTCTGATATTGAATATAAATTATTGAACGGGGACTTCAAGACATAGTAAGATAATATAAATATGGTGATTTTGTTATAATATTTCGTTATCTACATAAGTTTCAGTTGGCTAATAAAGCAATGATTTTTTTAGATGGAAAGTGAAGTTGGTGAATCTAGCTATGGAGTTTTAAAATTACAAAGTCCAGCTTTATCAACAACAGGTAATATACTTACACTCAACAATTGTGAAATTATCTCTGACAGGATATCTTAAAACAAGAATCATCTAGTAGTTTGAACTTGACATAATAACATGTAAACATGATAAAGTAACTCAATTATAAAATTGCCCTTTTTCCAAATTCATTACAGCGGAAACAGAAAACAAAGCTTTCAGTTTCGCAAATCCCTTGTATTCGCCAACGGCAGCAGCGCCAGTGTCGCCACCTTGCGTATCAGAGCCCTCTGCTTGCCCTTCCGCTCTTCTCACCCCTCGACCCTCCTACAAAGTTGAAGATGTCGTTTTTGATACACCAGAGAGACCAACGTCATGGAGGGCGTTTAAATGTAAGTCAACTTTAATTATGTAATTCCCTCACTCAGACATCGGTATTCTACTAAGCTAAATTTTCAGGAAAGTTAAACAACCCATGCAGTAGTCGCTCATTGGATGGGTGACTAAAAACTTATGACTTATCTCAAGCTCCTCCGTGGCCTTCAAGAGACCCGTTGAGCCATTGAACCTGGCTGTATATGCAGTCGTTAGTACCCACCAATTTATAATGGGCCCACGTGGTGGGTCACGGCGCAGTCTCCCTATTCCATCCATAGGGAAGGCCTTAGACTGATGATGAAAATTGCTTTTAAGTATTTACCGTAAATCTCACAAACTTACCTCACTCCGAAAAGTCAATTTTATCTTTTATTAATTTGACGATGCTGAGTACGGTTGTTATGTTAGCCTGTTTTTCTTTTCGCCATTTGGTATGCTGGCCAGGGCAAAAAAAAATTTGTTCTGCTTAAAACGAAAAATAAATAAACCAAGATAGGCGAAGGGAATTCATAACTATTCACTGGAATTTTTCCCCTTAGGTGGAGTTCTAGCTCGTTGGGCAGTGGCCAGGGCTATTTACCCGTACATGGTGTCCATCGGATTGGTGTATTTCACCACGCTGAGCCTTTATCCCGGTATCGCTTCGGAGGTACCGTCCTGCCGGCTTGGTTCCTGGATGCCTATTATATTGATGTCAGCTTTCAACCTCTTTGATTTCATAGGAAAGGTAAAATAAAAGCTCTTATCTTTAGTTTTATGCCACCGTTCGTGTTTACCGTTTTTGCCAAAGGTTGACTGGTAGAGAATGCTTTTAACATTAAGCCCACTTCTTGTGCGTACTATTTTAATGTATTGGTCAATAAAGTTTGTTATATTAATAATTCTGGTGGAAGTTTGCATTGTAATACATCATATTTTTTTTTTTAGTTTTATCATTCTGTTATTTTAGAAGTTGCAGGGGGGGGGGGGGGACATTTTACCACTTTGGAAGAGTCTCTCGCGAAAACTATTCAGTTTAGAAAAAAATGATATTAGAAACCTCAATATTATTTTTGAAGACATATCCATAAATACTCCATAAGTATGGGTTTGATAAGAAAAAAAAATGAGTTTCAGTTCTAAGTACGGGGAACCCCCAAAATTTATTGTTTTTTTATTGAATATAGTTTGCAAATGCCCAAGTAAAGAGTAGTACTGCTCGCATCACGCATATTTGATATTATTTCTTCTCTAATTTTGATGTATGTGAAGGAAACAGCCCCAATGTGCTGTTCGCATCACAAAACATGTCATAGGAAAATGGTTTACAAGATAGTTGGTAATAAATTCCCAAGTAAAAATCATTGTATTCTGTTCGCAGCAATGTTTACAATATATTATTTTTTTCTACAAGATGTAAATACAGTTTTGAAAGATCAAATTCCCATTATAATTATAATAATAATAATAACTTTATTTGGAACAAGTGCAATGTACATAAAATTATGAATCGTTAAAACTGCTTTAGTTTTACAAAAACTGTGTTGCAGAATTAACGCCCATTCCCGTATAATATGAAACAGTGTTCCTATCAATGTATAAAATTAATTAAAACAATCTGTATAGAGAGAAAATTAAAATGAGACAAAAATATCCACAATTTAAAATCCATCGAAGGTAATTTCAAAACAAAAAATATGTCCGAGTGCATTTTTATCAATATTATAACAAACCAATACTAAATTTTACCAAAAAATGAAAATAAGGACTAAAATATAACAATTAAAATTACAATATTAAACCTACCTGGACCACAGAATATATACACTACGCGAAAAGAAGCGACACTTAAGCATGTGTGCTCGTAAAATCGCCCGCGGCTATGTGTGGGTGTCTGGAGGTGTGCGGGGGCGTTGCGCGGTGCGCGGGACGTGGAGAGGGCAGTCGCCGACTGCCTCGACCGAAGGCATGGCAGTAGCGAAATAGTAAAATAATAGCGTTGCACTGCATTGCACGCACAGACTGACTACGCTACGCAATCTTATTATTATTTAGATAATAATAAGAATTATAAAACGAATTGAAAAAGGAGAAAATATATAAAAGTTAACAATTTGTTATAGTACCTACATTAAAAGATTAAAAATTGATTATAAAATCAAACCTATCCTTCATTATTTACCCCAGTATCCTTGAATCAGTTTACATTTAATAACTTACTATGCATAAATATTCATTGGCACAAGTCTAAATTCCAAGTTCAACCCTAGCGCATACACGCTCCTGCTCAAGGTCACTGACGCTGGAACTCACGTACACAGAGTGTCACCGCTGTGCCTGGACACTACAAACCAATAAATCATGATATAGAATAGTTAAATTCAATATAACAATTTCGCACACATCGTACCAACATCACTGCAAAAAAGTTAATTTAAAGCATACGAACATCATTATTTTGTTTATTAAATAGTAAAAACGTCCAGCAGTACCATACGCTAGCCATCAACTGAACCATAGAGTATACTAGTTGAACTGAACTAATAAGTCATTTCGAGCGACTGATAAGCGCGACCAGGATCAGTGGTAGGAAAAGGGGCGGAGCAAGTCAGCAGGCGTGAATCGTTGTAGAAGAAACAAATATATCTACATAGGGCGCGACTCCAGTTCATGAGCGACAAAAATGCTGTAACATGAGCGATAAACTCCATTTTAAACTCTTTTGATAAGTAGAATTATTGTGTTTATATCTGAATTTAAGTTGTTTTTTCATTTATTTTAATAACCTGACAATAGAAAGAATTTATACCAATACTATCCACTAATTAATTTTTTTTTATGTCGTTATTGTAAATTAAAGCTATTTTTTTTTATATATTTAAAGATTATATTTATTAATGAGTAAATGAGATTTTGGAATGTTCATTTTTATAAATAGTTAAATCAAATTGAAATTATTTTATTTTAAGATGATTATCACGTTAACGAGGTAGTCTTTTTCACATTCAAATTAGTTTTAACAATATATACTTTTTTTTTTGGAATAGGTATTGTTTACTTGATAACAAACAGCACGCAAAGCTGCTTTAGCAGTATTTCGACGTTTAACAGTCTTATAATTAATTATTTATAAGTACCTCTGTTTCTGTATATGAAAGCCCCTTCAGCCAAACAGTGATCCGTAGTTTACATTCCTTAAAAGTAAGTGGATAAATATTTAATATTTTATTTACTTTATTGTATAAACGGGGAGAGAGGTAGTGAAAATGACGTTTTGCGAGCTCCAACCTAACATATTTATTTCTACAGACTATATCCGATCTACGTTTGTTATGGAAATGGTCGGGGTTGAATGGAAGTTGGGAATGTTTGCGAAGTAAGACCAGCATGATGAATAACTGACGCACAGTTAGTACACCAGTGTCCTCATATAATTGAGAAGTTGGATATAGAATAGGCTTGAAGGTCCTAACTTTTAACACACCTCTTTGAGCTCTTTCAAAGCGTAATAAAAGGGACTTATTGGCTCCCCCCCATACCGTAACACAGTATGATAATACGGACTGAGCGAGGGCCAAATATACAGATTTAAGTGTAGAAGCATCAAGTAAATTACGTAGGGTTTTAAAAATATACATGAGTTTCCTCGTACGGTTAGAAGTTACCTTAATATGCTCATCCCATGTGAGTGAGTAATCCAGCCAAACACCAAGGTACTTAAGTTTTAATTTACTCTGCAGTATCATACATCCACAATTTGACATTCCGGGGCAGTTCTGATTATGAGCTTGGACAATAAAGTTAGGCGCAGGAAGAGATGAACATTTTGGTGCAAAAGCCATATAGTTTGTCTTGTCTAAGTTGAGAGTAAGAGAGTTGTAGATCAACCATGCATTAACAGCACCAAGAGCATATTCAGCATATTTTTTAGTCTCCAACCAGTCTCTACCGTGAGCCAGTAGAACTGTGTCATCTGCGTAGGTAATAATTTTGCAGTTTGGCAATGACATATTGCAGAGATCATTTATGTAAACTAAAAAGAGGGTAGGGCCGAGGACGCTACCCTGAGGCATACCGAACTTTAGCTCTACTTCATTACTAATGATTCCATCCACCAGAACGCACTGTGACCGGTTACTTAAATAGCTACTGAACATGTCCAAAGCAGTACCTCTCACACCAATATTCTCCAGCTTTCTAATCAAAATTGGAATGGAAACAGTGTCAAATGCCTTTGACAAGTCCAGGAAGATACCAATTGATTTTTGTTTGTTCGTGAGGTTTGTAACAACTGTTTCGGTTAATGATAACACTGCATCTTCAGTAGACTTACCCTTTGTGAACCCGAACTGATTAGCAGCTATAATTTGCCTATCCGTTAAGTATCCTGTCAGTCTAGTATTGATTATTTTTTCCAAAAGTTTTGATAACGTCGTCAGTACCGATATTGGACGATAATTTGAAACACAGTCTCTGCTTCCTGACTTAAAAACTGGATGAACTAGAGCCTTTTTCATTGCTTGCGGGAAGATACCACACGAAAGACATAGGTTAAAAATATGTGTAAGTACTGGTAGAAGAGTGAATTTGGCTGCCTTTATCAACGATGCGGAGATACCATCCCAGCCGGTAGCAGATGTGCCCCTCAATCCATCAATCAACCGATCAATTTCTTCGCAGTCGGTACTAAAGAGAGTCATAGAGCTAAGCGGGGGATTTTTGTTGCCAAATAAAGATCCAAAAACAAGACTTACAGAAGAAGAATCAATTTTCGATGCCAGACTTTCACCTACGTTTGCGAAAAAATTGTTTACTACGTCAACTGAGGAAGATGGGTCACTAGATAATGCTAGCAATTCTTTTGATGGGTTTGGTGATTTATTAAGATTTGTCACCTTTTTTATTAAATCCCAGGTTACTTTTGTATTATTTCTAGCTAGTTCAAATTGTTTGATTTCGTATTGCCGTTTTATTTTCTTTATTAAATTGTTACAAAAAAATTTATATCTTTTATAAGTCGTAAGAAGAATAAGATTATTGGGTTCTTTTTTTGTATTTTGATATAATTTGTCACGATGTCTTAAACAACGCAGTAAACCAGGTGTGATCCAAGGCTTAATAATCCTTTTTCTACTAGGAATAATGGAATTTTGTGTATGATTTTTTACTACATTCGAAACTAAGTCAACAAAAATATTTGTTGCTAATTCAGGATCAGAACATGTGAGTATTGGAGAAAAGTCAATTTCATTTAGGCGCTCAACGCAGGCTGTGACATTAATGCGTTTAGTTGTTGAGCGATTTTTAAGGGTCTTTGTTTTATGACTAGAGCAAAGAACAATAGCGGCATGATCTGTTATTAGTGAGTCTAACACTAAGGTCACTGCATTGGATTTTGTTTTCATAATCACATGATCAAGACAATTCCTATTTCGAGTACGGCATTTAGATAGTAATCACATTGAGGGTCGTTATTATCTCGAGCAATGTTAATATTGAAATCACCCACAATTACGATATTATCATAAGACCTTAAGTTTTTCAAAGTATTATCAAGGCAACATAAGAAGTTGTCTATGTCTCTTTGAGACGGCGAGCGATAAAGAGCGATGATAGCAAAACTGGAAGATAATTTCAGAAGAATACCGCTAGCGTTATTCATTACAATTACCTCATGACTAAAAGGGATGTCTTCTTTAATATATATATGACTACACCGTCATTTTGATTGGAATAATCTGACTTCATAGAAACATACCCAGGTAATAGTGGAAGCAAGGGGCATTTGCTTAACCAACATTCAGTGAGAACAATTATATCCAATGGAATATCAATTCGCTGCAACAGAGTGAGTAATTTAGAAAAATTACAGTTTTACAGTTTAACATTAGAAAATGTTTACCTGAAAAACATTGAAAGATTTGTTGGGATTATTTAGAAACGATTTACAGTTTTCCGGCAAACAATTATACGAACGAGAAACTTGAAACTGATCAAAGTCATCTATGATATTTGTATTAAGCATGATAAAAGTATGATATTAAAGGGAGTATATGAAGGCAGCAGCGTAGGATCTGAAAAATGAATATTAATAATTTTACGATCTTTGGTTTTTGGTGGAAGGTTGGTACGAGTATGGATAGAAGCCACAAGTTCACACATTCGCCAGAATAGACTATGAAAAAAGTATAGCATTGAGTGGTTAGTAGTACTAATATGACGGACATTGAGCGACTCATTTGGCACCGCAAAAGCGAACTTGATATATCTATTTGCAGTGTCTTATTTGTTAAAAGCAAAGTACACAAGTAAATATGATAGTATGAATAATTTAAATTATGAAGCATTTGATTTATGAGCACAACAGATAGCCACAATTTACATGCAAAAAATAACGCAGAGAAAATTGTATCAGCATCAATTACAAATAGTCATTCTGTTTCTTTTAATTTATTAAGGTCAGATTCTTCATTTATCCGGATAGTTTTGTCACCTTCTTTTTTTCGTAGATAAATATGCCCATGGGCCACCCAGCAAAAGGAGTAATTATTGGAGCTTGCGAAATCACGCGCAAGAAAGTAATCTTTTCATCTTAGGTGAAAGATTATCTGATAGATATATTTGTTTATGAAGTTCACAACGTAGGTGTAGGTGCTCAGTGTTTAACCTGTTCTCTTTGTGAGTTTTATTAAAGTTCTTATAGCACGTAAGAATCTTTTCTTTCATCAATACACTATTTAATTTGCATACAATGGGTTTATTGCTCTTGTCTTTTGTTGATATTCTATATATGTCATGAATATCAGAAGTCGACGCACCTGCATTCAAAACCGAAGATAAACTTGTAAATATGTTCAGAAGGTCTGCTTTTGTTTCCGCTTTAGAAATTGGAATGTTTCTAATTTCAATTGATGAAAATCTAGATTTTTGTTGTAGTGCCTTAATTTTGTCCTCCAAGGTGCGAATGTTAGCAATATTATCACCATTCTCCGTTTCTATCCTACTTACTCTTTGTTTGAGTTCTTTATTTTGTTCAGATAAGAACTCAATTGAGGACTGTATATTATCGTTTTTCCCTGATTTCTGCTATTATACCCTGTAGCGAGTCCAACTTTTCTTCCTGTCGCTGCTTCATTTCTGCAATGGATTTCTGCAGAATATCAAGCTTTCGATCCTGAACCTCTCTAAACTTATTCAAAGTACTCCTGATATCGTCCATGAATTCAATCAGTGACACCTCCTCCCTCACACGCTTCTGCCTACTGTGAACAGTCGCATGTTGCTCCTGAGAGGAACGATTTCCGGCTAGATCAGGTTCGGATTCACTTCTAGTCGGGGAAGCAGCAGTGGGCGGAGGAGTCCTCTTTAGTGGCATTGTTTTTGTTCGGTTTTTAAATAGTCCAGGAATATCCGCAATCAGGAGAGCCTAATGGCACTATTTAAAGGCAAGTCAAGTAACGCAGCTCCGTACTGCAAAAAAAGTACCAGGCAACCAGAAACCGGCGAAATCACCGCAGGCGAAACAGCAATATCAGCCACCACTCAGGGTACTAGGAGCACAGCAAGCAACAAACAACGAACCTCTCTCTCATAATACGCACCAGTCCAGTGTGCGGAAAAGTGAGACACAAAACGCAGGATTGGGGGGCACTGCTGCACGCCTTAAAATTGCGGAGCAACTGCCGATGATGGGCGGTGTCCCGCAACGGAAGACTGTCATAGCTGGTGGGGGCACAGAATCAGAGCTTCTTCCGTTTATGCACTCCTATTTTAGTCACTTTTATTTTCTATGATTAATATTGTATTTAAAAATTTAAAAAGCGCAAATTAAGTTAACCAAAAACGCGTCTGAACTCCGCTGAGGTCCGAGGGAAGGGGGAAATTATAGCAAATAGGTACTTGAAATTGTTTAATTTTCGCCTTGAACTTTGCATTTGAATAGGGTTTAAGTAATGTACCTATGAGTGTAAATCGAACAAACTTCTTTTTGGTTTTTACTTTCCATCTTGTGCATATCTTTAATATCGGTGGTGTCATGTAGCACCTGGTTTTGTACCCTTGTGTATCCTTCAACGGCCAAGTCACACAACATTAACTATAATAATTTCGCGCAGAGAATCAGTTTAGCCGTTCAGCGAGGTAATGCTGCCAGTGTTCTGGGTACCATGCCCCAAATTGGAATTTTGGATGACATATTCCTCTTGTGAATATGTATATTAATATTTTAGGGTTAATTTTTAATGATAAGTTTTAAGTTTGATATTGTTGTGACGTAATTATAGTTATTTGTTTAATAAAAAGTTCCCTGGTAACTATAATAATAAAGAAATCGCAGTAAGGAACCTTAGACTTGGCACGACTTTGTCTAGATTTCATTACTTTTTAGAGATAAACAAGCAGCTCCATCGAGACTTAGCTAGTTTTTTACAAAATTTTTTTGGTGGGATTTAGGTATTTGAAGTCCTGTATATACTTTTTTCACACTTTAAATATACAAAAAAGTAATATCATCACATAAAAGCTTGAATTAAAAAACAAAGCACGAAAACAGATAATGATATTCAAGTTGGCGCGCACTGAGCAGAGACAGGAACTGTCAAAAACTTTTTAAATTCTCGCTTTAGACAATCGTGACTGGCCGTAGGTGCTAAGGCAAACTACTACAAGTTAATTATTCTTGAGATTTGAGCAGCGAAGCATAATAACGCTTACATGATATAAAAAAAGAGAATATGTTTTTTAGATTGCAGCAGCCTGGCCATACGAGTGGAGTCGCAGTCAGCTGTTGATGGCGAGCGGAGTGCGGCTGCTGCTAGTGCCGCTCATGCTGCTCTGCGCTGCGCCCAGACACTCGCCGCACATTGTGGGCGATGTAAGCACCATTCTGTTAGCCTACTAGAACTTAAAACAATTAACAGATAGCATCAGCGTGGCCGTACGAGTGGATCCGTAGTAAGCTGTTGATGGCAAGCGGAGAGCGGCTGCTTCTGATGCCGCTCCTGCTGCTCTGCGCTGCGCCCATGCACTCACCACACATTGTGGGCGATGTAAGATCCATTATGTTAGCCTACTAGAACTTTAAATAATTGACAGATAGCAGCAGCGTGGCCGTACGAATGGAGCAGCAGTTAGTTGTTGATGGTGAGGGTGAGCGGAGTGCGATTGTAACTGGTGCCGCTTCTTCTGCTGCTCTGCGCTGCGCCCTGACCGTCGCCGCACATTGTGGGTGATGTAAGTTCCATTATATTAGCCTACTAGAACTGAAAATAATTGACAGATAGCAGTAGCGTGCCGTACAAGTGAAACCGCAGTCAGCTGTTGATGGCAAGCGGAGTGCGGCTGCTGCTCTGCGCTGCGCCCAGGCACTCGCCGCACACATTGTGGGCGATGTAAACTCTGTTATCAGACTATTAAAACTTTTGTTAGCAACCTCGTTTGGATGAAGTTCAGAATTATTTATTTCCATAATATAGGTATCTTCTACTGTGTCTTATTTAAACATAATTACACGACTCATGCACAAATCTTTTTAACCTTTTTGAAGTGAAACTTCTTTTCGGACGGGGTGTAAATGGAAAAAATCTATGAAAACGTGTCACGGTGTGCGTAATTGAACTATTCCGAAACGGCTCGACCGATTTTCGTGAAATTTTGTATGCGTATTCAGTAGGTCTGAGAATCGGACAACATCTATTTTTCATCCCCGAAAATGTTAAGGGTGGTCCACCCTTAATTTTCTTTTTGGTTATTTTTTTTTAACAAAAAAATTTGTCCAAAAATACATACAACCCTAAATTTTCACCCATCTACCACCAACCCCTATTTTGTATGGCGGTACGAAGTTCGCGGGACACCTAGTATGACTTTAAATGTCGTGTGATGCTTATATACCAAGTCACGTCATAAATTCTGTCACATGTTTAATATAAAATAATTGAAACAAGTTTATTCATTATGTAACCATTTATACACCAAAATGAACTTAACAAAACATAGATTCTTATGACAATAAAGTTTATTCAAAATGACCTCCGTGATTTTAAATACAGGCCTTCAATCTGCGCGGCCAGTCGTCTATCGCAGCACGAACGAGGTCCATGTCAATATCGGCGGCTGCCTTAATCAAGGATGTGTTGAGTGACTCCAAATTGGGATGAGACTTTGAGCACGCCTTTTCCTCCAAGTGTTGCCATATCTTGTAATCTAACGGTCTCAAATCTGGACTGGAAGAGGGCTAGTCTTCTTACCGGATGAAGTTGATTTCACACGCCGCCAGCCAGTCTTGTGTGCTCTTCGCTCTATGAGCTGGTGCCGAATGTTGTTGGAATACCCAATGCCTGTTATTGAACATGGTATGAGAAACAGGTTCCACAAGATTCGTCAGGACTGTATTTTGATACACAACTGCATTCGGCTTTACACCTTTCTCACAAAAATGTACCTCATGTTAAGCCCCAAAAAGAAACTCCCAACCATATCATGAGCGAGGATGGAAAATGACCTCGGTGGACACGCGGAATACGGTTGCTCGCTTCTTCACTACTGTGTGCGTACACCTTATCATTTCGTTTGTTGTAGCTCTCTTCTACGGTAAAATTTTTTCATCCGAGAAAAGAATTTCCCGATATTTTTTTCCCGCGTACCGCTTCAACAAAGCGCGGCATCTCTTCAGTCTCAGGTCCATTAGACGAGCATTCAAACGATGTCTTGTTTTCCTTCGATATGCCCGAAGCCCTAAGTCTTCATTTAACACCCTTTTCACCTTGGTTCTGCTTAACCCAATCTGAAGGGCCAACAGTTTCTGCTTACGTTTGGGATTACTTTGAATTCGTGCCTTCACAGCTTTTATCACTGCTGGAGTCCTAACAGACCGAGGGCGACCACTTCTTGACCTGTCATCTACACTAGAGTCTTCATTGTATCGTTTGATGGTACGATAAACGAATCTTTTGGTTATATTGAAATTTTAATTTGAATTGGCGCGTAACCGCAACGATGCAACGCAATAACTGCAACACGGTCTTCTTTAATCGTCCATTCCATGTTTAAAAATGAGTAAAATTCTAAAAAGTATACATTTTTATTTTCATGAACAATCGAAATTCGAATTTAATAAACTTTTTTGTGACCAGCATTCTAAATGAAAAGTTTTTACTGTGTGACAATACTTATGACCTGACTGTGTAGGTATATATATATATATTATATGTATGTGTGTGAATCTGTGCATGGGATGCGTGCAGCAGCTCTTCTCAACGAGTATGAAATATTGGAGGGTGACTCGGCGAAAGCTGAAATGCTACGAGCGTCACACGTGACTATATATATGTATACATATATACTGGCTGACCTGGCGAACTGTTTACCGCTTACATTATCTTTTTTCCATATATTGCGACTATAAATTGTGATGTTAGCTATCCTATCTTTCAAGTTGGATCAAACTGCACACGGTATGCAAATTTGATTAAAATCGATTAAGTAGGTTAGGAGTCCATCCCGGACAAACAACGTGACGTGTAATTTATATATATTATTATTAAGATAAGATATGAATGATGCGTGCACAGCTCCATTATTCCCCCATGCACCGACTAATGTTAGGTTATTTAACAATATTGTTTATATTATATGGTCCGTGCACAATATTGTTTTACATACATGGAAGATCTTGAAGAAAAAATCTATTTTTGTGATCATCTTATCTGCAATCTGAAATACTATTGTACCACCGATGTCACCAAACTCCATAGAAAAATTACTCGTAAATTATACATCCCTAGCCCTAGGAGCTGCCCGGATTTCCCAAACAGAGTTTCATCCCCCATTATACCCACGTCAAGTTTTATTATTATATACAAAAGTATATTTCACTGCCTTTAATCGTCTCCAGCGTTCAATCCATCTCGATAATCGATTCAGTGGTTCAGGCGTGAAAGCTTAAGAAACACACTTTCGTATTTATTAGGTATATTAGTAGCTGCCACCCGCGACTTCTTCCGCGTTTAGTTTTTTGAGAATGCCTCAGGAATCGTAATTTTTCCGGTATAAAAATATCCAAGGTCTAAATTAAGGACATAAAATATATGCGTACCAATTTTCATCCAAATCCGATCAGTACTTTTTGCATGATTGTTTGTTCTGTATTCTGAGGATTGAGTAACAAACACGCAAGCTTTGACATTAATAATATTATATGGTAGGATAGTAGTAGTATTTGGCATTTTATATTTTTAATAATTGTGTTTTGTTCTTCATTTAGATATACCCCATTATGTTTTCGATTGTCCTCGGCTTCAGCAACGGTTTGTTCGGCTCCGTGCCCATGATAATGGCACCGTCGCGCGTGGGGCGCGAACATAGAGAAATTGCAGGTAAGTAACCTTACTTCCCCCAGGTTGTTTAACTTCATCTATTTTTAAGACGTTTGATATTTACGAACTTTCACCACAAAGTAACGTTTTACTTATAGTCGGAGAGCCGGCTGTATAAAAGTCCTATGGATCAGTTACATGAATGATTTTTGGGGTATGAACAGGTCTAGAGCACCCCTAAAAATGCTTGCCCGCATGCAAAATTAAAACGTCACTTCCGGTTTTTAATTTATCAAATACATCAAGAAAATGTATGTCAAACGAAAGCTTTTGATGAGTAGAATAGAAATGTCAAGGGTCGACAAGCTCTATTTATTCGCTACCCTGAGACGACCACCATTAAAAATATATATTTTTTGATTTATCTTAAGCCATCGAATTCAGAAAATCGTAAACAAACATGGGTTCGTTTACGATTTTCTGAAACTAGAACCCCTTAAATGACTGAAAAAAATTGGTCGACACCTTTTATTTGCCCGAATCTCGAAAGTCACCGAAGTCGACAGTTGAATGTGGGTAAATAAATTCAGTAAATTCGATCATGGAGGTCTTCTAAACTAATCCTAGGCTTTAAATAATTGAGTGTTTTTTTATTTTAATAAGATTTTATTTTTCATAATATAACTATATAACTTCGACATATATCTAATTGTCTTGTTAGAGCTTGGAGTAAAATCCTTCATCCTAGACTTGTTTATGTTTAACAACTATCAGTTTAATAACCAGCTAGAAATAATAGTCCTATGCAGCATTAGAGATGCAAAAACTCTGTTGTTTCTCTATCGTGAAAAAAAACCTTGAAAAAAAACGTGAATAAAATGTGTTTTTTTGGAACATATTTTTTCAAAACAGTACTTAAAGTATCGAATACTTTAAGTATTAAGGAAGTTTCCGTTAAAGATCAATGCTTATAAGTTTATATTAGAAATTTCTGTTTATATCAAAGCCTTACACACTTTTTAGTTAAAAATTACCAACCAAGGCTCACGATTTAATCCTCCAATTCTCCGTTTTGTTTATCTTTGTTTGAAGTATGAATTCAGTTAACAGAGCGCATTTGAAAAATATTAGTTCTTTGAAGCAATACATCTGATCAGCGGCAACATAAGCTTATTAAAACATTAGCTTTTCAGAGGAAAAAACTAATCTCTGAAAAAAACAAATTAAGAAAAAAACAAAGCCCTAATTTTTTAAACGATACATTTTACATAACGCAAGATGCGGTCCGGTCGCCCGTCGTAGCGGGCGCAGCTGAAAATAGCTTTAATGTGCAAAATCATTGTCTCTGTGTCATGTAAACCGTGCCTATCTATATATTGCCTCGTTATAGCAATATACTTTGTCTTGTTATACGACATTTTATCTCAGGTGGTTCCTAAGTTAAGCACCTGTCTGTACCATATAGACACAGTTAAAGTTAAAACTGTGTAATAGAACAATTAACTATTACAAAAATGTAATTGTGTTTAGACTAGCGGCTGCCCGCGACTTCGTATGCGTGGAGTTAGTAGTTTGCAAATACTTTTTGACCCCAAAAGGGGGTTTATTTCTAAAGATACATTATTAGTACACCTCTACACCATCTATAGATTGTTAAATTTCAAGTTTCTTACACTTTCATACAAACTTCCAAACCCCGTGTACCCCCTTAGGGGTGGAGTTTCGTGAAATTCGATCTTAGCGGATATCTGCACCCTATAAGGAACCTACCTGCCACATTTTAAGTTTGTAGATGTTATAGTTTTTGAGATTTCGTGATTAACCAGTGAGTGGTATATCGCTGCGACGTCGTCTGCATGAACGCTATACAGCAATAACAATACCTACGAATATAACTTTTCAAATAACATTCATTTACCCGTTCCTTCTTTACATTTCATATATCTACAGAAAGTGCAGTAACAGAGGGAGCCTGTCTTTTGTAAAATTGACTTGACTTCAAAAAGTGCAAATTTTCAGCCTGCTTTGAATAAATGACTTTATGGTGATTCTGCTGAATTAAGTCATAAGTTGTGACTGAAGCAGATGGGGAGAATTAACGATACAATTTTTAAGAAGAAAATGCACATCTCCATCTGTGACGTTAAACAACAACTATTGACCTCGCCCACATGATCAAATTTAAATTATTTATATCCAAAGAGTGCTTACACATGTAATTCGACTTGATGTTTTTGAAATCTCATAGATTTATTTATATCCAAAAAGTGCTTACACATGTAATTTGACTTTATGTGTTTGAAATCTCATAAATGGCGCTGCTTTAAAATTGTCTATTATGTTTATCGGCCTAAGTTACCTATAGTGTGAAGCTAGCTAGCTAGCATGGTTAACATAATAACAAAATTCAAATATGCGTCATTAGATTACACGTTGTTACAGAATGCGTTGAAGAAATAAAGGTGTCACTGCTCGTTCCCCGTAGGTGATAGCGTGAATATGTAGCCTATATGTTGACCCGACTTCTTTATAATATATGTGCCAAATTTGAAGTAAATCCATGCAGTACTTTTTGAGTTTATCCCGGACATACATACGAAGAAACAGACAAAAATTCTAAAAACTGTATTTTTGGCTTCCGTATCTATTGTAGATCACACCCCAAGTATTCTTATAAAAAAATATTCAATGTACAGTTTTGACTTTCGTACCATTTTATTATGTGTATAGATTTTGCCAAAATCGAGTATATAAGGTTCAGTCTTAATAGAAGGTAATTACAGGTAGGACATTGCCCTAGGGGGGGGGGGCTATCTACGGCCCTGAGTCATCTCATCAATGATTAATGGTACCTACTCATTTTATTTGCAGGTAACATGATGACGTTATCGTACAATGGTGGTCTCCTATCAGGCTCGCTAGTCTCATACCTATTGCTGAGCATGTTAGGCGCGCCCGCCGGCGCTCCGTGCCGCGTGTACCCTACGCCACAGCTGCCGACCATACCGCCTATCACTACCACCACCAGTAATCACACATTTTTCACTGTTTCACACTAAATATGACGTGTAAATAAAGATGCGACTGAACACAGAGGATTAATTGTAAAAGTGTTTATGTATATTTAATTAAATATTACACTTTAAGACACTTCGTTGATTAACATTGTTCTCTATCCTTAAATCCCTTGAACTGTACAACCTCGTGGATTCCTTTTTTTGTCTAAAAATCTTTCTTTATATTTAAAGGTTTTACCCTCAAACATTGTTCAAATAATACCTACATAGGTAACTTATTACCTGTACACAAAATATTTATATTTTTTTGTATATAAAAGATATCATTAATTATTTATAGTCCTCTTCGCAGATTTTAGAAATAAATCATACTTACATCTTATATTGGCAAATACAGAATCATGTCGATAAATATGAGATTATATAGAACTCAGGGTCAAGAATTGACACGGACAAATTATTGTGTCCGAAATCAGTCTTGTCGCTAAGTTAATTATCATTCGACTGTAAGTAGGCAACACTTTATATTTATGAAATTATCGTGAGAATTGAGATAGTTTTTTTTTTATGTAGATTTTAATTGTATGGAATTTTTTTAAAAACGTAATGCGGTTGTCGTCATACAGGTTGCCTAACACATTAATTCCTATAATAATCATATTTTACCTTTTTTAAATATGTATAAAATAGTAAAATTGCTACGAACTATGTCATACCTCATCCAAGGGCGGATTCAGCTTTGGCGCCAGGGAGGGTCATGATCCCCATGACCTCCCCCCCTCCTGGATCCGCCCTTTGCCTCATCAGTTAACGTGATCCAAGAACAGGGATGGATGCCTCTCTACCTACATAGCGTGGTGTAATGTTTATCGATTCTGTTTGTTTGCGTTGTATTTATACTAAGTTACAGTTCCTACGCTATCTTAAACTAGGTTTTTCCCATTCCCAATGGAAATTATTATTAATCACACACGGCCAGGCCATTCCAACGTGATTCCAATAACCAAAGCCTAGACGGTTATCACTAGTTTTATATGCAAAGTGAAATAAAAGTTAATTTACTCTCTATATAATAAAGATAATTTTTTAACATAACTATCTGTCCTGAATTTATACTGAAAAGAGAATTTTGAGTTTTCATGAAGCATCCGGTGTATGTGTTCTCAAAAACTACTTACGAATTCTATCTTCATTGAATACTTATGTACCTTGGAAGATTGAGATTTATATAAATAATAATTTATTATTATTTATTTATTTATATCATAATAAGTATAGAATTTAAGCAGCAAATTGTATTTTTTATTTGAGGATAAACTGATATTTTTTTTGATCTGAAAAAAAAACTTGATAGAGAAAAGGTATTATGCATTTTTTTCGATGTTTTTGATTGAAGAAGACAGAACCTCAAAGATGGACGATTTATACTACTATATCATATTCTCACAAATAGAGGTTAATTTGTTGTTTCTGTGACACATTGAGTTCGCCCTACTCTTGTAAATTAATGAATTGAAACCATAACATAATTGAATATGTTTTAACAACTGCAACATTCTTAAAATCTCTTTGTCTTTACTTAAAGGCGCATTCACATTTGGTCGTTAGCCCGTATTCGGGTTTCGGAATTTGATGAAATATTTACATTGTTTTACTCGAACACGAGCTAGAAGACAGCGTCGGGTAACCAAGAAGAAAATTTTCCGAAAACGGGCGTACTCGACTCTATCCATTTACACTTAGTCGTTTGTCCGAATTCCATAGGCAATCTTATTCGGGTTAGCGACCAAATGTAATTGCGCCATAAGTATATTTGGCCACCTTAGTAAATACTTTTATATGAATGAACATGTTTTTGTTATTTCTACCTAACAGTTTTGTAGGTCATAGGTATCCGTGTACTTATTAAATTATTACTAACATTTGTAAATAATTGAGTCTCATAAACATATCTTTATACTTTTGAGTAACTTTGTATTTTGTTCTTTTTTTAACTTAATAAACAAACAATAGCTTGTATTACCAAATTCATGAGCATTGATGATAGATGTCCTTCATTATTGCAATACAATACCCATTAAACGTTTCTGCAGTTGATGTTTTACAATAGAGCTTCTTACTTTGTTACTTTCGTATAAGATACTGCATTGCATTGCATCTAATCTAAAATATGGGTGATTCTGGCGATGCGTAGCAAAAAAAAAGGTTTAACGGAAGGTCTTTTTATCTGTTCAAATGAGCAACGTCGTATCTTTAAATTAAAACTGACAGTATCACAAAATCAATTTTTAGGATACGTAATCCCTAAAGATTGATATCACGAGTGCTTTTTCTCAACGTCATTTCTAACTCTTCGAAAAAACGTCGTGACTTTTCCTATGTGTTCACACTAGGACGCTCATTAAATCGGCTCTTTTTTTATCGGACGGCAGCGTTGTTAAGACGTACGGTGTTGAGCATAAATTAAAAAAAATAAAGCATTCTGTGCTTAAACATCGAGGGTTTATTCTTGTAACAAAAAGGCGCTTGCGCTCGTGCGATTATTTCTTCATTTATTTCAGTGGATTAATTCAACGATGGACCAATCCCATCATAGAAATTTTGAGTGATAAACAATAATGTAATTATTTGTTAGATTTCCGTGTATATACAGGTGTTTAATATTATGTATGTTTGCAATTATTTGGTTGCTTTAACTTGTGTCATACTGCTGTATTTAAAATTAAGTGTTCTTAAATGTAAAATAAACAAAATATTCTTATTATTACTGATACAATATTTCAAAAACTAAACACATGTAATTAAACTACACCTAATTAAAATAATCAACATTTAGTATTATAAACCAACCAACCAAATGCATTTTGTAAATCTAATGATGAACTATGAAATATTTTAACAGCTTTACACTTAGCAGTCACGCAAGGCATGTCAGTGAAAGCAATAAAATTGTATAATTTATTCCGAGCTGCTTTATTTTCATTTTTTTCCATACCTCAAAATCAAAAAAAGGTAAATTTAAAAAATCAAAAAACCCGACTGCTTAATTATTCTTCAAATAAAAACTGAAAAGAAAAAAACAAGTCCAGTAGTCTATAATTCTGTTAATAAGGAACAAAGCTACTTTAACAGTCGGGACCCATTAGATATTCAAGAATACATAATATTTTTCAACAGTGGGTCCCGACTGTTAAAGTAGCTTTGTTCCTTATTAACAGAATTATAGACTACTGGACTTGTTTTTTTCTTTTCAGTTTTTATTTGAAGAATAATTAAGCAGTCGGGTTTTTTGATTTTTTAAATTTACCTTTTTTATTTCACACTTTTAGTTAGTATTTTAAGACGGTATATACCGTAGTCTTGTTACTTCTCTAAGGGAATTAATATCGCGGGAATTATTAAGTACCTTGCGTCGGTCTAAAAGATTGATTTATTAAGACATATAAAGACTTTACCAGCGGGGTCAAGGCTACAGATGGGCCTCAATTTTCGCAAAAATGTGTGAAGTTAAATCAAGTCGTTACATAAATATCTCTAATGTATGTAAATTTTATAGTAAACTAGCACTTACTCAAAAAGTCATCTTTTGTTTATGTTTTTTTTAATAGTTTAGCAGTAAATATAAAATTCATTTACTTTTATTCGTCCACTATTTAAAATTGGCAGTGGCTGCATTGTCATGTCAATGCCGGACGTCTAAGATTGTGATATCTTAGATTAAAACAAAAATGTGATATACACAAATTCAGTGTCAGTCCCTAGTCACTTAATTTGATATACCTACATAATTCACAGAAACCCAATATGTAGATGCTAGAAGTTAATTTCAAATGTTTTTAATCATACTATATACAATACCAATCAATGACGTTTATGTCGCAGGTTGAAGCAAGAAGTAATTCCCGTCTGTTGTTTTGGACAATGGTGGCAACTGCCTTAGGTCACTAAATTAAATAATTATGCAATCACCAAAGCAAAGTTTATAATATTTGATTTAACTAAAGGCGCATAATAAAATTTTCATAACGTTAGGTAGAGCACCATAGCAATCTCATTTATTATCAAATTTTCTTTTATATAGTATACCGCGCTATCACTTTGTCATCGTTGTAACTTTTTAAATATTTGTCGAAATGACATAGTGTAAAAAGCAAAGTTTTTACATATCAAAAGCGATTAAAGTATTTGTTTTGATAAAAAATGATTTGTTTATACAAAATGTGCATTTTGGAAATAGATATCAAATAATATTTAAGTTTTGATTCACTATTTTAGCGGTAATGACTTACACATTAAAAATAGATATATGGTGTCACGGACTTTTTTTTAGAACTATTTAAGAGATACATTTTCACTCTACATTACATTCATGTAACTTTTATTGTTTTTGCAGTGCAGGCCAAAATGGCTCGCAGATGGGATATTTTTTTCCGTCTTATGTAACACTTATTGCTATATATTGGCCAATTCACTCAACAACTACATAAATTATTATATATATGTAATTATCATATATGAGCTATATTACTGTTAAGTTTCATTAAAATCCATTCAGTATTTTTTAGGTGAAAGAGTAACAAAGATCCATACAAACGTAAGATTGAAATTAAAAGCGCAAGTGGTTAATATACAACTTTAAAGCGTTGTAGATCCTAACCAATCATATAAAATGAAAAATGGTGTTAGGAACCTAAATATGATTTTTGATTATCTAGACAGTGATACCCCACTCGACATATTTTGTCAACTTATTTTTTTTACTTCGTCACAATATGGCGCCTAATGTTGCCCATATTGAATTTTGATTACTATCATATCTTTAGTAGCACTCCCATGATTGAGACGAATCGATTGATGTATGAATCATCAAAATCGGTCCAGGCGTTTGGTCTCTAGTGTGCCACAAAGGAACAAACATACATATATAGACTGTTAAACACATAACCCTGTCTGCGCGTCGCGCTTCGCGCTCTTGCATTGCGCAGCCGGGTAAAAAACGGATCCTTTATTTAGATCATTAAGCAACGGTATGCGTGGGCATTGAGGGCGACCAAATGTTTTTGTTTATTTTTTCTAACTAATAATTTGTACAGAAGAGAAAAATCTGAAAACCGTATATTTTTAAATAATTCACAAAAAATATGTCTAAATTTTGAAATGAGTTAACCGTGTCATGTGGGGTATCTTATTAAAGGGCTTCATTGGACAAGTTGTAACATATTTTTAACTTCTGACTTTCGGAGAAAGTTTTAAATATATAAATATTTGACGACCTCCGTGGCCGAGTGGTTTGAACGCCGGGTTTCATGGTGTCGCCGACTCGAGAGGTCCCGGGTTCGAATCCCGGTGGGGGCAGATGTTTGTGTGATGAATACGAGCATTTGTACTCCAGTCATGGATGTTTAATATGTACTTCTATATAAATATACTTATATATGTACAGTATATGTATTCTATCCGTTACCCTAGTATCCCATAACACAAGCCTTATAGTGCTTAGTATGGGGCTAGGCTAATTGGTGTGAGTGTTGGCTATAATAAAAAAAGATAATAATAACAATATCTTTATATTCATAATTCAAATATTTCCACATGAGTGTAGATATATACTTAGCTAAAACCTTGTACGGCACCCTCGGTGGGCGACTCGCACATGTTCGGTTTTTTGCTCTTAGAAAAGATAGCTAACCAAGATAATGATCCGCCTGAGGGTAAGCGAACATCGTAGACTTAGAAACTTGAATTGCCAGGGAAGATCACTCTAATCTGGAATCTAAACAGGATGTTAGTATTATAACCAACTTCTTAGCTGAGCTAACTTCAGAGGCCACTAAAGATGTTGTTCATTTTGTAATTTGCAATTAGTTAATAAGATTTGGCTCGGATGGAGCTGGCCTGATTGGATATGTCGGACAAAGCACCTAACCCAAGAAAGAACTTAAAAAAAAATTGGAAGCTGGAAGGAAAATCTTAAATAAATACATACTGAGTTGAGTACTGTAACGTCCGTGACGTTGCAGCCTCCTTGTTTAGGTAAACTCTTTGCTTTTGCAATGCCTACGGTTGGCAGTTATATTAAAAAGTTAATGTCATGATTTTAAGAGTGTGAACACGCATTGCCACTCGCGCTGCCGGTCCTTTGACTTCCGCACAAAAAACCGCTCTTTTGGGAAGCGCCGGGCAGCGCGAGTGGCAATGGCAGCGGCATGACGAGTATCGTGTTTAGATACTCGTCATGCCCACTTCCCTCCTTACTCGCGCTGCATGTAAACGAGGTATATGCTAACGAGGTATAGGCTATCCACTCTGGCTAGAGCTCCTCAGTACCTACATTCTTTCTTCGATTTCTTAATTATACTAATATGCTTTACACATCAAGACACTAAAGTGAGCGAAAAGTCGCCAACCCATTGACTACAGCAATACTTTCCGAAGTTGTTCTATCCGTTGACAGTTTTTTTGCAAATAGTTGTGAAAATATTAGCATCCAGAAATTAATGAGATCTTTTGACTGTAATCAATCGTATCATGACACGACAGTTTCATTTGGTGCGAGTGATGAAATCCGGTTGTACTATTCCGTCGCTTTATGATTTACTTCGACCCGTCTAAATACTATATACCTACTTAGGAATAGATTGGCAGACATTCGATTGTAATAAAATAATTACGCACAAGCGAATTCTTCTTTAGTACGCAATCGGGATCAACGCACGACACATGACATCGAGGGACCTCACACTCATTTGAGATGTCTCAATACGTGGCACCGTGATATTGATATAGATACCATTTTGACATGCCAAATAGTAATGAAAGGACATTGCTCGTTCCCCATACATTGAATGCCCTAGAACGCCCAGCAATGAGAAAATGCTAGTTGTGTTCGGAATCATTCATTAACTCTAAATAAGCATTTGTTGAGATACGGACAACTTGAGGAACCGTGGCCTACTACAGAATGTATTAGATTTTGAGGTTATAATTATAATACTTAATCATAAAAGATGTACACTTTATATATTCTGAATAGATTTAGTGTTTACCTCTATGTAAGCACTTAAATAATATGCATTAAATGAACATAAAATGCAATTAATAATAAAAATAATAAATGCTTATATTCATATTGATTTATGAGTGTTGTCAGTTGGTACCTATGATACCTGTAGTAAGTAATGATAGATTTCTTTTCAAATGAAATGTTCAGTCTTTCCATTTACCTGTTCCTACAGTTTACTATCGGTAAATAGGTATGTACCTGGTTATCATTATGATTTTCATAAAAATAAACAGATATTACATGGGATGGGAGTATAAACTATCTTTAGATAATTTCAGAAATAATCTTTTCATAAATATAATAGAAATACTAGTAATAAGTATTATTAACTAAGGTACCTAGTTCTATTTTTATGTTGATAAATACCTATGGTCGCCTATATTGCATTACTAAGGTAAACAATCTTGGCACAACTTTTTAACAGAATCACCCATTTAATAATAAAATATTAACGAAGCCAATAAACTATTAAAATAAATCGTTATTATAGACTGAAACCTATTGAATCCAGTTATCAGTTGATTTTTAATGCTGTATTTTCAAAAAAAAGGAGTGCCAAGTTGGATGAACAGACTGTAGTATCTAGTAACAGAACTTTTAATTTTTAAACAGATTGTCCGTTTACTATGATTAATTGCTAATAAGTTAAAAAAATAATAGAAAAATAATAGTGAAGGACATTCTTTTGGGCATGCTAGGGCCGATTTCGTCGATGTCCTTTCTCAGACGCTTCTAAATATAAGTTTTTGTCAATGAAATTAAAATGATGAGTGTATGCGTCATGATTATCGAGAGTAACTTAATTTCGTTTGTAAATAGTATCCAGATTATAATACAAACGATATTTACACTCAGATATGTATCAGAATAATGATTATTTAAAATAACGACGCATTCCTGCAAATGAATCGAAACGTCAATAAATAAATAAATAAATTCAGTGCATACCTAACCCGTTAAAATTGTTTTATTTAATGATATTACTTCATGTTAGTAAAGTGTTTCTTGACATAATTAGAAATAACCTGTTATTCGCTAGTAGGTACATACTTAATAGATTCGCTGTCTTTATTAATCAGCTCGCGGTAATGTTCACTTTGAAATTATATAAACGATAATTCTGCAATATTCGAAACAAATAATATAAAGTTGTATAGGTAAACCACCCCTTCCGTCACCCTAAGTATTTGGATAATGTAGCTTAGAACCAAGGTCCCGTCTATTTATATAGGGAAATTCATCATAATCGTAGTAGTAAGCAAAAAACACGACTGCTTAAAGAAATTACTTCAAATAAAAACTGAAAAGAAAATAACAAATCCAGTAGTCTATAATTCTGGTAAGGAATCTGGTAATAAGGGGGCGGGGGGAGGGGGGGGGTATAATTAATTTACCTTTTTTATATATGTTATTGTTTGCGCAACTTTCTTTTATTTTTTCTAAAGAACCTACTGCTTTAAAAATATGGATGTAATGATAATGCTAAAGTCATTATCAAATTACGGCATGACCAAGGGTAATAAGTACCTATTAATTTTTATATATTTCAAAAAATGTTGATCCTTTGGTTTTTTGTTGTACAACATTAGCTTGAACATAGTTATCGAAACTATTGGGCATTGTTGTTAAAATATCATTCATGTTTATAATATCAAAGTGAGTACACTTTGGATGTTTAAATGAACTTTGTGCCAAATTATAGGCGGATAGACGGATAGCTAACGTCCACCCATTAACAATTACTGACTATTTATAAATGAATACTCTGATAATCTTTAGACATACGAACGACTGCTGACGATAAGCTACAATCATCGTGCAAAGAAATTAACTTGTAACCAACTAAACCGTGCCAGTTGAAAAGAAGGGTTCCGCACACCATTTGCTAGGTAGAGCAAATCCATCTATGAAATGCATCTTCTATCGCATTTATCACGAGGAGTGTTCTGAGGAATTGTTCGGATTAATTCCAGCTGCTGCATTTCGCCATCGTACATCGCGACAAAAATTTCATCCCCATCACCTTGATGCCTGGCTATTCACAACCGTTCGTTTTTGTCGAAATTTTTTACCACGTACGACAAAACTGTGGAATATATTATCGCCAGCAGTGTTTCCGGACCAATACGACCCAAAAACCTTCAAAAAAAGAGCGTACTCCTTCCTTAAAGGCCGGCTTCGCATTTGTGATACTCCTGGTGTTGCAAGTGTTCATGGGCGACGGTAATCACTTACCATCAGGTAAGCCGTCTGCTCGTATGCCCCCTAAAATATATAATAACATAAAAAAAAATAAAAAAAATCAAGTTTCTTTATTTTTTTATGCAACGGATGGAGGGATGTATAAGAGACATAGGGCGCTCGATACCGAGACGATTTCTACCCAGGTCTAGGCACGGTTTTAAACCGATGTACGTCCGTTCGTCAGTTAGGTATGGGACACTATGGAGGTTCGTTAACGACACCGGTGCTTTGTGCCGACACCTTTAAGAACTGGATAAAAACAGGATCTTAGGATTACTGAATCTGAAGTGAAACTTCTTTTCTTAAATAACCTAACATTAGGCGGTGCATAAGGCATAGGGGTATGGAGCAGCGCACGCTTCACTCATGCGATGTATATCAATCTAATATGAAATTCTCGTGTCGCGGTGTTTGTGGTTAAACTCCTCCGAAACGGCTCGACCGATTTTCGTGAAATTTTATATGCATATTCAGTAGGTCTGAGAATCGGATGTAATCTATTTTTCATCCCCCTAAATGTTAAGGGTAATCCACCCCTAATTTTTTTTTTAATTTTAGATATATTTTGTTTTTATTTTTTTTTATGATACAGCATTAGTAAATACATATAACCCTGAATTTTCAACCCTTTAAAATCAACCCCTATTTTTTTATGGCGGTTCGAAGTTCGCTGGGTCAGCTAGTATTTATATATATATAAGTATATATTGTCGCGTGTGACACTCGTGACACTCTTCGCCGAGTTACCCTCCAACTTTTATGCTCGTCGGGAAGAACTGCGCACGTGTGGGATGCGTGTCATACACATATAGTCGTGTGACGCTCCTGATGCATTTCCATTTTATCTTTTCCGTAGGATTTTTTCATTTACACCTTGTCCGAAATTAAGAACTTTCACATCAAAAATTCATAAAACTTTTTTTTAAAAGTCATTATATTATATTATGGACTAAACTACTATATGTGTAGTCTATGTATTGTATAATATGTATGTTTATTTAATTCATAAATCGTTTATATACCTTGTTTCTTTTACTGACACCGCCGACTCTAGCTTTCTTTCTATCCTCTCCATCAAAAGGCTGTCTGGAAGAAATCGCTTTTAGCGATAAGACCGCCCATTGAAGCACTCTTTTTTTACAATTGTAATTTCCCTCATTTCTGTTCTGTGTTGTAGTGTTTTCAATATAGTATTGTGTTTTGTATATTTAAAATGCGGTTTTAATGGAAAGTACCCGGGTGAGCATGGTTTTTCTCGGTATTATTTTCTTTATTGACGAGAAATGATTAGTGCAGGTAGATTCACAAAAAAATATATATTATTAAGAGTCATAACTAGTAATTTGTTATTTAGTTTATTACATTCAATATTATCAATATTTAATTACATGTCTACAAAAAAAACAACATACCTACCATTCACTGGGTAATTAACTCAAGATTGACGCACTTAATATGACTTTATCATGTGTCCCAAGTTTTCTATACGAAAATATGTAGTTTTTTTTTATAAAGCAAAGCTCAACACGTTGCAATATTTTATTTGTTACAAAATTTTCTTAACAACTCAATCTGTTGATTGATGATTCATCATGAACTGTCATTTATCATTGACAGGGTCTATATTAATTCGTAATGCAAGTGCAACAATTATTTCATCACTACTACTGTGATTGTTTATTAAAATTCCACAATGTATTTTTATCATACTGCTGTATATTACATCATTTTAAAGAATTATTTAGGTCTCCGTGGCCCTTTAACAATTGCTTTAAAGTCGCTGTAAGAGATCACGTTACGTACCCTGGCCCTTATATACTGATGTAAAGACAGACCTTCAAACATTTTTATAAGGATAATTGTTTTTTTTTTAATATTTTATGCTAAAACCTCATCACTGATTTAGAGTTGTTGAATTGGGGAGACCCCTAAATCGGGGCCGGACGACCCCCGCCCCCTAGGGTTCATAAACTATCGGAATTTGTTGTTTTTTATGGCCACAGCCCCGCCGCTTGCTTTGCCTTTAATTCGGCCCTGATCTTTGCATTTAGTAAAGACGTTAAATAATAGTTAATGTATTTTATTAATCTGGTCAAACTTCAACAATCAATATAATCGGTCTATTAAAAAAATACTAAACTGTACATGTGTTAGTTAATAGAGAACTGTTTCTAACAAACACGTGGATCCCTGGAGCATACATATATGCTCTAAGGCTGCCATCGTACATAATGCGTGCTATTACAAGTGAATTCAGTGTAATCTCGAAGGGCAAATCACAAAAGTATAATAAAGGACATTAGCATCAGGTATTAGACAACGTAGCAGGTGACCTCGTAACCACACTTCTTTGCCATATTTCAACGACGCCACAATGGACGTTGGTAGAATCTTAAATATTGTCTAGTCTGGAAACAACAATGACTGACAGCCAGCGTATTTTTCACAGCTTTCAAAGATTTCCGGTCAATAAACTAGTGGTAAGTTAGCAGCTGTCGGATTCAATATATTTTTATACTCCCAATCCATCTCTATGCAAAATCTATATTTTAATTCAATCAACTGCAATGAGGATCATAACTAGGTCAGCAAATCAACTCAGAATCAACGGTGATCTAATAAGCTTTTTAATTAATATACTTTTTAAATCATCGAAATCGTATAATAATTTTATGGTAGCCAATATTCACCGGGCGACCGAAACGTGTGACGTCACGAGCTCTATCGTACACTCCGGTCGAATTTTAGTAGCGTCTCTAGGCACGCTCGCGCCCGAGCGCTAGAGCTCTGTGACGTCACAGTCACCACGCGGCCAGCCGAAAATTCGTTTAGTTACGGATCCTCATTGTTTTTGTTGTTGTTCCTGAACTTTAGATATTTTATTCATTACTAAAAGATAAAGACATCCAATAATGAAATTATGTATCCACTTTTGTACCTAGGTACTTACTGGGTACTTTACTTATACCGAAATCCTTAAGTTGCTGATCAAATTCGAAATAAGAAAAATAAAAGTTTAAAAAGTTTTTAATAAAAATTTTATATGATAAGTCTAATAACAATAATGAACATTTTATTTTATGCATTCAAGCAGAAATACTTTCTATTTCTATAATAAGGTAAGACAGGATAAATACAGTTATATCATCATCATCATCATCAGCCTATTAATGTCCCCACTGCTGGGGCACAAGCCTTCCCTATGGATGGAATAGGAAGATTGGGCCATGACCCACCACGCGGGCCCAGTGCGGATTGGTGGGTGCTAACGACTGCAGATGCAGCCGGTACCAGCGGCTTAACGTGCCTTCCGAAGCACGGAGGAGCTCGAATAGTAAATTTTTGGTCACCCATCCAATGACCGACCACTGCGAAAGTTGCTTAACTTCAACGATCGCAGCCGAACGCGCTAACCATCTGCGCCATCGAGCTCCTCTTAAATACAGTTATATTGATAACACAATATAAATCCACTTATTAAAATCAGATATGTTTCACCTTCAATAAAAGTTTTGAATAGCATTTACTAATTTAAATATAAGTCATAATGATTTATAACATTTTGTTTTCTATAATATTTCGTTGACTAACAAATAATAAGAATAAATAAAAAAAAAACTACATTGTACTGAAAAAAAAATATATTAATCAAATCAGGATATAACTTTATTGTTAAATAATTTATTATAATACTTTTATTACATAGTTATTTTAATACTGTACAAAAAATATGGCTATAAGTACAGCAAGTTGAGTGGTTGAGGATTGTCATCACACCAGAATCTTGACAAAGCGATATCGTCTTCTGACACTCAAGAGATTGAAGGAAGTCCCGTTGACCACACCATGCTGACGTCCTTGGATCTACCTCTTGCGTCTTCGGATGCGAGGGCGATAAGACGATCGTGAACTCCACTCCAAACTGAGATCGCTGGAAGACGTTGGCGTCTCCGGAAACTGTGCGTCTGACGTCCATCGACATGACGCGCACACCGCCTTCGGAGACTCTAGGCCGGTGGGCTTAGTGGTTGCACCACCGGGTCTGTAAGCGTCCAAAATGTGTTTATACGCGCACTCCACTGGCTCTGTAGTCCGGCCTCTGGCGGCGTCAAGTCGCATCCGAACACATGCGTGACAGTAGCCGCAAATATCACCGCGCAGTGCACTCTTAACCATTTTGAATATAAATATAATTTATGAACTGTCTGTACCGCAGCACATGTTAAACACTAATAAACGTAGATAGTGGCTGCGTGTGATATTTATGTGCGCGTCGTGCCTAGTAGTTGGCGTCGCGCACGCGTTTCGTGATAACCCCAGGCCAGGCCCGGCGCCAGTTACCGACCATCCTTAATGGATAAAAAAATAGATAGACCACTTATCTCAGCCTTGTTAGCCATGCAATTACTATAAAAGTCTACTCATAAGGGCCGATAAGAATGACTAGCACATACAGAAAAAAGTTATTTAATCAGTTAGATAAGTACCTACTAAGCTAAAATGAATGATAGCTCAATTTTTAGAAGTACATAGGTAATTAATTTTTTTTACACAAAATATTTAAGTTTTTAACTAACAATATTGTTATACTTACCTAATTACAATAAAAGAAAGTTTCGTATTTAAATTATATATATTTATTCCTGATTTCTTGATTTGTTCATAACTAATATATTTTACTGCGAGAAGGAAAACGGAATGTGAATGCTAACTTTCCTGTGAAGATGGTAAAAATCTTCCACAGACATTGCAGGCTTGCAACCTAATGCAAAACTAAATAGCTTTTTACTGAAAACAACCGAATTTTACTACGTTAAATAAACATGTCGCTGTAAAATGCGTGGCTACGGGATTTTTGCAGTTTAAAATGTATCAAGGAACTAGATATAAAGGTTTTACAAATTGCCATAAATGGTGCTGAAAGTGCAATACCAAGTTATGGAACAGGCGTTCCCACTGTTATGGAACAGGCGTTCCTTATGAAGAAAGATGACGAGTGACGATTGGTGGGTGCTAACGACTGCAAATGCAGCCGGGACCAAAGGTTTAATGTGCCTACCGAAGCATGGAAGAGCCCGAGATATTAAGTTTTTGGTCACCCATCCATTGACCGGAAAATTTGAAAGTTGCTCCACGATCGCAAGCCAAACGCGCCTACCACCTGCGCCATCAAGGAATGACATAATAGATTTTAATGTAAGTATAAATTGGAGGAATCTATACTTACATTTAAATCTGTTCTGTCATTTAGAAGTCTTGGTGTAAAAACCGTTTTAACAATGCCAAATCAAAGCCCAGCCATAGCTTCTTAATTCCCATGACTTGGCTCTGTTTTGGCAGTCGTGTAAAATATAAGCTTTTTGCACTCCAGAAGGAATGCGATAAGAACTTTAATCAAGCTACATTTTCACATATACCTTACCTATACCTGCATGTTCGTAATGTGCTTTTATTTATTATACTATATTATATATGTAGGTGTACAATACAAAGTGAATTGTATAAGTAATTGTTAAAGTTTTAATTTTCTTAATCATTTACCTAATGTAAATGATTATTAGACAACCAATTTTGGGCGTCATTTTAAGGTCAAAGTTCATGTCAATAATTTAATGACCATACACCATTTCCCCGATAATGTTGTTAAACGCAACGCAATTCTGGTGTTTTCTAGATATAATGTCAATAGTATTGCTCTAGATCGTAACCAGTTATTACCAGTTCACCAACCTCAATCGCGACTGCAGCAGCATTAAGTAAACAAATAATCTGAGTTATCATGAGAATAATGTTCACGTTGTTAATAATTTATCAAGTTGAAACTTAGATTTAAAAAATATATTTAGAACTTTCATTAAGCTGTTTATTTTGTTATTGTTTGTAATGATATAAGGATGGAAGGTTTTTTATTTATGGAAAATCTACCAGAAAATAAAAATGAAAGTATTTACTAGAAAAAAAAACAGCAGATTGCAGATTCGAATCCTGTCTGGCAAGTGTGTATTTTATCTAGAAAAACAAATTCTTTGGATTTTATAATGTAGCGGTTTAATGCATAAAATAATAATAAAATCTACCAAAATATTCGGATCTGGAACTTTTCTTGAGAAAGGCTCTATAATTTCCGAATTTTAAAAAATACGGCTGCCTAAAAATAAGCGTATGGAGTAACCCAGCTACAATCACATTCAAAATAGCTTACTTCAATCCATTCCAATTGTATTAAGTAGACATATATTTTTAACTTGAGAGTTCTTTTTTGTTACTTTTTTTTTACTTTTTATGGTTCCGAGTATCCAAGGAACGCTTAAAATTTTGCTGTCTCTTTGTGTCCGTTCGTCCGCAGCTTAACACAGATACTTTTATAATTAAATGATTAGACATATACCTAGTCAGGTCATAAATTCTGTCACATGATAAATATAAAATAATTAAAACAAGTTTATTCATTATGTAACAGTTTATATACCAAAATGAACTTAATAAAACATAGTCATTGAATATTAAGTTAAAAAGCCTTCAACAATCATTATCTAAAATGACTCAGAATTATAATAACTCAAAAAAACAGATAGATGAATACATTCTGGCCTTAAAGTGTCTATCTAACCCCTCCCTTCACGAAGACACACCTGTAAAGTGTCACTCTTTGGTATCGAATCAGAGCATTACTGAAGAAAATGATCCAGTATGTGAGTCCTTGATTAATAAATCTGTTCACTCAGAGACCACAATTAGATGTAATTCTTTTAATCAGAGAAACTTTCATAAGTATATAATGTTATGTGACGAATTTGGTAAAGATCTGGGTTGCTTACTACAAAAACAGCTGGGTGAAAATACAATTAATTATTGTTTGCCAGGTGTCACAATGCACCAATTAATGAAGAAAATATTAACTCTTGAACTTGACAAAAATACAAGTTTAATTATTTTAATTGGTAATAGAGGTAATGTTGGCAAAAATGACATTATGACTTACTATAACTCTTTGTGTTCTCTAAATGTAAATAGAATAGTTATGTATACATTTCCTTATAGTAAGAGTCTATCAAGTGAAGAAAATAATATTAGGTACAGGCTAAATTTGACATTAAGTACCATGTCTCAGTATAGTGGTCAAAAAGTACATTTAATTGATATAAATAAATTAATATATAATTTTAAAATGACAAGAGATAAATATTATCTTTCATATTACCATAAGAGACAAATAGCTTCTTCGCTATTATTTTATTTTACACACATAGCCAAAAACTTGGCTAACACTACTGCTTCTATTGAGCAGCATAATTATGTGGATCAGACTTTGGAATTTGTTCCAAATACTGACATTAATTGTAATTTAAATTAGTTCGTAAGACAACAGAGGAGCTCTCTAGCTATATCATGACCAAGGAAAAGTCTAAATTTCTAAATATTGTTCACCAAAATATACAAGGCTTTTCTGGTAAAGACTTAGAACTATGCTTATTTTTAAATACAATGAATATAAACATTTTATGTATTACAGAGCACTGGCTCAGAAATTATGAATTAGTTACAGGCTTAGATAATTATACAGTTGTTAGTAGTTTTTGTAGGAAATCGGCTATCAGGGGAGGCTCTCTCATAATCTTACAGAATAATCTTAAATACAAAGAACGTGCAGATATTGTTTCACTTTCAGTTGAACGTAATGTTGAACTATCTTGCGTGGAACTGGAAGAAATGATCATAATATGTGTATATCGACCCCCATCTGGGAATTACACTCAATTTGAGTCCGCTATGGAAGACGCTTTCAATATAGTATGTAAATGTAATAAAGTGGTTGTTGTGTGTGGTGATTTTAATATAAACATTTTAGTTAAGTGTCCATTAGTGAGTAGGTTTCTAAACTTATTTAGATCATATAACTTGAAGCATACCTTCTTTGAGCCTACCCGCATCACACATGCATCAGCAACCTGTTTGGATAATATTTTTTGTAATAGAAATGTTTTTAATAAATCAATAATAAATTGTATTAATTCTGATCATAGTGGACAATTAGCCTCTATTGAACACCATCATGCTTCACCCAAACATGACCTAACTTGTAGACCAATTACACAAACGGGTTTACAATTTACAAAAGTAGAAATATGTTGTATCAATTATATGCTCTCAAGGCAACCTCATCTGATCCTAAGTTTATAGAATATGTCAAAAACTATTCAAAAACTTTTAAAAAGGTGTGTGCCATAGCAAAGTCTAAGTTTTTATCTAAAAAAATTAGTCTTTCCGATAATAAAATAAAGACAACTTGGAATATAATTAATAATGAAACTGGAAGAAATAAATTTAATGAACACACATATTCTTTAAAAATAGACAATAAGATTATTAGGACAGATGATGCCGTTGCAAACACTTTTCAAAATTTCTTTTCTAGTGCACCATTTGAAACAACTAGAAATCTTAATTCTTGTTCTAGGTTAGCAATGACCCTCCTTGAGTCAAGTGTTGATAAGTGCAGTAATGATTTTCATTTTAGACATATCAGTAGTGATTGTATTATAAAAACTTTTAATTCAATTAAAATTAAAAAGACAGAGGATTATTGGGGAATATCAACATATATAATAAAACCGATTATCACTGTCATTGCGCCACAACTGGCCATTATATTTAACAAATGTATTGATGAGGGAGTGTTTCCAGATCTAATGAAATGTGCTAAAGTTATCCCTCTCTTTAAGGCTGGTGACAAATCAGATCCCAGCAATTTTAGGCCTATATCTGTATTACCAGCGATAAGTAAAGTATTTGAGAAAATAATTTATAACCAATTACTAGCACACTTTTCTATAAATAAACTACTTCATTTAAAACAGTTTGGTTTCACTAGAGGCAAAAGTACTACTGATGCTGGAACTGCACTTCTCAAACACATCTTTGATATATGGGAGAGTAAGCACGATGCTATTGGCATTTTTTGCGATTTATCTAAGGCGTTTGACTGCGTTAGCCATGAAACATTGTTAAATAAAATGAAGCATTATGGTGTATCAGATATTTCACTAAGTCTGATACAGTCTTATCTTTCTGCTAGGATTCAGAAAGTGGTTATAAATCAAGCTGAGTCAACAGGAGCACCCATTTCTATGGGCGTACCCCAGGGTTCAATATTGGGCCCATTGCTTTTCCTTATTTATATTAATGACCTTCCTCAGTTTACAAGAGATTTGTGTGAGACAGTACTATTTGCTGATGACACCTCTTTAGTGTTTAAAGCTAGGAGAGGAAATGATTGTTATGACGAAGTAAATTGTGCTCTCTCTGAAGTCCTTCACTGGTTTATGGTAAATAATTTAAAACTAAACTCTAGTAAAACAAAATGTGTTAAGTTTACTTTACCTAATGTGAGGCAGGTTAATACTAGTTTAAAAATAAATGACCAGCCTGTAGAGTTAGTGGATTCTACAAAGTTTCTGGGTATTACTTTAGACTCGCATTTGCAATGAGATCCTCATATTGATGCCTTATCAAGTAGACTGAGCTATGCGGCTTTTGCTGTTAAAAAAATAAGACTTCTAACTGATGTGGAAACGGCAAGATTGGTTTACTTTGGTTACTTTCATAGCGTTATGTCATATGGCCTTTTGTTGTGGGGCTCAGCTGCTAATATAGAAAGTATTTTCGTACTACAAAAGAGAGCTGTTCGCGCCATATATAATTTAAAGGCAAGAGAATCTCTTAGAGAAAAATTTAAAGAAATTAATATTTTAACATTGGCATCGCAATACATTTATGAAAATTTAGTATATGTAAGAAAAAACTATGACGCATTTACAAAAAAAAGTCAAACCCATAACTTTAACACGAGATATAATAACAAACTTGCCGTTCCATGTTTCAGACTCCAAAAATCAAGAGGTTCATTTCTGGGATGTAGTATTGCATTGTTTAACAAAGTTCCCCAAGATCTGATTGAGCTTCCACTAACCAAATTTAAATCTCAGATTAAGAATACTCTTATGAATAAGGGCTATTATAAAGTTAATGATTATCTAAATGATCGAAATGCATGGACATAGTGTTTCTTGTAATTTGTTATTTGATGGGTATGAGTCAGTTTTTGAAACAGTAATATGGTACCTATCTAATGCCGCTTCCTATATACTAAATATAAAATTTATTGTAACTATATATCTATATCCTTAATAATGTAATGGAAGGTGACTTCAGATGTATCTCTGAAATCATTTTTCAACTTGACGACTCTGTATATATCAATACAGGGAGAAAAAAGCAGCCCTTGCTGAGTTTCTTGCCGGTTCTTCTCAGTACAAGGTCTCCCGCCGTAGTTTTGCGAACCGATGGCGTAGCTTCTTGACCTTCACAAGTGCTTGTAACAGCCTAGACTGAATAAATGACTTTTCATTTCATTTCATTTTCATTTCATTTCATTTCATTTCATAGATTCTTATGACAATAAAGTTTATTCAAAATGACCTCCGTGATTTTGAATACAAGCCTTCAATCTGCGCGGCCAGTCGTCTATCGCAGCACGAACGAGGTCTATGTCAATATCGGCGGCTGCCCTAATCAAGGATGTCTTGCTTGAGTGACTCCAAATTGGGATGAAGCTTTGTGCACGCCTTTTTTTGTTAAATGCTCCCTTTTCAGGGAAGGCAAGGGGAACAATGCCCATACAGCCTAGTCTTCAGTTAAATTATTCTGTTTTTCTTTTTACATTAGAATGTCGGTGTGACGCATTCTAATGTTTCTTGAAGTGTTTTTGGCACGAAATGTATCCAGTGGGCTTTTTCGATAAGCTTCTGTGAGGTAGTCAATACTACAATAAAATTCTCACGTCCACTTGACCGGAATAGCGTATATTTTGACGATTCTACTAATTCTTCAGTTACGCAGACAGTTGTACCACAAAATCACACCAATTTTATTTCACAATATCCACTATGAACGAATTTAAGAATACTTAAAATAAGACGCCTGCTACACTCGATGAAATTCCGCCAAAAAACTGTGAGCACGCCTTTTCCTCCAAGTGTTGCCATATCTTGTAATCTAACGGACTCAAATCTGGACTGGAGGATGGCCAGACTTCGTGCCGGATGAAGTCGATTTCTCTCAGATTTTCTCAGTCTTGTGTGCTCTTCGCTCTATGAGCTGGCGCCGAATCTTGTTGGAATACCCAGTGCCTGTTATTGAACATGGTATGAGAAACAGGTTCCACAAGGTTCGTCAGGACTGTATTTTGATACACAACTGCGAAACAAACAAGCTCTTTAAATAGGTCGTGTACTAAGAGAGAAAAGAAGTAAAAGCGAGAGCATTTTTTTCTCTACGTTTGTTACTTTAGAATCACTTGCCACAAAATATTTTCCTTAGGTTAATTCACACGCCCCTCCCCATAATCACTTCGGAATCATACTCTTCAAACAGCTTCTTATGATTGAGAAAGTTCTCACTAACGTTTTACCTTAAGATGAACATATCAAGAACAGGGGGTGAATTAAATGACAAAATTTGTATAGAAAACGGTTTCCTTTTTTATGTACTATACAGGGCGTCCCACGGCTACCTCACACAGAGGGAAAGTAGGTATATCAAATATTGTAAATAGGATATTTTACTGAAAGAAGACATCATTTTATTTTTAATAATAACTAGAACTGCATTCACAGATTTTTTAAAAATCGCCTGATACAACTGGCAATCAAACTAGTGAAATTTCGAAAAAAATCATATTTTATGATAACCACCGAAAGGGTTAATCATAAGGATTATTTTTTGCTAAATAACATATCACTTTAAATTAAAGGAATGTCTTATTACGTGATAAAAATAATAAAGTAATATACAAACTGTAGTACGTATGCATTTTTTTTGAACTCACAGTTACAATGCGATTGGCTAAAATTTATAAAAATAATAATTCGAAAATGGAACATAAATTTTCAAGCGTCTGTTCTTTTGTTTTTTGTGAGTTTCATTTTCGTTTATTTGCAATTTTTGTTAATTTATTTACCGTGGCGTATGAAAACAAAATGGAATCAATGGAAGCTCACTTTATGAACCACAAAGAGATTATAGCTTTGCGGTGGTACCGCGAAAGATATCCTGATAGAGACGTATCTTCTCGATATGTGTTTAAAAGGTTACTGTATACTTTAAGAAAGGAGATTGCTCAGCTTCCATACATGTTTGGCCTAAAGACCAATAATCATGAAAAATTGTTTCCTAGATTCGAAATTATATATAAGTTACTGTAGAAACGAATATTATTGACGGACACCCCTGGGAACTTCTATAAACCATATACACTGAACGATTTTGAGGTTATGTTTGCAAATAGGTACATAGGTATTAAAATAATAAAAAACAAATAAGTCATATAGTAAACTAGGGTAATAAAGCCAAGTACCGAAATTATGTTTTAAATTCAGGTATATAGGGCATGTAGATTAACAGATAGTTGCCCTTTTTTAAAGTTAATGCGCAAGAGTAACTTTTAAAATCAGGTATCGTCTATGCCAGCTATACTCTAAGTGTGTTCCGCGGAACCCTAGGGTTCCGTGATACCTCTGTCGGGGTTCCGCAAGAATTTAGAAATAAAAAAATCAAAACACCTCTCTCTGGTCGCTCCGCGGCTGTGCGGACTCCGCGGCCGCGCGGAGACAAAACGCTATGAATGTTATTTATTTATTTATTTGTATTTGTATAAGCTTGTGTTACATTAGCTGGTACAATATCTCATAAGTTTGGTCTCAACAATTTTATACTTGTACAACGCGTTCGCTCTAAGTTTGCCGGTCTGTGGAATGCGCGTACCCTCCCCCACGTGACAACAAAACTTATAATGTGTCATAGTTTTACCCAAATATCTAACGTACACAATTTTTATTGTTACAATTAAATAAAAAATTTCGAACGTCATACACTCATACCTATCGCCAGCGGCAAACTTAAAACGAGCGGGTAGTATACTTGTAAGCGCTCAGTCTCTTTGATAAAAGCCGCCTCTGAATTAGACGCTATAGTTGTCAACTAGCGACTTTCGTCTCTAACTTCAAAGGATAAAGTCGATATTGTTTACAACGCTATTTTTAAATTTCTGTTTTTATTTTTGCTTTTTGTTTATCAAAGGTGCCGACTCGAGTATTTTCGAGAATATTTGAGATCGAGTCTAGGACTAAGTATAAAAGCGGCGATCGCGCGTTGGCGTCGTCAGTTGATGATTAGCGTTCGGAGCGATAAGTTACTACCTACTTACAAGCTCGCTAGCGAGAAACTGGTGTTCATTGTTTTACTGCCTGCTGTATTCTGTTGTCTCAGTTTTATACATTTCTTCCCTGTAGGTTCTAAATTTAGTCTCTTATACGCAGTAACGATTGTGCATTATTTAAACCCCACTATCCTGACTTGTAACATTATAAATAAAGAAGAATGGAACGTTGGCTTAAAGGTGTTAAACGTGTTCCAACAACATCTTCTAATGACGCTGAATGTTCAAAAGCAATGCGCGCGGAGAATTTAGCAATCACCGATCCAGAAGATGATGCCACGAGTGCCACGACGTCAAGCTCGACGGTTTCAAAGACGAAAAAAAGGAAGTATGATGAATCTTATATCAGTTTCGGATTTGTTGATTCCAACGGCTCACCTCTCTGCATGCTCTGTAGTAAACTGCTTCCTAATAGTTCCATGGCACCTGCCAAATTGCGTCGACATTTAGAAACCGTACACCCCGAGACTAAAGACAAGAATAAAGAATTTTTTGTTCGCAAAAAAGATCAGTTATTAGAAAGTCAAAAAAATATGATGCATGTAACACAAACTACCAACGAAAAGGCCACGGAGGCATCATACTTAGTTAGCTATCGCATTGCACAAGCAGGTGAAGCGCACACTATCGCTGAGAAATTAATAAAACCATGTGTATTAGACATAACAAAATGTATGCTTGATGAAAAATCTGCAAAGCATCTTTCTACTGTTCCGCTATCAAACGATACTGTTTCACGACGAATCCATGATCTGGCAAGCTACGTCAAACAAGAACTAGTTACACGTCTACAAAATACACGATTCGCTTTGCAAATGGACGAGTCGACTGATGTCGCTGGTTTGGCTATCCTGCTGGTTATTGTGAGATATCCATATAAAAGTTCTTTTGAAGAAGACATGCTTATGTGTTCATCGCTGCTTACAAACACTACCGGGGAAGAAATTTTTAATAAAATAAATATATTTTTTGAAGAACATAATCTCAGTTGGAACAATTGCATTGACATTTGTACAGATGGGGCCAAGGCGATGACAGGTAAAACAGCAGGAGCAGTGTCACGAATGAAAAATAAAGCGCCTAATTGTAGTTCCAGTCATTGTATTCTGCATAGACAAGCACTTGCGATGAAGCAAATGCCGTCTAATCTAAAATTAGTTATGGATGAAGCGGTAAAAATAATTAATTTTATCAAATCACGACCACTACAATCCCGATTGTTCTCATTATTGTGTGAAGATTATGGCAGCAAACATAAAACACTGCTGCTCCATACAGAAGTGCGATGGCTGTCTCGGGGAAAAACTTTAACAAGGCTATTTGAACTTAGAGCCGAGTTACAAATGTTTCTTTCAGCAGATACTTCTTTTAATTTGAAGGACCGTTTGTATGATAAAACTTGGTTGTTCCGATTGTCTTTTATGGCGGATATCTTTCAAAAACTTAACGAATTAAATTTATCATTGCAAGGTAAACAGACAACAGTGTTTCAGGCCTATAATAAAATAACTACTTTTAAAAGAAAATTAGATTTTTGGATCATTTGCATTGGTAAGAAAGAAATAGAAAGTTTTACGTTACTCACTGAGTTTGTTAGCGAAAACGACTCAGAAATGTTTGAAGATAATGTGTTTGAAGAATTGGTCCAATATCTCAGTTCGATGCGCGCATCTTTTGAAAAGTATTTTCCCGAAGAACACAATACAAAAATTAAAGTGAACTCCTGGATTCATAATCCTTTTTTACCCAACTTGGAAAAGCCTGAAAACATGTCAAATGAGATATATGAATCTCTTTTAGAAATGTCATCAGACACAAGTATGGAGTCATTGTTCAAAACGACGCCTCTTAATGATTTTTGGTGCAGAATCCAAGATGAATATGCAATGCTTGGCCAAATGGCTCTGGATATTCTTCTCCCGTTCCCAACTACATATTTGTGCGAAACAGGATTCTCTACCTACGCAGCCACGAAAACAAAATATCGCAATAGACTGGACGCCGAAGCTGATATGAGACTCCAACTTTCTTCCATCAAACCTGATATCAAGCAATTGATGAAAAATAAAAAACAGTTTCATACCTCCCACTAGTTAGATTTTTTCTTTTTTAATGTTTTCTATTATTGTCCTTACCAAGTGGTGAAGTAAATAATAATTAGTAACGGATACATTGTACTTTTATTATGCTGATTAATATAGAATACACTTATAAAAATAATTGTTTTATTGTAGGGTTCCATCAAGTATTTTGCTTCCCAAAAGGGTTCCGTCATTTAAAAAGTTTGAGAACCACTGGTCTATGCATTTCCGGTTATAATAAGGTACTCTGTGACAGAAAGTAGAAACTATGTGATGATTGGATGATTGCAAGAAGCATATATGGATGATTGTGAATGAGGCACAGATTAGAGAGAATTTTTGAACTCTCGTTAACCAAAGAAAGCTAACAGATTTAGGTTATGCAGCCATATCTTTGGTAGCTTCTTTTTTTTTGTTATGTTTATATTATAATCATATTTTAGTTTTTTAGTGTATCACGCCTTGTGATGTGTTTATGGAGAGGTTTAGCGAAAAATGTATGGCAATAGACTTTATGATGTCGCCTACCATCTATAATAATTGTCTTAGCACATTTGCATGTAGTGAAAATGATAATATAGTTGTGGATATTAATACCACATAGTAATAAAAAAAATGTTTTATTGAAGTTATACTTCTTTAGCCGCGTTATGAAAAAATTATGAGAGTGAAATTTTAAGATGCGCGCGCATCACTGTAACACAAAAGTAACATAATGAAGTTAGCCGCGGGCGCGTTATGAAAAAATGATGAAAGTGAAATTTTAAGATGCGCGCGCAACACTAACAGAAAAGTAACACCATGAAGTCGGCCGCTAAACCGCACATTACTCGTAAGTCTCGAAAAAAAGCTTCCAACAAAATAGTAATAGGATCTCTTAGTCGCACATGTTGGGACGCTCGTCGCCTCTGATCACTGTTTTCATATTTATAATATTTATCCACATGTTTCTAGTTTCTATATTCTTAACACGTGTTATAATGTTATACAAATGCGAAATTTATATGTGCTAATAAATTTTATTCAGTAGTGATTTAAATTGAATATTTTGATTATTTATTAAATTTTTCAAATTAAAACTGAACTTTATTGACTGCGTTGACTATCCTTTTCCAATCCTTTTATTATCTTATTGTAATTAATTATCTGCATGCAATTAAAAACTATTTTTTAATAATTCCAAAAAGAAGTATAACTTCTCACGCGCGTACTTAAGTACACGCACCCATATTTTTTATATCGATCTTTACAAAATAGATTTGATTTTATGTTATATAAACAACTTCGATCAGTCTTTGGCAAAATGGTACTACAGCCATAGCCATTAAAAATGATTCGTATGTTTTCCAAACCGGTAAAATTAGAAGTCCTTTTTAAAATGAATATATTATACAAAGGTGTCCGTTGAAATCTAATGACTGTAAAATAAAGTATAAATTATGCCAAGAATTACCGTATATGTCAATATTTCTTGTGCATTTGGGCCAATTTGAGCAATCTCCTTTAGGACATTTTGATTTGCGCTTACAGAAACCACGGCATTGGGGCAGTGGATGATAAACGTCAACGATGATGAACTCAACATTTTAACTTACTTTGAGGCGTATCAGATTTTATATTAGTTTGTGTTATATAATTTTAAATAAAATGTTAAATTTTGTTACTTTTCTTTTATTTAAATTGCTATGTTATTTAGCAAATAATAATCCTTATGATTAACCATTTCGATGGTTATCATAAAATATGTCGTTTTTTTGTTTTCGAAATTCCATGAGTTTGATTCCCAGTTGTCGCAGGCGATTTAAAAAAAACTGTGAATGCAGTTCTAGTTATTATTAAAAATAAAAAGATGTCTTTTTTTAAGTAAAATGGCCTATCTTCAATATTTAATATACTTTCCCTCCGCGTGAGGTAGCCGTGGGACGCACTGTATACATACGAAGTCGTAGTCTCCCAATTAGTAAATAATACGCCTAAGATTATTTCTGAATACCACATTGATTGCTCCCATCAACATTTCTGACGCTATCTGAACCTACCGCAAACATTATGCCTAGACGGATGTGATGCCGTCTTTTATAGTTTCATATCATGAGTAAATTACGTCAATTTTATCGTTAAGTTACATTATTGCTTGTCACCATTAGTACAGTGGCGTACACGCCACTGTACTAATGGTGACAAGCAATGCTACAGCATTTAACGCTTACTATAGTATAGTAGATAGGAATGATATACACCTATTGCACAAGACATTATTTTATAAGACACTTAAGTACTTACTTATAACTAGTGATGTCAAATTAAAGAAAAATAACTTTGTTCGTTCACCATTTAAAATAAAACACGAAATAAAACCTTTTTTTTCTAAAATTGTTTTCAGGTTTTAAAATTATTTTTTCTTTAAAAAGAAATGTTTTAGTGAGTCATGTTATATCTGATTTCACATATATTGCTTTAAAAACTAACATTCTTCAAATGCGTTCAGTACCCTTAGTACGAGTTTGAGCTTACGAAAATAGTACAGTCAATCTGTCATTTGGCAACAGAAAAAACAAGACACTCAACCTAGTGCTGAAAGAAAAACCTTAAGGGTAAGTCTTGTTTTTTCTGTTGCCAAATGACGTCAGTAAGCCACCTTGGCGATGGGCATGTTGAACTCGTAGGCGTTTTTTGAAAATCTCAAAAAAACCCTCAAAAATTTTTTGAAACGCATTTTTCTTGTTTTGTATGCATTTTAGACACTTTTTTTTCAACCATAATTGTAGAGGGAGTTGAGTACTACAATTTATGTCATTGTTGCAATCTCATATAACAAAAAATGCGCATTGTAGGTGGCGCTAAAGTCTCAAAAAAAGTGTTTTTTCACTTTTTCACCCTGAAAATATCATTTTAATGGAAAACTTTAAATGGAAAAGTTGTTCCGTACATAATTACCAACAACTTTTGTATAAACATTTTTTTTGTATTTCTTATCGTTTTCAAGTTATAAATTGCGCAGGTATGAAAAATCCAACCCCTCAAGCGGCAAACGGCCGACTGTCGGCAATTTTTATTACCCCGTAAAGCGGCAAGGGGCCGACTGTCGGCAATTTACTCATGCGGCACGCGACCGACATTCGGCCTTTCATCGTTTTTTCATTCATATATCAATTTTTAGAGGAAAAAACGGGCTAGCTATCTAGCCATTGATTAAAACAACTGCCATATGAAATATACTTAAAATTTAAGAAGACAGAAATGATTTAATGATATAATTTAAACACTGTTTATTTGTATTGAAACGAAAACAATAAAATCAGTACCCTTAGTACGAGTGCGAGCTCACGAAAACTATCATAGTTTTCGTGATTGTAAAACTCGTACTAAGGGTACTGTTTAACTACGTTCATACTTCAAACGAACTTAATCGAACGGGGATTTTAAGTATTTTACCCGTACGTATTAAAACCATTACCGCTTGCCTTAAGAGGAACCTTGCTTCAACAAAATAGACAACTTTGTCCCCGCATGCTGTAATAAAAAATAAAAAGCTCAATATCAATAAGGCATTAACTGCTAGATATAAATATCTAAGGAAATTTTTAGAATAAAAAGAACAGAAATTAATAATCTCATTCTCGTGTGCTTGTGTGAGAGCGAGAGTAAGAGTTTATGACACTCAGCATATTGAATTAAAATTACTTATATAACATTTATTTTCTTATCTTAATATAGACAATGGTGTAAACAACTCAATGTTATTTATAAAGTACTAGAAATAACTTGACCGTTGATCTTTCCAGGCCTATCGAGCATATTCGAAAAGTTATTTGTCTTCTTTATAGCGTACCTACTACCTACCTACCACCGTGTGGAAGCTATCGACTCTTGCGTCATCCTGATAATAATTAGGGATGCACCCGATACGGATATATCGAAAATATAGTGGGTTTTCCAATATATCTGAATCGACATTATTATAATAGTTAGTCGATTTACCCGATACATTTCTTCCGCGGTAAATCTATCCATCATGTAACTCGCTATTCCGGCTTCAAAATCGTTAATGAAGGTAGTAAGTTACTTACTTGAATACACAGGTTACACTAAAAGCTTTAAATGATGTCAAATAAACTTGAAAATACTTCAACTGAAAGGCCTACGTAATAGCCAAAGACCAAGCGAGCCTGTAACCATGTTCTTGGAGAGTACAAAAAGTTTTTGACAAAACACAAAACCATTTATAAAAAACACACAGACAAAAAATTAAGATGTATTAAGTAGTTAGACAAAAAAGTAAGCTTTTTTTTGTCAATCCTGTAAAAAGGAGGTGTAGCCTCCTCCTTTTAATAATTTAGTATTTGCTAATATAACCAGGTACATAACTTTGTGATACCTAACAGCCAAGCAAAATACTGTCAGTTAGGTATTTTATTAGCTATCTGATTAAAAGTTGAAAAGAAATCCCTATCTTTTTTAAGTATAAAGGTTCATAAACAAGGTTTTTAGAACCCAAAGAGGGGTAAATGAAAAAATATAAAAACGTAGCCGCCTAAAAAAAAATCCTTGGGCCTATCTCTCTCGTGTTAATAGGGGTGGAATGACAATGATATTTATTCTTTGATCGTTATGAATGAATAATGAAATTATAAGTGATCGATATGAGTAATTATAAACAAAATAGTAAATTAAGTTCACGAAAATAAAAATGAATGTGAGAAGGTACGTGTTCAGTACGTGCATATACCGTACTATCGCTTATGAAATTGTTGCTGAGCGACGATGTCTTAAACTTGTTTTCGTATTGAAGAGACACTTATTTTGAAGCTACTACCTTTATCTTTAGCGATAAACGAACCATTTACTTTTTTACTAAAGTTTCATAGTCAAAACAGGAACGATAGTAGGTAAGTAGGTATTAATATTAAGCAATTGTTTGGCAGAACTTACTACTTAGTCGACTATAATTACGTTACTATATGGTTATAATTACGGATCTTCCGCTCAAATTGGAGCGCGAGTCTGAGAAAGAAGGTAACCTGCACTTTGGTTCTCAACCTCAGCAGTTGTACTCGTGTATAATCATTAACCTAGCGCCCTATAATAATAATAATATTTCCAACACTCACTGCAATTAGCCTAGCCCCAAAGTAAACACTGTAAGGCTTGTGTTATGGGATACTAGGGTAACGGATAGATGGGAGGGGGAGTTGTGACCCGCAGGTCACGAAGGGGAAACCCCCCGAGAATGGCCCCTCTGAGGCGTTGGCGCCTGCCTGTACGATCGCCCTCAGAGGGAGGATGTCCGAGTAGCCCTGGCCGCTCGGACCCCCCACGAATGCGGTCGTCGCGTTCCCCCCTCTTCTCCCAGGAGAAGGGACGGGGAGATGTGGGCGGCCGGGAGGGGGGAGAGAGACGGGAAGAACTACGCTTCCCCTCCCGCTTCCCCTTCCCAGGAACGGCGGCCCTCCTCATGTGGTTCTGTCTGCAAGGGGGGGGGGGGGCGGCGAAGGGCTATAGCCCAGCGGACGGGGGGCGGTATGGTGGGCACTAGGCCGCGTACCCAGCCCCCATGCGCGGGCCTACCTGCGCACGTCTGCGGGATCCCCGCAGTACCTCGGGAGATCCCTGCCGTGGAGCCCCGGCGAGGCCGGGAAGCTGTTAGGTGCGGGGATGCGGAGAAATCCCACCAAGGGGATCCCGCGGCTCCGCATCAGGCAGTGGTGAAGGTATTCGCAGGACTTTTTTAGCGGATATTATGCCGTAAAGCGCCCGTAAGGGTTGCGGGGTCCCAGGTGGGCAGCCACTGGGGGGTCCGTAAGACTTGCGGGAGCCAGGTGTGAGGTCCGTTCGGCGGTGTGCCTCTTACAGGCGCCGTCGTCTGTAAAAAGATTTTTTACCTGCGTAATAAAAAAAAAAAAAGGGTAACGGATAGATAAAATATACTTATATATATACCTACAGTACATATAAGTATATTTTTATAGAAATACATATTAAACATCCATGACTAGAGTACAAATGCTCGTATTCATCACAAAAACACCTGCCCCCACCGGGATTCGAACCCGGGACCTCTCGAGTCGGCGACACCATGAAACCCGGCGAACAAACCATTCGGCCACGGAAGTCGTCTATTAATAAAGATATTAGGGTTAGTATCATTAAATTTAGAAACTATGTTAGGACAATTCTATGTAACCTATTTTCTATATTTAATATAATTATGTGGAGACATGAGATTGTACCTAATGTCTCCACAAAGGACTTTCCAATTTGCCTGCTATAACGGCCAAGATGCTGTTAGAGCTACCCCTGATTCTGCGCATCAGAGACGCTACTCTTTCGCGAAAACATCGTTGATGCGCTGCAATATCGCGGCAGCCCCATCAGCATCCAGCCCCTCTAGCATGACCACAGAAACGGGATATGATAAAGCGATATATCGACATTAACTGTCAGACTACTGTCAAATCCCGTTTCGGTGGTCATGCTAGAGGGGCTGAACGCGTTATTGTATTGGACACGCAGACAAGTCGATAGGTACCTAATATATCATCATCATCATCATTCAAGATCATTTTAGTTGCTCTCTCAATGTCGGTTTATTATAAAACAATTTTCTAAATATAATAATAATTAACAAGTGTAGTAAAACTGCAGTAGTAATTAGCAGTGTTTTTAATACAAGAGAAAAATCAAGAGTCAGGGTCAATATAAAATATTAAAAACATTGTAATTATGTACCATTTGAGGTTGATAAGAGATGTTTCAGACACATTGCGTAAAATGCTAATTTACTCGCAAATCAAATCAATGTACACATAAGATAGGTGGCATATATGCATGTTTTGTAACTAACTACTACAAATGCAGCTGAAACCAGCGGCTTAATGTGTCTCCAAAAGTACCTACTTACAGAGGAACTTGAAATGATAAAAAAATATCTCAACCTCCTATGACGGCCCATTGCGAAGGCCGCCGAAGACCATGGAGCTCCTTGTACACACGAAGATTTGGAAACGTTTTATAACCAAATCCATCCTATGATCCTTAACAATCACAATCATTATTACCTACTAGTGAGTGGCTGGATGCAGAAACTGGGATAGAGCAAGTGAAGAGGTTGCTCTCATCTGTCAAATAACATGAAGTAGCAAAAAGCAAAATTAATTAATTTTTCAACTAAAGAGACAATACTTATATGTAATCCTGTACTGTAAGACATCATACCTTACCCTAATCAAAGGCTTCGACCGGTTCCCTCCCTCCATATATCATTTCTCCACCACTGACTTATTTTAACATGGATGAACAATTTCGACTCAGTAACAGTATGTAAAAACTAATTAGATACTTACCCACTAATTGTAGAAACAAGTACATACTTAATTGCTATTAGTTGCTAAAATTTATGCATTTTCAAATATTCAATACGACTTTTTCTTAAGAGCCCTTTCACATTTTTTGCAAAAAATCGTAATTTTTGAGGGCCTCGTTTACCTCCTTAGACCTTGTAGTAGCCCGCTGTGACAAAATCCCGACTATACACACTTTTGATAAGAAATATCAAATAGAATAATAGTCCGGCACAGACGAAATGCGCATATATACTGACGGATTCAAAAAACCAGGATCCGGATCAGGCGCAGGAGTATTCTTACTAGACATTAACAAAATATCAACCGCACTGGGTACGCATAGCTCAATATTCCAATGTGAATGTATAGCTATTACTCAGGCCGCTACCGCTGTCATTAACAGGAAAGTCACAAACTATAAGATACGCATAATATCTGATAGTATGGCTGTCCTAAGAGCCCTAGAACTATCTATCTACTATGTTACTAAACAGCAAAACTTCTGGGCTAGTATACGAATGTCACCTAACATTGGAGCAGATAGCAAGAGAGAACAAGGTTATCCTCCAATGGATCAAGGCACATAGCGGCTCTATGGGTGCGCCAACAAACCATACAGAGCCACAACACCCGCTGGGCCAATACCGAGGGCTGCAGGCAATCTAAGGCTTCTTCCCTAGCCTCAAGATTAAGATCGAGCATCGTCGACCTAAACCACGTTTTGACTACATCGCAATGTAGAGAAAGAAGTACCTCTCTACATTGCTCGTGGTGCAAGACAGTGCCAAAGAAATTAGTATAGGTCTTCTGGTTGGAGGAAAGAATGCTTCCGCCTTCTCTAACAACTCCGCAAAGTTTCAGTGCGGATATAAGGGAATCCAAATACGGGATGAAGATCGATCGCTTTCAAAAATCGCATGGAGTCTCAGCAGGATGATTGGACTGATGTCGTTGGCGAAATACAACGCGGGATATGTAAATCAGTTCCAATGACAGCTGCAGTTTCCGTAGAAGTGTTGAAGACTTACTGTATCGTACTAACATTCCAAAATACCTCACAATAAAATTGAATAATTATTACGATCTTACCAACGAACAAACCAAAAATGGCTATCTAGTTAATTTACATGCGGTAGAAGTAGGGGCGAGAGGTATACCAGCAAAATCTTTCTATAACCTTCTAAAAGAGCTAGCTTGTGCTAGCTAGTAAATAATAATTTTCGAATAACTTATTTTTATTATGCTTCTAAACCTGTGTTCTAAACGGGCCATAGTTGCCCGGCAAAATTATATTTTTAAAAATACCTTAATACTTACTTGTTAGTTGTACACACAGTAACATTATACAGACTACAGACTTTAAAAAAATCCTTGTATCCATCATTTTACGTCCAAGAAATGCTTAACGTACGTACGAAATCACTTCACTGTTTACGAGTAGTCCTATCGAAATTACAGCTTTAGTAACGAGACTAATGAGAGTTATGTGTGATTCTATATTTTTTTTTAATTTTATATTTAGTTTTTGGAATATTTTTTTATTTAATTTTTGGTTCTGAAGCTCCTCGATCTAGGGGAGGGGGGGGGCAGCTGCCCTCCCCCCCCCTGCCCGTACCTGGCTACGCCCATGCCTAGCCTCAACCCAAGACTAACTAGAAAACTACTAAATCTTAACCGAACTGATCTCCGAGTAATGCTGGGCACTATAACAGGGCATTGCCTGCTAAATAAGCATTTACTAACCATACGTGTTACAGATAGTTCTCTGTGCAGAGGATGTCTAGAAGCAGATGAAACGGCCGCTCATGTGATCCTGAAATGCATGAGCGTGGCAGAACACCGGGCATCAATCCTCGGGACGCCGAGGACGCTCCTAGAAGCCTGTGAAAGTCCCAGGAGACTACTGCGCTTCTGGAAGGAGCTGGGCTGGCTGTGCTAGCTCCAATCAACCCTGCACGCAAAATGGACCAACTAAGAGTCTACGTGCGGAAACGGGGGCCCACAACAAGTAACAAGTTACCTCCTTAAAAAAGATTTTGTCTATTTCCAATAGAAGTAAACAGTTGATTTATTCTTCCTATTGTAAGTTGATGTAGAATATTTGCAAATACTATTTTCCTTTTTTTGTACTGATCGTTCTACTGCAGCTAGTTAACGGAAAAAACGATAATATGCACAACTTCAAACACCTCAATCTCTCAATAACGTTCAATAAATTACATCAAATTAATTACTAAGACATCAGAAATATGTTTTTGTTGTAACATAATGTATTAGAATTTTGATTTTCCATCTCATTAATTATCAAAAAAAACATCTAACCTCCGTGATTTTTCCCAAAAAATAATGCAGTTTTACCTCGTATTTTTATATTGAATTAAATAGAATTACTATCAAAACTTTCATAAAACTAATCTACCATCATTGAACTATTGAAATATGTATATATTTTTATAATTAATTCATTAATAATTATTTTATAAGACTCGGAACATCCCCGTAAAATGCAATTTATACTAGTGCAAATCTACCTACGCGTCGATCAGTACGGCAGCGGCACAATTTTGTAAAAGGGCTCCTAAGGTTGATAAAGCGATATTGATTGGTAAAATTAACCAATCAATATCGTTTTATCGTGGTAAGTTTAATTAACACTGCCAGAATTGAAAGAAACTAGTCAAGAAGTCATTGAGAATCAATTACCCGTGAAAAAAAGCCCTTAATACCACGAGTTGGGAATAGCACTTTTTTTCGATGGAGACATAGTGCTTTATCATACACAGAGCTGATAATGCGCATCACTTTGGAGCACTGGACGGACGGAGTAACAATTGGTGGATACAGGATTGCAGACTTGCGTTACGCGGATGACACCACCTTATTTGCAACCAGTTCACAACACTTGGATGAGCTACTGTCAAAGATGGAGCGAGTGAGCCGTGAGTTTGGACTTAAAATTAATCGCAGCAAGACCAATGATTGTTGACCGTGCCAGAAATAATTCGCCTGAAGTGACACAAATCGCGAATTGGACTGTAGTCCAATCTTATATCTATCTTGGGGCTCTAATTTCAAACAATGGCGGATGCATCGATGAAATCAAACGACGTATGGGCATCACAAGAACAGCGATGGACAAGATGCGGAAAATATGGAGGAATAGAAACATTACTAAAGCCAGGCACGGTCCGAAGGGGGGGTCACAGGGGACATGACCCCCCCCCCCCCCAAATCTAAGGTCAAATTGAAAAATCTCAAAAATTTGCCTAATAATAAAAGGAAATTTCTAGCTATCTCCTAACAGCGATAAATTTATAGTTTGCTGACATCTAGTGGTGTTTTATGAACTACGTACGATGGCCAAAATAACTTGGAAATAACATCTAGTTTAGAAACAAGGAACCGAACTACGTAGTTTTGGCAATCCTAACAAAATCGATATGCGTCATTCTGATAAAGATTGTATAACAATATTCTAATAATGTAATTTGTCTGTTTATTGTAAAGATTGGGGTGTAAGGGGTTCTAAATACACCTGCAAGAACCCAAGCCAACCTCACCTTCACGTGGTGCACCCTGTTGACCAACAGACGAGGCTCTGGCAAATCGACCGATGGCGGTATAACCATCTAACGACGTAGGGGAAAAACTGGTGACGGGCAGCAGCGTCATCAGTAAATAAACCTACGCTCTGCGATCGCCAACCCGCCTGCCTAGCGAGCGTGGCGATTATGGGCAAAACCTTCTATGCACAAAAAACACAAGCCACGGCCCCCAGTTCCCGGCAGCCCCGCTATTCCTGGTCACGGTGGCGACCACGGTAACGGTGGGGCGGGGGGTGCCAAGAATCTCCGGGCTACGGGAGGCCACCACAAAAGACTGACCCTGGCGACGTACAACGGACGCACGCTACGGCTTGACTCGCATCTGGCGCAACTCGAGGTGGAACTTGGAAAGATTAGGTGGCACATTATAGGGTTTAGTGAAGTCCGAAGAGAAGGGGAATACACCATAACCCTCGAATCGGGTGTCACAGTCCCAGGGTGGCGTTGGGTTTTTGGTAAATAAGTCCCTTGCCGATAACGTTGTGGAAATGTCCAGCGTGTCGAATAGGGTAGTGTACCTTATTATAAAGCTCACCGAGAGGTATAGCCTCAAGGTGGTGCAAGTGTACGCACCGACCTCGACACACTCGGACGACGAAGTGGAGGATATGTTCGATGATATATCGAGGGCCCTCCACTCCACTACTAAGACCCACTACAACGTTGTTATGGGGGACTTCAAAGCAAAAAGTGGGAGTACAGACTTGCAGCGAATCAGTAGTAGGATCCCATGGATTTGGAAGCAGAAATCATAGGGGGCAAATGCTCGTCAACTTCCTCGAACAGCACGGGCTCTACTTCATGAACTCTTTTTTCAAGCAACAGCCCCAAAGGATATAAGGGGTGCCGCCTAACACCCAACGGCACCCAAGCCAACCTCACCTGCCCGCGGTGTACCCTGCCGACCAACGGACGAGGCTCTGGCGCTCCCCACCAACCCGCACTGGGCCAGCGTGGTGGGAGACGGCCCAAAACCCCCCCTAAAATGATAGTACATAATAAGAGGCCCCAAGTGCCCGGCGGTGCTGGAGTCCGTGGCGGCGCTGACGGACGCCGACTCGGCGCCGGGACCAGGGGTGCGAAGAATCCCCAGGCGGCAAAAATCCCCCGTCGAACGACCTTGGCCCTGGCAACGTACAACGCACGCACACTACGGACCGAGGAGAAGCTGCTGGAACTGGAGGAAGAATTGAGCAGGATTCGCTGGAGTATTGTAGGACTATCTGAAGTCCGAAGAGAGGGCGAGGACACGATGGTCCTTAAATCCGGCAACCTGCTCTATTTCCGGGAGGGCGAAGATCTGTCCCAGGGTGGTGTCGGGTTTGTTGTCCACAAGTCTCTCGTGAACAATGTTGTACAGATCGGTAGTGTGTCGAATAGGGTGGCGTACCTTATACTCAGAATCACCAAACGGTATTCGTTGAAGGTCATACAGGTATACGCTCCGACCTCGACGCACCACGACGAGGAAGTGGAAGTCATGTATGAGGATATTTCTCGGGCAATGCATGCTTCCAGGACCCATTACACCGTTGTCATGGGGGACTTCAACGCAAGGCTGGGCAAACGTGGCGATGATGAGTTGAAAGTGGGGCAATTTGGAGTTGGAATCCGGAACTTCCGAGGTCAAATGCTAGCCGATTACATGGAGAAGGAGGGACTCTTTATGATGAACTCCTTCTTCAGAAAACGGCTGCATCGAAAATGGACCTGGAAAAGTCCGGATGGCGTGACAAAAAATGAGATTGACTTCATCATGTCGACTAAGACTCGGATATTCAATGATGTCTCAGTGATCAATTCGTTCAATACGGGAAGCGATCACCGAATGGTAAGAGGCACATTGAATCTAAATGTCAAAGCCGAATGGAATCGACTGATGAAGTCCACGCTCCGTCCTGAAGCCATCCAGATCCAAAACCCCGAGCGCTTTCAACTCGAACTGCAAAATCGCTTCGATTGCCTAGAGAGCTGCGTAGACGTGGACAATTATAATGACAGGTTTGTTGAAGCTGTCCTTACGGTGGGCTCGAAGTTCTGCAAGCCCATCCGTACCAAAAAACGTAGCAAGATCTCGGAGCCGACTCTCAAGCTCATGGAGAAAAGGCGTGAGATGGGTCTGCAGTCCTCTGAAGATGCACGTCGGCAGCTCAATAGGCAGATTTCGAAGTCTCTGACTCGCGACATACGCCGCTTTAATACTGATCGTATTAAAGAGGCCATCGAGCGGAACAAAGGCTCGAAAGTGTTCGCAAGAAATCTGTCTCTTGGACAGAGTTTGCTGATGAAGCTGAAGACAGAGGACGGCAGAATCATTTCGTCGCAACCTGAGCTTATGGCTGAGATCGAAAGCTTCTACGGACAGCTATACGCGACATCACGAGTACCTGTCACAAAGGCGACCGACCCAAGAGCCAAATTAACCCGACACTACACCGAAGATATCCCGGACGTCAGCCTGTACGAGATTAGTGTAGCTCTGAAACAGCTCAAAAACAATAAGGCGCCGGGTGATGACGGAGTTACAGCCGAGCTTCTGAAAGCAGGTGGACGACCAGTCTTGAAATCTCTTCAGAAGCTATTTAACTCTGTCATACTCGAGGGCAGAACGCCTAGCGCATGGCATAGGGGAGTGGTGGCGCTTTTCTACAAGAAGGGCGACAGGGCCCAATTGAAGAATTACAGACCCATCACGCTCCTGAGTCATGTATACAAGCTGTTTTCGAGAGTCCTCACGAATCGTCTCGCGTGCAGGTTTGACGACTTCCAGCCTCCCGAACAAGCCGGATTCCGAAAAGGGTTTAGTACTGTAACGTCCGAGACGTTATAACCTCCTTGTTTAGGTAAACTCTTTGCTTTTGCAATGCCTACGGTTGGCAGTTATATTAAAAAGTTAATGTCATGATTTTAAGATTTGAAATAAGGAATCGTCTGTCTTTTGATAGAAGGTTCCATTGATTATTAGATCTTCAGGCACCAAGAATTCCTCTCGTATTTAGATAAAATACTTTTATATTAGCCTGAATGATAATACAAAATAAATAACTTATCTCTACCAGTATCTTTCAATTAACATCTACGTCCCCAGGTTCTATCCCTTCTGGGTAGAACTCTATATGGTGGAGGCGCCGGGTAGTTTCAAGTACCGCGAGTGAAAAATAATTTTAAATCAAGAAAGAAGTAGTTTTATAAAGATGGAGACCAGGACCACATTCGACGGAAAAGGTGATGTAACCGATTTCTTTCGTCAATTTAATATCATCGCCGCCATCAATAATTTCAACGAGGATACAAAAAGAGTTGTGTTGTCGGCATATTTAAGTGGACCTGCATTGTTGTTCTATAAAAAAATTAACGAGTCTTGTGAGAATTTTCAGATTCTAGAAAAGAAAATTTGTGAGGAATTTCCATCATCGATAAATGCGTTGAAAAAATTTTTCTCACGAAGACAAGGCTTGTCAGAAGAGCCATTGACCTTTTTTTATATATTAGATGAGCTGGCCACAAAAGCGGGAGCTGTCATCGATGACAAATGCTTCATTAGACAGTTCTTGAAAAATGCGAATTTAAATACGAAAAATCTTTTCACATTTCAATTATATACAAATAAAGTGCATTTAAAGGAAGTTTTACGACAAGCGCAGGACATTTTTGAGGACGAAAGCGTCGAAATTAGTTGGAATCTGCCGATCCAACCATCGTTTGCTCATTGTGAAACGTCGAAAATTTCTCATATAATAAGGAATGAAGAGGAACAGGAGAAGGAGATCAACCTCATTTCCTCCCAAAGTGTCCCTTCTCATCCCATTGTCCCTCCCGAACATATGATTCCCCGCACTTTTTGTTCCAGTAACTTGAACAAAAAAAAGAAAAAACCAAAGAAGAAGAAGAAAATGAAGTTTTTTTTTTATGAAGAAGATTCAATGACGATGGCTGATAAAGAAATTCACCATTCACAGCCGTCAGAAAACAACAATCAGCATACAAGTGAGTTCAAACCTTTAATTAATATAACGTGTCGTGATAAGGAATTTGTAGGGCTCATTGATAGTGGTGCTGCAGTGTCTGTGGTGTCGAAGGACACAGTTAATAGAATTCATCAACAAATTGATGAAAGCGATATGAAGTTGAAAGCTGTCGATGGTAAAGAATTGTCTGTTATAGGGAAAGTTAACCTTAAATTATTGATAGACAATGTGTTATTCATTCATGATTTTCTTGTGGTAGAGAATATTAGGCATAATCTCATCTTAGGACAGGATTTCTTACTTCGAAATAATGCGATAGTAGACTTTTATAATGAACAATTAATAATCAAACATATTAAGTGCAAGTTTAAAAGACAATATATACAAAAGAATAATGAAAGGAATAGTGATAATTCGGTGTATGATGAAAATTTATATTATGCCGAATAGGTTGATAGTATTATAATATTGTGTTACTAATGAGATTTTATTTCAGTTTATTGTTTATATGAATGTTTTAAAGCAATGGTGGTATGTAAATAAGGTTCAATACAATAGTCATTTTAGAATTTTATTTCAAAAGCATATTAAATATAACTTTGTCATTTTATTAGAAATTTTTTCAATACACATATTATAAGGAACTTTTACACATTTTGTTTATGACAGATCAATAGGTAGTTTCATTAAAGTATTTTCATTTCTTTTAATTGTTAGCTTTAGTGTAATTTGTTGAGTAGGTGGATTATTGATATCGTAATAACCATAAGAATGATAGGTAACAGGTTCGATTCTCTGTTCAACTTGGAATTATTCAATTGACTTTGAATATGATCATTGATAGGATTAATTTAGCATTAGGATAGAATATATACAGTGTATAATGTATAATAGGATAATATAGGTCCATAAAGAAAATTCCCTTATTATAAAAAAGGAAACGGGTTCGATTCCCTGTAAGGTTAAAAAATAAATAAATGAATAATAATGTTATATTTTGAAAATTTATCCAACTATGAAAAGATGGTATAAAGACTTATCATAATCTTAATGTTTTCATGAATATTAGCTTACCCGACTGAAGAAAAATGGTGTAAAGAATTTTACTAATATTTTCTTGATTGTTTTATGTACTACCACATGATGCGGACTTCCCGAGAGAGAGCAGGCTGGCGCTCATGCAGACGTCAGCGATACTGACGATGATCCACCCTGAAGATGATGGAGACACCCTCTACGAATTCGCGTCGTTTTCGTTTCAATTTGGTCGCGTCGCGTTCGTCGAAATCGTCACTTGTAGTAGTTTGACTTAGGGGTAGGGAACCCTTAGTATTCCATGGGAATTGGGTTTAATCTTGTTTGATGCTAGATGTCCTTACCCAAAATTTCTATTACGTTTGCGCATCATGGGTGTCTAATAAAGTACAAGACAATAAAGTGGTGGACCACGTCTGTATCTTTATTAAAGATGTACGAAAGTAAACATTAATTATAAATTCTTTTAGGTTTTGCTCAAATCCAGTTAATGTTTACGAATCTTAGGAAATAGTTTGAATTTCGTTTCGTACATCTACTTAGTATGGGAAGTAATGAAGTTTCAAAATATAAATTTTCTTGATATTTAATGGTTTAATAAATGGGATAGGGTAAAGTTTTGCTGATAGATGGGATAAAATAAAAATTGCTTGGGTAATTTAAGGTATAGCTAGGGTTAGCTTTGTTTTTTTGTTTTTGCCGACTGATGTCGATGTAAAGTAAAGTAAAGTTAAGGTTAGGAGGGAGATGTGCGAGGGATTTTGTTAAGGTTTTGCTCCCGTAAAGTCTTTGCAATAAAACTTTGCAAACAGTTAGGGTTCTTTTCCCGTAAAGTTTTTTTTTTTGCAAGTTTTGCAAACTTATTGTGAGGGCTAGTCTGTAGTAAAGGCCACCTCCCAGTTGTATTTATGTCCTTAAGCAGGTAGGGATTTTAGATAGGACTGTCGAACCCTCTCGATGTAGTAGGTAGGAAAAAAAAAATTGTTCGGTCATCTGGTATGACAAAACAATTTTTTTAGAGGTGCCGGAGGGATGTAACGTCCGAGACGTTATAACCTCCTTGTTTAGGTAAACTCTTTGCTTTTGCAATGCCTACGGTTGGCAGTTATATTAAAAAGTTAATGTCATGATTTTAAGATTTGAAATAAGGAATCGTCTGTCTTTTGATAGAAGGTTCCATTGATTATTAGATCTTCAGGCACCAAGAATTCCTCTCGTATTTAGATAAAATACTTTTATATTAGCCTGAATGATAATACAAAATAAATAACTTATCTCTACCAGTATCTTTCAATTAACATCTACGTCCCCAGGTTCTATTCCTTCTGGGTAGAACTCTATAGTACCGTAGACCACATCCATACGCTGCGGCAGGTTATACAGAAGACCGAAGAGTATAACCTGCCATTATGCTTGGCGTTTGTGGACTACGAGAAAGCCTTCGATTCGATCGAGACATGGGCCGTGCTTCGGTCACTCCAAAGGTGCCAAATAGACTATCGATACATCGAAGTGTTGCAGTCGTTGTATGAAAACGCCACTATGTCAGTTCGACTCCAGGACCAAAGCACGAAGCCAATCCAGCTACAGCGTGGTGTAAGACAGGGTGACGTTATATCACCGAAACTGTTTACAGCTGCGCTGGAAGACGTTTTCAAACTTTTGGACTGGAGCGGACTTGGCATCAACATAAACGGCGAGTACATGACGCACCTTCGATTTGCAGATGATATCGTAGTCATGGCTGAGACCATGGATGACCTTGGCACAATGCTCGGCGACCTCAGTAGGGTGTCCCAACAAGTGGGTCTCAAAATGAACATGGACAAGACGAAAATCATGTCGAATTCCCATGTCGTACCCACTCCAGTGACTGTTGGGAGCTCTACACTGGAAGCTGTTGACCAGTACGTATACCTGGGACTAATAGTCCAACTGGGTAAGTCCAACTTCCAGAAAGAGGTTAATCGACGAATCCAACTCGGCTGGGCAGCGTTCGGGAAGCTACGTAGCATCTTCTCGGAACATCTACCGCAGTGCCTCAAGACGAAAGTCTTCAATTCGTGCGTGTTGCCAGTGATGACATACGGACGTGGCCGCTTACAATGGGTCTTGTAAGAAGGCTCAAAGTCACCCAAAGGGCAATGGAGAGGGCTATGCTCGGAGTTTTTCTGCGTGATCGAATCAGAAATGAGGAGATACGCAAGAGAACTAAAGTCACCGACATAGCCCACAGAATTGCAAACCTTAAGTGGCAATGGGCAGGGCACATTGCTCGTAGGACCGATGGCCGCTGGGGCGGAAAGGACCTCGAGTGGCGACCGCGTACCGGGAAACGAAGTGTGGGCAGGCCCCCCACAAGGTGGACCGACGATCTGGTAAAGGTCGCGGGAAGCCGCTGGATGCGGGCAGCATGGGACCGATCGCTGTGGAACGTCTTTCGGCTGATGATGATGATGATGAGCCCCAAAGGAAGTGGACATGGCAAAGCCCCGACACTATGACTAAAAATGAGATCGATTTTATCATGACGGACAAGAGGTACATATTCAGAGACGTCTCCGTGATCAACAGGTTCAATACCGGTAGTGATCACCGACTCGTCCGGGGCTCTCTGAATATCAACTTTAAGGCCGAGCGCGTTCGTTTGATGAGATCTAGGCTCCAACCTACTTTACTCCAATCTAGAACAGGATCTGAAACGTTCCAGTCAAATCTGGAGAACCGATTTGCTGCAGTGGAAACCACATCAGACGTAAACCAAAACCTCGAAAATGTGGTTCGGATTCTCAGGGAAGAGGGTACGAGATTATGTGCAACGCAGCGTAAGGGCAGGAAGTCAAAGCTTTCGGAAGAGACTTTAGAGCTAATGAAGAAACGACGTGAAAATCTACCCCTCACTTCGTCGGCAAAGCGGGCTCTAAACCAAGAGATCAGTAAGCACGTACGTCACGACCTCCGATGCTCCAATACTCTCTCGATCGAGAGAGCGATCGAGCAGAATCGAGGGTCCAAAGTGTTCGTACAATCTCTTGGAAGAAGCCATCTGACGAAGTTGACCACAGCAAGTGGGGAAGTTGTTGCTTCAAAGCCGGCAGTCCTTTCGGAAGTGGAAGACTTCTACAGCCAGTTATACGCATCACATGCATCTCGACCCGATCCCGGAAATGAGGATTCTAGAGCCACATTAACACGCCACTTCACCGAAGACCTGCCAGAAGTCAGTATTGGCGAAATCGAGATTGCTCTTGGACAGCTTAAAAATGGAAAAGCCCCTGGAGAGGATGGTGTTACAACAGAACTCCTGAAGGCTGGAGGTAAACCCGTACTGAGGGAGCTCCAAAAGCTTTTTAACACTGTTCTGTTCGAAGGGAGAACTCCGGAGGCGTGGAGTAGGAGTGTGGTCGTCTTGTTCTTCAAAAAAGGGGACAAGACCCTACTTAAGAACTATCGACCCATATCCCTTCTAAGCCACGTCTATAAGCTATTCTCAAGAGTGATCGCGAACCGTCTTGCGCGAAGACTTGATGACTTCCAACCACCGGAACAGGCTGGGTTTCGGAGCGGATACGGCACCATAGACCACATCCACACAGTGCGGCAGATTATACAGAAGACTGAGGAGTACAATCAGCCCCTGTGCCTAGCATTTGTGGACTATGAGAAGGCCTTTGACTCGATTTGAAATCTGGTCTGTCCTGGAGTCCCTGCACCGTAGCCAAGTCGACTGGCGATACATCCAAGTGATAAGATGTCTCTACGAAGCCGCCACCATGTCTGTCCAAGTACAGAATCAGCAAACAAGTCCCATACCGTTGCATCGTGGAGTGAGACAAGGGGACGTTATTTCCCCGAAATTGTTCACTAATGCAATGGAGGATATGTTCAAGACGCTGAACTGGAAAGGACATGGCATCAACATAAATGGCGAACGCATCTCTCACTTGCGATTTGCAGACGACATCGTCATCATGGCAGAAACCCTGCAGGACCTACAACAGATGCTGAATGACCTGGCTGACTCTTCTATACGCATCGGCCTACGGATGAACTTGGATAAAACCAAGGTCATGTTCAATGAACATGTTCTACCGGAACCGATTGCAATACACGGTGCCGTTCTCGAAGTTGTTCAAAAATATGTATACCTCGGGGAGACATTGCAGTTAGGTAGAAACAACTTTGAGGACGAGGTGAATAGAAGAGTTCAGCTAGGTTGGGCAGCGTTTGGGAAGCTACGTCAAGTCCTGACATCGTCGATCCCACAGTGCCTAAAGATGAAAGTCTTCAATCAGTGCGTCCTACCTGTGATGACATACGGAGCCGAGACGTGGACACTGACGGTACGGCTGGTCCACAGGTTCAAAGTCACTCAGCGCGCTATGGAAAGGGCTATGCTCGGCGTTTCTCTGAAGGATCGCATCAGAAATGAGGTAATCCGACAGAGAACCAGAGTTATCGACATAGCCCACCGGATTAGCAAGTTGAAGTGGCAGTGGTCTGGCCATATTTGCCGAAGAACCGATAACCGTTGAGGTAGACGAGTTCTGGAGTGGAGACCGCGTCTAGGCAAACGTAGTGTAGGACGTCCTCAGGCACGATGGAGTGACGATTTGCGCAAGGTGGCTGGCAGGCGCTGGATGCGAGTAGCCCAAGATCGATCTGAGTGGCGTGCATTTGGAGAGGCCTATGTCCAACAGTGGACTATGATGGCCTGTTGATGATGATGATGTAAAGATTCAAGATAAAGGCTGTCTACTTAGTTAAACGTGGTTGAGAGCTAACATGTTAGAAGAGCGATTAACAGATTTAGCTCTTCTAAAACATTCACCCGGAACATTTCCAGACGTCTCAAATATTATCACCCGATTCGCAAATACAAAAAGACGGCTTCCATTTTGTTTTATAAGTAACTAGCTGTTACCCCTTTTGACATAGTGAGTAAAAAAGTAGCTTATAGCAACCCAATATTATTTTAATAACAGATACTTAACATATATTATGTAGGTATGTAGATAGGTAATTCGTATTTTATTAAATTCAAGGTATTTACCTATCTAGGTACCTGCCGAAATAGTATGCGCACTTAATAGATAATGTAGGTAGGTACCAATCAAGGTAGGTAGGTACCTATCTACAAAGGTATCTACCAAATAGGCAGCCCTTCTTTCAGAGCAACAAAACCAATCAAAAACTACAATACCATATTATTACAAAAACGAATACCTACCTATGCGTTGTCTATCTTACTGGTAAAAATCGAGGTAGGTAGGTTATAATCAATAATATAATAATCGTTATAAGGAAAACTATTAAAAACGCGGTTTTCTCTTAATTGACGTTTGATTACGTATACAATTGTAAGTGACAATAAAAGTCAAAAAAATATCCAAAAACAAATGGTATAAAATTGCCAGTTTCGGCAACAATCGTAATTTTTATCAGTGAGCCAATTTTATACATTCGAAGAAACTACCAAAATACCTACATAATTCATTTAATGCACAACAAAACCAAATCACAAAGGAAAACAAAAACAGATATGTAGGTAGGTAGGTACCTTGGTAAATCGTATTTCTTTAAAATCAATCAAGGTAGGTAGGTACCTACTGTTTGCTGTTGCTTACCTGCTGAAATAGTAAGCACTTAACACCACCACGTTGATTTAGAGATAACAGAATACTATTAAAAACAATAAATATAAAAAAGTAATGTTCATGAATAGCGCCATACGAAAAACCTCAGATTTTTAGTGCAAGTAAACTCGATTTTAATGACATCTCTTCAGTTTCACACGCAACAGCTTGGTTTTCGAATTGTTATTCGAGTTGGTAGCGCCTACCTCTACTCAACATCCAGGATCAATCTTCACTTGAATATTATGGGATAATACTCGATTAAGGGACTAAAGTAAATCATAACAGCTGTTTATTTAGTATCTGTCTACTGTAAACAGCTGATTATTATTTAATATCTATTTGATGTTTATAAGATTTTCTGGTAAGATATTAGGACACTGAAGGAAGTCGTTTTTTTTTTACTAATATTGTTTTAATTAAAATATCTACCTACATCACGTTCACAAATATTAAAAAGACATGTTCATAAATAGCGCGATCTGAAAAAACGCAATATCACATCTCACATTTTTAGCAATTAAAAATAAAATTTTAAAGACGGGTGGTGCCATCTGTTAAGTTACTCAGAAAATATTATTTCAAGAGAGACTACTTACTCGGTCGAGTTGGTATTCGAGATGGTACAGCAACATCCAGAATCTATTATCACTCGAAAATGATATTTTTATATTATAAATTTAGAGTAGTATTTGCTAGATTTAATTTTAAAAATGAGATTAGAAAGAAATTGCGTAAAATTACCTCGATTTAATAAATGAAACACTAACACAAAATACTCGGTATTGAACACGAGTGGTGCCATCTCGTATTATGTTAAGATAGCAACTTCCACATTTCAATTTTAATCTGTCTTCGTGACAGTGGCGCCATCTCTATCGGGACCAACCATGAAAATGATTCATTTAGTTGAAAATGATGTAAATTCGAATACATAAATTTAGAAAAAGTAGCATATAGCAGTCTCATAAGTTCAAGCTATACATATACCAAATTTCATCACAATCGGTTCAGCGGTTTAGGCGTGAAGAGAAGACAAACAAACAAACACAGTGTCCCATTTATAATATATATATAATATATAATATAATATAATTATAATAATATAAAAAATATATATAATATATATATTATATAGTATAGTAGGGATGTATAAAATAAAATTGTGTCTTGTGCAATAATGTTTATTTTATTCCAGATAGTTTTAGGGTTCCGTGCCTCAAAAGGAAAAAACGGAACCCTTATAGGATCACTGTTGTCCGCCCGTCCGTCTGTCAAGACCGTTTTTCTCAGGAACGCGTGGAGATATCAAACTGTAATTCATATAACTAATATTCAGGTCTACTGTCCCTTGGAGCTGTAAAAAAATTTCTAAGCGAAAGCAATCAAAAGATGCAGCCGTTTATGCCGCAAATTTTCGAAACTCGCACGGAATCAAAACCTGCAGGGTACTTCCCGTTAACTTAGAATCTTGAAATTCGGTACAAAGTAACGTCTTATATTACAGATAAAGGAAAAATTACGAACACCGCAAATTTTTATTTACATCATATAATAAAAAATAATTTTGAAAATTCAGGTCACCTTCGGTGCACGAGTTCGACTCGCTCTTGGCCGGTTTTTTTTATTAGTGTAGTGAGTGACCCCCTCCAAAATTTCAGGCTGCGACCGCGCCTGACTAAAGCCACAAAGACCAAGCTTGTGAGGACACTTATATTCCCCATATTTCTTTACGCGGCTGAGACGTGGACTTTGCGAGATGTGGAAAGACAGAAAGTGGACGCTTTGGAAATGTGGTGCTGGAGAAGGATGCTTGGGGTTTCGTGGACCGAGTTTCGCACGAACGTCTCGATACTTCAAGAACTCGGTATCAGGCAGCGTCTATTTTCGACAGTACAATCTCGCATCCTAACACTCTTCGGACACGTTTCTCGGCGTAACAACTTATCCATAGAACGCCTTGTCGTCCAAGAAAAGGTGGAAGGTCACCCACGCGATGGACTGACCAGATCAAGTCAGCCGTTGGAGGTTCACTAAACGAGTGCAGCAGGATGACCTCTAGCAGGCAGCAATGGCGAAACATAGTAAAGCGCATCACATCTGCCACCTCCAATAATACTACAAGTTCATAGCGATCATGACCGCCCTGTCAAGAGCGTACCGGCTAAGAAGAATAGCGCTTTATTCTATACCTACCTATGAGGGTATAAAAGACAAATTCTTTAAGTGAAATTAACATTAAAATTGAAAAATAATTATTTGGTTCATTGATTTCACGGGTAATAGATTCTCAATGACTTCTTGGCTAGTTTCTTTCAATTCTGGTAGTGTTAATTAAAGTTCACTATCAATAATATACACCGTCTCGAGTAGACATAATAACAATTTGAACTCATAAAAAATAAGTCAATCCGCGCGCTATTACCTGTTTTTTTATTCTTTTTTCCAATATTAATGTTCAAAAATAAAAACTGAAAAGAAAAAAACAAGTCCAGTAGTCTATAATTCTGTTAATAAGGAATAAAGCTACTTTAACAGTCGGGACCCATTAGATATTCAAGAATACATAATATTTTTCAACAGTGGGTCCCGACTGTTAAAGTAGTTTTGTTCCTTATTAACAGAATTATAGACTACTGGACTTGTTTTTTTCTTTTCAGTTTTTATTTGAAGAATAATGAAGCAGTCGGGTTTTTTGATTTTTTAAATTTACCTTTTTTTATTTCACACTTTTTAGTTATTATTTTAAGACGGTATATACCATAGTCTTGTTACTTCAGTAAGGGAATTAATATCGCGGGAATTATTAAGTACCTTGCGTCGGTCTAAAAGATTGATTTATTAAGACATATAAAGACTTTACCAGCGGGGTCAAGGCTACAGATGTGCCTCAATTTTCGCAAAAATGTGTGAAGTTAAATCAAGTCGTTACATAAATATCTCTAATGTATGTAAATTTTATAGTAAACTAGCACTTACTCAAAAAGTCATCTTTTGTTTATGTTTTTTTTAATAGTTTAGCAGTAAATATAAAATTCATTTACTTTTATTCGTCGACTATTTAAAATTGGCAGTGGCTGCATTGTCATGTCAATGCCGGACGTCTAAGATTGTGATATACACAAATGCAGTGTCAGTCCCTAGTGTCATAATTTGATATACCTACATAATTCACAGAAACCCAATATGTAGATGCCAGAAGTTAACTTCAAATGTTTTTAATCACCCTATATACAATACCAATCAATGACGTTTATGTCGCAGGTTGAAGAAAGAAGTAATTCCCGTCTGTTGTTTTGGACAATGGTGGCAACTGCCTTAGATCACTAAATTAAATAATTATGCAATCACCAAAGCAAAGTTTATAATATTTGATTAAACTAAAGGCGCATAATAAAATTTTCATAACGTTAGGTAGAGCACCATAGCAATCTCATTTATTATCAATTTATAGTTCTCTTTGTAGTTTTCTTTTAAAGCGTTCACATTTAACAGGTTAAAGACTTTGTGTTCGACCCTTTTTTATTGGTAGTGTAAAGCTCGAATGAGGAGTACTTCCACCTTTCAAGTGTGCTGCTACCAGCCTTGTAGGTATTGCAAATAGTGCAACCATGGCAATTATTTTCCAAATATATTTTTTGTATAAAAAAATACCGAATAACGTATCACTGTTAAGCACAAATGCTAAGTAACTTTTACAAATATAATCAAATAAACCTATTACTTACTTTATTTTTAAATCTTTTTCATCAATTAAATACTTATCTTATCCTAACTATCTATACTAATATTTTAAAGAGGCAAGATTTGTATGTTTTGTAACAAATAATCTGTCAAACAACTGAACCGGTTTCAAATAATAATATATGTAATTATCATATATGAGCTATATTACTGTTAAGTTTCATTAAAATCCATTCAGTATTTTTTAGGTGAAAGAGTAACAAAGATCCATACAAACGTAAGATTGAAATTAAAAGCGTAAGTGGTTAATATACAACTTTAAAGCGTTGTAGATCCTAAACAATCATATAAAATGAAAAATGGTGTTAGGAACCTAAATATGATTTTTGATTATCTAGACAGTGATACTCGACATATTTTGTCAACTTTTTTTTTACTTCGTCGCAATATGGCGCCTAATTTTGCCCATATTGAATTTTGATTACTATCATATCTTTAGTAGCACTCCCATGAATCGATTGATGTATGAATCATCAAAATCGGTCCAGGCGTTTGGTCTCTAGTGTGCCACAAAGGAACAAACATACATATATAGACTGTTAAACACATAACCCTGTCTGCGCGTCGCGCTTCGCGCTCTTGCATTGCGCAGCCGGGTAAAAAGTATAATAATGATAAAAGTTAAACGCAAAGCCTGTAAATGCTAGTAGCAATTACAAAGTATATAGAACATTATAAAAAAAAAGAATAAATAGCACGTTAAAAATGAATTTTCATAAGATTTTTTCTGCCTGCTCAGAGCATTAAAATGGATTTCCATCAATGCGAAGAGATGGCGCTGCAGCTTAAGAAAGTCTAGAGAAAATTCGACACGGCCGTTAGGGCCGCGGTAGCATAATAGTCAGTGCATTCGTCCGGCTAGCGAATGCTGCTGGTTCGAGTCCCGTCTGCTGCCTTGTCCGCATAGAATTATTTCTAGTAATTTTTTTCCTTATATTAAGTCTTGATGTAACTTCACATTTTTTTGCGAAAATTGAGGCGGTTTTTCTAGCCTTGACCCTTGGTGGTACGGTCTCTATATGTCTTAATTCACCAATCGTTTAGACCACCGCAACGTACTTAATAATCCCCGCAATATTAACTCCCTTTTATAAAGTTACAAGAATTCGGTATAAATGGTCTTTTAATCCTAACTAAAAAGTGTGAAATAAACTTCAATAAAAACTGAGAAGAAGAAACATTTTCATTTTTAAGCGTTTAACTGCTAGATGTTTAAATCTAAAGAAAATTTTACTAGAAAAAATCCTTCGCTATCCGGACGAATGCACGGACCATTATGGTACCGCGGCCCTGATAGCCGCCTCGAATTTTCTCTAGCCTTAGACTGCAAAGCAGCGCCATCTCTTCGCATTGTAGGTAATGAATACCTTTACAAGTATTAAACATCTGAAAGAAAAAATAGCAATTAAAAGTACTTAGTCATATTATTTTTTAAGCATTTGACTGCTAGTTGTTTAAATCTAAAGAAAATTTTACTAGAAAAAACTCCACGAGTATTCACTTATTAGGGATAGACTTATTGTAGGCTTGCTTGGGAACAATGTGAAAGTTCCCCTGGAAAATGGAGGCCTAAATACAAAGGCGTCTATTAGCAATGTAAGTAACGTAGATAATTCAAATTTTAGATAAAAATATATAGACCAGGGTCGATAATTTTTGAGACCAAAATAAATTATAGTAGGATAAAACCCATTGGAAAAGGTAGAGAATATAACAAAAATGAAAGGAAAAATAAATTACGGGCGATCTGAGGTCGGGAAGGGGGAGGGAATGAGTTTTTAAGGAGGAAAAACGGTTTATCTCGATTTCCGGTAAAACTGCAAGTCCTATTAAAAAAAGTTAAATGGCAAAGTTGTAGGTAATAAAAAGAACTACAACTTTTGTACCGACACTTTTTTCAAAAACAAAAATTCGAAAAACCGAGTTTTTGGTTTTTTATTTTTTGCAAAAAAAAAGATTTTCACGAAATTTAGTGAAAACTTGCCTTTGTATGTTCCAAACATACAGTATTTTTTTTTATGTAAAATATTCATTTTTTCATCTTATTTTGACTTAATATCGAAAAAACACCCTAATTTTTAATCGAAAGTTCTCACGTCAAAATATCTGTTTTTTTTTAAAAACGTAAGATTTCATGTTATATTGATAAACTTAGATTTTATCGTTGTTCTCCTTTTTTTTTGCTTGAACACTTTCTTAAGCGGGGAGAGGCTGGTGCACTGAGACACAGGCGTCAGCTTAGTTTGGTCACCAGTCTCTCACAATCTTAGACCTAAGTTTTTTAATCTGTTACTCATGAAGCATGTATAAGATTGTGGAGAGAAATAAAGTTTATTATTATTATTATTATTATTGATAAACAAAAAAATTGCTAATCGAGATATACTACTATAATTAACAACCAAATAAGTTCATAAAGTTAATATATAATAAGACATCTACAATATGGGGGGTCATGAACGTATAAAAATAATATTTATTAGTTCGTTGAACATTTGTAAGTACAAAATATTTTCAGACTTTATTGGAGTAGAAAAGCTTTTGGTGATTAAGATTTTCAAGCCGGAACTGTAGCCTCGTAAAAAAAGTTGAATGTGGAGTTACAATATTCTTTAACATTGGGTAAGTGATGCTATGCCGTAAATTCTAAATATCAATTCATGGAAATAAATTCATAAGAAGTAAAGAGTTCTTTCTCATAAATGCGAAGCAAGATTGTCAAAAAAAAGAAAATCGCCTTGAATTCCTTTGTCATTCAGGTTCTCCTGCTGAAAAAAGATACGATGCTTTTATTTAAGTCTATGTCTATAGAAGCAATACTGCTGAATATATGCATTTTTTTGTTCAGTTACTTCCACTTTACACATACTCCTTGACGATCAAAATGTGTTCAGTGTCGGTATATATCAGAAAACTAAACGTCGTCAGTTGAAGACACAATTATATCTTATAATCAATGCAACCAGCAAAGATGTTTTTTCATCAATGCCCATCGCAATAGGCAATCATGAAACTGACTGAAAACAAGCAACGAGTTGTACCAGCGGAGGTAGCGGCCGGTGACAGAGTCGATCGCCGCTAGAGGACACACGAACTACGGTTTCCTGTGAGAGTTTGCAGTGTCGGTAACAATAAGGGCAAATAACAAAATACCACCTTGTGAAGTAGTCTCACAATAACTGAGCCCTTAATGTAGGGCCGAACATATAAGGCCGCTTAATAAAAATTCAACACATGGCTATGACTTTTGGTCACATCCAAATCGCCAGTTTTTGAAATAGAAGCTTCTGGAGGGGTACCGTTTCTGATGACGGAAAAAATATTAATCTGCGGGTTTGCATGGTGTGGGGGTCGCCGCCGTACGAAAGGGTAGAATATTGGAAAAAAATCGAGCGCATCAGACATTAAGAAGGAATGTTACGTGAACCGTCCAGGAGCTCCTATTGTCAAAAGACTGACAATTAGGAATTTTGGACGCAACCAAAAGTCATGGCCGTTAATTGATTCTTTTTGCTGCCCTAGACGTTTGACCCGATATAAAGGGCTCAAGTATGGTGCGAGTATTTCATAAGGTACAAGGTTACCCTCCTTATGCTATTCTGCCGCGCTTGAGAAAATCCAAAAATCCTCGCTTGGGCTACTATAAATTAAATTGACTCCTCAAAGTGGGGCCGCAACTTTTATACTAAATTAAAGTATCATTTAATACACGAAGAAGTTTTAATTTAATATAAAAGAAATCACGTGCCTACGAAGCATAAAATTATTTTTAATAAGTAATAACAGTAATTGATGAAACCATTCTACATTAACTACATACAACATAAATATAAAATAGTGCCGATTTCGGCCCGGTTCTCTTAACTTAAAATTAAATTTGAGATCACTATTCTTGTCATTCTGTACACAGAATGAAAAGTGAAGACCAATTTTAGTTTTAAGTTTGGATAATCGTGCCCGAATCGATACAAATTTCAATAAAACAGGAATAAATACAACTCCAAGAAATTCAATCTTTGCGAAGGCATAAACCCTTACTAAGATTATCAAAATAATCATTGTTACACAAAACATTTAAAGACTTAAGATAATGACAGTAACGATTATTCCTTTTAAGATTAGTATCCGTTTTAGTTTTTTCTATACGACATATAGTACGACAACTTGACCAATAATCAAGTCCGAGTCCTCTTCGATCCAACGCAGCAGATGAGTTCAAAAAGTTTGTCAACTTATTATGTCGGGAAATTGTCTTGTTCCTATCTCTGAAACAAATAGAACATTACTTATTAGTTTATAAGAATTTTTAAGCAAAAGAAAAAGCTTAGCTGTTGCGCGGATGTTAGGCATATAGGTACGATAACACACTGGCAAGTAAAAATCAACATCCAACATCAATGTCACTTCTTTGTTTAAACGGGACCCAACAAGCTTCGCGTGGATGCAGTATACTAATAAGAAGTGTAGATTTGAATACAAAACGCCAACCCTATTTCTGTACATTTTTGGTTTCTGCTTATTTTTTGTAGTCTTATCTTAGATTAAAACAAATAGGGAAGATACGGTACTCGCGGCTCAAGTGATCCGCTTAAATTGTGGTGCATGACCACAATTCGCTTTAGTCACAATTGGACATTCTAACATTGCATGTGCACTCAATATAGCAATATTGCGTATATTCTGTGTTATAAAGATAAAACAATACCTTCGATGCAAAAGCATTATAAAAATAAAGAATACAACTAGTTCAAGCTCAAATAAGAAATGCCATGGCTACACTTTTCATTCGTAAAACTACGTACGAAGTCCGCTGGGTCAGCTAGTATACCTATATTTTTTAATATAATGCTTACCTCTGAACATTCATGCCTGGAATTTGTAAATTATTATCATGGTCAATGGCTAATGTTTTCTGAAAATGCACTATGGATCCTGCTACTATAGCATGTGAAATTTCATCCACTAGTATTTCACATTTATTGTAATCATCTAATGCCTCCTGTTCTGAAACACTATCTTGTTCTCTGTTAAGCCATGGTGGATCTGAAATATCATTATCAAAATGTCTCCTTCGAAAATAATCTGATACAGAAATTGCATCAAGTGCACTTGATATTGCCAGCATTTCCAAAGACTTTTTACTTTGTTTGAAATGTTTTTGTTCTGTTATTTCTTTTACTTGGACATCATCTAAAGGTACATTTAAAAACCGTGGCAGATTCCACCACATGTTGAATAGTTTAATAGGAAATTCAAAATGGAGTAAATTTTTTTTTTCGTAGGATAAATACCAAGTTAGGCTGTCAATGTTTTCAGAATTTGCACTCAAAATATCATTATTTTCTTCTTTAACTTCTCTATCAGACCAAGACATGCCTGAATTTTCATCATCTACATTCAACTTTAAGTCATTGCATCGAGCTTGAGTTTTTTCATTTGTCAAAGCAACTTTTGTGAAGTAAAACTGCAGATAATTTATAGTTTTTCTTATATCCCCATGAAAATAGTTCAGCAAGTGTGCTCCCATTCCAGGACTACAAATATTATTTTCTACTAAACACAGAATATCTAACCAAGTTCCTAACATTCTAGGTTGCAAAGGGTAAGTGTTAATAATTTTTGCTGTTTGTATAAACCTTTGTAAATGTGAACATGTAGTTGATGTCGTAATTAAGATAACAGGACGCTTAGAACAGTGAACTAATTGAACAATTGCAGAACAAAATCCATCGTCCTGCTCAAACACTATATCAGCATCATCAATGAGAATAAGAGACATGCAAGTTCGAGTACTATCTTGACTCAGTGGTTGACTTGACACTTCATTTTTACAAACACTTTCAATCTTTTTTGATAATTTCTCTAGAGACTTTTTCGGTCTGCCACGCTTTTTAGTCTTTGCCGAGATTTCTACTTGAATTGCCTCTTGTGATTTTTGAGAATATTCTTGACTGCTACCCTTTCCTCTATTAACTTTATGAGACTGTGTAGCTTCCTGTAAGTCTTGTAACATGATTTTTCCAGTCCTTTTGCTACTGGCGTTTACTTCTAGTACTTTTATAGCTAATTCCATAGCTACGGCATACACAATCGATGTTTTACCACTCCCCACTGGGCCATTCAATATAAGAAGATTGTTGGTTACTTTCACACTATCTTTACTGTCAGTATCTGAATAATAGAAATCAGATGAGTCAGAATCAATACTATTGTGTTTTTTACTTTTAACATCATTTTCAGTCCATGAAACCAACCATTTTTTTAACTCTTTGGTAGTTTCGAAATTACCTATTATTTCTTTTGACATCATAGGCTTGTATTTGTCAGTCCAATTTAGTCGATCGGGACTATCAATGCCCACATCAATCACTCCATTTATTATTTCCACACTATTATCAAGATCAAGAAAACTGTTGTCTCTGTACTCTCCCCTATTTTTATCCTTTAGCAATCTATATGTACGATAAACTGGAAATTTAGGATATTCCTTTTTTATGTTAAGTAAAACTTTTTGTATTTCGTTTTCAGTTGATATCTCATTGAAATTTCTTATTTTATTATGCTGATTTTCATAACTCAACAAGTTTTTAAATAAATCTTTAGCATCCCATAAACACTCAAAATCATCATCAGAACTAATTATGTTATAATCTATTGCATTTGCTTTTAGCAAAGAAGTTTCAATTTGCTGTATATGAACAACAGTGTCAAAAATGGTGGATCCAAATTTTATATTATTTTGCTTTTCAATTACCTTCTTTAATTTATCTGGAACACCACTACTTAGAAACCTTTGCTTAGCTTCGAGAGCTGCTACATCCAATTGTAGTTTTGTATTGAAAATAGGGGCTAATTTAGTTGGCTTCTTTTGCTGATCACCAGACTTTATTTTGAATTTAGATTTAGTTTCTTCTCTGGCTTCCTTTTTTACTTTCAAAGGCAACTTTGGTTTGAGTTTATCATAACTTTGCTTGCCGGATTCAACTTTAGATTTAGTTACTTCCCTGGTTTCTCTTTTGATTTCCGAAGCTAAATTTTGTTTGATTTCATCATTACCTTCGTAATCATAATCGATTTTAGGCTCTGACCGTTTCTTCTTCTTTGGAGTAAAGATGTGAAGTTCTTCATCAGAACTAGAAATTAAAACTTCATCAGTATATTTAGCTGGTCTTTTTATATTTCGTCGAGGCCTCTCTACCTCTACTTCAGGATTTACAATATGCTTATTGACATTCTTTTCTTTTATAATTGTAGTGTTGTTTTCATCAGGAAATACTGTCACTGTACAAGCATCTTTCATGTTAACTGAATCATTAGGATCAATTAATTTCACATCATCACATGATTCTTTATTTAAACTTAACTTCTTTTTCTTTATTTTCTTCTTAGATTTTGAATTTAATTTAACTTTGATTATAACATTATCACTTTGATGATCTTCATTAGCAGAACTATCGTCTTTCTCAATTTTCTTGAAATAGGACAACATATTTTCCTTTTTTTTTAATGATGGAGATAATTTTTTTAAAAACTCTGTTTCTTCTTCAGAAACATATTTTGTAGCAGGTTTTTCTATTACAGAATCTTGAAATAAGTCAACTAGACTCAACTTACGTTTATGAGATACTTGGTCTTCATCAATCTTGGGAGAAAGTTTCATTAATTCTGTTTCTATAATTTTTTTTTTCTTTATTTTAGATGTAGGTTTTGATTCATATCGTAGAATCAAACTCTTTAACCTTTCAGCTCTCTTTTCCATCTGATCCTTGATAATTTTTTCTTGGATTTCTTCAACTTCCTTATTTTTTAGTGATCCTTTAGCTTCTGCCATTTTTTGTAAAAGCAAAGTTCTTTTGACCTTTACATTCCTTTTCTCAATAGAATCTTGATCTTCAACTTCTGTAAGAACTTTATCTTTCCCAGGGGAATTACTACCAATGCTCTTGTTTCGAGATTCCATCAGTAACTTAAATGCATTTGTCTCTTTTTTCTTATTTTCCTTAGATGATATAAAATCATAGTCATTCATTACATTGGTTACTAATTTACTTCTATTTTTAATCTTTTCCATTTTCTCTACATGTTGGTTTGAAGTAGAAGCACTTAGCATGGCTTCATTTATTTTATTATTATTAGCAATGGGAATGTCGGACTCAGACTTAGTAAGAATCTGCTTTCGCCTACCCATTTTAAATAGGTAATTTTTAGGTCTCAATTCATTTTGTAAAACATAGTCCACTTGACCAGACTCTTCTTTATTATTTGGTGACTTGATCCTAAGAGATGAAACCAATATTTTTGATACATCTAAAACTTCTTGATCTTCGTGGCCATCTGGACGTAGTCTGTATTTTTTCAACTTTCTTTTGAGCTCTTTACGGTATTTGTGTTGAATTATGTTCTCCTTAGATTTTAAAATGTGTTTTATCTTGTTATTATTAAATGTTTTAGAGGATTGGCTATTATTTATTTCCAGATGATTAACTGAATATAATAAAGTGGACATCACCTGAAAATAAGTGGTAAATAATTAAAAAAAAACCCAATCACATAGTCAAATTTCATAATAAGGAAAACTTGCAAGAAAACCATTATAGAAATATTTAATACATATTGTTACAGCAAATATTATTAATTTTGAAGGAGTATAGTTTTTGAGTAAAACTATCTAATTACAGGAGATAACTGATTTATTATGTAAATATGTAATAGGTTATACAAACCAGTTGTAATCCATGTACAGCAAACTCCAGCAACCTCACAAGTAATACAAAATCATAACTAACAAGTTGTCCCTAAGCAATTATTAAATTAATTAAGATTAATACACAACAACAGAAGAAATATGATACCTTCAATAAAAATTGGCGGCATTTCAGAACAATCAAAACCGAAACATCAACAAGCAGTTTTTTTTTTAATTTATTCATGACCTGGATACAACAAAGTCCTTCAATCAACAAGCAGCGCAAAATGCGCAAATGTCAATTTTGATGTTTGTGTTTTTTTAACGTTCTCCCTTTGTAGAGAAGGCAAAGGGAACAATGCCCATACAACCTAGTCTTCAGTTTTCTTTGTTCTTTTTTTTTATATTAGAATGTGGGTGTTACGCTTCCTAATGTTTGTTTTAGTATTTGGCACGAAATATATTAAGTCAACTTTCTCGATAAGCTTCTGTGAGATAGTCAACACTACAATAAAGTTCTCACGTCCACTTGACCAGAATCAGCGACGTCTTTGACCTATTGGAGGCCCTGGGCATATTCGGATAATGGGGCCCCCCGTGTGGTGACCTAACAGGAACTAGGGACTTTGTATTTGATTTGAAGTGGGCCGCTATTGATCGCTGGACCCTAAAAGTGCCCACTGGGAAAGAGGGATCTGACCAGAAATAGCGTTTTTTTTTTAAAGATTCCAATAATTTTTCAGTTGCGCAGACGGTTGCAACACAAAATCCAACCTATTTTATTTCAAAATATCCACTATGAACGAATTAAAGAATAATTAAAAGACGCCAACCGTACTCGATGAAATCCCGTCAAAAACTCCGTTCGTGCTTTTTTATGGTCTATTTGTCCCTTTTTGGACAGGCAAAGGGTTCTGAGGTTCATGTTTTTTTTTTAAGTTTTTCTGCTCTATTGGATAAATTAATCCGTGTTTTATCAACTTGGATTCGAACATAATCATTATTAATTTACGTCAATTTACCGAAGATTAGGCGAGATTCTTTGTCAACAACGTATTAATACCACTGCACGCCTCGTAGGCAGTCACGCCCATCAGGAATATATAATTGGAAAAAATAAAGGCAGTACGAAGATGCTTTTCTTTATCGGTCAAACGTGTAGAAAAATTAAAAATAGTGGAAGCAGAATTTTTTTTTTAGAGCGGCCACACCACGAAATCCCTGCTGCAGGCAGTGTTCTTTTTTTGAGCTCAACTTACAAAAATTACGCTATGGCTTCTAAAGCTTTTTCGAACCCTTTTATTCGTCACGTAGCGGTAAATATTGAATTATGTTTTCAAATATTTTTTTTATTCTCGTCAATAACCCAAACGAAATGATAAATCTCCAAGCTGTCAAACTGTTATGTAAAGGGTTCCAAAGTTGATTGTTTTCTGAGAGATGTTTTTTATGGATTTAGAAAAGGGGATACGCTCAAGCCGCCCCAGCAGTGAAGAAGGATGTCCGGATACAGTCTGCTGTCCTGCCCAATAAAACATTTGTGGCTGCATTAGACAATGACTCCCCCGTTACTCGTGTAACCATTGCTTTCAAGTAAGTTTTCAATTATTTAACTGTTATTGATATTCTTTATGCTCAATTTTATTATATCATAAATTTATTACAGTAATAGTATCACCTATAAATCCATAAGCTAAGTTAACAAATCTTTCTTTTTTAAAATTAAGAATTTATTGAAATATTATTTTTGAAAGGGCGGGATCCCGGTATGAACCACAAACTGACTTAGGTGTGGCTCATGTGCTCCGATCTGCTGCTGGTCTCTCCACCAAAAATGCCAGCAGCTTCATCATTGCTCGACAACTTTCTCAAATTGGGGCCTCTGTCACGGCCTCTGGAGACCGTGAGTTTGTCTATTACACTCTTGAGGTTAGTTTTATTTTAAAATTACACTAATTATCATAAATATGCAATGGTAATGACCACAGAACACAGAAAGAGTTTAGAAGGGTGATAAGCGATCGCCAGTATGAGAACCGATGTCACCGGCTCGTCCCCACTACACTTCCACCTAACAGATAATAAGCCAATCAAACGACGCGACGTCAAGCAACCGAACGAATCAGTGCTCACACGGTGTGAACGAATGAACGCTCACAGTCACAGCCGTGACTGTGAGCGTTCATTCGTTCACACCGATTTTAGCGCTATGGTTGATACTGAGTTGATGAAATATTATTGATATTAAATATGCCAAGTGTGAGTTGGACTTGACTTGATTGTATGGATTTTTTTGTATCCTGTCAAAGTCAGTAAAGATAAAGAAAATGATTAACGCATTACTACAGATAGTTATTAATTGACCTTGAAACAATATATATTTATGAAAAAGGTGACGCTTTGTTTCTTTTTTAAAGTTATTTTTCAAAAGAAATGTATATATATATAGATGTATATCTATATATTTTTCAATTACCACTTTAATTGAATTTGTTATGTGGTTAGATAATGGGAATTTACTGACTTGATGAAATTATATGTCATCAAATAATGAAGTGCCAATAAACTTTTTTTATATTTTTGGTACTAAAATTTCTTTTTTGACATTTTTCAAATTATCTGCATGTTGTCGCATTACAGTTTCTGCACTTTTGCATATTTTTATAACATCACCACGGACAGATTTATCAGGCCATCTTTATCTTTAAACGAAATAAATTTATGTTAATTATTACTTGAATCTGATATTCGAGCTCTAGGGCAAATATAGCATTCGATTTTTTTAATTAAGACATGAACCACATTGCCTGCTATGTAGGCAATGACTTGTGTACTGAAATCAGTAAATTCTTCATCTTCATCCTCTTCGTTTTCACATGCTCTTTCTACTGACTGTGTGGACAAGTTAATTCTCTCTATAGTCCAGTCAAAATAGACAAAAATAAGTCATAACTTAGGGATAATTCGCATTTTCACACAACTTTTGTCTTACCTATTTTCACGATAAAACTTACCGTTTTCGAGAAAAATGGAAAAAACCATAATTTTGTACGTTTGAGTTGAATAGTTTTTTGCAGAAGTAGGATCGAAGGGTATTTTTGACATTTCATTTATTATGATGTATTTAACGTCTCTCCCAATTTTCAGCTCTATGCGAATTATTCCTTAGTGAAATGTCTATTTTAACTGGACTATAAACAAACTCTTCAGCTTTATATTTATATTTTCCCACAGTAAAACGTAGTCTTTGTGTTAATCCAGGGTGTCAGCTAACTTCATACCAAATTTTATTAAAATCGCTCCAGCCGTTTAGACGTGAAGAAGTAACATACACACTCAAAAACTTTCGCCTTTATAATATTAGTATGATAAACATTTACAATCAGCTTTTATTTATTTCTAAAAGTTACTTTAATTCCACTATTAGGTGCTAAAATTCAGTCGATAAAATCTATCGAAAATGTAAAATGTACAACGCAAAACACCACTAAAGTAGGTGCAATGACCTTATACTGCGTGCGGCCAAGTGCTGCGCACTGTGATCCACGCGTCATTGTTGCTCGATCGTACTACATTACGTGTTTTGAATGTCGTAGAAAGAATAGAGAGCGTACTTTGTCAGCAATGAATATTTTTGTGGAAATATATGTGATTTATCATTTAATTAATATTTCTCGAATTTTTACTAAAATATCAGTCTAACTAAGAAGTTTTATACTTACCAATGAAAAGAAATTCCTGCTTTAGGTAGATTTGATAATTGACTCTTTACTTTGCAAGTAATTACGGCACACGAAGGCATATTTTAAGCGGTAGTCACAATACTCTCTCACTGAGCGTTCGCGGGCAACTAAACAACGCGATCGGTTGTTACGGTCAAGTTATGAGCATTTGCTCATAACTGTGACGCGCCTACCCCGCCCACAAGGCCATTCTAACTTCTTTCTGTGTTCTGTGGTAATGACATAGTATTTTGATAAAAGAAGACAAAACTATCTTCCATATAAAGCTACATTTCATATGATGACACAGCACTGGGTCTTTTAGATCTCTAATTTAATTCAAAATCGTCATTCAATTCAGGCGTCAATAGATTTTGTTGCAGAAGTTATTTTTGTATTGATTTTTTTCTCACAACGTAAACTTCTAAGTGGCCTAAGCCACTTAATCAGAATATGAATAATTCAGGGTAAGGCCACTTTTGCGCTGACCTCTCTCATATATAAATGAAAGATTTTTTCTATTTTTAGACATTACTATTATATTTTTATCTGAGAGTCGGAGACCACTTTTGTTAAATGGTTTAATTATTGTAATTTTTGACTGCTATTACTAATGTTATAATTAAATATAATGCAATTTTAAATTTATTCATATATTTTTGTTATAAAGCTAGAAATAAAAGGCTTTTTTACATTTTTATTTATTTTAGATACTTATCTATAATATTTTCAAACAAAAAACCCAGCCAAAATGTTGCCTGACTCGTATTATTAAAGTCCTCGCCTACAGCTCGGACTTCAAACTCTACTCGTCCTTTTTCTCGTCTCGTCCTAAATTTTGGGGGGTCCTACATTTTATCCAGTGCAACCCTGATCTATATCAAATGCTACTTCTCGATAACTCTAAAGATATTGTGAATGTACCCAGGCAACTCAAGACAATTTCCAAGCAGCAGTGGAAATGTTGAACAAAATTGTTTCCAACCAGGAGTTCAGACCTTGGGAAATGAGTGACAATGCTCCCCGTCTCAAATATGATCTAGCTGCATTGCCACCACAGGTATTTTTAAGATATTTCACTAAATGTTATACTAACATTATAATTTTATAAAGCAAGCACTAAAATTATTATGTTACTGCTGTCTATAAATTATAAATGTTTGGTATAATAATAATTGTTATTCCTAAAAGTCAGTCTTAGATAATAAGAAAAATTACAGTATGTAAGTGAATTAATTTATGCTTTAGCTGACTTCTTTTTTGCTATTAGATACTGATCTGGCAAAATTAATTGATAATTTTATAGAAGAAAACTAATAAATTATGATATAAACAACAACATGTAAATATTGCTATAATTAGTAGACATTTAAACCTGACAATTAATAACTATTTGTAGGTGCGTGCTGTTGATCTGTTACACAGAGCAGCCTACCGACGTGGTCTAGGCAACTCGCTCTATATTTCACCGAAGAGAATTGGAAAAGTTTCCTCTGAGTCAATGCAGCATTATGCTACTAGCAATTTGACTCCTAGCCGTTGTGCTATTACTATCATTGGAGACAGTCAAGTAAGCATTACTAATACTAAATTAATAGATATGTTGTAATATGCTAAATATAATCAACCATATCTTCATAAAATTACAATAATATTCATGTAAAGTAAGCCACAAATCAAGTTACCACAAAGTGTAAAATTTTCTTAACAGCTTATGAATCTTAAATCAAGCTTCATAGAGCTCAAAATCTGTTAAAGAAATTTTAAGGTTTTTTGGGGTACCTTGACTTGAGTCTATCCCTCTCATCTGTACACGAAATTATGTTTTTCTATTCTACAACTGTTGTTTAAATGTTTGCTTAAAACATCAAAATTTTATTTAACTAATTAATACTCCAACGGCTGCGCTCAAATAATTCAAAATATCTTTTAAGTTTGGTTAAAGTTATTGCTACCATTTTCTTTGTGCTGTCATTAGAATAAAACAACACATTACTTCAAATTTATTTGATGTTTTTTGTAAGACTGTGTAACTTGAAAATACTGATGAAAATGTATACTTTCTTATTATTCATTAGGAAAAGGCTGGCTTAGTTGCAAATGCTCTCCAGTTGGGTTCGTCTGGTGACGCTCAAGATGAACCTTCCAAATACTTTGGTGGTGAACTTAGGTAAATAAACTTTATTTACATACAACTAGTAGGAACATTTGTTAATTTCATAAGAAAAATCCAGCCTAATCTACATATTACAAATAGTGGCATGACCTTTTTTCAACTTGATTAATCAGAATAGAATGGTTTGAATAATCAAGTATTTTTAACTATTTAGGTAGGCCATAGCGGATTTCCTGGTCGAATTGGAACACCTGTCTTTGGAAGTAAACTCCACCTTACAGAAGTAAACAGTAAATAACACTAATCTTTGGTGGTGTTGTGTTTCTATATCATTATTTTTGAGTGTCAGTGTCAGCTAGAGGATTGGGTCAGGTTGACGTAGTCATTGATGCGAATATTTATATATTTTATATTTTTGTCATCGAAAGCTTCTATAGCCTATGGTGGCAGTTCACCATCAGGCGGGCCAGATGCTTGTTTGCCACTATTTAACTTAAAAAAATATGATTACTACATAATTCGAAAACCTAAATAAACACTTGTTTTTTTCTTTAGCCAGGTAGGCAAATAACTCTACCCCACCTGATGCTAAGTGGTGATAGAGTCTAAACACGAAGATAGCTGGTACAGCAGTTATAAACTGCCACACCAACCATTGTCACCTTGCCGGCCTACAAAAATGCTTCTTCACACCTCTCTTACAGGACCTCTCTTTATTTACAATCAAAATTTTAGATGTAACATTTTAATCCCATTCTGTTATCCTAACTGATAATATAAATACGAAAGTGAGTTTGTTCGTTTGTTAGGCTTTCACGTCTAAACCACTGAACAGATTTGGATTAAATTTAGTATACATACAGTTAATGACCTGTATTGAGACATAGGATACTTTTTAACATGCTTTGACTGACTTGCTTGTACTCGATTTTGCCCAACTTTAAGCGATCAGATTTACTTTAAACTTGGCAAATATATGTAGATTAGATGACAATACAATATTATGGTACCACCTAGCTGGTCTGATGATGGAACTGGAAGGTGGGGTATTAAATTTTACCTGAATTGTTGAACATTATGCATCACGTAATATATTAATTGATTTGATAAATATAACAATGAAAAGCGCCCCATGATATTTCAGTTATATATGTATATATATATATCTTAAAATCAACTATAAACATGGCTTACTCTAAAGCCCTAATGAAGTAAACAGAGTATATTTTGTTTATTTTTGACTTTTTAGTGCAGCAAGTAAAAACGTGTTTTTAGTTTTTTAAACTTTTAATTTTTATCCGGAAAGTCGTAACACAGTGATATAATGGTAACAGAAAGGAGATGGGCGGAGACTTAGCGCACGTAGCTCTGGCGGTGCAGGGCGCTCCCGCCGGCTCGCCACAGGCACTCGCTTTGGCTGTCGCTGCTAAAGGTAAAAAACTTGTATAGACTTCAGAAGCCCAAAGGGCCGTTCAAGTATTATAATGCGATTGAACTAAGAATAGGACCTACTGGGCGCCATATTGTGACGTCATAGCTGTCGATTCAAACCAAATAGGTAGAGTGGGCAAAAAAAAATATTTAATAAAACTTATTTAATAAGATTAAGTGAGAAAGAACATAAGATTTTTTGAATAAAATTTATTTACTAAGATTGAGATAAGAAAGCAACGGATTTTTCATAATATTTATTTATTAAGACTGTGTGAATAAAAACGTTTATCAGAATCTAGCTCTTCAATTCCGCTCATCTCTGCATTACCGCCAGAGTAGTTATGAATAATCATGCACTACTACTAGGTTTCATACATACACGCATCCTTTAAGTAAACGAAAGTTTTAAATCGAGTTTCTGAACGCAACTTAAATTGACATTTGGTTGACGATCAAGGTTATCAATCATTCATAGCCAAGCTCAATAAATGAAAAAACAAAATATCAACCAATATTAATTATCAATATTTGTTATTGTTTGTTTACAAATTTTTGGTTTTTATTTTGCAATTAGCCGAGTGCTAAAAAAGGGTTCCAAGATTTTTTTGCAAACCGTACTTTTCAAGCAACATTTGACAGATGGAGGTCATTGGCTTTCCTATTCTTATTTGAATCCAGTATACGTAAGCACTATAGAGAGGCAGGGGGGTCTTTGCTTTGCTTATTTTTGATGACATGGGGGGGGGGTGGGGGATCGAGATAGTGATTACGTCAGTATCATGAATTCGGGTGCCATGGACTGAAGACGGTTAATATGAATTAATATGTATACCAAAAATTCGAAAGAAGTTTTTTTGGTTAGTACTTAATTAGATTATAACATTTGTACTTTAATCTTTGTTGAATACTGTGTCAATAAAGTTTGTTTAAATGAATATCATGTGCGTTAAAATCCTCTATCCTAAGGCTATTCAAGTTCTGGTGATCATGAAAGCTCATGAATCAATAAAAAAAAACAGAATTCATTAAAGGAAAAATGCATATCGGTACCAATGTTTACCAAATGAGGGGGGGGGGGGATAAGAGCTTCGCTTACTTTTGCTGACCAGAGGGAGAGGGGGTAAATTATTGTAATAAATGTGCTGAAATAGATCTATTGTCCTTAGGAGCACTGCTTAGTTTTTCATGCAAAAGCTGTAAATACCGAAGTATTTACATCGCAGAGGCGACGGATTTTTGGTCACGTGATCATAGATTAATCTGAGCAAATTGCTATTACCAAACGGCTCGACCAACCGTAGAATAATTTCCAACGTCAAACAGAAACAAACCTCACAACATGACAGATAACAGATTAATCTATCTCGTCGGTCAAAATACTCCGCGCAAACAGATTTACATCTGACTAATCTGAGAGAAATTACCAAACGCTCCAGATTTACTGTAGATGTAATAAACGAACGATTCAGACTAAAATGATAGATCGCAAACACCGAACGCAGCTTTTGAATTTGCGATACGTTAAGGTCAATCGGGGCAAGTGCACCTACGGGGTAAATGTACCTACCACAAAAATATAGAAAACTACAAATATTATACAACTAACGACATCTTGCATACACGCAACAAACTAAACTACACTTCTGCTTCTAAAACACAGATGGCTCTGTTCACCATAAATGAAATATTCGCCATTTTAGTTTTAGTGTCATTTATATCGGCTGCCTAAGATGACCTCGTGTAGTTATCAGTTTCAATCTGGAAATTTTTGACTTGTTCCGGTAAACCAATGCAGTGAGTAATGAATTTAAATATTTTTCTTTAATTCTATGTCTGTATTTTACTCCTAAACATAGATATTAATGATTTTTATTAAATTAAAAATCATAACCTCAAAATAGTTAAGTGGAGGCAAGTGCGCCTTAGATGAGAGAAGTATGGCGCGCTTGCCCCCACCCAGAGGTCGCCAACCTTTATGATTCTGGTGATGTTTTTAACCCACTTAGTAAGGAGCAAGTTCCCAAGTAACTGTTTTATATGTCTGATAACTGTATTTTTGGCTCATTTCAAAAGAAGCCCGTTGATTGAAACCCACTTTTAAACGGATTACTAACGCGTCTATATCTGTTTTGGCATTTAATCCTGAAGGTTCGTAACCACGTTCCTGCAAAGGGATCGAAACGTCAGGATTAAATGTTAAAACAAATATAAAAGTGGTTTTATTTCAATGAATAGTAAATGCGGAAGTCTAAGATTTCATTAAGTTCTTTGATTTTTTTAGGTTGTTTCAACGCAGCTATTAAAACGAAGTACTTGGAGTCATTCCCTTTACTCTATGGGTGCCCACATTTCATACTTACCTTAATATTAGTCCAAAAATGATTTTGTGCATTGTTTTTCAGATGGTTCGTACATACCAAAGAAAAACCGATGGCCTTTCTTGGTCTAAAGAAACTTTATATCAAGCAGTTGATGTTTACGTTCTAGCCAAAGAAAAATTGTTACCTATATTTGTATTACTTAAGTAAATTAAAAAAATATATATACTAAAAAAATTACTTAATTATTCATAATATATGTTTATCCTGCCAAACAGTTTTAATGCATTTATAATGTAAAAAGTAACATTAAAGGTTTAGATCCCCTGATTACTAATCTATGGCGCACTTGCCCCACATTTACTAAGAAAGCTGTGGTTGCTCTATAAGATTAGATTATTATCTAATCTACAGAAAAAAAGCAATGTGTTTAGTTGTAAATTTTCCATAAAGCAAAATTATTATTTATCTTATTGCGTACGATTTTAGCGCTTTTTTTTTAAATAGGCGCACTTGCCCCGTTTTGAGAGGCAAGTGCGCCTATGGACATGTTTTTAAATTTCTTACAAAATATCGTAAAATTTATGGTAGATTTGACTGCATCAATAGTCATTGCAGTTACAAAATACCAAATATTGTTAATGTTATATATAAACACTCATAAGTCAATATTTAAATAAATTATTTTGCATCGAAATCATCTATGCAAAAAATATGGCGCAATTTCCCCGACTGACCTTACGGAGCTGTCAAAAATAAGTCTTGGGCCGCAGCAGTGCTATCGTGTAAGAACAAACTCTTTTCACCGCGGTATTCGCCGATGTGATTCGAAATTAATTTAAAACTCTTTTTATCCTAATTTAAAATCCCACGACGCACTGCATAGCTGAAATAAAGATCAAAATAGATAACGTAAATTAAGTTGAGGAGCTCGATGGCGCAGGTGGTTAGCGCGTTCGGCTGCGATCGTTGAAGTTAAGCAACTTTAGTAATGGTCGGTCATTGGATGGGTTACCAAAAATTTACTATCTCGAGCTCCTCCGTGCTTCGGAAGGCACGTTAAGCCGTTGGTTCCGGCTGCATCTGCAGTCGTTAGCCCACCAATCCGCACTGGGCCCGCGTGGTGGGTCATGGCCCAATCATCCTATTCCATCCATAGGGAAGGCTTGTGCCCCAGCAGTGGGGATATTAATAGGCTGATGATGATGAAATTAAGTACACAAGCAATGTCAAAAGGGAGAATAAAGTTGTTTCTCTGATGATAATTTTTAATTCGTTGACAGTACCGGAAAATCGCAATTTAAATACAATCTTAAATGTTGAAATTTTAAGTTGTAAAAACATTAATAGATAGAATTGAAACGCTCGGGCGGGGCGTATGCTATGATACGCTGTGTTTTCATATAATAGGGGATATAACTGAAAATTTCTCACGCGTGAACGCACTAACTAAAACAAACTTGAACAAGTGGTTCAATTAATTGACTTTAAAATTTTGAAATGTGCATTATTTATTACACAATAATACATCAGTAATACATCAATGCTGCGTATTTAGATGTAAAAACGAAGGCAATCATTCACTTCTATTAACCAAGAATGTTTGAAATTTACGGGAATCAGATTGCATTTTATCATTTATTGGAGTTGAGATTTCAGTATAACCGTTTTTTTTTTAAATATTGTCTTCTAATTCGCACCACTCTCTTTAAGCAGTTTCTGTAGTCTGTGGATCATACATTTTAAATGGGAGGGATAATTTATTATATTCTTAGTTACAATAAGTGCCCGTAGCATATACCTCTTTTTATAGGTCCCTAAGTTAATAAACAAGGAATAATTGAAACTGATAGGCATATTTTCACAAATCAACATATGGCAGCAATACGATATTGTGCACCACGGTGCTTTGTTTACTGTATGTACTAGTGGTGCCCTGTGCGCCGAGCATTGTGTTATATTCCCTATTGAACCACATGCGTCATCTATTTAAATTTATCATATTATATTATCACTTTGCAACTCAATTTGTGTCTATGTTGTATCCCAAATAGAAGCAATTTTTATTGTTCTACATAATTTACTTAGATTATCTTATACAATACAAATTGCTAAATCAGTTGATTAAATATTTGTTTAATCTGCTTTGTGTATGTTCAAATTAATATAAAATTAGGCAAGTTCTACTTTTTTTTATATGTAGTCCATCATTAAGAGCCTTTTTACATTTTTGCAAGAAATTGTATTTTTTGAGCGCCTACTTACTTAACCTCTGAAATGATTTTGACTATTTTTTATACAAGTACGAAGTAGATTTACCTTTCTTATTGTAAGTTAATATAGAATATTTGCAAATATTATTATCCATTTTGATCCATCTTAGTATCTCAAATTAAATTACCTTTTTTACACTTGTTGAATAACTTGTTAGATTCTGTGCGGAAAGAGAATGGGATTTAGATTTGAGGGCGCAGTAGTGTTTTTCTACAGTATTGGTAAGGTTTTATCCCTTTTAGAAATGATTAAATACAAAAACCCGCAAGAAATCACAACAACAAACGAATCCGTATAAATACAAAACTTCTACGTTTGACATGATGGCTGGGTTGGATTGCCATATAAAAATCTTAATGTTAGTTCCGTTTTTCACCACGCCGATTCTCTTTCCGCACAGACTCTATTTGTGTACTAAAGTATCAAATTGGTATGGCGCACTATACTGATCATCGTCGTGTCGATGTCTTGCTCGTGCGACTCGGGCAGGCTCTCGGCCGTATTTACCTAAACTGCAGCAGCGGAATTTTGTGAAAGGGCTCTAACTCTATCAAAGATAAGAGAAACTCAGGAACGTAAAAACATACATAAACCCTGGAAACAATATACCTTTTTACAGATATTATTTAAATGAAAAAGATATTTCATTAATTATTCAAATGTTTTTGACGACCTGCGTGGGCGTTACCGAGTGGTATGTACGCCGGGTTTTAAGGTGTCTACGTCACCTACTCAGGAGTTTCTAGTTCGAATCCCGTTGGGGCAAATGTCAGTATGATGAATACTAGCATTTTTGTATGTAGATGTATGTATTAGGAAATGATGAATTGGCTGTATGTTGAGATAAGTGTAGATTTTTGTCAAATAAATAAATTATTATTATTTATACCTGTCATTAATTTTTTAATGAGATTACCCTAGCATCCCATAACAAAAGCTTTACAGTGCGCATTACGTAACGCAATTTGGGGGGGGGGGGGGGGGGGTCTTGTAAAACGTTAAGATGCGTTGCAGGGGCGGGATTTAAATAAAAAAATAGGGTATTATAATCTCCCAAATTTTGGGAAACCTATTCGTTTATGGTTTGCCAAAGTTTAAAAATTACATTACCAAAGGAGATTGGGCATCTTAGTATGAAGCTTGGGGAAGAACTAAAGATTTTTGTACATCAATCAAATAAGCTTAAAAATATTGCTTATATTTATTATTATTTTAGGATTTTTTATTTTTTCAAAATCCGTACTCTCTGAGTTATTGGACTTTAAAGAAATATATCTACTTATCCTCTTTTTACGATCCCCGCTACTATGCAAAAACTTTAATCTTAATATTACCTACATACATACACATAATCACGCTCATAATCCTAGAAGGGGTTGAGCAGTGCTACAGGTAACATTTTGTTTACACATTTTATTATTTAGCATTACATCATTAAGCATCAATTTACACGGCAATAGCGAGAAATCGACTGACTGACAGATCTGAGTTCTGACAGTGATCACAGTGACACTGACAGACGCTGTTCACATTGACAGAACAACGGTGATTTTTCCGAAACATATTGCTGGAACCCCGAGTAGGTATACATTCTTTTATTTAGGGATTTTTTGTTTTAATCTTCTTTTGTAAATAATACGAATAATAGGTTCTGTTATTCTTTGTATATGTATTTTCGTATCTTGGACTAGTTTTAACAATGTTAATAACATTTATAGGTTAACATTGGAAACCTATGTTAACGTTTCGGAACGCGGGATCCGGATATCGCTTGGGGTGGCGAGACCACCGACGTCCCGTATAGCAACCGGCTACCAAGCACCGGGCGGGCTTATCACATAGGAAATCATTCCACATTTTAAAAATATCGCATATTTTTCTGAGAGTACGAAAATTGCTGAAATTTGGTATTCTGTCATCAATAATTAGATAACGATTTTTGGCAGTATTTTCATTAGTGTACAATCGAGAGATAAAAATCCCTTAAATGCCCAATCTCCTTTAAAGTAAACATGTTATTTTATTGAAAGAGATTAAAAAAAGCTAAAATAGGAAAAACCATGCGAATTACAATGGTGGATGAAACTGAGCAAATAAAACGAAAGCAAATGTTTATTAAAATAATAATAATAATTCGTTTTTTTTGACTAATAATTACTGTCGGTGTGTTTTAAAAATATTTATTTACATATTTGTATGTTATCTCACAGCATTAGGTAACGGTCCTATGACGAAGTGGGGTGCTGACAACTCGCCGCTATCCAAAGCCGTCGGCAACGTGGGTCCATTCGCGGCGGCTGGATTCAACGTCGCCTACTCCGACAACGGATTGTTTGGAGTTGTCCTGTCCGTGCCTAAAGACGAAGCTAGCGCTGTAAGTTTTGTTTCTATAGCTTTATGAACCTACTCCGACAACGGATTGTTTGGAGTTGTCCTGTCCGTGCCTAAAGACGAAGCTAGCGTCGTCTATGTTATTTGTGTATGTTTCTATAGCTTTATGGAATAGTCTTGTAAATGCCTATGCCTGTATCTCTTCATATTCTGCAATATTTTATAGCCGCCTTATTCAGCGACAGAAGTTAATTTATGGTTTATTAGGTGTTGTCTTGTCCGTACCTAAAGATGCAGAAAAATAGCTTTCTCTCTTGAATTTTAATCTAAATCTAAGATCAAAATTAGAAAGCTATTCAATTTATTTCTTAAATAATCATTTTAAAATATTGCTGATGTTTAGGAACGAAGTTCCTTATTGTACGGTACCGACTTGGCGGATAGGGGCTAGGTGAAAAACAACTATAAGGTATTTCCGTCACTACTAGGGTTACCATCCGTCCAGGGCCCCAATTCTCGCGGCGTAGATATTATATCACCTTCGATATATATCGAATGAACTGGCTTTTATCGAAGGAAAACCTTTTTGCCCTATCCTCACCATGTCGCAATAGATATTTATCTACGAATGATCAGTAGACGTTAGTGATGTAACGAATATTCGCATTCGTATTCGCGAATATCCGCATATTTTTCAATATTCGCATTCGCTAAAATTATGCTAATATTTAGCGAATGTTTTTAATAATCAAAAAGGAAATTATTATATGCATTGCATGTATATTAAATAATAATACAATAGATAACACTTAGACATTTTTATTAAAACATATTAGGTTAGTTCCAGAAGTTAAAATACAATGTTAATTTTCCACTTGATTTATTCAACTTGTACTTCACTTGTAATATAAACTAAAATTATTATAACAACAATATTTAGCAGCAACACCACGTTAAATTTTGGACCACTATTCACGACGAAGGCTCTCGACTGAATACCGTATTTTTGAGCGCTCCACTCGCTTGTCCGTCCCCCCTTCACGTCGTGTGATAAGATGGTGGGGAGGTAAGGTGATGTGGCGTGATTTAGCATAGACAAACTGAGATAAAAACCATAACTGTACTATTGACCGATCTGTAAAAAATGCTAATATTATAAAAATGCTAACAGCTCGGCCATCCTGCATCAAGCGAGACCCTTCGCGATTTGGTTTACAATAAAGACAGGTTTATTATTAAATGGTATATAATGAAAGTTAATCAAAAGCATTTTACAGTCTTATATAATTTCTCTAAAATATAATGATTCGAATCATAATTTATTTTCATATTGACATTTAAGAAATAGCAATAATAAAGCAACAAATTAGCTAAAATACCGTAAAATATAATTACATTCAAATAACCGTTCTAAATTATCTTATATTCTTTTTGATTTTATAACAATGGCATACATTTTAATAAAACTATATAAAAATAACTAACACAACTGTAGGTACAAAGCTTAAAGTATTGAAACAAAAAAAACACTAAAAGATACACATTTTTACATTAAAGAAGACTATCCAAAATATGTACTGGAGAAGAGAAGAGAGCTACAAGAACAAGCTCAACAGGAAAGAGAAAAGGGAAACACAGCTAAAATTATATATGATAAGCTGATAATATCAAAAAAAATAACACTAAAAAGGAAGCTGCCTATGTCACCCGAGAATTTCTCTGAAACCAAAGTAGAGAAAAATACGCAAATAAATAAAAAGAGCAAAACACAACAAACTATTGCATCGGTCAAGAGGTCTAGCAGCTTTTCTGAAGGAATCATTAAACAGGGAATACTAAATTACGTAGTCAAAAATACAATAAACAAGAACAATAATCAAAACAAACAAGCATAGCAATACAGCTTTCCTCCTCCGACACAGAACAAAAAAACACACACACAATTAAAAACAAGAAACAAACAAAATATTCTTCCAATCCGGCCGGTCACCGTGGAAGACTACGACCACAACCCAACAAAAATTGACGCCACAAAGACTGCAGAAACACAGAAAAACCACAATATATACACATACAACATACAATGTTAGGACATTATCGGCATACGAACGCTTATTAGAATTAGAAGAAGCCATTCAAAAAACACAAATACGACGTTGTAGGAATATTAGAAACAAGGCGGCTAGGTACCAACATAGAAGAGCATACAAACTTTATATTTTGTTATGTGGGTCACACGCCCGGCTTATATGGAGTAGGCTTCATAGTAAACAAAGTACATAAAAACAATATAAAGAGCTTTACTGCCATGACGGAACAAATCCCTGTGCTAAACATGAACATTCAAGGCTTCCTAATCTCTATTATACAGGTGTATGCACCGAATGAATCTGCAAGTGAGGAAGTAATCTTAGTATTCTACAAAACGATTGACAAAGCCCTGGACACTGCACACAATAATGTCATACTTATGACAGATCAATTCTTCTACTTCTTCAATACGAAGATCGGTCTTCCTAAGAAAGAAAAACATTTAGTAACAAAGTAATTCGGGAGCGGGACGAGGAACGAAGGAGGGCAGAGGCTAGTGTATTTTGCATTTGAGCAAAAACTAACTGTAATAAACACATGTTCTAAGAAGAAATTAAGCATTAGATGGACATGGAGATCTCCGGATGGAAAAACTAAAAATGAAATCGATTATATATTATCAAACCAACCGAGATTATTGCAAGATATTGGTACTATGAACTTAAACTATCCCTTAGAACATAGATTAATCAAATCAAAAGTAAAATTAAGTAAACTAAAGAAAAGTAGAGTTAATTACAGTATTAAGCATACAAACCAACTGAAATCTGAAGTAGAAATAGCTAACTACAGGGAAACCTTATAAGGAATGGTTTCGAGGCAATGTGATGTCCACGAAAACATCTCAGTACAAACTCATTACGATAACATCACAGATGCAATCACCACAAGTTTAAAATCAGCCCAATTAACGGGAAGGAACACAAACGACGTAAGATACTATCGGAACGTACAACATCTTTTTTACAAAGAAGAAAGAAACTTCAAATAAAACTAAAAACAAATCGAGATTATAAAAAATGAACTCTCTGCACTCTACAAATTAGTCAATAAATCTACAAGAAAGGACTATTCAATATATAGACAAAGTACATTGGAAAAGCATCTAAAGCTCACAGGCATCACAAAAAAAAGCCTACAAAGAACTTAAAACAAGTAAATCCTGGATAGAAGGACTAAAAGCTTTTGGCAAAGACCTAAACAATCGAAAAGACATCATTAACACAGCAACTAATTTCTACAAAAATCTATATAACAATAAAAATCATTTAAGTACACTAAAAAATAAAACTCTATAAACTCATGCATGTTTATAGAGTTTTATTTTTTAGTGTAGGCCACATCGTTCAGGTTAACGAAGTTAACTTAAAAACAATTAACTAAAATGAAATCATAGGAGCCATAAAAAGGCTCAAACTAGAAAAATCCCCAGGATTAGACAGCATAACAAACGAAGCTTTAAAGATAGCTTACCGTATACTGGCAAAACCGCTCGCTGAACTATTCAATCTGATATCACAAAGCTCTGAAACGCCTGCACAATGGTTCGAATCCAGCATTATTTTAATATATAAGAAGCGAGACCCAAAAGATATAGGCAACTATAGACCGATAAACCTACTACCAACTATGTATAAGCTATTCTCTCTGATTATAAACTCGAAAATCAGCCCCGTAATCGAAACCAGACAGCCTATAGAGCAGGCCGGTTTCTGAAAAGGTTTCGCTACGATAGACCATATACATACCTTAGAATTAATTATAGAGAAGTATCGGGAACAACAGAGACCACTCTATCTTGGATTCATTGATTTCAAAAGGCCTTCGACACGGTTACTCACGCTAACATTTGGCAAAGCTTGAAAGAACAGGGAGTAAGCGAAGTATGTATAAAAGTGATCCGGAACATATCGACAACACATCGAACAACAACACGGACAAAATAAAGCTAGACATACTGGGCCCGAGCTTTGCAATCAAGAGAGGTGTAAGACAGGGCGACCCCTTGTTGCCAAAAATATTTATAGCCGTACTCGAAAGCATCATCAACAAGCTTAACTGGAGCAAACGAGGAATCTACATACAAGGAACCTTGCTAATAATTAAACTTTTTTTTATACAAAAATAATATCCATAAATTACATTTTACAAAGTTTTAAATAAAACAAACAACAATAATTAGTCAACCTCATCAGAACTTTCTAAATTTTGACCTCGGCCACTACAACAGGGCACTCCTAGGTCGTCCGCATTGCTTAGACCTCGGCCCATACCAGGCACTCCTAGGTCGTCTGCATTGCGTAGACCTCGGCCCATACCTGGCACTCCTAAATCATCCGCATTGCGTAGACCTCGGCCCATACCAGGCACTCCTAGGTCTGTCCGCATTGCGTAGACCTCGGCCCATACCAGGCACTCCTAGGTCGTCCGCATTGCGTAGACCTCGGCCCATACCAGGCACTCCTAGGTCTGTCCGCATTGCGTAGACCTCGGCCCATACCAGGCACTCCTAGGTCGTCCGCATTGCGTAGACCTCGGCCCATACCAGGCACTCCTAGGTCATCCGCATTCCTTAGACCTCGGCCCATACCAGGCACTCGTAGGTCGTCCGCATTGCGTAGACCTCGGCCCATACCAGGCACTCCTAGGTCATCCGCATTGCGTAGACCTCGGCACATACCAGGCACTCCTAGGTCATCCGCATTCCTTAGACCTCGGCCCATACCAGGCACTCCTAGGCCTTCCGCATTGCGTAGACCTCGGCCCATACCAGGCACTCCTAGGTCGTCCGCATTGCGTAGACCTCGGCCCATACCTGGCACTCCTAGGTCGTCCGCATTGCGTTGACCTCGGCCCATACCAGGCACTCCTAGATCATCCGCATTGCGTAGACCTCGGCCCATACCAGGCACTACTAGGTCTGTCCGCATTGCGTAGACCTCGGCCCATACCAGGCACTCCTAGGTCATCCGCATTCCTTAGACCTCGGCCCATACCAGGCACTCCTAGGCCTTCCGCATTGCGTAGACCTCGGCCCATACCAGGCACTCCTAGGTCATCCGCATTCCTTAGACCTCGGCCCATACCAGGCACTCCTAGGTCATCCGCATTCCTTAGACCTGGGCCCATACCAGGCACTCCTAGGTCGTCCGCATTACGTAGACCTCGGCCCTTACCAGGCACTCCTAGGTCATCCGCATTCCTTAGACCTCGGCCCATACCAGGCACTCCTAGGTCTTCCGCATTGCGTAGACCTCGGCCCATACCAGGCACTCCTAGGTCGTCCGCATTAATATAATAATATAATAAATTTATTTATTTCTTCTTTCAACAATTTGAGGCACATAAAATACAGGTTAAGCAACACTTAAGTAATATTATTGGGCGTTGTAAGAAGCTGGTGTCCGAAATAGGCGTTAACCTGTACTACGGATCACCAGGTCCTTACCCCTGGAAAATAATCTATACATAACAATGTTCTTCATAACCATATTGAACCTGTATATACATAATATTTATTCATGGTAAATACAAAAACAAAAACAAAAAATTAAAGGTTGAGAGATAAACGTTTATAAATGCATGGTAGTTAATTATTTTTTATTATAAGCAAAAATTTGGTCACTTAACAGAATTTATTTTAGGTGGCTAAGTAGATTTTCTGTGTCTGAATAGCTTAATGCCTGAACCCAGTCTTTTACATTTTTTTTACAAGCTCCTACTGTTGACGGATATATCATTAGTTTTTTATTAACTTTATTGTACAAATTAATACCTTGATAACAAAAAAAGCATTACGTAGACCTCGGCCCATACCAGGCACTCCTAGGTCATTAAATGATTCAAACGTCTGTCCACCTTCACAGCCGTTTCAATTGTATTCCTCCATATCTGAAACGGACATTATTTCGCGTACATAAAAAATGAAAGTTATTTTTCGTAGAGTACGAAGGGACAACTGACCACATTCAATCTGGATGAAATTAGAACAGCCTTATATAATGAAAACACGCTTAGAAGATAAGGTAACATGTACATGAGTAAAAATAACATCTGAGCACATAGGGTAGTCCCCAGTCAGATGAAAAAAAAATATTAAGAGCCCTTTTACAAAATTGCGCCACTGCCGTACTGATCGGCGCGTAGGTAGATTTGCACTAGTATATATTGCATTTCACGGGAGATGTTTCGAGTCTTATAAAGTAATTAGTAATGAACTAATTATAAAAAAATATAGATATTTCAGTAGTTCAATGATGGTAGATTAGTTTTATGAAAGTTTTTGATAGTAATTCTATTATAATTCAATATCATTTTAACAATATCAAATGCCTTATTATCAAATCATTAATAAAAATTACTTAAAAACAAATATAAATTTAATAGTGCATAAGATGTATGTATATATGCGTATATTGTACTTTCATAAAATATGGCGTCCTTTCTCTCCACTGCTAGCTCAGCCGTCATATATGTCTTAAACCAGAAACCATAATGATAAGGAAAATCAAAATTCTAATACATTATGTTACAACAAAAACATATTTCTGATGTCGTAGTAATTAATTTGATCAATTTTTTTTTGAGATATTGAGGCGTTTGAAGTTGTGCATATTATCGTTTTTTCCATAAACTAGCTGCAGTAGATCGATCAGTACAAAAATAAGAAAATAGTATTTTCAAATAGTCTACATTATTATTTAATGCAAAAGTATTCAAGAGAAACAATAAGATTATAACTTCATTTACACATTTCTACAGAGTAGCCCTAGTAAGGTGTGTATTTTTACAGCAACTACACGTAACCCCAGGGAGTAGCCCTGGCAGGATACATGCAGAAGTAATCAAGAGAAACAATGAAACTATAACTACATTTTCATCCCACCACCTCGGAAAGTGTAATTTTGCGCTTCGAAATCTGGCTGGAAAATTCTATTTTATTCGCTTGAGCGGCAAAGTAGATTTGAATTTAGAACATCACATATAATGAGTACTCAATATAATTGTAAATTCAAAACGTCATTAAACCTATTTAATGTAACCTCTATGGTGCCAAATTTATGATTAGAACTTTTTAAATTGTGAAAAAATTTAAATTTGGAACCTTCTTGGTTTCTTTGTTTTATTTGCGTGCTTCGCGCCATTCTAGTTTTTCACGTTTTATTGCTTAAATATTTTGTCATTATAAATTGTTTTCTTTTTCATTTTGTCATTTCCTCGCTGAGGTGGGATGAAAAGTTACGTATTGCACTCGAGTGGAAAGATTTTTCACCTTGTGCTCGTTTGTTTCCCTCGCTGACGCTCAGGATTCTAATTTAGAATCACTCGCTGCGCTCGTGATTCAACTTTAGAATCCTTCGCTTGCTCGGTCATCCAAATCGAGCACGCGGTTAAAAAGGAACTTTCCACTCTTGTATAATAAATAACTATTACACACCCCAGAGAGTCGCCCTGGCAGGATACATGCAGAAGCATTATTAGGACGTGTATGATCATGTAAAAAAAAAAATTAAAAAAATGTAACGTTCTTGAAACTTTAAATATATTAGGTCAAATAAAACAATAGTTATGAAATTAGCACTTATGAATGAGAAAAAAATAAAATAAAAAATAACGCGTTTTTTTTTCTGGGCGTAGTGAGAATATCAGGATATTCTCAGTCGATCCCGCTTCTGAAACTATTAGGTTAGTTCCAGAAGTTAAAACACAATGTTAATTTTCCACTTGATTTATTCAACTTGTACTTCACTTGTAAAATAAACTAAAATTATTATAACAACAATATTTAGCAGCAACACCACGTTAAATTTTGGACCACTGTTCACGACGAAGGCTCTCGACTGAATACCGTATTTTTGAGGACTCCACTCGCTTGTCCGTCCCCCCTTCACGTCACGTGATAAGATGGTGGGGAGGTAAGGTGATGTGTCGTGATTTAGCATAGACAAACTGAGATAAAAACCATAACTGTACTATTGACCGATCTGTAAAAAATGCTATTATTATAAAAATGCTAACAAACATACTTCTACATTCTAAATTAGTCTCATTTATGAAAAAAGAACTTCAGAGATCTGATCAAATCTAACATTAATCAGCCTTGTTACAATGTAAGGTTTGCATTTATTTAGTAGTATATTACTACTTTACTACCATTTTTAAATAAAGTTTACAGTTTCTATTTACTGCAAAACTAAACAATTACTTGAAACAAAATTATTAAACTTTAAATATCTAATGTATTAAGAATTTATAACCTTTGGCTTTAAATGTATAAATATCAGTTAAATTTGATAAATAACATAAAACTAACCTCAAAAGAAAACAAAACATTTAGAATGAACTTTCTTTTCTGTGACTAAATTCATTCAATCGACCAATAACGGCTCGGCTATGTTCAATTTAAACATGGCCGACACGAAACATCAAACCTGTCAATTATTTTACGCGCGCTTTTTTTGAAATTTTAAAATATTCGCATTCGCGAATGTTGAAGATAAATATTCGCAATCGCATTCGCGAATGTGAAAAATCCAACATTCGTTACATCACTAGTAGACATACATCGACTGGTAAAGAGTCTTCGATATATAAATATCTATGGATCTTGGCTTGTCAATATTGTTATTTTCAATTTTTAACCTATTATTTATTGTGTTGTTGTATGTCATTGCCAATTATTGTTACCTAAAGATGTTGTTAACTGCCTTCTTAAATAATTTGTAAATACAGAAGTAGGTAAATAATGGTGTCGATTCTGGCGTGATTCTCTAAACTTAAAACTAAATTTAACATCAGTGTCTCTTTTTCATTCTGTATAGAGAATAACAAGGAAACACTGTTCTCAAATTTAAGTTTAGATTTAGAGAATCGTGCCAGAATCGACACCAGTATATATTAATGATGGATGAGTTGATTCATGTTTTCGTCAATGATTTAATAAATGACGTGACTGCTGCTGCTGTGCTAAGGCGCCGCCATTGTGAGTGCAGGAGGACCCATTTGAAATGAGGGACGCCGACTTCATAAAAAAATACGTTTAAACAAAAATTTGGTTAGAAATCTATAACTTGACAAATAAAGTTATGAATGACGTTTTCTTATTGACGTTTTTGGCGGTATTTCTTCGAGTGCGGTTGGCGTCTTATTTTAATTATTCTAAAATTCATAGTAGATATTGTGAAATAAAATTAGTGTGATTTGGTGTTACAACCGTCTGCGCAACTGAAGAATTAGTGGAATCTTTAAAATATACGAATCTATGAAATATTCCGGTCAAGTGGACGCGAGAACTTTATTGTAGTGTTGACTACCTCACAGAAGCTTATTGAAAAAGCCAACTCCATACATTTCGTGCCAAACACTCCAAGAAACATTAGAATGCGTCACACCGACACTCTAATGTAAATGTAAAAAAAAGAAGATTAATACAACTATACACTAGGCTGTATGGGCATTGTTCCTGTGCCTTCCCTAAAAAAGAGAATCCTAAAAAAATATTGACGTTTCATTATACATAACGTTGAAATTAAATACGCATACAGTTTAGCTAAAGTTGAGATTTCTTATACTCTAAAAATGTATACTCATATTTAATATGAATGGAATTCATAAAATATCATTTTTTTGCTTGTAAAATACTGCTCTAATTTATTATTATTTTTTATAGGCTATGATGTTAACTTAATCGAGAAAAACGGAACGCATTCGGCAGTGAACGAATGTCTACGATAGATAGAATTGGGGCCCATTAAGCTAGTTTACTCATGTCGAATTGTATTAAATAAATATTTATTTCTTAAAGTATTTGGTCTAAGGAACCTAAATATATCGATTTCACTTCATAAAAGCAGAAGATTGCTGTAGAAATTTAATTTTAAAAAATATTTTTTAGTCTATATTTTTTTAAACACTAAAAACGCTGTTCGCCACATCTGCCATGATTTTGACGTCTCTTGTGGTAAACAACTAAATGTCTAAACGTGTTACTGTAGGTGGATTCTTTCGTCTGACTAAATTTATCTTAAAACACTTGTAACTTTAGGAAAGAAATAAACAGTAAACTTAGTTTTTTTTGACAAAACTAATTATGGTGGCCGGCTTTGTAAAAGCAGAAAGCACAAATCTGCCAAGAATTGACGCATTGATGGTTGGTGACTTTGTTGCACTAAACCCCGATTTTGCTCTGCGGAGCAGAGAAACGACAAGGCATCTATGTAAGTACAGTGCATTTAGTATTACAATGTAGTAATAAACATAAAACTGATACAACATATGAATAAGTGTAATAAAGTTGCGTAGGTTAATTTCTTTCGGCACTATAATCCACAACTTTCCTGGAGTCTTCAAGGATGTGTTTTTATATTCTCGTACAATACAGTAATGATAATTACTTTATTTTTCGTGGTATTTATTAGAAATATTTTTTTTTATAAACTCAGCTTTAATTAATTTTCTACGTGTTTACGAGTTTTTGTTTACCACAGTTCACGTCATAGCATAGATAATCTATAGACTAAAATGGCCGACAGCGTTTTTGTATGTCCATGAAAAGTCTATTTTAAAATTAAAGATTTGTAGCTTTCTAGGTTTAAAAAAAAATACAATACATTTTTTTTCGGTCTAATAGAACATTTATTAACCATTTAAAACCTTTTTCCAAAAAGGGTCAACTAGCCTATTCTCGCGGCGTAGATATTATATTGTCTTCGAGATAATATCGAAAGTAGGGATATCTATTGAAAATATCTAATGATGGTAAAAAATGCTATTCTCGTGGATTTTCGATATTGCAATGATATTATATCTGTCGTAGATATTCTTTCACTGACGAATGCGTTCCGTTATGCTCGATTAGGTTAACATCAAAGTCTATATAAAATAATAATAAATTAGAGCAGAATTTTACAATCAACAAAATGATATTTTATGAATTCCATTCATATTAAATATGAGTATACATTATTGAGTATAAGAAATCTCAACTTTACCTAAATTGTATGCGTATATAATTTCAACGTTAAGTATAATGAAACGTCAATATTATTTAAGATTCTCCCTTTTCAGGGAAGGCAAAGGGAACTATGCCCATAAAGCCTAGCCTTTAGTTATATTAATCTTCTTTTTTTTACATTCGAATGTCGGTGTGATGCATTCTAATGTTTCTTGGAGTGTTTGGCACGAAATTTATGCAGTTGGCTTTTTCTCTAAGCTTCTGTGAGGTAGTCAACACTACAATAAAGTTCTCGCGTCCACTTGACCGGAATAGCGTATATTTTAAAGATTCCACTAATTCTTCAGCTGCGCAGACGGTTGTAACACCAAATAACACCAATTTTATTTCACAATATCCACTATGAATGAGTTTTAGAATAATTAAAATAAGATGCCAACCGCACTCGCAGAAATCCCGCTAAAACTCCGTATCGTCAATAAGAAAATGGTGTCGATTCTGGCATGATTCTGTAAACCTAAACGTAAATTTGACAACAGTGTATCCTTGTCATTCTCCATACAGAATGAAAAGGAGAGACTGATGTTAAATTTAGTTTTAAGTTCAGAGAATCGTGTCAGAATCGATACCAATGTCATTCATAACTTTAAAGATTTCTAACCAAATTTTTGTTTAAACGTAATTTTTTTATAAAGTCGGTGTCCCTCAAAAAAAAAAAATCAATATCATTTATTCAGTCTAGGCTGTTACAAGCACTTGTGAATGTCGAAAAGCTACGCCATCGGTTCGCAAATCTAGGGCTATAAACTCAGCAAGGGCTGTTTTTTTCTCCCTGTATTATATACAGAGTCGTCAATTTGAAAAATGAGTTCAATATGAGATAACCCATGAAGTCACTTTCCATTACAAATGTAAATGACAAAACAATTATGACTATAAAATAAAAAATATAAAAAACAGATTTAAAAATGAAAAAAGTTTAGAAATGCCGTGTCCCACTGTTTAGGCATAAAAACAAATGTACCATTAAAGTTAAATACAACGATTAATAGTACCCAATGTAGCAAGAGCAGACTCATCTCCGCTGGCAGCACCCGTTCACGAGCATGACGCATGAACCAGCCATCGCTTCGCTCAACCATTTTTTAGGGAACGTAACGACCCGCCTCACACGACACCGCCGAAGAGATTTTTAAGAGAGTATGACTACCCATAACCACATATGGATACTAGATAGCAAAATAGGGAAAAAAAAAATTAAGTACCAGTGTACATTACTATAAAAAACTATAAACACAACTGTAGGACACATGCATGTGGTTGCCTAAACACTAGTTTCGACTCTGCCACTACCCTCCAAACCCAAAACCAAACCCAACATCAGTGCCCCTCCTTCACTCTGTATAGAGAATGATAAGGATACACCGCTGCAAAACCAAAGTTCAGGTCTAGAGAACCATGCCAGAATCCACACCACTATTAAATCTTTATCTCAGAAATAATAAATGTTCACCTAAATTTTTTGTTTCTGATTGCCGTGCCATACAGTATAAATACAATTACAAATAAAATTTAACTTAAATAATTAATTATCATTATAATAATAATAAAGTAGTATAGAGCAGACTCATCTCCGCTGGCAGCACCCGTTCACGAGCATGACGCATGAACCAGCCATCGTTTCGCTCAACCATATTGTAGGGAACGCAACGACCCGCCCCACACGACACCGCCGAAGAGATTTTTAAGAGAGCATGACTACCCATAACCACTCAAACCAAGCAAAATAGTTACTTAGAATTCAGGTAATTTATCTGTACGACACTGCAAACAAATACAAAACAAATTTACAGTTACAGCCATGCAGTTTTGTCATTTAAGTATTCTTTGATAGTATAATAGCCTTTCTTAAGTAAACAATTTTTAATGTGACACTTGAACTCATTTATGGGTAACTCAAGAATGGCATCAGGAATTTTATTATAAAAATGTATACCTTGACCCATAAAAGATCGGTAAACCTTCTGTAACCTGTAGGGTGGCAATGCAAGCTTATTTCTATTCCTTGTGTTAAAATTATGCACGTTACTGTTTTTGGTATATAAATTGATATTATTTTTAACGAGGAGTATACAATTGTAAATGAATTGAGAAGCAACAGTCAAAATGCCGATTTCTTTAAATTTTTCTCTAAGAGATGTTCGGCTACTCAATTGATAAATAGATCTCACAGCTCTTTTTTGTAGAATGAATATACTTTCAATATCAGCTGCTGTTCCCCAGAGTATAATGCCGTATGATAAGATACTATGAAAGTAACTAAAATATACAGTCCTGGCAGTTTCTGTATCAGTAAGTTGTCTTATCTTTCTTATGGCATAAGCTGCTGAACTAAGTTTACCAGCCAAAAGCGTAATGTGATGATTCCATTGCAGTTTTGAGTCTATAGTTATACCCAAGAATGTAGTTGAGTCTACTAAATCTAATTTATTATTATTTAATTTAATTTCAATATGTTCGACTTTTACATTAGGTAAAGAAAATTTAATACACTTGGTTTTATTAGCATTTAGCTTTAGATTATTAACATTAAACCATTGCAAAACTTGCGAGAGAGCATTATTAACATCGTCATAGTTGTTCTTGCGCCTGTCAACGTTAAATAATAAAGATGTGTCATCAGCAAATAATACTATCTCACACAAATTTTCTACAAAAAATGGCAAATCATTTATATATACTAGAAACAGAAAGGGACCCAAAATTGAACCCTGGGGAACGCCCATTTCCACATGAGATCCAGATGATCTAACACCATTTACCTCTACAGTTTGAATTCTGGAACTGAGATACGACTGTATTAATTTAACTGCAGTACCTTTGACTCCATAATGACTTCATTTCAATAACAGCGTGTGATGATCAACGCAATCAAAAGCTTTGGATAAGTCACAGAACACTCCAAGAACATTCTGCGACCTCTCCCAAGCCTCCAATATACTCCTTACAAGTGCAACACCCGCGTCAGTAGTAGATCTACCTCTGGTAAAACCAAATTGTTTCCTATGCAAAAGTTTATTTAGGTTGAAATGAGGCATTAATTGTTCCAGAATAATTTTCTCAAATATTTTACTTAGAACCGGTAATATTGATATAGGCCTATAATTGCCAGGTTCACTTCTATTTCCTGATTTAAAAAGAGGTATAACTTTACTGTATTTCATCAAATCCGGAAATACGCCTTGATCAATACAGTTATTAAATATATCAACTAGATAAGGGGCAATAGCGGGTATTATACTTTTAATAACTTTAGTAGAAATACCCCATAAATCACTTGTATTTTTTTGTTTAAGAGATTTAAAACACTTAATAACATCAATAAAACTAATATGTCTAAACTGAAACACGTTATCACACTTAGGTACATATTTCTCGAGCAATGTCTTGGCAGCCACCGTTGAAGAGCTCAAATTAGATGTGGCCACCAAAGGAACATTAACTCATTTAAAATGGGTCCTCTTGCTCTCACAACGGCGGCGCCTTAGCACAGCAGCAGCAATCACGTCATTTATTAAAGCATTGACGAAAACATGAATCAACTCATCCATCGTTAATATAAACTGGTGTCGATTCTGGCTCGATTCTCTAAACTTAAACTTGACAACAGTGTTTCCTTGTCATTCTTTATACAGAATAAAAAAGAGAGACTGATGTTAAATTTAGTTTTAAGTTTAGAGAATCACGCCAGAATCGACACCATTGTTTACCTACTTCTTTATTTACCAATTATTTATGAAGGCAGTTAACAACATCTTGAGCTAACAATAATTGGCAAAGACACACGACAACACAATAAATAATTGGTAAAAAAAGTGGAAATAACAAGATTGACATGCCAAGATCCATAGATATTTATATATCGAAGGCTCTTCACCAGTCGATGTATGTCACGGAGCACCCCCACTAGAGTCCGCATACAAGGGCAAGCGCTTACGCCAAGCTTAGTAGTATTTTACCTATGCGTGAGGCACGCCTACAGACGTCGCGATACATCGTTTCATTCGGTAACCGAGCGTTGGTCGAACTGCTTCTCTCGTTTTCGTGTTAAAAAACTAAAAAATGCCGTACTGTGCAATTAAATTGTGGAAAGTCGAGTACAACTTCCAGTCTTCAAAAAAATGGTATTACTTTTCACTGTTTAGTTTAAATGCATTACAAAAAGACAAAAATACTGTTATATTAAATTGCTGTTAATTGTATTTATTTTTTGGTGAACGCGTTGATGTCTTTTTACACTATCCCTTTCTCGCATGGGCTACATCTAGAGATGGGTAGTGGGTTATAACCCATTTGACCCGATCGGGTTATAACTGGGTTGTTTGGGTTATAACCCAGTTATAACCCATTATCACACATTTTAGTGGGTGAAAATAAAAAAAGTATTTTATTTTGATATTTTTGGTATTTGAAGTTGGGATGTAAAATGAAAATCTGAATGCAAAAAAGGACATTTATTTTTAAAAATCATAATTTATTCATCATTACTGTCAGTAGATAGTCTATCGCAATCTAGAAATTCAACGTTACTAATTCCGGACGTAGATGGCTGAGGGCTAGCAGCGCGCGGTGTACTAAACGTTGATGACGGTAACTCAGTCATGCAATCTTCAGCATTATCACTGGAATCTTCCACATGTTTGTGCAACAAGTTCCAATTGTATGTCAAAAATGTTAATTTTTCTGCTCTTTCTGTTTTGAGTCTATTTCGCTTTTTATTGTGTATATTGCTGTGAGCACTAAATGAACGCTCTACAGCCGCGGAAGTGCAAGGTGCTGTAAGAATTCTAACGGCAACTTTACTTAATGCCGTAGATCCGCACATTCCTTTCCACCAAGTTATTGCAGATATGTTGTTTATGCCATCCCAGAGAAATGCTCGACTCCAAAAACCATCTCTTGCTCGGTAAGAGGCCAGGTTTTCTTTTACATTTAAGCCGATGGATTGTCCCACTTCACAAATGAATTCCATGGCATCGAGTTCTTGATTTTCATCAAGTTCAGATCCCTGATGTAGAGGGTCTAATAAGTAAGCCGCAAAATGGATAGGCTTAAGGCACATTTTCTTTTTTTTGGTCGACATTCTTTAAAATTTCATCTTTATTTTCTATTATTGTTATGTCTGGTAAATTGAAGAGTAACTTTGACTTCATGTCTTTCAATTTCAAAAACACTATGTATATTATTTTCATTTCCTTCCAGCTGAAATATGGCGTCCGACATTGGTTCTAAAATTAGTTTACATTGCTGAACAATCTTCCAAAAGTTTTCATCTAATAATGAAGATTTTTCTTCCGAGGGTAGAAGTATAGCTCTTTCATGTACAGCTAAAGTCTGCAAAGCAACTTTTGTGTTTTCTACACTTTTGAAACATGCATGATAACTACCCCATCGAGTATCGCATGGGAACTTTAAAGATTCACCGTATTTTTTTTCTTTTACTATTTGCGCTAGTAACGATGTCAAAACTTGACTTCGTTTTATAGTTTTTATCATATTCACTGTCATATTTTTGCAAGCATTTATGACTTCAATTTTTGTTATACTTTTGCAGAGCAAGTGTAAAGTATGAGCTGCGCAGTTGAGATAAGTTACATGTGGATGAATATCTTTAACAAGTCGAAACGCTTTCTGCATATTACTTGCGTTGTCTCCGATTAATGTGAGAAATTTGTTTACTCCATATTCTAATAACACTTTTAAAATTATTTCACATATATAATTACTGGTGTGTCGATTTTCAGCTGTTGCAATGCTTTTCACAAAAACTGGTTCTGGTTTTGCAATTAACAAATTTATAATACCTTCATTTCTGCAATTTGACCAACCATCCAAAATTAAGTGCAGACATGGTTGTGATTTAATATTTTCTTTTAATTCACGATGCATTTCGTTATTAAGTTTTATCCAAAATTGAGGTAGAAATAGCTTTTCTAGTAGGCAACTTATATAGCGGCTGAAGAGCATTGAAAAAACTTATCCATAGCGGGTGTTCGACAATTGAAAGTGGTGTTCCTGAGACATAAATTGCTTTAGCTAGTAATGAATGTAGCTGGTCTTTGTTCAAACTTGGTGGCTGATCCAATGATGACCCACTATTGTCAGATGAAAAACTAGGTTGAGATTCAGGCATCCGATTTTCCTTATTTTGTGATTGCAAAATCGCTTGATCAGATACTTCTTCGTTCGAAATAGAGCTGTTCCTCAATTCTTCTTTGTAGTTTATAGGACACTGTGGACATTTCTGTAGATGCCTAGCCATTTTTTGCAAAGTGGCCACTTTGTATTTTTGCTCACAATACCTGCATGTAGCAGATTTGTTTTCAGTTTCTCTAAAATGTTTCCAAATTCTTTCATTCTTAGGTCTCACCATATTGTCCTGCAACAAGATAGTTTGACGATATATAATCATATTATAAAGTAGGTTTAGGACTGTAATGCTAAATCTCACAGGCTTTCTTTCAGATACCTTGCATTATTTTTCAAATACATACAGTGCTCGCCACGGATCTTTGATTGTGAAGTTAGCTGCGGAATGCGTATGCGCTGCGCGGCCGTATCTAGCCGGCTCCCCGCCAGCGCCATTTGTACCGTTATTGATTCATTGCGCATTTATTTGCTGCTTACTTCACAAACACAAAGATCCGTGGCGGGCACTGTTTGAAGTACTAAGAGAGACTAAAACAAAATGGCGGCCGGGAGCCGTAAATGTGAACGCGGATCCAGAAAAATAACAAATACGTAAAAAGTAAGACCCATCAAGTTTCAATCTGAGAAATATATTAAATAATGTGCGTTTCTATCTAAAAATTCTCTATGGTTATTATCCTGACATTAACAACAATAAATAACTATTAATTAAGGTTGTTATAAAATTACCACGTGCCCAATTCAAGAACATAGCGCATGACGTCATATTCACATGCGCTTGTTAAGAGGAAGTACGATCTTCCTGCGATCGAGGGATATGTTTCAAAGAGTTTAAGGACTAATTTAATATTTCTTTTACATAGCTCCCAATATTTAGACGCATTGGTTAAAAAAAAAATATGCAAGTACATTGTTACCGCATTTGGTTAGTCACACTTCTTTAAATATTAAAATCAGTTTTAAATTAAATAGTATATATTATGGAATAATAAGAAATAGGTAAATTCAATATAATAACAATGTAGTACGCAATGATTTGAACTTAGTGAGTAACAATTTAAGTACTTACCGATTGGTAAACTTTGATATCCAGCAAGCAAATCGTAGTCAGTGTATTCGAGCCAAGGTCAATCAGGTGAAAAGCAGGATCAGGTCACAGTAAAACAGTATCGGGTCGTCGTTAATAAAAACACAAAATCACGGCACGAGCTCACAAACCAACCGCCTAACTAAACACGAGTGTAAAGCATGAGGCAGACTAATCGAAGCGGGCGGGGTGCGGCAGGGGCTGCGGGGAGCGTTGCGTGTGCGCCACCCCTCCCACTCTTCTAAGCTTATCAACCTGGCGCGGCGGCGTAACCAGCACCACATATTTAATAAAGAATATTTACTTACAACTTACTTTTGTTTAAGAAAATATTTAATGTTTATATTCATTAATTGAGTTTTTTATTTAGTATTATGTTTTTTACTTTACGTTTATTTAAATTAGGTAAAAAACACAAACGAATTGATAAAATTTTGAAATCATTTGTTATCACCCACTATAACAACCCATGGGTGGATTGAAATGGGTTATTATTGGGTTTTAACCTACTAGTGGGTTATAACCCGGGTCAAAACCCATCTCTAGCTACATCATATATGCTATCTCGCTCTCACACCGGCACGTGTATTGCTAGTGACTCAGACGCAGCTCATGTCTCAACGCGTAAGTTTATCGATAAGTTTGTCAGCTATTGAAATTGAAAAAGTAAATAAAAACTATTTATTTCATCGTGTACAATAATAGATGTCATGAGTATACAACCAACAGTTTTTATTTGACTTCAAATATATCCTAATAAAATTGAAAAAACGCGAAAATTTGTATGTGTATTTGTTACTCTTTCACGCTAAAACGGTTAAACGGATTTGTATGAAATTAAGTGCGCATTTTTTATGACCTTGATAAAGACATAGAATTAACGACATTAAATACCCTAGATACACCACGAGCGCTCAAAATGTGTCCCAATCAAGAAGTGCTTGAACGCCACTCAAGCACTTAGTACACAGTCACACGCGGACCGTTGAAAAGTCAAGATGCCAAAGAGTTCCGTGAAAAAATACTAATATTACGTAAAGTGTCGTTTTTTCGACGGGTATCTAATTAATGTTTTTTAATTAACGCCTTTAAAGCAAATTTTATTGTTGTGATACTTATTATAAACTGATTTAATATAAAATATTTGTGATATTCAAATGCATGGTCGGTTATACGTCGACCTTAGCCATCTCTTTTCTTCGCGATTTGTGCCTGCTATATTGCTAACAGCGCATTCAGAATTGCGCGCGAAAAGTCAAAAAAAATAAGGTCTATATTCTTTCACACATAACAATAAATCGTAAAATTTTACGAACATGACGCATGCATCTCTTATCTATTAGACAAGTCCGTCCGTCCGTCCGTGGTGCTGTTTCAGCGGCCAAACCGTAAGAGATAGATAATGTTTAAGTTATAAGTTAAGAATAGTCTGATAAGACTACAAACCGGATGTGAGTAACGTAGCACTTCCGGTTTTCGAGAAATCACGTGATTTCTATTTCAAACGAAACCACACAAAATCTCCGAAGTTCTCAATTAATTAAATACATTTTTTTTTTTGGTGAACATTTGGTTCACTGGTTTGCTAGTTTTAATTAAGACCTTATGCCGTATGCATTAAAAGCGACTTTCAATGTTTAAATAAGGCATTATATTGTTTTTGACCACGCGATCATCCTCCGTGGATCGTCCAATGTACCTTTTGGACCCGTTTCGGCACGAACGATTTTGTTCGTGTTGTTGTATCTAGGGTAGTTAATATCGTTGCATTAATACTTCTTGTCCTGGACGTGTTTTTTTTTGTGTTGCTTATATATAATTTAGTATGTAGTTACTAGTCGCGTCATGTAATTAGAACGCTGGAAGAAAGTGGAGAGGGTATGATTTACGCATTTGCTTACACTCGCGCACCAAAGTACTAGGCCTCTATTCTAAATGGTTTATCGATAGAAAATATCGATATTTTCTAAAATCGATCTTACCCTCATCACTTCGCTGCACTGAGTATATGATCTGACCTTGACGCGTCCAATCACAACGGGGCTGACCTCCCTGCACCAATGATGTCAGACGTACCAACTTCTTGGTATACATACTAGTTTTTAGTGTCACGTACCATGTACCAAGGCTATTCAGTCCTTGTACGCAAAAATACCAAGATTGGTCGTTGACCGACAAAAATACACTGACAATATAGAATAATCGACAAATTTTAGAGATTCATGTAAAAAAAAAATCCAATCAATTGTACGTGCTTATAAACGATTAATATTCTTCAATTGATGAAAGAATCGAGTATATATAGTATATTTCTTGCGTGTGTTCGATAATCACTGCCCTCTATTAACGGTCTACGAAATTGAAATGTACATTTTTTTTACTGGGATGATGCGATTTCCCACACAGCTCCCAGAATTGGCAGCGCCGCAGAGCGGAGCACAGGCGTACTAGTTTCCCTGCTCGAATACCAGCTTTCAGCCAGCTCGGCACAAGGATTTCTAGGTGCCCATCTAACATCCCTGCCCTGCACCCCACCGACTGGCGATTTTGATTCCAAACAAAATTTGTGTGATGCGGACTCTAGTGGAGGTGCTCCATGATGTATGTCTACTGATCATCCGTAGATAAATATCTATTACGACATGGTGAGAATAGGGCAAAAAGGTTTTCCTTCGATAAAAGCCAGATCATTCGATATATATCGAAGGTGATATAATATCTATGCCGCGAGAATTGGGCCCCAGGTCCGGACTTTTAGACTATAGTCCGGATTTTTTAAACTCTTTGAATATGAATAAGAAAAGTACATATTGATTAAAACACCATACCATTGTAAATAAGTGAGTAATGGTACCATTTTGTGACTAAAATGTCCGGACTTTTTTCTAAATGTCAGGATTTTTGTCAGGACTTTTGAAATTCCTAAATGGTAATTCTTGTCACGACCATCAGCTGTTCCATAGCGTTTTGTGTATAATTATGTACTCAAACACTTATGTTTATTTTTATCTACGTTCCAACCGAGTCTTCTACTCCACTCACGTTTGCTTTTTCAGGGTTCCATACCGAAAGGATAAAAACCTATTACTAAGACACCACTGTCCGTCTGTCTATCTATCACCGGGCTGTATCTCGTGAACCGTGATAGCTAGATAGTTGAAATTTTCACAGATGTAGTATTTCTGTAAACATCAAATACTAAAAATATTATAAGATAAATATATACTTTAAGGTGTTTTAAAACAAGTGTTTTTTTGCTGCTTTTTACTCGATATTATATTATAGTGTCTACTGTTGTATAGATAATGTACGGAATCCGTCGTACCCGATCGCGACTCGCACTTGTACGGTTTTTTTATATTCTCATTCTATTTTATAGGCCGTATCATCAGTAGCGAAGCTCATGAAGAGCGGTTCTCTTAGCGCTGAAGCCATCAACGCTGGTAAAAACCAATTGAAGTTGCAAGTACTGAGCGAGGCCGAAGATGGTACATCACTAGCTGAATCTTTAGCTGCCCAAGGACTATACAAGGGCACTGCCAGATCACCGGCTGACATTGCCAGAGATATCGACCAAATCAATAGCAGTACTGTCAACCAGGTAGGAAAATAATTTCTCAGCAGCCTAATCTGCACTAATGTTATTATTGCGAAAGTGTATCGTATCTGTAAGGACTAGACAAGGGCACTGCCAGATCACTTGCTGACATTGCCAGAGTTATCGACCAAATCAATAGCAGTACTGTCAACCAGGTAGGAAAACCAATTTCAAATCACAGAATCCTAATCAATACTAATATTATAAAGAGGTAAAGTTTGTGGAAGGTAATCTCTGGACCTACTGAACCGAGATTGAAAATCCTTATACCCATAGAAAGCCACGTTATTTGTGTCATAGGCTATAATTATATTACCGAAAAATTAACAGACAAAGGCGGATTAAGTTGCAAGTACCTTCGCGGTAGGAATAACTAGTACAGGACCTTGCTGTGTTCTTAATCCATGGACCATGCTATACCTCTATATAACTATGGAAACCAGAAAATTAGGGTTGACTTGACTATGAATAGGATTAATACTTTAAATAGATAAAACAAAAGAGAAGAAATAGTTCAAGCTCCAATTTAATTCTCTAAAAGCAGTAAATATAGTACAGACTGCTCACATAAAGTTACAAAAAATCAAGCAACAATAAAAACAAGTTAGAAAATAATATAAAGCTTAGACAGTTTTGTGTCAAAAATTTCAGGGGGTCTAAAATAACGACATTTGTATGAAATATCTAAATAATACTTAATTTGGGTTTATTTGGCATTAATTCATTTGAAGCTTTGGGTTCATGTCTTGTAATTTGAAAAAAATAAACAAGTACAAATATGCAATCGTGATATTTAAGACCCCCTGACAATAGTAAAATTTGCCTTATAAAATATGTGAAATCTCAATTATAATTTGTCTTTACAGGTACTGGCTAACGCATCTAAATCCAAAATATCAATGGGAGCTGCTGGAAATCTTGCATTTGTCCCTTATGTTGATGAATTATAAATGCAAACAAATTAGTTTGTTTATTATTTTAATTTGTATATTCCATCAGACAAGTAATTACTCTAGAGTGATTTGTAATTTATTGTTTTGAAAAATAAAAAATAATCTATTGAAAAATCCATATCATAGTTTTATTTAAAGGAATGTTGGTGGTGAGAGTGGGTTCCTTTTGGATGCAGGATATTTATTATTAATAATTTACATTGTTTTGTATGAATATTTTTACTTAGTAATAGTAAATCATGTATTTTAAATTTCAGTTATTTTAAAAGTTTTATACTGAAACTTGAACTATTAATGATATACAATATATCATATAAATCAGAAGCCCAAGCACGAATTTTTGTCAGCTCCGCAACGTATCGTCATTATAAAATTTTGTATGGTAAAAGCTAGATTACCTAGGCTAGCATAATGCTAAACTAATGCATTTATCAGTAAGATCACAGTATGACATAGACAAAACAATTTTTTATCAACATATCTAGTCATCAGTGGTGTGGTTATTAAGAAAAGCAATGTAAACAACACCCATATTGTTGACAAAAAAGTTTAGTTTTATGTGCATTTCTGTGGATTCCCTGAAGATAAGTCAATACTTAATGCGTCTTTTTCCAATGGACATAAAGGAAAGTGACACCACCAAGTTTAATCAAACTTTTTATTCACTGACTTTCTGTGCTCTATTTATTACAAATATTGTTAAGTTGATTTTTAACTTTTTGTTGTATCAAACAACCTGTTAGCGTTGGTTTAAACTAGGGTTTTTACTTGGAAAATAGGGATGCGCAGGACTTACTTTGCCTCTTTGAGTATTTGGGATTTTTCATGTGCCAGCACAGAACATATAGTTGGTTCTATATCTGTTAATTATCGTGCCATTGACGCTACACTTACCACTTAACTGGAATAATGTCCAGTTTTTGAAGTGAAACTTCTTTATCGGCGTTGGAAAAAAATTTACCGTCACATTTTTATTCGGTTACGCGTCACGTTTTTTGGTTATGCGCCATCTTTTTTTTAAAAGAGCACTATTTACCTCATCCGAACAATTGCTTCTTCTGTCAACTTTAAAAAAAAAAGTATCGACAGCAAATATTCGTGTTCAAAGAGTACTTATATATACGTGTTTCACACAAGGTAAGGTAAGGTATAGTTATACCCCTTTAGTGGGTGAGTTTTTGAAAAATCTTAGCGCACGCCTATATATATATTTCTGGAAAGTTGCATGTAGATCATTTTTCGAAAAAAATAAGGCCATAAAGAAGTTTCACTTCTTACGTGTGTACACTAGTACACGCACACATTTTTTATTGTTGAGTGTTCTCTGGTTAATTTTCGACAGTTCACAGAAGTAATTCTAATGCAACTGCTATCAAAGAATCACTGACTAACTTCACTTAAAAAAATCTCCATAAATGTCACTCCATTCTGCTTGCATATTTGCCAATCAGATTTAAGTGTGAGGGAAAGGAGGAGGGATGGAATCAAACCATCATGCAATAAATAAAATTTATCTTCTTAGTCTTTAATTTTAATTAATATTGCTATTTGTCTCACTTCTCATTTTATTTTTGTATTTTACTCTATGAGTGGCATAAACACAACCAAAATATGATTTTTTATCAAGTATTCTATTCAAAACTGTTGATTATTATGATACAGGAATATCATATTGTGTTTTCATGATTTAAAAGAAAAACTACTATTACTATTTTATACACCCTGAAACTTATTTATCAACAAAACAAACAGTAATAAAACATCGTTTTTATATTCTCTAAAATAATTTATTGCACCTCTGCTTCTGTTAATAACATATTTGGGATGCCTTTGGAGATTGGAAATTGCCTTCCAGATTCGGGGCAAGTCAGATGGCCTTCCTCTATTTCTACTTCTAGTAATATTTTATGTGCTTTCTTAAGAAAATCCTCATTTTCTTCAAACTTAGGTTCAATACTTTTGGGTAGTCCTTCACTATGTCCAATACTATTTGCAGCATGCCATAACACCTCCCAATCCAGTTTTGGTATTACACGAGTAATAAATTCTGGATTAAAATCGACTTCAGTAATTTTCACATCAGTGGCATTGATAGCTAAAGGATACCCAGTCATAACTCCTTTTAAACACTTGGATGTTAACATGTTATGTGTTATAAGTTTCATTTTGATAATTTTATTATACAAATTTTAGGTTATGTCTATTTAATGTATCTAATGTATTGTAATTTGAAATTCACATTCCACTATTAATGCACTTAGTATATCTTCGTTTAATTTATATAATTAAACAGCATGAAAGTTTTTAAATCAAAATGCAAAAATTGTAATTTTATTTAGAATTCTGTAATCCACTGCTGCGTTTTTTTTTTATTTATTCATGACCTGGATACAGAGTCCTTCAGTCGAATACATTGTGGGTTACAAAATATTTTTAAATTAAAAATTAAGTAGATAAGTGTCCTTCAAAGGAGAGCAAGAATTGCAATACTTAAAATTACAAAAAATAACAATAGTTTTTTAAATTTTCAAATTTTGGTGTAAATGCTAATAATAATAAAGTTATATTTAAATGTAATTACAATCTAAGCAGTACAAATCAATTAAAACAGAAATATTTACACTTACAAAAATAGTTACAATGTATTCTTTAAACTAAATATTCTGTACAGTATTTTCTATTTATTTAAACAGTGGTTTAAGCCCGTCACAGACGTAGCTATAATATATATTAATATGAATCATAGCAAGACATATTACAACATATTTTCAATATAAATTTTCGAGTGACCGCACACGCAGCTATAATATATATTTCTATGACGTCACCAAAATATGTCGACAGATATATTTTGGCATATTAGTGTATATTTTGGTATATTAATATATATTTTGATATATTAATATATATTTTGATATATTTTTATGATACGGTATGTTTCATTTTTCACCGAACGCCTGCCAAAATATATATTATAGCCGTGCCCCGCGGTTTCACCCGCGTTTTTCTCGTTTCCGTGGAAATACTGAGATAAAATATGCAAGCAAGCACGCGTGGATTTCCTAAGCAGAGGTATTTTAGAAATGTATTTATTATACTCTTCAAAGATCTTATACTTACAATCATCAACAAATATATTTCGAAAAAGATTATTACAGGATTTTATGTTAATAAAAAACTGTATGGCCCATAACTCATTAATAGGTATCAACTCTTAACAACTCACACACGTGATAACTTTTAAACGAAATATCCGATTGAGATGAAACAAAAAGTATTTTAATTCTACATAAATACTCTTGATAACATAATGCTTAATTTCGATAAATATTAATATTACGATACATATTTAACGTAGTTTTTTTTCTTCAGACGATGTAATAATTATTTTGAACACAAAATCGGTTATTGTGATTAAACCATGATAGCTAGATATATGTTCTCGCAGACTTTTTTGTAGGTCTTAATGGGACCTACAAACCCGTAGTACATCATTTTGTTCTATTGTCAATAGTTTTTGCAGCGCACGCAAAAATAGGTTTTCGATTTTACACCTTGTGTTAAAAAATAGCTATTTTATTACGGATCCCTAATTTTGTAAGAAAAAAATATAGCCTATAGCCTTCCTCGATAAATGGAATACCCAACACTGAAAGAATCATTCAAATCGGACTAGTAGTTCCAGAGATTAGCGCGTTCAAACAAACAAACAAACTGCAGCTTTTTAATATTAGTATAGAAGTATAGATAGTACAGCTCCCGTCTGTGGTAGTTTGTATAATATAATATCTCGATATATAAATAAATATAGCTACGTCTGTGACGGGATATATTTTGGCATATTAATAGTATAATACGGAATGTTCAACTTCTATTTTTCGTTCCTGACAAGGCAACATGCATAATAATATCAAATTCAGCATCGGAATCATCCTCTGAGGAACTTTCAATTAAATCTAAAAGTAGTGCTCTTGTCGAATTCATTTCGGTAAGATCGATTATAACGTTATTTCAAAATTAAAACACCCTGTGCTAGAAAATAAGCTTTAAAACCGTGCGCTTGCAAAAACGACCGCAGACCGAGTGAGGGCAAAATATATATTATAGTATAGCTCCCGTCTGTGGTAGTTAGCTATAATATAATATATATTTCGATATATTAATATATATTATAGCTACGTCTGTGACGGGCTTTATAAAAGTCTGAATTGTTTAGTAATTCCTGAACGTGGCGGGGGAAACTGTTTTGACTTTGCTCACAGATGTCACTGATGTCATTGATGAAGATGAGCGAGTTTTTGGCGGGATTTCATCGAGTGCGGTTGGCGTCTTATTTTAATTATTCTTAAATTTGTTCATAGTGGATATTGTGAAATAAAATTGGTGTGATTTTGTGTTACAACCGTCTGCGCAACTGAAGAATTAGTGGAATCTTTAAAATATACGCTATTCCGGTCAAGTGGACGTGAGAATTTTATTGTAGTGTTGACTACCTCACAGAAGCTTATCGAAAAAGCCAACTCGATATATTTCGTGCCAAACACTCCAAGAAGCATTAGAATGCGTCACACCCACATTCTAATGTAAAAAAAGGAAGATTAATACAAAAATAAGACGATGGCTGCATGGCTATGCCTTTGCCTTTCTCAATAGAGAAGAATAGAACTAAAAAAAAAATGAAGATGAGCCGTTGAATAGTCTGTGCGTTGAATGTGGAAACTGGGACAGTTGAATATAATGTGCTGAAGATCTGCATTTTCTTGATTACAGTGGAGACATCTTGAGTGGTTATAAATATTTATTCTGTGCAGATGTGCTGGCATGAGGCAGTGTCCAAAGCGCATACGTGTAATAGTGGTAATGAATTTTCTGTTAGAGTACTTCACTCTGGAATACCATGGCATTGTAGGTAGGTGTTTTTGAATGTTTGCATACCATTTGCCTTTCGTCTGTAATGTATTTTGCCAGTAGGAATGCCAAAGCTGTCTTGAAATTTCTTTAAAGTGACTGTAGAAGTCTGTAAATGGAATGTTCAGTATGTGGGTATGATCTTCATCCTGCTCTATATGTGTGAGGCTATCTGCTATTTCATTACCTTCTATGCCACTGTGGGAGGGAACCCAAAGAAATTGTACTTCTATTCCTTTCCTATTTAGTTGTTCTATTAATTGAACTACATACATTACACAGTATATGACTTGTTTTATAAGATGAAATTCCATTAACTAAGGCAGATAATACACTTTTTGAATCGGTTACTGCTACAATATTTACATTATTTACAAGGTTATTAACATAAGTTAGAGCTTGCTGTATAGCATAGCTTTCTGCTGTAAATATACTACAGTGTTCATTAATTTTGATACATTTAGAGTAACCAGCCTGGGGATCATAATAGGCTGATTTGACATTATTATTGTCGTCATTATCAGTATAAATAAAGTAATAATTCATATAGCTGTGCTTAAATTCTAAAAAGTCGTTGTTATTAAAAATATTGTTCAAATGGTAATTAAGTGAATCAACATTTATTAAACTTTTAAATGGGCATGTATATATTGGCCACATTTCACTGTTATGAATTCCTTAACAGTTGTTTTTTACATGAGTGAATATTGTTATCATTTCAGGATTATTGAGCAGAGAATCAACAGTAATGTTTGGGGCTGCCATTGATTGTAAAAGTTGTGACATTTGATTGAACTTTTCTGTAAGGATATTATTAGAAGATAAAACCTTAAGATTGAATTTCATAGCTAATTGCAGTCGTCTCAAGAACAATGGAGGTATACATGTTTCAATTTCTAATGAATTTATAGGAGTAGATCTCATTGCTCCACAGATTAACCTCAGGCCTATATTTTGAATTATGTCTAACTTCTTAAGCAGTGTGCTACTGGCATTCTTATAAGCAAAACTGCTATAGTCAAAATGGCTACGGACTATGCTTTTGTACAGCATACTAATGGTCTGAGGATCTGAACCCCAAAAAGTTCCAGCTAAATATCTTAGAACAGTTACTGCTCTTAAAGCTTTTGTACTAATGTGATCAATATGTTTGTCAAATTTTAGCTGGTTATCAATGATGACTCCTAAAAATTTATGTTGACTGACAATAGGAATCTCTATAATATTGTATGAAATTTTTATATCACAATTAGTTTTACTGAAAATTAAAACAGAACTCTTTTCTGAACTTATATCTAATTTAAGCTTGTTGTTGTAATAGTATTGTAACTGCTCTAAGGCATTGTTAATGTTGTTTTGTGCAATATTTATATTTTGATTCGTACTGTACAAAAGCAAGTCATCAGCAAATTGCAATATATTCACATTTTCTGTATTTACATACTTTAAAATTTCCGAAGTATACAAGTTATATAATAAAGGAGATACAGTGGCTCCCTGCATTGTGCCCTCATTGGCAATCTTGGGACCATATAATTTATTATTGAATTTCACATACACTGTTCTTTTAGTTAGAAACTTATAGAGCCATTTTATTGTTTTTAGTGGTATATTACTGTTGTGCAATACTTGTACAAGAACTTCAATATTTACATTGTCGAAAGCACCCTTGACATCTAAGAAAACACAGATCATGTTAGAATGACTGAGTTTGACTTGTTTAATATCATGAACAAATGATACAAAGCTTTCAGAGCAACTCTTACCCTTTCTAAACCCATGTTGGATTGGAGGAATCAACTTGTTGGTTTCTGAAAAGTAATCTAGTCGGAACTTTAACATATTTTCAAATAATTTCCCTAAACAAGATGATAATGATATAGGTCTATAAGAGGAAGTAATACCATGTGTTTTATTTGGCTTTAAAATCGGAATTACACATTGTGTTTTCCAAGATTCTGGTATAATGCAATATTCCCAAAGTTTATTGTAGATGTTTAAAAGAATGTTAAGTGCATTAGGGTGTAACTTTTTAATTAACATATAAGGTATATTATCCAGTCCTGGTGTGGTATCTTTCCTACTTTTTAATGATTTGATAAGTTCAAAAATAGTATATGGTTCATTAAGAAATGTATGTACAGTGTTTTCCTCAGAGTGAAGCAAGTTTAAAAGTCTTTCCTCGTTGGTTTCAGTTGAGTCAGATAAATTATTTAAAAATTCTGGAACCCATTGATCATCGAAATGCTTGTTAGAGTTATCTACCCTTTTAAACTTTTTTATATAATTCCATATTCTGGAGACAGGTGTTAATCTATTAAAACTACTGAATAGCACTTTCCAAGACTCTTTTTTTTCCTGTTTAAGAATTAGTTTTTTATGGGCATCCATTATCTTATACTCTATAAAGCTAGAAATAGATGGATTTAATTTATACATTCACAAAGCTTCTTTAGATTTTTTAATAGCATCCTCACAATTTTTGTTCCACCAAGGAGCTGGTTTCCTTAACATTTTTTCAACAGGTGTTCCCTTTCGTTTCGGTATTGGGTGATCCCTTATATTATTTAATATATTTACAAATTTGATATACAACTGTAATGGCTGATCATTTTCAATACTTAATTCGGAAAAAGCTATTTCTGAAAGTGTATAATATTCATCCCAATTTGCTTTGCTATAAATATATTTTTCTTCAACAGGACCAATTTCAAACTGTGATGGCTGGATATTCAAATAAAGAGAAATTGGGAAGTGATAACTGCCCATGGGATCGTCTTGTACACACCAATCACATAAATGAGCAATGGAGGGGCTCACAAGTGTTATATCTATTGCAGAGGGCTGTCTATTGGGATGTGGAAAAGTAGTTGGAGTGCCATTGTTCAAGATGCATAAATCAAACTCATCTATTATATCAAATAAGCTATTACCTCTGCTATTACTACTCTGAAACCCAAAAACTACATGATGAGCATTAAAGTCACCCATGATTATACATGCTTTGGGTAAATTCTGTATAATGTTTTTTAATTTGCTGCTATTGAATCTACCATTGTTGGGTGGACAATAAACACATAAAATAGATATATCACCAGATTGCGTTTTTAAAGTTATGGCTATGTTCTGAATAGACTCGTAAAAAGTTGTGTTTAAAATACTGTATTTTAAACTATGTTTAATTAAAATTCCGACGCCATTACATTTATTTTTAGAATTCTTAAATATAAAATTATAGTTAGGAAATCTTGGAGGATGTCTATTTTCTGTTAGCCAGGTTTCATTAAGTAAACAAATGTCAATATTTTTTTCCAAAATGAGCTTTTGAAGTAAGGTTTTTTTGCTCTGTAAACTTTGTATATTGTACTGAATTATATGCAAATAATTATCCATTAAATTAAATTTGACAAAAATATATCTTTTATTTTCTTAGATGTTAAGGGGGCTTTACCATTGTTGTTGCCTAGAGCTACAAGGGATTTGACTATGGCATTAAGTATTATTTCATTATTAGCAATTAGGTTGACATCAAAGTGGTCATTATCCGTGCGGTGACGGAGAAAGAATACAACTCACCGCCCCTTCTCTTCCCGTGGGTGTCGTAAGAGGCGACTAAGGGATATCGGAGCTTCCATCCGCTCTGCTGGTGGTAGGGTGCCTAACACCCGCCTGGTTTGTTACCACCGTGCGCATGGAGAAAAACCAGTGAAGTGCTTCTCGCGCGTTTCGGGGTCAGCCAGCGTACAACCAGGGCTCGAGTGGAGGTTGTCGCGACGGATTCGGTCCAGGGCTAGGCATCCGTGGAACCGATGCCGGGAGGACTGCATCGACCCGCCGGCCAGGGAGACCCGTAGAAACGGCTGTCCCGCTGGCCGCCCGTGGCACAGTACAGGGGCCCGAGCGTTCCTAACCAGTTCGCGAGGCTGCCCCATCATGTCACGCATAATCTCGGGGTGGACCGTCGTGCCGGTTGGTGACCGGGGCGTGGGGTCCCGGCGGCCACTTCCGGGGGGGTGCGGGGGCCCTTCCGTCCGGCGGGTCGGCGTATATCCTCTGCAGGCAATCATTCGGGGAAACATGCCTCCCTAATTTGCCCGGTCTTGTCGTGACAACGTCCACTCGTTTCACGTCTCTTTTTCACTTCCATAATGGCAGCTCCTAAAACAAAGTTTGGACGTTCAGCGGTGCACACCCCCACGCCTTCAACGCTGTTTGAGGTCGAGTTCTGCAACGTACGCGGACTCCACTCTAACCTCAACGCTGTCCACCACCATCTTGAGACAGCACGGCCAGCATTGTTGTTCCTGACGGAGACACAAATACTTCCGCCTGCTGACACAGGCTACCTTAATTATCCCGGCTACGTGCTAGAAGAGTCCTTCAAAGCGAAAGCCGGTGTATGCCTGTATGTTCGGGCGGATGTTTGTTGTCGCCGTCTCCGCTGCTTGGAAGATCCCTCCTTCTCCGTGCTGGGGGTACACGTCGACTCTGGCCCCCTGGCCAGAGTTTACGTGTGTCTCTACAGATCCCACACCGGCGATGTTGAGACAACTCGACTTTTCGAACACCTTAGTCGGGCAGCAGATGACGCACAGGAACAATTTCCCAATGCAGAATTGGTGTTTTTGGGGGACTTTAATGCTCACCACAATTTGTGGTTAAGTTCCTCCAAAACTGACCATGCAGGGATCTCTGCTCACGCATTCGCTCTCACGCATGACTTGAAGCAACTGGTTGATCAGCCCACCAGGATCCCAGATATTCCAAGTCAAGCGCCTTCTTTACTGGACCTTCTGCTCACGACCCATCCACAGGGCTATCAGGTTGTGGTAAGAGCCCCCCTGGGCTCGTCAGACCACTGCCTGATATCTGCCAAAGCACCACAGGCCAAGCCTCCGCGTCCAGCAGTGGTCAAGCGCCGTATCTGGCATTATGGGTCGGCAGATTGGGACGGTATGCGTGACTACTTTGCGTCCGTCCCCTGGAAGCAGCGCTGCTTCAGTGACAGGGACCTATCGGCCAGTGCCGTTGCCATTACTGAGGAGATTATAATGGGTATGGAATACTATATTCCTCATTCTGATCTCATCAGTAAGGGCACGCGTAACCTCTGGTTCAATCACGATTGTGCTGAAGCTGCTTCGCGTAAGCAAGCGGCATATCGTGCTTGGATCAGAGGGCGCGCTCTCAAGGATCCCGAGGTCGATTTACTCAAAGCAGCCTACAATTTTGCTTCCAAGGCCTGTAAGAAGGCTTACATTAGAGCGGATGCCCAGCGCGTTGCACGTGTTGGCCAGGAACTTATGACGCATCCTACGGGCTCCCGTAGCTACTGGCGTCTGGCCAAGGCCGTGCAAAAAAACTTCTGCGAGCCCTCGCTGCCACCTCTGAGATGTCCAGACGGAACACTAGCCCATAAGCCGCAGGAGAAAGCCGATTTACTGGCAAAACACTTTGCGGCTAACTCCCGAATCGATGATTGCAATGCACTGCCACCATCATTACCTCACTGTGGCACAACGATGCCTGATATTAAAATCAGGCAGCGCGAGGTTCGTGCCGAATTGCAATCACTCGACGTCCGGAAAGCTAGTGGACCTGATGGCATCCCAGCAGTAGTACTCAAAAAATGTGCAGCGGAGTTGTCTCCCGTGCTCACGCGCTTGTACCAATGCTCGTATTCTTTGGGGCGTGTGCCGGAGACTTGGAGAGATGCCAATGTGCAACCGGTGCCCAAAAAAGGGGATCGCTCAGACCCGGCAAACTACCGGCCAATAGCAGTCACCTCAGTTTTATGTAAAGTTTTAGAAAAGGTCCTTAATAACCATCTGACCCGCTACCTAGAGGATCACTCCTTGATTAATGATCGTCAATATGGTTTTAGACCGAAACGATCGACGGGTGATCTTCTAGCGTACTTAACTCATATCTGGGGTGAGGCTATCGACAAGCGTGGCGAGTCGTTGGCTATCAGCCTTGACATTGCCAAGGCGTTTGACAGGGTCTGGCACAAAAGCCTTCTCTCCAAGCTTCCGGCACACGCCCCAAAGAATACGAGCATTGGTACAAGCGCGTGAGCACGGGAGACAACTCCGCTGCACATTTTTTGAGTACTACTGCTGGGATGCCATCAGGTCCACTAGCTTTCCGGACGTCGAGTGATTGCAATTCGGCACGAACCTCGCGCTGCCTGATTTTAATATCAGGCATCGTTGTGCCACAGTGAGGTAATGATGGTGGCAGTGCATTGCAATCATCGATTCGGGAGTTAGCCGCAAAGTGTTTTGCCAGTAAATCGGCTTTCTCCTGCGGCTTATGGGCTAGTGTTCCGTCTGGACATCTCAGAGGTGGCAGCGAGGGCTCGCAGAAGTTTTTTTGCACGGCCTTGGCCAGACGCCAGTAGCTACGGGAGCCCGTAGGATGCGTCATAAGTTCCTGGCCAACACGTGCAACGCGCTGGGCATCCGCTCTAATGTAAGCCTTCTTACAGGCCTTGGAAGCAAAATTGTAGGCTGCTTTGAGTAAATCGACCTCGGGATCCTTGAGAGCGCGCCCTCTGATCCAAGCACGATATGCCGCTTGCTTACGCGAAGCAGCTTCAGCACAATCGTGATTGAACCAGAGGTTACGCGTGCCCTTACTGATGAGATCAGAATGAGGAATATAGTATTCCATACCCATTATAATCTCCTCAGTAATGGCAACGGCACTGGCCGATAGGTCCCTGTCACTGAAGCAGCGCTGCTTCCAGGGGACGGACGCAAAGTAGTCACGCATACCGTCCCAATCTGCCGACCCATAATGCCAGATACGGCGCTTGACCACTGCTGGACGCGGAGGCTTGGCCTGTGGTGCTTTGGCAGATATCAGGCAGTGGTCTGACGAGCCCAGGGGGGCTCTTACCACAACCTGATAGCCCTGTGGATGGGTCGTGAGCAGAAGGTCCAGTAAAGAAGGCGCTTGACTTGGAATATCTGGGATCCTGGTGGGCTGATCAACCAGTTGCTTCAAGTCATGCGTGAGAGCGAATGCGTGAGCAGAGATCCCTGCATGGTCAGTTTTGGAGGAACTTAACCACAAATTGTGGTGAGCATTAAAGTCCCCCAAAAACACCAATTCTGCATTGGGAAATTGTTCCTGTGCGTCATCTGCTGCCCGACTAAGGTGTTCAAAAAGTCGAGTTGTCTCAACATCGCCGGTGTGGGATCTGTAGAGACACACGTAAACTCTGGCCAGGGGGCCAGAGTCGACGTGTACCCCCAGCACGGAGAAGGAGGGATCTTCCAAGCAGCGGAGACGGCGACAACAAACATCCGCCCGAACATACAGGCATACACCGGCTTTCGCTTTGAAGGACTCTTCTAGCACGTAGCCGGGATAATTAAGGTAGCCTGTGTCAGCAGGCGGAAGTATTTGTGTCTCCGTCAGGAACAACAATGCTGGCCGTGCTGTCTCAAGATGGTGGTGGACAGCGTTGAGGTTAGAGTGGAGTCCGCGTACGTTGCAGAACTCGACCTCAAACAGCGTTGAAGGCGTGGGGGTGTGCACCGCTGAACGTCCAAACTTTGTTTTAGGAGCTGCCATTATGGAAGTGAAAAAGAGACGTGAAACGAGTGGACGTTGTCACGACAAGACCGGGCAAATTAGGGAGGCATGTTTCCCCGAATGATTGCCTGCAGAGGATATACGCCGACCCGCCGGACGGAAGGGCCCCCGCACCCCCCCGGAAGTGGCCGCCGGGACCCCACGCCCCGGTCACCAACCGGCACGACGGTCCACCCCGAGATTATGCGTGACATGATGGGGCAGCCTCGCGAACTGGTTAGGAACGCTCGGGCCCCTGTACTGTGCCACGGGCAGTCACCTCAGTTTTATGTAAAGTTTTAGAAAAGGTCCTTAATAACCATCTGACCCGCTACCTAGAGGATCACTCCTTGATTAATGATCGTCAATATGGTTTTAGACCGAAACGATCGACAGGTGATCTTCTAGCGTACTTAACTCATATCTGGGGTGAGGCTATCGACAAGCGTGGCGAGTCGTTGGCTATCAGCCTTGACATTGCCAAGGCGTTTGACAGGGTCTGGCACAAAAGCCTTCTCTCCAAGCTTCCGGCATACGGTCTGCCAGCCCAGTTCTGTTCTTGGGTAGCTGACTTCCTGCATGAGCGTAGAATTCGTGTCCTTACGGATGGTAGCAGTTCGCGGTTCATGTCAGTGAATGCCGGCGTTCCCCAGGGCTCCGTCCTATCCCCCACTCTCTTTCTGCTGCATATCAATGACTTAATTCCTCTTGGGAATATTCATTGCTATGCAGACGATAGTACAGTGCATGCGGGGTATCTCGGACAAGCAGCGGCTGGGCTGGCGGTAACCAAGGAGAAACGCGAGAATCTTGTCATTGAACTCAATCAAGCTTTGGACCACATTTCCGAATGGGGTACCAGGAACTTGGTTGAGTTCAATGCCAAAAAAACTCAGGCTTGCGCTTTCACGGCAAAAACATCGTCATTCCTTCCCCTTCCATCTCTTCAGGGCACAACACTACCGCTGCAGAGCAACATTTCCATGCTCGGTATGGAAGTTCGCTCAGACCTGAATCCAAAGAACTACATCGAAACCGTGATCAAAACGGCTTCACGCAAACTCGGAGTCCTGAACAAGGTGCGGCGTTATTTCACGCCCGATCAACTGTGCTTGTTGTACAAAACGCAAGTGCGGTCCTGCGTGGAATATTGCTCGCACCTCTGGGATGGCTCCGCCAAGTACTTGCTCGATGCTTTGGATAGGTTACAGCGACGCGCGATCCGCATCATAGGCGATGAGGAGGTGACTAAACACCTTGAGCCTCTTCAATTACGCCGTGACGTGGCGTCACTAAGCGCGTTCTATCGTCTGTACCACGGCGAGTGTTCTGAGGAGTTATTCTCTCTTATCCCACCTTCTCCTTTCCTTCAGAGGACCACGCGCGCTGGCCTACGTTGTCATCGTCTAACTGTGGCCACAATTCCAACGCGTACAAAGAAATTTGGTGACTCATTTCTTTGTCGCACTATCCGTAAATGGAATGCTCTGCCCGCTCACGTGTTCCCTCTTACAACCTGGGATCCTTTAAAAGAGGCGTGAAGAAGCAACATGCAGGCCGGCAGGGTGAGGATGGCTGGTGTGGCAGGTAAAACTGCTGTATCAGCTATCGTCACGTCTGGACTTCACCTTCACTTAACATCAGGTGAAGTGGAGTCATTTGTCGGACCTATCTATAAAAAAAAAAAAAAAAATATTTCTCTTATAAATTGGTGGGTAAGATTTCATATCATTTATAGCTGGGGGAGAACTCACCACAGCGGCATAGTTTTGCTGAGTATATTTAATACGTTTCTCTTCTATCTTCTGCTTCTTTAATGGACAGTCCCTTGAAATGGCCAAGTGATTGCCACTACAATTTATGCAGACAATTTCTTCCACATCACATTCTTTGTAGGAATGTTGACCAGCGCAAGATGAGCACATTTGGGTACTTCTGCAAACTTTAGCCGAGTGATTGAATTTTAGACATTTGAAACATTGTAGTAGCGGGGGTATATACTGGTGTACTTTATATCTAAAAAGTTGTATATAGGCATATTTAGGCAGGCAGGTTGTTGCAAAAGTTACTGCAACTGTGGTTAAAGGTGTGAGTGTGTTGTCCAATTTTTTCATGAAGCGCTTAATGGACATTACTTCTGCATCACAAACTAAGTTTTTGTATATATCTTCATTTGTCATGTCTGTAGGAACAAACTTTAGTACACCAATTTTTTCCGTTAGATGAGAAGGGATGAAGGCCTTCATTTTATTAATAGATAAAAAGTCGTCCTGTTTCAAAAAATAGTTAGCGGAGGACGCTTTTTAAAAGTCACCCCAATTTTATGAGCGTTCACACGATGAAACCCTACTATATCTGTAACATGTTCGGTGAAAAGTTTAGTAAGGGAAATAGGGTTTCGATTTCCTATTTTGTCTTGCTCAGTGGATACCACATAAACGACAAACTCATTTGTGCTGTTATCTAAGAAAAGACGTTTATAATTGGGTTTGATAAAAACATTGTACTTTTCATTTTCTTTCTTTCTCGAATTATTAGATATATTATTATACTTCCTTTTCCTCTTCTCTGCAGGATCTTCCCATCACTCTGGGCGCCCATCTCCAATCCCTAGCAGTGTTTCGTTGTGTTTGTGCGCAGAAAGGCTAATTAAAGTTTAAATTTAATTATGAGGAAAATTAAAAGCTCCCGCTAAGTTTGACTTCCCGCCAAAAAGTCCCCACTGCTGCGTTTTTTTTTTGTTTAAGTTCTCCCGTTTTAGGGAAGGCAAAGGGAACAATGCCCATACAGCCTAGTCTTTAATTAAATTTATCTTTTTTTTGTTTTCACATTAGAATGTCGGTGTGACGCATTCTAATGTTTCTTGGAGTGTTTGGAACGAAATATATCGAGTTGGCTTTTTCGATAAGCTTCTGTGAGGTAGTCAACACTACAATAAAATTCTCACGTCCACTTGACCGGAATAGTGTATATTTTAATGATTCCACTAATTCTTCAGTTACGCAGACAGTTGTTACACAAAACCACACCAATTTTTTTTCACAATATCCACTATGAATGAATTTAAGAATAATTAAAATAAGACGCCAACCGCACTCGATGAAATCCCGCCAAAAAAGCCTACCCCACTGCTACGTTCAGAACAGTGTTGCCAGTACCTGCGTCGTGTTTCGGAATCTGAAAAGGGACGATTTTTAGACAAAAAGGACGGGCCTACAGAAATATATTTATCTTACGTGTTGTGTTGTGACGCAATCTGCTTCATACATTTAGTACGGTTAGAAGTATATTTGTGTGTCGCGATGTCTCGACAGCGTTCAGAAATCAATATATCTTTATTCAAATTGGATGTATAGTAGAACTCTTTTGAATCGTCCAAATTTTTTTTCCCTACCACTCTTTATGGGACATATTTTTTAGCTGCGGAGAAAAACGAGCGAGCGAAAAAAACTCCACAACATTAAAAATATAATGTAACAACATTTACAAATCATTATGTTGTTACAACGTCAATACAATCATGATTTATTTAATATACAAAACCTGTTGGAATGATTGGAACAGTTCATACCCAATCATTTTTGTCTGTAATATTATCAAACACTTTGTAATAAGCTTTTATTTATTTATTTTATTCTTCTTTACCAAAATACAGTAAATGGCGGACTTAATGCCATAGGCATTCTCTACCAGTCAACCAATAAGGGTGTGGGAGACGAATGTTATGGCGATAGAGTGCGAACTACTAAAGTTATAAAAACATATAATATTATCCTACTTAACTTAACTATACTATAATAAACGATAAATTAATATTATATAATAATCAAATATCATAAATACACAGATAAATATATATATATATAATTTATAATAATCTTTTATAGTACCTAACTACTTTTTTATACTATCCTGAATTTATATATGGATAACTCTTGGATATTGCTTGGGACTTTATTGTATAAGCAATCACAAAGACCTATAAATGAATTATTGATTTTGTGAAGCCTAGTAGCAGGTAAAGTTAGTTGTATTAAGTGTGAGAACATCGCTGTTTTTAAGAAACAAATTATTATTTTTTACGAGTAATAAATTTTCGTATATGTATTGTGATGCGACCGTCATTATGCCAAATTCTTTAAACTTATCTCTTAGAGATTCTTTAACTTTAAGATTATAAATTGATTGAATAGCACTCTTCTGCAGCACAAAAATATTTTAAATGTCGGCGGCGTTTCCCCACAATACACTAATCTGGCCGTATCTACATCCGTTAACTGGCGTATCTTCGTTACAGCATTATGCTGCAGAGCTAAGTCTATTTGAGAATTTATCAAAATGTGGGTCCCATTGAAGTTTAGAATGTACAGTAATCCCTAAGAATACTGTGATGTCTACAAGGCCCACATTTACATTCACACTGGTTTCACTTTACCTGTTTTACATAAGTTAATACAAATTTAATACATTTCGTTTTTCCTTCATTAAGTAATAAATTATTAACATTGAACCAGTGGACTACCTTAGAAATACAACTGTGAACAGTCATCAATAATTGTTTCCTTGCGTTTGAGTTTAAATAAAAGTGATGTATCATCCGCAAACAATACTATCTCATGTTTATCTCTTTCATAGTAATGTTTATTAATATATAAAAAATAAGAAAGGACCAAAGATTGAGCCCTGCGGAACACCCATGTTAACCGGCGAACCCTGAGACTTATTGCCATTAATGTCAACCCTCTAAATCCTATCCCTCAGTTATGATTCAATAAGATCCAGATCGGTATCTCTAAATTCATAGTGATGGAGTTTCTATGCAATGTTTCATGAAAAACGCAATCAAAAACCTTGGACAAGTTGCAAAACGTATCTAGAACGTCCCGCGAGTTCTCTAAGGCGTTAAAAAATTCTTGTATAAGTTCATCATCGGCATCGGTTGTTGAACGACCCCGTGTAAATCAAATTGTTTACAGTGAAGTATATTATATTTATTAAAATGTGATTGCATTTGATCTAACATGTTTTTTCGAAAATATTACTAAACGTGGGTAGCACAGAAATTGGTCTAAAGTTTGTGGGGTCTGTACTGTGTGTACTTCCCGTTTTATGCAAAGGAGTTATTTTACTGTATTTTATGAGATCAGGAAAAACACCAAAGTCAACACAATCATTAAATATGCAAGCTAGAATAGGAGCTATTGTCTCAATTACCGATTTAGAAACATCAACGGAATTGCCCATAGATCCGGCGTTTTCTTTTTATTTAATTGGTTAAACGTTTTTATTACATCTTTAAAGTCAACATGTTTTAAAATGAAAATGGCTAGTAGAAGTGTTCACGTTTTCTCTTAAAATTGATTCGGCAGCAACGGGGGAGAGTTCAAAGATTTAGTCGTTGAAACTGGAATATCAGTAAAGAAATTTTCGAATGCTGTAGCAACTTCAGTATCTGATGTAACCTTTTTATTAAGAATATTTAAGTTATAATTATTATTATGAGTTTTGGATTTTCCCGACAGATAAGTGTAGTTCTGCCATAATACATTTAAATAAAAAAAAAACATATATACCTCAAACGGTCATATAAGTTATATTTTTTTGGGCACACAATAAAATAAAGAAGATGGTACGGAGGACTATCCACTATGATGTAGGTACAGCATGGTGGTACGAACGTATCACAGACTTTACAAAGTAAGCACTTATTCCTAAGTTATTATATTCATAATTGAAACATACCTCAAAAACAAAAGTTTTTACTAAGTAAGATAATGGTAGGTGGGTTTGAGCATTGGGCAGGTATATATTAAACGTAGGCATAGCGAGCGTTGGATTCGATGTAGTTTGTGATTTGACGAACAAAGTTGACAATGTACAACGCATTGTGATTGCAATTTAGTGAAATAAATCAATGATTGAAACCAAATGCATTCGTCTAATGTTGCAGTGGAGCGTTATTGAAAACGGACGGAAAAAAAGGACGGAATATGTAAAAGGACATCGAAGGGACGCTTTGATGACAAAAGGGACGAAAATCGTCCCTTTTGGGACGTTCTGGCAACGCTGGTTCAGAACTTTTGCTTCAGTTTCAGTAAGTTTATTGTTCTGTGAGTTTCAGGCAAAGAGTAGTATTTTTTAATGTTTCAGGTGCAACCAATCCAATGTCTTTTTATTTATTTTTTTAATTATTATAATGGCTCGCACGGTTTCTGCATTGGCCACGTCAGGGTAAAAGGTAAGGAAACCAAAATAATGAAAAAAAAAGGTTGTGAAAGGGAATTTGGAAGGATTAGGATCAGGTAAGTACGTAAAATTAATTTGGAACGTAAGTAATAGAGGTCTTTTTAAGTATATAAAATACATTATATTATTTCTTATAAATTACTTATAATTTTATATTATGTTTAGTCAGGAATTCAGATAGCTTGTTATATAATATAATTTTTATAATACAATAAGGAAGGAATAGAAGTAGGGAGAGGTACATTAAGGGATATTAATGAATCCATAAAAGAGGAGGAATCGTTGAGGGGACACTCGAAGAAGATGTGATTTAAGGCCTCTGCTCCAGTACCACAAGCACAAATACTATCATTTACTATGCCCAGTTTAGCCAGGTGGGAAGAACAGTTATGACCTAGGCGCATTCTTATGAGACTTGATGTGGCAAACTTACTTAAATGAATTTTAGAAAACCATGGTTTATCGGGAATGCATTGCTGAATTAATTTATAATGTTTACCTTTGATGCGACTACTAGTATCCCAATTTTCTTCCCAAGATATGCGTAGATGCACTTTAGGAAGTAAAAGAAGATCATTTACTATTTTTTTATAGGGAAAGACGTCACCACAATTCACTGAATCTTTAGCGAGTTTATCAGCTACTTCATTGCCAGTAATGTTATGATGGCCAGGTATCCACGCAAAGAGCACATTTAGATTCTTCAAAGTACAATTCAGTAATAATTTCCTACAATCGATCAAATAAGCATTAGAGGAAGAAGCTTTAAAGGGAAATTTTTCTATTGCCTGCTTTTGGAATCAGAATAAATAATTGTCTTTTTGAGTTGTGCAAGCAAAATGTATTCTAATGATTTAAGGATTCCATAACATTCTCCTGTGTATACTGAGGTTTCTGGGGGTAATTTAATTTTCTGTGTTATTTTATACTGTTGGTGGTAAACACCGATTCCAACTATCCCAGTAGATGGATGTTTAAATGCGTCACAGTAAATGTAATGCCAGTCTAGCCATTCTGTATTAACAATACTCATTAGATTAATATTAGCATTTTTATCATTACGTAAAGAGTCTAGATAAATTACTTTGGGTGAAATAATAAGAGCTTCATAATTAATAGACAAAATAGGAAGATATTGTGATCGGTGGATGGGTGCTAGCAGTGAAGTAAATTTAATGTAACTGATTACCAAGCAAGGAAGCGACTTGTTTTTACGCAATAAATGGTGTAACTTGTTAAAAAGAGGGTGGTCAGAAAATTGAAGAGCTCTAAATAGAAATTTATTACTTAAAAATTGTCTCCTTAGTTTTAAAGGAGGATCCACACATTCAACCTGGAGTGCATTTATAGGGCTTGACTTCATGGCGCCAGTTACAATGCGAAGAGCTTTAGACTAGATGCCATCTAACTTACTTAGTGCTAATGCGCTACTGGGCTCCAGAAAGCAAGTTCCATAATCAAGAATACTTCTGATAATAGCATTATATATTAACTTTTGTGTTGATGGATGAGCTCCCCACCAAACACCAGATAGGCATCTTAAAATGTTTAATAATTTTTCACATCGAGCTGATACATAATAGCAATGTGATAAACCAGTTAATTTGGAATCTAGAATCATTCCCAGAAATTTAGCTTCATTACACACTGGAATTATGTCATTACCATAATGTACAGAAAATGATGGGGGTGATCGTATTCTTGTAAATAAGACGGCACAACTTTTAGAAACAGAAAGACTCAGTGAGTTATTATCTAACCATGATTTTAAGAGTGTTAACACATTACTTAAAGATTGACTTAATTCAATAATAGATGATCCGGATACATAAAAAACTAAGTCATCCGCATATTGTAAAATGTTACTACCTCTGCCTGCGATGTAAGACTCCAAATCATACGTATAGACATTGTACAGTAAAGGGCTCAAAACCGAACCTTGAGGTAGGCCTCTCCATGTCAGCCTAGATTTAAAATTGCCATCTCCCATATCTATTTTTATCAATCTTTCCGAAAGAAGGTTAATAATGAAATCGATCAAAAACAAAGGAACTTCTAGTTTTATAAGTTTGTTTTTTAAGATTTGAATGTCCACATTGTCGTAAGCACCAGATATATCAATAAATGCAGCAAGAAGGGAATGATTATTTGAGAAGGCTAATCTGATATCAGTGGTGAAAATGCCTATGCTATCCATGGTGCTTTTACCTTTTCGAAAGCCATACTGGCTGGAAGCAAGAAGAGCTTTACTTTCTAAGAACCATTCCAATCTGTTCTTAACTAAGTGTTAAATTCATTTGTTACTTAAAAGTGAGGAGTTGCGACATTTCAACAAGAGCACGCCCGAAGCTGTGTTGCAGTTACCGGTTTTCGTGCGCTGCCCTGCCGCCCGCCTCGCCTTGGGGGAAGAGCACGATCGAAATAATTGCTCACTCGCTTGCACTTTTTAACACGACAAGCAGCTAAGCTTCGTTTAATCTGCGCATCGGCAAGTTGTGAGTTTTTTATTGCGTACACGTTGCTTACTATCGCCCAGCGTACAGAAGGATGTTTGCTGCGCGGCAAACTTGTTTACTATTTAAATAAAATGTCGCTTCGCCGCACTCCCCCAAAAAAGTCTATATCGGACTCGAATCTGAGCGAGACTTCTACTGCGGAACGTACTGTTTCGGACCCTGACAACATTAATACTAATCGCCTTAAAAGAAAGCGGCCTGATGATATAAAAGATATAATGTCCGAGATGAGGAGCCTTTTTGATAACTTTGTCGCCTCTCAGGACTCCAAATTCGCATCACTTCATTCCGCCCTAAGTGACATCAAACAGCAAAACGATTCTTTGACAGTATCAATGGACTTACTCTCCAGCAAATACGACGAGGTGCAACTTCAACTTCAAGACTTTAAAAGAGAAAGAGATGATCACCTATCCTATATTAAGATCTTAGAGTTTAAAATTGAATCGCTGGAAAGAAATGCTTGTGCCGCAAAAATCGAGATACGTAATATTCCAAAGTTGGCAAATGAGTCTAAAGAAGAGATCTCCAAGGTGGTTGCTAAGTTGGGAACTGTACTAAATGTTGACATACAAAGATCGGAAATCAAAGATGTTTATCGCGGTTATTCTAAAGCGACTGAAAATCCAATCATATTGGAACTAACTTCGGTAATAAAAAAAGATGAAGTCCTAAAATCCGTAAAAAAGTTTAATTTTACAAACAAAGACAATAAACTTAATACGGAACACTTGCATTTAGCGGGTTCGAAAAAATATTTGTGTCAGAATACTTGACCCTAAAAGGCAAGCGACTTTTTTATTTAGCAAAGGACTTTGCTAACACAAATGATTTAAAATTTTGCTAGACTTCCTATGGCAGAATATATTTACGAAAGAAAGAGGATTCTCCTCATTTCAGAGTAGAGAGTGAAACGGATTTATCTAAAATCAAGCAGAAAATAATGTGACTAGTTTTAACTAACTTAAAAAAAATGTGCAGCGGAGTTGTCTCCCGTGCTCACGCGCTTGTACCAATGCTCGTATTCTTTGGGGCGTGTGCCGGAGACTTGGAGAGATGCTAACGTGCAACCGGTGCCCAAAAAAGGGGATCGCTCAGACCCGGCAAACTATCGGCCAATAGCAGTCACCTCAGTTTTATGTAAAGTTCTAGAAAAGGTCCTTAATAACCATCTGACCCGCTACCTAGAGGATCACTCCCTGATTAATGATCGTCAATATGGATTTAGACCGAAACGATCGACGGGTGATCTTCTAGCGTACTTAACTCATATCTGGGGTGAGGCTATCGACAAGCGTGGCGAGTCGTTGGCTATCAGCCTTGACATTGCCAAGGCGTTCGACAGGGTCTGGCACAAAAGCCTTCTCTCCAAGCTTCCGGCATACGGTCTGCCAGCCCAGTTCTGTTCTTGGGTAGCTGACTTCCTGCATGAGCGTAGAATTCGTGTCCTTACGGATGGTAGCAGTTCGCGGTTCATGTCAGTGAATGCCGGCGTTCCCCAGGGCTCCGTCCTATCCCCCACTCTCTTTCTGCTGCATATCAATGACTTGATTCCTCTTGGGAATATTCATTGCTATGCAGACGATAGTACAGTGTATGCGGGGTATCTCGGACAAGCAGCGGCTGGGCAGGCAGTAACCAGGGAGAAACGGGAAAATCTTGTCATTGAACTCAATCAGGCTTTGGACCACATTTCCGAATGGGGTACCAGGAACTTGGTTGGGTTCAATGCCAAGAAAACTCAGGCTTGCGCTTTCACGGCAAAAACATCGTCATTCCTTCCCCTTCCATCTCTTCAGGGCACAACACTACCGCTGCAGAGCAACATTTCCATGCTCGGTATGGAAGTTCGCTCAGACCTGAATCCAAAGGACTACATCGAAACCGTGATCAAAACAGCTTCACGCAAACTCGGAGTCCTGAACAAGGTGCGGCGTTTTTTCACGCCCGATCAACTGTGCTTGTTGTACAAAACGCAAGTGCGGTCCTGCGTGGAATATTGCTCGCACCTCTGGGATGGCTCCGCCAAGTATTTGCTCGATGCTTTGGATAGGTTACAGCTCCCTCTTACAACCTGGGATCCTTTAAAAGAGGCGTGAAGAAGCAACATGCAGGCCGGCAGGGTGAGGATGGCTGGTGTGGCAGATAGAACTGCTGTATCAGCTATCTTCGCGTCTAGACTTCACCTTCACTTATCATCAGGTGGGGTGGAGTCATTTGTCGGACCTAACTATAAAAAAAAAAAAAAAAAAAAAAAACTTATTTTTTGATGAAATATGTTTTAATCTTTTACACACATCTGCTATCACATATCTATTTAAATTGCATGAATATTTTTATAATTATTTCCAAATTACTATATATTTATATTTTCTTAATTACTCCATACAAACATAACATATTTTTTAACAATTTATTGCGAAATGGAATTAGTACTATGTGTAATATTTTGTCTTACTATTTTGTTGCTATATTGGACTTTTGTCGGATGATATTATTGAAATATTGGATTTCTTTTAAAATAAATTATGGATAGTACAATTAATAATGAAATAGATGAATTAAAGGTATCAAATGTTATATGTTGCCGACCTGAAGACTGCCACAAATATATTCAATCGATGCCAAACAGATTATCTTTTATAACTCAGAATATTCGTAGTATTAATTGTAATTTTTGTGGACTAGAGGTGTTGTTACAACGTTTAAGCCTAAAGTGTGACGTTATTATTTTAACGGAATGTTGGTTATCTCAATTAACTATAATTCCCCAAATTGCCGGATATCATTGTCATTCAACAAAAAACAATTTAATAAAAAACGATGGTGTGGTAGTTTATTCGAATTCTACCCTAAATATTACAGCTGAAGAACCACCCATTCAAAACTGTAACTGTCTTATACCCAAAATAAGCACACATACTGCAATTATTGCCATTTATAGGTCTCCTTCTTACAAAAATTTAGATAACTTTAATTCTGCCTTAGATTCAGTTTTATCTTACCTCTCAAGTTTTAAAAATATAATTTTGGTTGGTGACATTAACATTGATATTAGAGAGGAATATTTGCATTGTGGTAGCCGTGATTATTTAAATATATGCGCTAGTCATGGCATGTTGCCTGCTCATTGTATGCCTACACATCAAAGTGGTTCTTCTCTTCTTCATCCTGCCTTGACCATATCTTATTAAAAACAAATGACTTGGTTTCAACATTTATAACTAATACTTCATTAACGGACCACTCTGCCGTTATTGCCTGCATTGAAAATCAAACTAAGAGGGATCTATTTAATCCATTGCGTGTCAAATTAAATTATGATAATATTAAACAAGATGTTGAACAAAATATTAATTTAGACGTTGTTTTTCAAAGTGATAATGTTAATTATATTACAGAATATTTAAAAAATCACATCCAAAATAGCATTAAAAATAACAGTGAAAAGATAAAACTTTCTATAAGAAATACACCATTAAAGCCTTGGATAACCCCTGGCTTAATTCGTTGCATTCATAATAGAGACTCTATGCATTTGAAATTACGTTCCTCACCTGAAAATGTTATTTTGAAAGTGACTTATCTTAGATGCCGGAAATTCTGTAACAATCTGCTAAAAAATCTAATAAGGCAATATGAACGAGATGAACTTTTAAAAGCTAATAAAGATAGTAAAAAGTTGTGGGAAGCTATAAAAAGAATTACCAATACGGGGAAAAAAGGCACCAGCTATGGAATTATTGTCGGATAGGGATAAAAATGATGTTAATATTAATAAATACAATGAATTTTTTAAAGAAAATATAACTAGAAAAAATTCCACGCGGACCAGGCAGCAGACGGGACTCGAACCCGCACCCTTCGCAATCCGGGCGAATGCACTGACCAATTATGCTACCGCGGCCCTCACGGACCGCGTCGAAATTCTTCTAGCCATTCTTAAGCTGCAAGGCAGCGCCATCTCTTCGCATTACAGGTAACCCACAATGTCAAATGAATACTTTTACAAGTATTAAACATTTGAAATAAGAAATAGCAATTATAGTTATAATTCTTATTATTTTTAAAGCATGTAACTGCTTGATGTTTAAATCTAAAGAAAATATAACTAGAAAAAAATCCACGCGGACCAGGCAGCAGACGGGACTCGAACCCAATGCGAAGAATGCGAAAGAAGTAATGCGAAGAGATGGCGCTGCCTTGCAGCTTAAGAATGGCTAGAAGAATTTCGACGCGGTCCGTGAGGGCCGCGGTAGCATAATTGGTCAGTGCATTCGCCCGGATTGCGAAGGGTGCGGGTTCGAGTCCCGTCTGCTGCCTGGTCCGCGTGGAATTTTTTCTAGTTATATTTTCTTTAGATTTAAACATCAAGCAGTTACATGCTTTAAAAATAATAAGAATTATAATGAATTTTTTGTTAATGTGGGAAAAAATCTAGCTAACAATTGAATCTCTTCTAGTTCCACTAATTCAGCACATAAATGTGGATCCCCTAAACTTAATAAAAGTCCAAACTCTTTTGTTCTTTCGTCATGTGATGAGGCTGAGGTCTTTACTATTATAATGAGTTTAAAAAATAGTAGTGCTGCAGGATGTGATGGTATCCCTAATAATATAATTAAGTTATGCAAAAATTCACTGACCCCTATTTTAGTTCATATTTTTAATTGTTGTTTCGATAGTGGCATTTTTCCATCTGTGTTAAAAAAATCAAGAATTCTCCCTGTTTATAAGGCTGGAGATAGACATCATATTAACAACTATAGGCCAATCTCCATCTTACCTGCCATATCTAAGATATTGGCCTTATTTACAACCGCTTAGTAAAATATCTTGATAAGCATGACCTTATATATCAAGCTTACAATTCGGCTTTAGATCGGGCAAATCTACTGATGATGCAATATTGGAAGTGACAAGTTTCATCAGTACTAATTTAGATCAGGGCAATAAATGCGTGGGGATTTTTCTTGATCTGGCTAAGGCCTTTGATACCGTGTCTATACCTAGCCTTCTTTGCAAATTAGAACACATTGGAATCAGGGGTCTGCAACTTCAACTCTTTCGTGAATATTTGTCTAATAGAACTCAGTGTGTTGGTATTGGTGGGAATGTCAGTGATTTCCTTGAAATAGAGTATGGTGTTCCTCAGGGCAGTGTCCTTGGTCCTATTCTATTTCTAATCTATATTAATGACCTCTTGGGACTTCACCTGTCACAAGGTAAACTAATTTGTTACGCTGATGATACCGCTCTGCTTTTTACAGCGAACACATGGAATAAAGTATTTGATGTGGCTCAAAGGGGATTCAACGATGTTTGTGATTGGCTGAGACAGAATACACTGACGTTAAATCCTGAAAAAACGCAATATGTAACTTTTACGATGAGATCATCTGGCATTCCCTCTAATGAATTTAATTTAAAGATACATTCCTGTAATAACCCACATACTCAACCATGTACATGTGTTACTTTGAAGAAGGCCGTCAGCGTTAGGTACCTTGGTTTAGTTATTGACTACTCTCTGTCTTTTAGGGAGCACATAATGCTCCTCACTAATAGAGTGAGGAAACTCATATACGTGTTTAAAAGCTTGCGACATGTTGCTGACTTTGACCTCCTTAGAAAAGTGTATCTATCATTATGTCAGTCGGTTTTAACATATGGTATCACAGCATGGGGAGGTGCTGCTAAAACCACTTTCATTAATGTAGAAATTATATAGATATATTTTAAAGTTTGTACATTCCGCCCAATTTACTATCCGACCGTTCTCTTGTACAAGGATTTTGATGTATTAACTGTAAGACAGCTTTTTATATTACAGTTGATCCTTAAGCAACACTCACTTTTAAAATTTGATGCCAATGTATTAACTAAACGTAGGAATTTTACTGTTTGTTCATCATTTTTAACCAAACACTGTTTTGGTCAAAAATTCTTTAACTTTTTAGGACCCTTTCTTTATAATAAAGTAAATAAAATAAAATCAATTTATCATCTCCCTTTCTATAGTGTCAAGTATTCAATAGTTGAATGGCTTAAAACTTTAAGTTATAACGATACTGAATTATTTTTGAAGAAAATGTAGATTTACTGTTGATGATTCCATTTCTGATAATAAATATATTAATTTTACACAACCTCTCCACACACACACACTCATATTCACTATATTCACTATGAGAGGTTTCACTCGCTACACTTTAAACTTATTATTTTGTTACTTCTCTAGAAATAATGTCTGTATGCGTTGAGTAATAAAACAGCTTGTATTTTTTATAAAGAGCGCTGCACCTGAGATACAGGTCTCCTAGTTCAGGTGCAGATGTATTTTTATACAGTTGATTAAAAAAAAAGAAAAAAAAGTGTTCTGCTATTTTAGAAAGAACTGAAGCCAGAGCTATAGGTCTATATGAATTTGGATCTGCAGGAGGTTTATTATGTTTCAATAAGGGAATTAATTCCTGAGTTTTCCATGATATAGGAATTTCGTTATTAACCATAATAGAGTTGATCACTTGTAATAAGTAAATAACACTGTCGTCACTTAAGTGGGATATGAATGAATAGGGGATTCTATCACTCCCAGGGGCAGAATCTTTTACATAGGACAAAACACATTTTAGTTCAGTTAGGTTGAAAGGAGAGTTGAGGCCGTGGTCATGAGATAAATTGTCAATAGATTTGAATAAAGGTGTATTATCCGGGGAAACAAAAGGGGGAGCTAATTTATCGAGGAATTTATCAGCCACTTCCTCATTTATGAACTTCTGAGCTGGTTCTCTGAACGCCCATCTAAATCTTCGAATATTAGTCCAAATAGCAGATGGGGAAATATCAGGGGCCAAAGAAGAACAAAACGCCTTCCAACCATCCCATTTTTGAAGTTATACTTCTTTAGGCGCGTTATGAAAAAATTATGAGAATGAAACTTTAAGATGCGCGCGCATCACTGTAACCCAACTTCATGCGTTACTGTTGTGTTTACCGCACATTAAGAAAATCTACCAACAAAATAGAAATAGAATCTCTATTTAGTGGGTGCTAACGACTGCATTGTGAAGGCCTATCAAAAGTATTTATTAATCTGGAACAACGGAACCAAAGCGCGATTCAGGAGACTACAGCGCCATCTCTTGACCATTGGTGTAGTAGAACCAAAAACCACATCTTTATTTTTTGTAATAAAGTAACAGTTATAGGTATTCATATTTATAATATTTATCCACATGTTTCTAGTTTGTATATTCGGATTACGTTTTTGAGTTTCATACAAGTGCAAATCACATATGTTCTAATAAATTATATTCAGTAGCGATTTTAATTTAATATTTTGATTATTTATTTATTTTTTCAAATTAAAACTGAACTTTATTGACTGTGTCCTTTTCCAGACTTTTTATTAATTTATTGTAATTAATTATTTGCATGCAATTAAAAACTAATTTTAAACGATGCCAAAGAAGGATAACTTCTCACGCGCCTACATAAGTACACGCACCCATTTTTTTTTCTTTAGTAGTTTACGAGTTTCATTTATTATTTGCGAAAGTTTGTCAAAATTGTCATTTGTACTGTTATTATAATTTTTTTTCCAGCTACTTTTCTACGCTTTATTGCTGCTGTGCATTCAGAATCCCACCAAGGCGGTGAGGGAATATTTCTATTAGATTGTTTACGCAGAAAGATCGAATCACATGTCAAATGTGGTCAATGGTCAAAGCGCACATTGTTTGATCATTAAGCTGAACGGCGGGAAGAGATGATACTTTTTGCGCAACTAGCTCCCTAAACTTCTCCCAGCTGTCACTGTCATTGTTAATTCTATGTTTCAGTCTAGGTGAACGTATAGGACGCGATTTTAAAACTGTTTTAGGGAATGATATTAATATGGGGAAGTGGTCACTGCCGAAAGTGGAGGAAAGCGTGCTCCATGAAAAGAAAGAAGCTAAATTGGGGGTGGAGATAGTTAAATCCGGGGCGCTTATGCCTTCATTAGGCTGTGTGCGTCTAGTCGGATCGCCAGAGTTTAAAATACAAAAGTAATTTTCATCTACAATATCTAAAATTCTAGCGCCGTAATAGCTTGAGCTAGAACTATCAATATTACCGGTATTAAGTAAAATTTTCGAAAAAAATATTTTAGATCAATTATTATCGCATGTCAGTTTGAACAAACTGTTACATAATAATCAATTTGGCTTTACTAGGGGTAGATCAACAACGGATGCGGGTGTTGCACTTATTAGACATATAATGATAGCCTGGGAGAAGTCGCAGAATGTTCTTGGGGTATTCTGTGACTTATCCAAGGCGTTTGACTGCGTTGAGCACCAGACGCTGGTGTTAAAATTAAATCACTATGGAATCAAAGGCGCAGCCCAAAACTTGCTACTATCGTATCTCAGTTCCAGAGTTCAAACTGTAGAGGTAAATGGTGTTAAGTCATCTGGATCTTATGTGAAAATGGGCGTTCCCCAGGGATCGATTTTAGGTCCGTTTCTATTTTTATTGTACATAAACGATTTGCCATTTTTTGTGGAAAAATTGTGTGAGATCGTATTGTTTGCTGATGATACTTCTTTATTATTTAAGGTTGACCGATACAAGAATAACTTTGACGATGTAAATAATGCTCTCTCACAAGTATTGCACTGGTTTAATGTAAATAACTTAAAATTAAATGCAAATAAAACCAAATGCATTAAATTCACCTTACCTAATGTTAGAAGCGAAACCATTAGAATTAAATTAAACAATGAAAACCTAGATTTAGTTGAGTCAACCACAGACTCGAAATTGCAATGGTATCCTCATATTTCTCTGCTAGCTGGTAAACTTAGTTCAGCAGCCTATGCCATACGTAAAATAAGACAACTTACTGATGTAGCTACTGCTAGAACTGTATACTTTAGTTACTTTCATAGTATTGTATCCTATGGTATTATTCTCTGGGGATCAGCAGCCGATATTGAAACTATATTTATCTTGCAAAAAAGAGCTATAAGGGACTTGTCGCCAGCGACAAATCCGGCGGATGGGCGCGCCTGTGAATGGTAGCCTTTAGAATACGATTTTGTTTTTGATGTGTAACATCTTTCCTCTCGCTTTCCTGTAATTTGTGGGAGTGATTTCGTGAAATGCGACGGAAGTGTGTAACAGGAACTGGCGAAAGCGCGCGCTATTTGATTTCATTTTAGAACATAATTTTCAAATGGCTTATTCCTTTTGTAGTAGGTTTTTTTTTGACTAATATATGGTGAGGTTTCAAATGTTACACATCATACGCGACTACTATAAGGCTCGCTCGTTTTTTTAAATTGCATTTTCCGCCATTAATAATGTAGGTTAATAAATGTTATTGTCTAAAAAAAACGAGCTTTGAGGGGTAGCATAAGCCACAGAATCACATTCGTTACTGGCGTATATCTTGATTTGATTAACCAATTCTTGGGGGGAGGGGAGGGAGGGGGAAAATCGAAAAAGGTACACCTTTGCATCTACTGTTTTTTCTTGTACCCCTTTCCATACATCTATTGCTTTTTTCTATAACGCCTCCCGAGTCCCGATTTTTAAAAACCTTGGCGGTTTTTCCACCAGAACTGGTGCTTTTTCACGGCTTCTAGTGGTATATTTTCATGATCTGGCGGGTATATTCTTTTAGTGTTTTGTAGTGGTTTTTTAACATGAAATCTAGCAACATATTTTTAAGGGGGAAAACCCCTAACTTTCCAGAATATCATAATGTTCTATGCTTACTATGTGACAGGGGAATTCCTACACGCGTTTGTCTGTTAAGGGCTTCCTTTAATCGTTCATTCTGTTTAAGAAATTAGGTTCACATTCATTGTGTTGTTGAAAAGTGTAAAAGTTTGATTTGATAGAAACAAACGTTTCTTATTTTGTAAAGCAGAATTATTAGCAACAGTAGTAAATTTGAGAAGACATGCTGAAACAAAAAAGTACAAACAAACAATGCAAATTCTATCCGGCAATCAAACGATATCGATTTTTATTTCTTTATTATAAAGAATGAATGTAAATACATATTTACCTGGTTTTATTTCATTCTCTAGTACTACTAAGGTAACGCTCGGAAAAGTTATAAGTTAATAAAAACAATATTGCCATTTTTTTCAAATAACTAAATTTTACTAATTTAGAACGACTGCGGGATACAGTTGTTTCTGTAGGATTTCATACATATTCACTGGTTTTTTTATTTGAATTAGGGTTTTTGTTGTCTGAGGTGTAATTATAATTTAGCGGATTTTAGTGTATTTTATTAAATCTAAATTTTTGAAATCTGGCGACATTTTACCTTTGACTTGGCGCCTTAAAAAAATCCAAGGTGGCAACACTGCTGGTGTCATGTCATATCGAGTTTTTTGGCGGGATTTCATCGAGTGCGGTTGGCGTCTTATTTTAATTATTCTTAAATTCGTTCATAGTGGATATTGTGAAATAAAATTGGTGTGGTTTTGTGTAACAACTGTCTGCGTAACTGAAGAATTAGTGGAATCGTTAAAATATACGCTATTCCGGTCAAGTGGACGTGAGAATTTTATTGTAGTGTTGACTACCTCACAGAAACTTATCGAAAAAGCCAACTCGATACATTTCGTGCCAAACACTCCAAGAAACATTAGAATGCGTCACACCGACATTCTAATGTAAAAACAAAAAGAAGATTAATTTAATTAAAGACAGGCTGTATGGGCATTGTTCCCTTTGCCTTCCCTAAAACGGGAGAACTTCAACAAAAAAAAAACATGTCATATCAATTTTGTTGTCTCTGGTTGTGTGTGTATAGAACTTGATTTTATTTTTGTAATTTCTCGCTACAAAATTTATTGTTTTAATACAATGAGTGCATTATAATTTGCTCGATATGCAGTCTAACATTAATGATAGCTTGTCTGAAAGAAATTTAGAAATCGATGGACCATCTGCTTCTCCTTTGTCCACGTCGCATCCACTGCGATCAAAGAGTACCGTAAATAGTACCATCAAAGATAACCAGCTTTCTCCGTCTAAAAAACCACCGATTAATTCGGAAACGACCAGACAGCAGCAAGATGAGAGCAAGATTAGAAGTGAAACAAAATCTAACACTGTAAGCGAAATCTCTGTTCAATGTCAAAATTTAAATTTAGGTAGTGTAAGAAATGAAGTAAATCAAGGAGACAATCGGGTAATCCCGAAAAGAAAAAATGCTAGGAAGAAAGAGAGATTGAAAAGCCTGTCTTTGCACACAGCAGATCATGTTCAAGTTACACAAACTCAAAATAGCTCAAATTGTTCTGCAACAAACGAAAAACGCATACCATTGCAAACACCAGATAATGTTAAAGTAACCCAAAATAGCTCCAATTTTGCTGCATTAAATGAGGTGATGTCAATTCAAGAATATTTTACAAAGTGCATTACACCAATGTATGCAGCTACCAGTTCCAGGTTTTTAGAGAATCTAAGTAATCATCCACAGTTTCAGTTTCTAAATTATAATAATATGCCATTATCATCAAGCGTTCCAAACACACCAGAAATATATAATACTATGTATAACAGGCCACATAGTTCAAACCATAATTTGCCTATTGTCCAATCGGAACCCAATTCACCAAAATTTTTACAAAATGTTATGCAACATCCATTATTAAGTAAGACACTCTCATTTCAAAATCATAACCATGTAAATTATAGGCATAGAAGATTTTACTCTGAAACATCACAAGAACATAATTCACCAAGGGATAAAAAGAAAAATAAAAAGAAAGAGCAATCTGCTGACGAAAAAAAGTTTGAGCAATACATTTCTGATAGTGAAGTTGAATCAGGTTTGAAAGCAAATACTCTAGTTGAGGGTGTATTGCGAATTAATCCAAAACAATTCCAACACTCATATGTTTCAAGTAGTGACCGCAGCGAACAGGACATACTTATAGATGGAATGAAAAATCGCAACAGAGCTTTAGAAGGAGATGTAGTGATAGTAAAATTTATTGATGACAATGACAATGATGATGGCAATGATGGTAATAAACAAAAGAAAGGGAAAGTAGTCTACATTAAAGAAAAAGTTCATAATCGTACTTGTATCGGTAATTTGAAGCTAATGGCTGATAAAAATAGACAAAAAGCTCTTTTTGTTCCTCGTGATCATAGAATTCCAAGACTTAATATACCATTTACATGTTGGCCTGATAATTTTTATCAGGATTACAAGAAGTATGAAAATACATTATTTTTAGCTAAAATTGAGGAATGGTATGATACAAGGTTTGCAGTGGGTAAAATCATATGCAATATTGGTCAATCAGGTGATATGATTACTGAAACTAGAGCTATTTTAGCTCAAAATGATCTAGATGTTACACCATTTGGCTCTGAAGTTAGACATTTATACCCACGTCTTGATTTTTCTATTCCTTTAGATGAAATCCAAAAAAGAGAAGACTGCCGACAATTGTGTCTATTTAGCATTGATCCTCCGAATTGTAGAGATATTGATGATGCAGTTTCATGTAGACCACTGGAAAATGGCAATTATGAAGTAGGTGTTCATATTTCTGATGTTGCTCACTTTTTGACTGAAAATACACTACTTGATGAAAAGGTAGCTGATAAAGCTACAACAATTTATCTGGTTGAAAAAGCATATCACATGTTGCCTGATGACCTTTGCATGCTTTGCTCTTTATTTCCGGGTGTTGATAAATTAGCCTTCTCTGTGTTCTGGGAAATCAATGATGATGCTGAAGTACTAAACCATAGGTTTGCCAAAACTGTTATTCATTCATGTTGTCAATTAGCTTATGACCATGCCCAAGCTGTACTTGAAGATAGAGAAGATGCAGAATCAATATTTCCAGAAACTTATAATGGATTTGCATACAAAGATATTTATAAGGTTATAAAAATTCTTGGAAAAATTACTGCCATTTTCCGTAAAAAAAGATTTGATGGTGGAGCTCTAAGAATCGATCAACCAAAGGTTTCGTTTCAATTGAATGCTAATAATGGCTTACCTGAATCTTTTTGGCTCTATGAAAATAAAGAAAGTCATCAACTTATTGAAGAATTTATGTTATTAGCAAATATGACAGTAGCAAAAAGAATACATGATGATCATCCAAACTTAGCATTTCTCAGATGTCACCCGCCTCCTAGCGGCTTTATGTTGAAACAGCTAGTCAAATCATTGCAGCCTATGGGCATAAACTTAGACATATCATCAGCTGGAGATCTCCACAGTTCACTAATGCAATATATTACCTCAGAAGACAGGGGCAGAGCCATGGTCTTAAATATGTTGTGTGCAAAGCCAATGGCCAGAGCTAAATATTTTTGTGCTCATGGTTATGATGATGATTTTCACCATTATGCACTGAATGTCCCACTTTACACCCATTTTACTAGCCCAATACGGAGATATGCTGATATTATGGTTCACAGGTAAATCCATAGAATAAAATTTTAGTCGTCGTCCTTATTACTGGATTTCAGAGTGTTTGCTTTAAGCAATATTTCTTTAATTTCAGATTATTAGCAGCAAGCATAAACTTCAGAGATACACCAGACTGGGAAGTTGATAAAGTGCGCATGATTGCTGCACAGTGCAATAAGCAAAAATATAATGCAAAAAAAGCTGGGGAAATGTCAACAGAGTTGTATATGTTAAAGTATATAGAACTGAATTCTCCGGTTATTACAGAAGCTGTGGTAGTTGAAGTCAGAGAGAAATACATTGATGCTATAATTGTTGCCATGGGGTTGAACAGAAGAATTTTTCTTAATAATGTATGTTTTAATGATATTTTTATTTATTGTAAGATAACTTTGATTAGTTCCTGATTGATTAGGAGTTATTATATATTTTTAGGTCTTCCCAGGAGAATATAAATGCATCAAAAATGAAGCTGGTGCAAGACTTTCAAAAATGGAACTAACTTGGAAACCAGCAGAACACCTGACAGAAATAAAACAAACTATTGAAGTATTTTCCATTTTAAAGGTTGAGTTAGTGAAAGGTGATGATATGGTGAAAGTTGAATGCAAGCTTGTGAGGCCCCAGTAATGTTTTAATATTACTGATAATGTTTTTTCCAATTCATGACAAATAAACCTTGTTTTGGTTTAAGCTTGCTATTTTTTATGAAGACATAAATATTTAGTGACAAAATGTTTGTAAATTTTGTTTTTGTACATAACTTTTAAACTCTGTACAAAGAATAAAATTTCCTAGAATTGTGAATTACATAAAAAATCTTTTACCAAGGCCATTGCCTGTGCTAGTTTAAATAAAAAGTATGTAGTATTTTACGATTCAATTGTATGAAGTGGGTGTATAAAATTTCAAAATTATTTATATGCATCAAATTATGTTAAAATATAATAAGATTGTTTAAAATCTTGTTTTGCAAAAAATAATGAGTTTTTATAATCTTTTTTTGAAGGCAAGTTTTTCATATTTTTTATAATTACTGAATAATAATAGTAATTGTGGTGTACCTATTTGGTTATTACCACTTAGTACAATTAATTGTTACATAATAATTTAGTTTAAGATCAAAGCTCAATCAGCTTGTTAACGCTTACGCCTACGGTGTAAATAATAAATTTTATGACTAATCATCTTTTTTTTATTGAATCTATTTTGATAAATGGTTGTGCTACGCTCGGGAGTCTTTTCAGGTAAACCACTAAACTGTGTGGCTTGGCGGGTTTTTCACAAGACTGTATTAGGCTAAGTTGAGATACTTGCGCGTCAAACGAGTTCAGATGACAAGTGTTAAGTTGATAACACACGGCCACCCTCATCCATTTTTAGCGGTTTCATACGTTTGCATGCATCGAGTCACGCGGATCATGATCAACTGAACAGCCCGATACTTGACTATAGGAACTTCAGTTCGCCTGTTCGCGTCCATCGCCCAATTCGCGTCCATTTTACGGATCTCCCTTAAAAAATCCTCAAAAATAAGAAAACTAACACACCAATCAAACGAAAAGTAATTACCGCTAATACCTTAATATTTATGAGACACGAACACATGGTCAAAAGGTAGGTGCGCCAAACAATTCCGTTAAAAAAAAAATAGTCTCGGATATTCATCAAGGGAGTGCGTACACGCGGGATGTTTAGATAAAAAATAGTGTGCAGTTAGGTAAGTTTTTTATTTTTTTATGTTAATTTTAGGATACATAGCTGTTTCTAGACTTTTATAGTGAAGAAAGGAATGATATTAATTATAAATTTTGTTATGTTTTTTATATTTAATGAATAAAATAAGGTGGACGCGTATTACTACATCGAAATTACAAAACTTCCAATTTGCGTCCGCAATGGACGCAAACTATACCTACAAGGGATAATAATAAACCAAATTGCGTCCACTATTTTCGTTAAATACAATTAATTAATTATAATTTAAAATATAGGTATTGATTATTATTATTATATATTTTTGTTAAGACTACGTGTTTTTAATGCTATTTATAAATGAAATGAGTAATTTCAATCAATCAATCAATTAAATCTTTATTTGTTTCATTCTTATTTTTCTTCTATTTGAGATGAGTTTTTCGGAGACAAGAAAGTAGAAGGAAAAGATACACAAAAGACGATTTAAAGAAAGCGTTAAATGAAATTCGAGAAAAGAATAAATCGGTAAGACACATAGACATATTGTACATAATCAGTGGGCGCAGACCAAATGAAGTAAAGAAACCGGGACCAGACACCACCTGATGCTACCCGAAATTTCTAACAAAGCACGAAAAGATAATCAAAGAACTCTAGCAACCATATCTTCTGCTGCATGGAGTAATTATTAAGAAGATAAAGAGCAGATCAACAATGAAAAGCAGGAAGCAATGCGAAAAAGAAAGTTAGAACGAATAGAGAAACAAGAACAGAGTTTAAAACACTCTCAAACGGTTCGCAAAACTGCTCCAAAACGAAAGAAGAAGATACATGCCCTTCAAGAAGTCACACAGTAAATCAGGAATTTAAGAAAGAAAATTTTCTTAATGTGACGATATACTAATTTCAGATGTAGAAGACGACGATGAGAAAAACATAGCTTGTGATTTTAGGGTAAAATTAACAGAACTGATTACTGTTTATTTTTAAATATGCAATCATTATTTATCTACTACTTATATAATTTTAAATTCAATCAGTATTGAGAAGAATATTTTTTATTTTTTTAAAGTGATAATTTTAATGATAATAATGTTGGTTTTAATATTTATATTCTAAAATAAAGAAATTGTTAAAATAGGTACAATCTTTCTATACAAATTCTTAAAAATATCACCCCTATATTCCTTTTCTAAGGTGGTGGACGCTAAATGGTCCACGGGTGGACGCAATGTGGATTTTGTGGACGCAAAGTGGGTTAAACGCCTTATTCCGAAGTTTATCTATTTAAATAAAAAAACAATAGATGTTTCGAACAAAACTGAAAGCTAATCTTAAAATAGACTATATAATGAACACATTACATATTTTTTTCATAGAAATTAGTGCTGGGATATTTTTATTATCGCCGTCAAACTTTCCAACTGCACTAAATGGACGCGAACAGGCGAACTGACCCTATATGTTGTGCAAAAAGAAATACAGGGGGACTTTGATAATATTGCCCGCTGGGCACATGTTAACGGAATATTATTAAACCTGCAAAAAACCAAATGTATGCCTATTCAGTCATCCCATAGCCATAACAAATCAACAAAGATAGTCATTAGACGACACTCATATGATCATAGTGACGTCACGAGCCCCTACTCCCAAACTGGGTACGGCCAGAGTATACTCAGATTCAGACTCTGAAAACAAGTTTATCGTAAGTATCGTACACCGAGTCGTATGGTACCATCACTAGTTACGCCACGATGACAATAATCAACAAATGTCAAAACGGGCTTATTTTGTGACGGACTAGGGATGTCGAAAGTTGAAAAAATATCGATACGTCGATATTTAAAAAAATATCAATATCGGCTTCGATATATCGCGAAAAAAACATCAATATATCGGACCAATTTTCTCAAAAATATATTTAGGTCAGCCTAGTAACAGTAATAATAGTTCAATACAAATTATAATTAAAGAAAGAATCATCAAAGTACCAAATTGCCGCTACACTACATGGCACTACAGTATCTCACGAAATATGACACGCGGAATAATAATGGAACGAAAATTATCTAAAAATAGACCCTATTTCCGAATGATGAAAATGATTGCATGGCCTCTCAGCTGCCATCTTTCGTAAACAAGACTAGACAGTTACACACTTCCACAGAATATAATGGAAATCAGCACAACCAATTCACCAGCGAAACAGATTTACAAATAATAGACAATACTAAATACAGCACAGATCATAGATATGTTGAATATCATTAATCTGAGATCCAGTTACGATTTTTCCAGATACTAATTTAGTTAGATCGTGATATGCCGCTAGTAATTAAAAAAATATCGTTTTTGATACGAATTTCGATATTGGTTATTTTGTATCGATATATCGAATCAAAATATATCGATATATCGAACAAAAAATATCGATACATCGATATATTTTCAACAAGCCTATGACGGACGACTGACGACGACTTTCATAATGAGTAGACATATGGCTAAAACAGTGATGCTAGAAAGATGGAATGAAATTTACCAACAATCTTACCAAACGAAGGGTAAAAACACTATGGCAGCTTACGACCAGACATCCCATCAAAACCTTGGATCTTCCGCCTTAAGCATATTCTCAAATCTATAATATCTACCATCATTCGCATGAGTCTGGGCCCCGTGCTCCAGTTTTTCTGTCCAAAATCAAAGTACGCGATCATTCACTCTGTGAGCTGCACAACATCAAAAAACCGTACAGGCTCAACATATACCTTGTCTCCTTTAACCCAGACTATGGCAGAATCGTCACGTAATGAGACGCAGCCATAATCAACAAAAATTTAATTGAATTAAATAATGAGTATGTAAAAGCAAATACAAGTAAAAACCATGTATCAGGAAAATCTGTATTATATTTTACAAATGACCATATTTAAAATACTAAATAACCCGCAACTTTTCTGCTCTGTCAAAAAAATATTAGAAATATATTTCAGGTGATGGGGGTGACTTATTTTTTATTTTGTAAATAGGATATGAAACAAAATGGTTGTGAAACGGAATTTGGAAGGATTAGGATCAGGTAGGTACATAAAATAATTTGAAACGTAAATAATAGGTCTATTTAAGTATATAAAATACATTACATTATTTGTTATAAATTATTTATAATTTTATATTATGTTTAGTTAGGAATTCAGATAGCTTGTTATATATATTATAATTTTTATAATACAATAAGGAAGGAATAGAAGTACGGAGAGGTACATTAAGAGATATTAATGAATCCATAAAAGAGGCGGAATCATTGAGGGGGCACTCGAAGAAGATGTGATTTAAGTCTTCTGCTCCAGTACCACAAGCACAAATATTATTATTTACTATGCCCAGTTTAGCCAGGTGGGAAGAAGAACAGTTATGACCTAGGCGCATTCTTATGAGACTTGATGTGGCAAACTTACTTAAATGAATTTTAGAAAACCATGGTTTATCGGGAATGCATTGTTGAATTAATTTATAATGTTTACCTTTGATGCGACTACTAGTATCCCAATTTCTTCCCAAAATATGCGTTAATGTACTTTAGGAAGTAAAACAAGATCATTTACTAAATTTTTATAGGGAAAGACGTCACCACAATTCACTGAATCTTTAGCGAGTTTATCAGCTACTTCATTGCCTATGATGTTATGATGGCCAGGTATCCACGCAAAGAGCACATTTAGATTCTTCAAAGTACAATTCAGTAATAATTTCCTACAATCGATCAAGTAGGCGTTAGAAGAAGAAGCTTTAAAAGGAAATTTTTCTATTGCCTGTAAAGTGCTTTTGGAATCGGAAAAAATAATTGTCTTTTTGAGTTGTGCAAGCAAAATGTATTCTAATGATTTAAGGATTCCATAACATTCTCCTGTGTATACTGAGGTTTCTGGGGGTAATTTAATTTTCTGTGTTATTTTATACTGTTGGTGGTAAACACCGATTCCAACTATCCCAGTAGATGTATGTTTAGATGCGTCACAGTAAATGTAATGCCAGTCTGGCCATTCTGTATAAATAATACTCATTAGATTAATATTAGCATTTTTATCATTACGTAAAGAGTCTAGATAAATTACTTTGGGTGAAATGGCAAGAGCTTCATAATTAATAGAAAAAATGGGAAGATATTGTGATCGGTGGGTGGGTGCTAGCAGTGAAGTAAATTTAATGTAGCTGATTACCAAGCAAGGAAGCGACTTGTTATTCCAATATGCCGAATTATTAATTTTACGCAATAAATGGTGTAACTTGTTAAAAAGAGGGTGGTCAGAAAGTTGAAGAGCTCTAAATAGAAATTTATCACATAAAAATTGTCTCCTTAGTTTTAAAGGAGGATCCACACATTCAACCTGCAGTGCATTAATAGGGTTTGACTTCATGGCGCCAGTTACAATGTGAAGAGCTTTAGACTGGATGCCATCTAACTTACTTAGTGCTAATGCACTACAGGGCTCCAGAAAGCAATTTCCATAATCAAGGATACTTCTGATAATAGCATTATATATTAATTTTTGTGTTGATGGATGAGCTCCCCACCAAACACCAGATAGGCATCTTAAAATGTTTAATAATTTTTCACATCGAGCTGATACATAATAGCAATGTGATAAGCCAGTTAATTTGGAATCTAGAATGATTCCTAGAAATTTAGCTTCATTACACACTGGAATTATGTCATTACCATAATGTACAGAAAATGATGGGGATGATCTTATTCTTGTAAATAAAACGGCACAACTTTTAGAAACAGAAAGACTCAGTGAGTTATTATCTAACCATGATTTTAAGAGTGTTAACACATTCCTTAAAGATTGACTTAATTCAATAATAGATGATCCGGATACATAAAAAACTAAGTCATCCGCATATTGTAAAATGTTAGCTCTACCTGCGATGTAAGACTCCAAATCATACGTATAGACATTGTACAGTAAAGGACTCTAAACCGAACCTTGAGGTAGTCCTCTCTATGTCAGCCTAGATTTAAAATTGCCATCTCCCATATCTATTTTTATCAATCTTTCCGAAAGAAGGTTAATAATGAAATCGATCAAAAACAAAGGAACTTCTAGTTTTATAAGTTTGTTTTTTAAGATTTGAATGTCCACATTGTCGTAAGCACCAGATATATCAATAAATGCAGCAAGAAGGGAATGATTATTTGAGAAGGCTAATCTGATATCAGTGGTGAAAATGCCTATGCTATCCAAGGTGCTTTTACCTTTTCGAAAGCTATACTGGCTGGAAGCAAGAAGAGCTTTACTTTCTAAGAACCATTCCAATCTGTTCTTAATTAAGTGTTCTGCTATTTTAGAAAGAACTGAAGCAGAGCTATAGGTCTATATGAATTTGGATCTGCAGGGGGTTTATTATGTTTCAATAAAGGAATTAATTCCTGAGTTTTCCATGATATAGGAATTTCGTTATTAACCATAATAGAGTTGATCACTTGTAATAAGTAAACAAGACTGTCTTTACTTAAGTGGGATATGAATGAATAGGGGATTCCATCACTCCCAGGGGCAGAATCTTTTATATAGGACAAAACACATTTTAGTTCAGTTTGGCTAAAAGGAGAGTTGAGGCCGTGGTCATGAGATAAATTGTCAATAGATTTGAATAAAGGTGTATTATCCGGGGAAACAAAAGGGGGAGCTAATTTATCGAGGAATTTATCAGCCACTTCCTCATTTATGAACTTCTGAGCTGGTTCTCTGAACGCCCATCTAAATCTTCGAATATTAGTCCAAATAGCAGATGGGGAAATATCAGGGGCCAAAGAGGAACAAAACGCCTTCCAACCATCCCATTTTTTTTCTTTAGTAGTTTACGAGTTTCATTTATTATTTGCGAAAGTTTGTCAAAATTGTCATTTGTACTGTTATTATAATTTTTTTTTCAGCTACTTTTCTACGCTTTATTGCTGCTGTGCATTCAGAATCCCACCAAGGCGGTGAGGGAATATTTCTATTAGATTGTTTACGCGGAAAGATCGAATCACATGTCAAATGTGGTCAATGGTCAAAGCGCACATTGTTTGATCATTAAGCTGAACGGCGGGAAGAGATGATACTTTTTGCGCAACTACAGTCCATCAAATCTAAGAAGTACCGTTTGACAGTTCTGACAAATTGAATAATAGGGATGGGTTTTAAAAATTCGATTACTATGATATCTGAATTTTAAGAGATCGATTACTATAATATCCGATTTTTAAGAGATCAATGACCATAAGATCCGAAATTTAAGATAATATTTCTCTGTACTCTTTTCCTATATTTTTAAGAGATCGATTACTATAATATCCAATTTTTAAGAGATCAATGACCATAAGATCCGAAATTTAAGATAATATTTCTCTGTACTCTTAATAAGTTATTGTAAAAGGTTGTTTATTGGTAAATTTAGGTTTTACTAGTAATCTGAGGATAGAATACCGAAAAAATCTTAAGGTTCTAAAGGTCGAAATCGAAGCATTTAAATAAAAGTAATGTTTAGGATATTTTTTTATTCACTGCAAGTACTGGAATCATTGTCGTCCTCGTCATCATCGTCATTTAAATTAATGACTAGTTGATTATCCATGTAATCATCGAATTTTACGTCTCTGTCGAAGTCGTCCATTATTATTTTCTTTGTTTTTTCTACTACTTTTGACCAATTTTCTTGTGTAAATTGCGCACATGCTTCCTTTAATAAGCCTTCCATTTTCTTGACACTGAAGGGTGGTTTTGTGTTGTGTCTTGCTGCATAACCTGTAAAACAATTATATAATTATTAGGTGGGAGACTTTGACTATTTTTTAAATTATAAAAGCTAGAGGCACTCGTGTTATGTGGCTACAAAATGTGTTAAGCTAATCTTGCAATATTTTGTTAGGTAATGTACAATTTACACAACTGCGAAGAAGAAGGGTAATGTTTTATAGTATTACTGTACTTAACGGAAAATCTCAATTCACAATATATTTCAGCTTATTAAGAACAAGTTTCTGTTAATAATATAATCAACTACAAAAAAATATTATTATATTATACCTTTAACTTGGGCCCAAATCAGTTCAATGGCATTATATTGGCAATGGTACGGAGGAAGTCGTATGACTTTGTGCCCGTATTCTTCGGCTAATTGGTCAATAGCATAAGTCGGTCTTGATGGTTTATGCAATTTCACTAAATGTAACAATTCAGCTTTTAATAGTGACATGTCGGCTTCCACTCCTTTTCTTTGCAGCCATGCCACCAAATCTGCTTTCTTATTGGCTGATGTTGGTGCTTTATCAATTTGCACAGAGTGGTATGGGGCATTATCCATTATAATTGTGCTGTTAGGAGGGATATTCGTTAGTAAATTTAAGAACCACTCTTGGAACCTTTCCGCGTCCATTTCTTCATGATACTCTTTTGTGCTTTTAGATTGGAAAGCTCATAATGAATTTTCCACGAAACCTGCAGACGCTGATCCAGCATGGCATATAATGAGGCGTCCGCCTTTCCCTATCGGCACTTTCGAGCACGAAGCTTCAGAATCATCTGTCCATGTTTTCGGCACAGAGTGGTTGGAATTTAGCCATGTTTCGTCCAAAAATATTACATTATCCCAGTTTATAATTTGTTTTACTTCGCGCAGGAATGTTAGTCGCTGCATAATTATGTCATGTCGCTCCATAACAATTTTTCGTTTGTCAACTTTTTTGTATCTGAAGCCAATTCCTGTTATTATCGTTCTCAACGACTCTATGCTTCCCTTGTACAGCCCGGCATCTTCTAAAGTTGCACATAACTTTGCCAATGTTGGAAATTCGCCTCTTGTAAAATAACCATAGATATGGTTTCTAATAGCATGGCTATCGAAGTCATCGATACCTGTCACAGGTTTAGTTCTTTTCCTTTTTTTCGGCGTGTGAAGTACGTTACTGTCACTCCCCGAAGGCCCATATTTTTCGCTTAATATTTTGCCGACGGTGCGGCTACCAATACCGAGAGCTTCACCGACGTGATCCCGAACTTGTGTAACTGGCAGTAGAGCTCCACCATTTTGACATTCACGCTCAAAATACTCGTGTAATTTCACTACCAATTCACGAGCCTGGCTGTTCAAAGTACGTCCTCTTTTCGACATTATTAATAAACACTTGCTTAGTTCAGAGTCCAGAAAAGTAATAGCCAAGTCACAAATTGTAAAACACAAACGAGAAAGTAGGTACGCGCACAGTCAGCTTCCAAGATGGCGAGAGACTGCTGACGCGGGCGAGGGGGACCGCGTGCGATTGTGGTCGGCAGTGTTGTCTGATAAAAAAAAAACTTTTTCTGGAGCTATTTCGCCTATATAGATTTGTTTGAAAATAATTAAATTAAATTATTTTAGGGTACCTATGTATTAAATGCATTATGCGATCGAGCAGTAACGTGAAATTATACAAAAATTAAATTGCGCTCTACCCCTAAACATTACGTCGAAAATTCGCTTTCTGGCCGTGGTCTGACATTGGCCATAAGCGCTTCTAGCGCTTACAACATCGTAATCTGAGTAGATTATGGACCAAGGCATCAAATTTGATCATTTTGTCATCTGTCATGTATTTTTACAAAGTCGTAATAATTTGAAAGTAATAAATTCGATTTTCCGAATAATGTACACGATTTTTTCGTACACAATTGATTCCGAAGAGTCGCAACACTACGAGCAGTGACCTAACTATGTGACTTTGCAATGAGGTCAAGAATAGAACTATTAGAACTTATTTATTGTGTAAATATTGTTTATTTTGCATTGTTTGAAAGTTTTCAATTAAATTTAGATATTAAGAATTGTACATTTTTAGATCCAATAATAAAACCTTTATAAATTCATGGTTTTACGAAAAAGGTTATCGAATTTGAATAAGTTACGCTTAAACAAAGTTATATCTGTTTGAAAAACATGAAACGTCAAACGGTACTTCTTAAATTTGATGGACTGTAGCTCCCTAAACTTCTCCCAGCTGTCACTGTCATTGTTAATTCTAGTGTTGCGTAGGACACGACTTGAAAAAGAGTTTGTAAGAGTAGCCTCTTTTTTGTACTGAGCCAGTACAATGTCCCACTTCAAATGAGGCGAGGCGTACAGAAACTCGACGAGTAGCACCTCCTCTACGCACTATCAATCTTGCTGGATCCAGCATGCAGGACAGCGCTATACACGTAAAAGAGATAGAGATACAGATGGATAGTGCGTAGAGGACTTAAATGAAATGTCATGCCTCGCTCTCTCTCAGACTTACGAAAAGTGAGTGAGTAACGAGACGCGACTATCGCGACATTTAATGTGAAGTAGTAGGGTGCGGCCAGAGTGCACTCAGATTCAGAGTCAGATTCAGATTCTGAAAACAAGCGCGAGAAATAAACAGTGTAGTCTAAGCTGGTTGCTTGCTTTTTCTCGCGCTTTGTTTTCTGAGTCTGAATCTGAATCAGGAGTGCAATCTGGCCGTACCCTTCGGGTGCGGCCAGAGTGCACTCAGATTCAGATTCAGATTCAGATTCCGAAAACAAGCGCGAGAAATAAACAGTGTAATTAAAGCAGGGTGGCCATAGTGGCCGCAGGCAACCTGCTTAAACTACACTGTATATTTCTCGCGCTTGTTTTCTGAGTCTGAATCTGAATCTGAATCTGAGTGCACTCTGGCCGTACCCTTCGACTACACTGTTTATTTCTCGCGCTTGTTTTCGAAATCTGAATCTGAGTCTGAATCTGAGTGCACTCTGGCCGCACCCGTACATTTTAAAATTTTGAGCCGCTCTTACATTTTGACGTCATGTCCGGGACAAATGTACCGCCTCTTGTAAGTCCTACTCAACACTAGTTAATTCTATGTTTTAGTCTAGGTGAACGTTTAGGACGCGATTTTAAAACTTGTTGAGCGTTAAAATCACCCATTATCAAAATAGGTTTAGGTAATCGCGATAGAATAGCTGCTACTTCATCATATATAGAGGATGACGGATGAGGAATGTATATTGACATAAAGCATTTATTTTGAACGGATGCAGCTATTATTGAGAAGTCAGTACTATAGTTAGTAATTGGAATATGCTGGAAAGGAACAGTGTCATTTATTAATAAAGCAACACCACCATAGCTATCAGTTCTATCTTCTCTTAAACAAAAATAATTAGAAATATTAAAGTTAGTGTTAGGTTGGAGCCATGTTTCTTGTAGTGCCATAATAATTGGTCTGTATATGTTAATAATATACAGTAAGTCTGACTTTTTATTCCTTATGCTGCGGCAATTCAATATGAATTCAATATGCGGCAAGTCAATATGAATAATATAATATTTAAAATAGCAGCGTTGGACGGTTCAAAATAATTATTTTGTTGAGAGAGTGAGTTAATTAAAACAATAATTAAATCTTTTATTGACAAAGTAGATAAAGGATTATTTTTCAAGGTGCCAATTGATGGTATCATACCCTATGCTGTCCTTTTTGGGTGGATTTGATTTCACAAAATATGTCTTTTTATAGGAAGATTTGTTTACATTATTATAATTTGTATGTCTTTGTTTTGTAGGAGACAATGGAGGTACTGTGGAAGATAACACTTCAGAATAGGATTTCATAACTGGAGGATGTAATTTAAATGCTTCAGCATATGAAACACAATTTTTCGCCATGGTCTCTTTTATAGATTTCTGTCTTGCAAACTCTGGGCATTTTCTATTGGTCGCATAGTGAGAACCAGAACACAAGCAACACACAACATCATCATCATCAATATTACAGCTCTCACCAGCGTGGCTATTGCCACACTTGAAACATCTTGGAACAGATCTACACTGATTCTTAATATGACCATAGCGACAACAATTAAAGCACTGTACATTAGGGAAAATATACAAATCAACAGGTAAAGCATTGAAGCAAAGAAAAACCCTTTTAGGTAAAACCTGGCCATCAAAAGTAAGCACCACAGTCTCCACTGGAGAGAATGTTGCTTTGTCGTCTACAATATGTTTCCTATTTATTCTCCTAACTTTGAGTATATTTCCACAACCAAAAGGAAGAGTAATATTTTCCATTATTTCTGCTTCGGACCAGTCAGTGGGAATACCTCTTACAACCCCCATACGAGTAATATTAAAACTAGGAATAAATGCTTTGTAGTTATGCTGTTTCAAAGCTAATCAAGCTTTGAAACAGCATAACTATGTCAATGAAAGCATTTGCATCTTCAAAATGAGTAAATGACAAAAGTAACTGATTCCTTCCAATTCTTTTCTTCCATTGACAATATTTTTAATGTTGTTCTTTTGAGGAAATGGCCAAAGGAAATGGGGTGAATAGAGGTATTATCACTGGCACTGGTCTGTTCCCTCTGAATATGTATAATATACGGGGCGGCATCTGATGCCTGATACAGGTTTCTACTTACTTGGCTAGGAGAGGAATTTGAATTATTTACATTTATTTCTTGTGATACTGGAGCAGTAGGAATTTTTGGAGATTTAAATTTAGTGGGGAGGTTTTCTTCAAAATGACTATTATCGTCAGTACACTGACAATCTTTTTCATTAAAAGCCACTGAGGAGGATTTGTAATGCCTTCTCTTTTTGTTGCAATGCTTGCAAATTTTTCGGGATGAGATCGTTTACGTTTGTTGTTATTAAAGTTGTTATCAGAAGCATCAGTGTCTATTAAAGAGCCCTCTGTTTCCATTTCTTTTTCATTACAATCAAATGGAATTGTAACAATATGCGACACCTGGGGGGCGGTCCCCCCAGGGTCTAAAGGGTCATTCATATGTAAGAAATGTTAAAAACTTACCAATACAGCGAATATAATTATATACTACTAATAAATATTAAAATATACACTAAACTAAGGACCTATCTGATCCCAATGACTATTAATAGAAATAAATAAAAAATCTTGCCAAAAAGTACGTCCGCCTAAGTTGAAGGTTTCCCGCGCTTTTTCGGTAACTTTTATTGTCACTGCACTGACTTTTTTTTTATTTTTTTTTATTGGCAAATGACATAGCCAGGATACAAGTCCATGAAGCCGAACACATAGTACAAATACAAACATAATAATCACTGCACTGACTCTTGTGCAGTGCTGCTATCATCGGGTCCATATTAGAGAATTCGGAATCATCATCATCGGGTCCATATTAGAGAATTAAAAATGCACCATGCATTCTTAATATTGGTAAGTAAAATTTCAAAGTTTAGTTTTTTTTACTGAGGTCAAACCAAAGAGGACATAATCACTACGTGGTCAAACTCTACTTTCAATAGATGTTTTTTTTTATACATCAGTGCATCGAGTATATTGAATGCTTTTCAAAACATCGGATCGATTCGATATTTTTCATTGCAAATATCGATGTTTTTGATGCATCGATGTATATCGAATATCACTACAATAAGAGTGCCGGTTTCTTTGAATCGTCGTATTACTGTGTATTCACTTTTACCCTAAAAAATATCGAAAATCAAGAAATGGCTACTTATGATTTAAATCTGTTCGAAGAAGTAGAAAATCTAATACACGACGAAATTGATTACACGACAACAGATTTAATGAACCGTCTTCAATCATTGATTAACTGTAAAATATTAACCACTGAAAATATTACAAATGATTTAGTAGATTTGGAGTTTTTAGAAGAAATCAAGCACTTGGTAACAAATGAAAATATTCCTGTGTTTTTTGGGAGAACTATGAGGGATATAAAATTTCTTTTAACTGATGATAGTCTCAGAGAACATGAGGTGATTATGAAGTATATGAATCTTAAAAAAGTAGTAATAACTTCTGTAAAATTACCTTACTCCCCTATACAAGATTGTGAGTACAGCTCCCTTCAGCAAATCATTCAAGCTTATAGAGCACATGTCGAGAGTTTATGCACATATTTTAATGAACTTGAGCGTATTGATAGATTTTGTACTGTTATGGAGCCACTAGAACCAACATTTAAGGATGACTTTAGACGGATTCTTTTAGGTGGGTGTACTCAATGTTGTTTAATACATCTTACTATGATTTCTGTATGTTATCAATTATTATCATGTTTTAATAAACAAAAAGAAATCATTCAGTATAATAATTTATTTCTAGCAATCTTGCTCAAATTATTATTTAGTGTCAATATCTTTGAGCCATGTTGCTTTTTACACTTTAGTAGCTCTTTTCAGGGTTCGGAACCTCAAAAGGAAAATACTGAACTCTTATAGAATCACTTTGTTGTCTGTCCATCTGTCTGTCCGTCTGTCAAGACCGTTTTTCTCAGGAATTCGTGGAGGTATCAAACTGGAGCTGTGAAAAAATTAAACTTCTAAGCCAAAGCATTCAAAAGATACAGCCATTTATGCCGGAAATTTTCGAAACTCGCATGGGAATCAAAATCTAAAGGGTACTTCCTGTGAACTTAGAATCTTGAAATTTGGTACGAAGTAACATCTTATAGTACAGATAAAGGAAAAATTGTGAAAACCGTAAATTGTTAGTTACATCATATAATAAAAAATATTTTTAATAATTATTAAATATACCTACAGGTTTGTACAGAACTCTCAGTGCACGAGTCTGACTCGCACTTGGCTGTTTTTTTTTGTCATTTCATGTGTATCTCTTCCAATAATACTAGGACCTAAATATTATCATTATTAAAATACACTGTGAAAGAATCTGAATCAAAACTTACATGTAGTCTTTTGAAAAATGTAAACTCGAATTAATTATTGTTAGTATTAATTACAGGCTGTTTCCATTGGACTAAAGGGGTAACTTTAAATCAGGAAATTTACTATGAAATGGAAAAGTTCTTTGTTTAACAGCTAATTATATAGTTGATTGTTTTAGATGAAAGGACATGGCTTCATGTAGAAGTTTCTCCAGATGGGTCAGCTAAAAACATGCATTTGGTAGGTCAGTCTGAATTATGGAGCAACAAATTGCAATCAGGTCTTCTATCATGGGATCATGATAAAGATATTGTAGAAAATATCATGACTGTGTTTGGTAAGTTTTTTTTCACAGTATAAGTTTTTGAGTCAACTTCATGTAAACAAACAAAAGCAGCAGCATGATTTGGTTAATTTCATAGCATATAATACTAATTCAACATTATAATGGTGTATGTACAATATTATTAGTTTGCAAGAGTATAAACATACAGTTTAAAACTGTTACTGTAAAATATTAAAATTCATAACTGATGTTGCAGCTAAAATTTGTCTATATGTTCATATTTATTCTGTTAAGGCATTCTGTATTTAGCACTTATTACTACCAATTTACTATCATATTTTTTTCAGATTTAGTGAACTTTCCTACTTCTGTTACATCCCGAAAGTCTTCAACAACTAGTATTGAAATGCCACCAGAACAATCTACCTTATGCAGTATATGCCTTTGTGCTGTGCTACCTGATAGTCCTGGAGTACCCTTACCTCTATGTCAAAATGCTGTTTGTGGAGTTTATTTTCACAGAAATTGTCTGTTTCAGGTATAAACATATATATTTTTTAAATAGAATAGTAAGTAATAGGAAAATACAACTTTACAATAGTTTTTGAATTAATCCAATCAAAAATAATATAGTATAAATAAATCAAAAATAATGATAATGTAGTGATCGATAATCCTTCTGACATTTGCAATACCTTTAATAACTATTTCATAGACAAAATCTTACATTTAATAATATAATTAAAATATCTAATGATAATTTGACACCTAAAAATAATAAAAAGACATTATACCATAACATTACTTCAATAGTTAAACCAATCTAGGTACCCCGGAAGAAGTATTCAAAACATGGACTTATAAAAAAGGCGGACAGAGTCCCGGTAAACAATAAACTGTGTCGCTCAGAGTCGGCCAGGTCGCTGTACGTACAAGCCGGCACGCACACATTCACACAATAGTCAGCCACTACACGTGCAAACGTCAAAGCAGCCGACACGTTTCGTGGAGATAAAAAATAAGCTAAACAAGATATCTTGCTTGTAAAAAGGAGTAAAAACCGTAGTGATCGAAAGAAAAAAATCCAGGAATCACGTTTCATAGGTAAATGAATAATTGAATCACTTTTTTCTAGTTTTTAGAAATCGAAATCAATTTTAATTCTAAGGACAAAATGATTAGTCGAAAGCCCAGTGTTGCTAATGTTCATGTAACCATATTACCTAAAATATGGGAAATTGGGTTGACATTAACTTCAATCTATTATTTAATATTCTTTTTTATCAGATTTCCTAAAGAAAATGTAGTATGGAGAAATTACTGGAAAATGAATGATTTCCAAACAAATATGTAGTAGTGTCAGTTTTAGTCTTCATTTTGAAGCTCAAGACTCTACAACTAAAGGAGGACTCCGGCGTGTTATTACGTAGCATTACCTCAAAAGGTTGATTAAAATTTTCAAGCGACTTCGAAAAGAAAGAGGTTCGCAATGCGTCATATTTGTTTTTTTTTATTGTTGTTCGCGCAGATCTCCGAGATTCATGAACCGTTTATGATGATTCTTTTTTTGTTTTAATCAGTTTACTAGCGAGATGGCTGCATATTAATTTACTGGAGATCTGAAGAGTACTTTCGAAGGAAAACAATGGAACTCCTCAATTACAAACAGTACTCAATGGGTGTTAGTTTATTTTAAGAAATATGAAAGAGAATGCAGACTAGGCCATCTATATTTAGTTGATTTACCCAATATTGAGAAAATTCGATACATTCTAGAATTTCTAATGAGTCCCGACTGTTAAAGTAACTTTGTTCCTTATTAAACAGAATTCTAGACTACTGGACTTTTTTTTTCTTTTTAGTACATTTTTTTTTATTTACGACATTATAATTTCATTATTTTTTAATTACACGAGTTGTATATTTTCTAAATATTCTTTTAAAACCCTTCACTTTAATACCTCGCTTGACGGGTTATAAAAATGCTTATACTTTTTTTTTCAAAATGTTTCATTTTGGCGCATAAAATCTGTTATTTTGATTTTTTGAAATTTTAATATACCGAGTGCCACTAACACAATCACGACAAATCAAATGTCACCTCGCATGTCAAAATCCGTCAAGACGTTCAGGCTGTAGGGCGTGCAAAATTATTGGACATACATACATACATGTATACATACACTCGAAATACATTATCCTCCGCAGTCGGGCAAAAAGTAAAATTTTGAACAATCAAAATATTTTCATGTTTTTACTGTGTTTTATTGGTAAAAAATTGGCTAACCTAGCAACCCTACAATTCACTCACTCATCAATAGCCGCCGCCATTACGGTGCCTCAGTATTGTCTTAGCCGAAACTCTGTCCGCCTTTTTTTATACGTCCATGATTCAAAATAATAAGATCTCACAATAACACCACATCAGTTGGTTACAATGAATTCCCTACTAAGTTCTTAAAATACTTATTATACCTTAATTCTTTCTGAAATATTGTCAAATATTGCCCAATAAACTTATTGTTTACAGACAACAATATTAAATACCCTAGATACACCAAAACGAACAAAATCGTGCCCGAAACCTGCCCAAAAGGTACATTGAACGATCTACGGAGCTCCCTAATATGATCGCGTAGTCAAAATAAATATAAGGCATTATTTAAATATTGAAATTAACCTTTAATACATAGTGTATAAGGTCTTAAATAAAACGCATGCGTCAAGGACTTCTGACAGTTCGAAATGCAAGCTCGTAAAATTTTACGACTTAATGCTATATGCGGAAGAATTTAGACCTTAGTTCTTTGACTCTACGCGCAATTCTGAACGCGCTGTTAGCAATATAGCAGGCATGGACCGCGAGGAAAAGAGACGGCTATATGGCGACGTATAACCGACCATGCATTTGAATATCACAAATATTTTATATTAAATCAGTTTAAAGTAAGTATTAGATCAAAATTTGCTTCAAATGCGTTATATTAACAAACATTGACTAGATACCTGTCGAAAAAACGACACTTTTCGTACTAGAGTACGAAAATCGTATTATTTTCGCATTTTTTCGCGGAGCTCTGTGGCATCTTGACTTTGTAACGGTCCGCGCGTGACTGTGAACCAAGAAGTGCTTGAGTGGAGTTCAAGCACTTCTTCTTGATTGGGACACATTTTGAGCGCTCGTGGTGTATCTAGGGTATTTAATATCGTTGTTTACAGAAGGTAAATTCCGGGATATATTAAAGATATCTGTCATAAAACCTACCCACAAAAAGGATTACACTGATATATTGGATGATTACAGCAAGCCAATTATGCTCGCTAATTGTGATATGGTTTTGATGTCAAGTTCACATTACGTATTATAATGTAACTAGCAAACCAGTGAACCAAATGTTCACCAAAAAAAAAAAGAAAAATTTAATTAATTGAGAACTTCGGAGATTGCATTCGCCCGGATTGCGAAGGGTGCGGGTTCGAGTCCCGTCTGCTGCCTGGTCCGCGTGGAATTTTTTCTAGTTATATTTTCTTTAGATTTAAACATCAAGCAGTTACATGCTTTAAAAATAATAAAAATTATAACTATAATTGCTATTTCTTCTTTCAAATGTTTAATACTTGTAAAAGTATTCATTTGACATTGTGGGTTTACCTATAATGCGAAGAGATGGCGCTGCCTTGCAGCTTAAGAATAGCTAGAAAGAATTTCGACGCGGTCCGTGAGGGCCGCGGTAGCATAATTGGTCAGTGCATTCGCCCGGATTGCGAAGGGTGCGGGTTCGAGTCCCGTCTGCTGCCTGGTCCGCGTGGAATTTTTTCTAGTTATATTTTCTTTAGATTTAAACATCAAGCAGTTACATGCTTTAAAAATAATAAAAATTATAACTTCGGAGATTTTGTGTGGTTTCGTTTGAAATAGAAATCACGTGATTTCTCGAAAACCGGAAGTGCTACGTTACTCACATCCGGTTTGTAGTCTTATCAGACTATTCTTAACTTATAACTTAAACATTCTCTATATCTATCTCTTACGGTTTGGCCGCTGAAACAGCACAACGGACGGACGGACGGACGGACTTGTCTAATAGATAAGAGATAATTATAAACTCTCCGAAAAATGCGATATCAAAATGACGTCAACTTGACATCAACTTATGCGTATTATTATCAATTCTTTAAAATGATATCAACTTGATATCAACTTAAATGCGTATTACGTTCAACTTTTTGTATATATCGCATAACAGTATCGCATGTCCTGTATATATCGCATAAACGTCAAAAATGTGATACAGGATATGATATTGATATGATCTTGATGTGACATAGGAATGTTTCATAATACCATTTAAAAACAATGTTAACTTGGCATCAACAATATATTGATATCATATAAGGATTATATCACTAACGCATAATTGACCCACTGGTCAATAGCAATATAGACTATAACTGAGAATGTGGACAAAAATGTGGATACAACAGCTATTTTTTTGATTTGAGCAAAGCATAACGATGCCTGATATTAGAATCACCCAGCGTGAGGATCACTCGACGCCCGGAAAGCTAGAGCACCTGATGGCAACCTAACAGTTGAACTTAAAAATATGAGGCAGAGTTGTCTCCCGTGCTTACGCGCTTATGCCAAAGCTCGTATTCTTTGGGGCGTGTGGCAAAGACTTGGATGCCAACATGCAACCCAAAAAACATGTGCCCAAAAAAGGGGATCGCTTAGACCCGCCCAACCACCGGCTAATAGCAGTCGCCTCAGTCGTGTCCGTGATGCTAGCGTACCCACGATCAATATACGGTTTTTCGTTATGCCATTAAATACTGCGTAAATAGTGCCAAATTAGTGTAAAAATAAAAAAAATAGTGCCTCTTTAATTTAAGAAATAAAGACCATTTTTACTGTGTACGCTACCATGACGTCAAGCTAGTGTATCCATGGCCGACCCCAAGAACGGCATATATTTAAGCAACGAAATTGACACACAAAAATAGCTCGCAAATAGTGCCCTGGCTTTACAAAATTTCATAATCAATACTCTTAAAGTACCAAAGATATTGAACTAAACATTCTTAGCTGGCGTCAACCTGGCGTACCCATAATAGTTCTCATAGAAAATGAACTTTTATCGTTATCAATTCTATATGTATAAATAGTGTGTCAAATAGTGCCTCTAATAGTAAAAGTATTTTAAGTGAATCCGCATCACAACAATACATAAAGAGAATCTTAAATTCTAGGAACCAATGTATTGTAGTACAGTTGCACACAAAATTAATTTATGCACTAATAGACCAGGGTCGATAATTTTTGAGACCAAAAAAAATTATGGTAGTATGAAACCCATTAGAAAAGGTAGAGAATATAACAAAAATGAAAGGAAAAATAAATTACGGGCGATCTGAGGTCGGGAAGGGGGAGGGGGTGAGTTTTTAAGGGTAAAAAATGGTTAATCTCGATTTCCGGTAAAACTGCAAGTCCTATGAAAAAAAGTTAAATGGCAAAGTTGTAGGTAATAAAAAGATCTACAACTTTTGTATCGACACTTTTTTCACATAAACTCAAAATTTATGTGAAAAATGCGAATAACCGAGTTTTTGGGTTTTGATTTTTATTTTTTCACGAAATTTGGTGAAAACTTACCTTTGTATGTCCCAAACATACAGCAATTTTTTTGATATAAAATATTAATTTTTTCACCTTATTTTGACTTAATATCGAAAAAGCACCCTTATTTTCAATCGAAAATTCTCACGTCAAAATATCTGCTTTTTTAAAAAAGTTGGGGTGTTTTTTGTTTGTTGAAATCTCTACTTTTTGATGGTATAAAAAATATATACACTACTATGGTAAATGTTCTCAGAAACTGCAAATTAATAATGAAAAAAACTCCAATCCGAAAAATTGATTTGAATCATTATGTATAATTTTGAACTATTTATTAAAATAGTAATTAAAGTGTAAACTTTAATTACTCGAAAAACGTAAGATTTCATGTTATATTGATAAACAGAAAAATTACAAATCCATAAAACATGCAAAAATAGTTGTTGTAAGTAGGTATTAAAAATAGGATTTTCGGATTCGAGTTTTTTTCATTATTAATTTGCATTTTCTGCGAACATTTATCATAGTAGTGTATATTTTTTTTATACCATCAGAAAGTAGAGATTTCAACAAACAAAAAACACCCCAACTTTTTTAAAAAAGCAGATATTTTGACGTGAGAATTTTCGATTGAAAATTAGGGTGCTTTTTGGATATTAAGTCAAAATAAGGTGAAAAAATGAATATTTTAAATCAAAAAAATTACTGTATGTTTGGGACATACAAAGGTAAGTTTTCACCAAATTTCGAGAAAAAATACTTTTTTTTGCAAAAAATAAAAATCAAAAACCAAAAACTCGGTTATTCGCATTTTCACATAAATTTTGAGGTTATGTGAAAAAAGTGTCGATACAAAAGTTGTAGATTTTTTTATTACCTACAACTTTGCCATTTAACTTTTTTCATAGGACTTGCAGTTTTACCGGAAATCGAGATTAACCATTTTTTACCATTAAAAACTCAACCCCTCCCCCTTCCCGACCTCAGATCGCCCGTAATTTATTTTTCCTTTCATTTTTGTTATATTCTCTACCTTTTCTAATGGGTTTCATCCTACTATATTTTTTTTTCACTTTTCACCATTTTTAAAATTATCGACCCTGGTCTATAAGAGATTATCTATATATGTATTTTTACTAAAATAAATAGGTACTTTTTATAAAAAGATATTTTATTTCAATTCATAAATTCATATAAGAATTTCAACCTACCTACTAAGTACCTTACTTACCTACTATACTACGAAAATATTATCACTTCTGTACATGACTGTACTTTATATATAAAAATAATTTAATTGCTTTTTTTATATTGTTTTACTGTGAATTCACATAAAATACTTTTACTGTTAGAGGCACTATTTGACACACTATTTATCCATATAGAATTAATAACGAGAAAAGTTCATTTTCTATGAGAACTAATATGGGTACGCCAGGTTGACGCCAGCTAAGAATGTTTAGTTTAATATCTTTGGTCCTTTAAGAGTATTGATTATGAAATTTTGTAAAGCCAGGGCACTATTTGCGAACTATTTTTGTGTGTCAATTTCGTTGCTTAAATATATGCCGTTCTCGGGGTCGGCCATGGGTACGCTAGCTTGACGTCATGGTAGCGTACACAGTAAAAATGGTCTTTATTTCTTAAATTAAAGAGGCACTATTTTTTTTATTTTTACACTAATTTGGCACTATTTACGCAGTATTTAATGGCATAACGAAAAACCGTATATTGATCGTGGGTACGCTAGCATCACGGACACCCTCAGTCTTATGTAAAGTCCTAGAAAAGGTCCTTAACAACCATCTGATCCGCCACCTAGAGGATTATTCTCCGATTAATGATCGTCAGTATGGTTTTAGGCCGAAAAGATCGACGGGTGATCTTCTAGCGTACTTAACTCTTATCTGCGGTGAGGCTATCGACAAGCTTTGACATTGCCATGGCGTTCAAAAGGGTTTGGCACAAAAGCCTTCTCTCCAAGCTTCCGGCATACGGTCTGCCGGCCCAGTTCGGTTCCTGGGTAGCTGACTTCCTGCATGAGCGTAGAATTCGTGTCTTTACGGATGGTAGTAGTTCGCAGTTCATGTCAGTGAATGCCGGCGTTCCTCAGGGCTCCGTCCTATACCCCACTCTATTTTGCTGCAATTCAATGACTTTATTTATTCCTCTTAGGAATATTCATTGCTAGGCGATAGTTCAGTGCATGCGGGGTATCTCGGACGAGCAGCGGTTGGACAGGCGGTAACCAAGGAGAAACGGGAGAATCTTGTCATTGAACTTAATCAGGCTTTGGCCAACATTTCTGAATGGGGTACCAGATAATTGGTCGAGTTCAATGCTAACAATACCCAGGTCTGCGCTTTCACGGCAAAAACGTCGCCATTCCTTTCATGTCCTTCTCTTCAGGGCATAACACTGGAGATAGGAAGCAGTATCACTACGCTCGGTATGGAAATTCACTGTGACTTAAATCTAAAGAATTACAACGAAAGCGTGGTAAAAGCGGCCACAGGCAAACTCGGAGTCTTGAACAAGGTGCGTCGTATTATCACGCCCAAGCAACTGTGCTTGTTGTTTAAGACGCAGGTGCTGTTTTGCTTGGAATATTGCTCGCACCTCTGGGATGGCTCCGCCAAATACTTGCTCGATGCTTTGGATAGGTTACAGCGGCGCGCATTTCTCATCATAAGAGATGAGAAGGTGACTTAACACCTCGGGCCTCTTCAATTACGCCGTGACGTGGCGTCACAAAGCGCGTCCTATCGTCTGTACCACGGCGAGTTTTCTGAGGAGATTTTCTCTATTATTCCACCTCCCCTTTTCTTCAGAGGACCACGCGTGCGGGCCTACGTTGTCACCGTCTAACTGTGGCCACAATTCCAATGCGTACAAAGATATTTCTTTGTCGCACTATCCGTAAATGAAATGCTCTGCCCGCTCACGTGTTCCTTCCTTCTTACAACCTGGGATCCTTCTAAAGAGGCGTGAAGCAGCAACATGCAGGCCGGCAAGGTAGACAGGATGGCTGGTGTGGCAGGTAGAACTGCTGTACCAGTTATCTTGACGTCTGAGCTTCATCGTCATTTAACATCAGGCGGGGTGTAGTCATTTGTGTGTGTGAACAATTTTATTGCGAAATAGCTGGAAAAACAACTTTTTGCAACCAAAAATGTGGGTCTAAATAATATAAGAAAATAAAATAGGACAAAAATACTCTGATTTTTATTTAAAAGGGGTAAACAGGGTTTATAGACATGTCAGACAGGATTTTGCATTTTTAGGCCTGGTAACCCTAATCTCAGTGTCAAGGACTGAATAAAATTATGAAACATATATTTTTGATAAGTTGCTTCTTAAGTTTGGCTGCTATATCCTGAAATTTGAACTCTTACATATTATAAAACAGAATGAAACAGCCATTTTTATTCTGTTTTCATTAAAATTAGTGGAGCAATCTCAGATTACAGAACTAAAGGCAGATGAAGAGCATTGTACACAGATTGCGTGCCACCAAAGCAAATATCAAATCACGCAATCTGTGTACCATGCCCTCCATCTGCCTTTAGTTCTGATATCTGAGCAATAATAAAGTCCTTGTATAATAAAATTCTTGAGCATAGAACAAGAGTGGAACAGCTATCAACAACTATCTTCCATTGGAATAAGTTCATAGTCGCTTTGTAGTTCCCATGACATAATCCTTTTATGCTGGCATTTCATGTGGCTATTGATATTTGCTATTTGACAACCAGTCTCTCCTTTTTTCGTAACCGGTGGTCCCCGGAAGCAACCAAAGTGGTCCACTTTGGTTGCTTCCGGGAAGCCATTCGTAAAATTATTACATGTGGAAGAAAGATTATGAAAAGGACAACCTGCTATCAAAATGACAAATAGCAAACATGAATAGCCAAGTTAAAGCAAAAAAGAAACAATAACTTTCCCAGCTCAGTGGTTTCTTGTATTTTACTGTGCGTAAATTATTCATTTTCAGTTTAGAAAGCTACATAAACATAGAAATATATTTTATTTCAGTGGCTAGTGGCGTGTTCAGGTGGTAGGCCCCCAGCATTTGGAGTTGCTACTGGAAATTGCCCGGCTTGTTTTCAAACTATCGCGTGTAGTGAGAAAGATGATTAATGTGTTGTACTTAAGAATTTAATTTCTAAGAGGGGAGGTGTTTTTCCATACAAACGTATTCCTTTGATTAAGCGATTCCTCCTTGATTTTTATCACAAATATTTTTTTGTCATGGGCCTGCACTGTTTGAATAAAAATTTTTTTTAAACGGAAGGACAATGGGAAAAACGCACCCAGCTCCGCCAATAATGTAATTAATATGAATCGATAGATCTATGAAAAACTAGCCTTTTTTATTATGACACCGAAAATAAATATCCTGGGAGTCAAAAGATATGACACCGTAAAAAATATCCTGGTAGTCAATAAATATGACACATGGGCATATTTAAGTAGCTGAATAAATTCATTTTATAGTAGGTACCTTCATTTTATATTATTAGTAATCATAATAATATGCCATATCGTACTATACAACCAAATGTACGACAAAGCCTGTCAACCATCCTACGCTTGCTTTTACTGAGACATTTCAAAACGGTTAATAGATGCTGAAGGACTTGCAGTTGCAAATAGTCGACTTGTCTTACTTCGTTGTGATTGTGCGCTCCCTGCTACTTGATTGATTTTTATCTAACACGCTTTGGATATTGGAACACGATTATCGGTTTTGTCAATTAGGAACTGAAGTCATGTGTTCTCCGAAGCGTGGGCAAGTTTGTGTAATCTTTGGTCGCTCCGTTTTACATAGAAGACAATTTACTATAACGAACAGAATGTTTAAAAAAAAAAACAACCCAAGCGGGGATTTTTGGATTTACTCTAGCGCGGCAGAATAACATAAGGGGGCACCCATGCACCTTGTGAAGTATTCCCATAATTCCTGAGCACCCTATGTAGGGTCGAACTAACTAAATTAATTCCCTTGTTTCATTAATGTTCGTTCGTTATAGTACTTGTACATATTTAACTTAAAATAACTAAAGACCCCCGGGATGGAATTTGATGCGCTTTGGCACAGATGATCTCGACTATAATACCTTTCAAACAAATGTAGTTCAAGCCGTGGCGGACGTGGGCGCAGCGTCCATACATTTTTGCCCAATGTCCTTTGGAGGGATAGAATCAGGTAAGGTGTAAAATATGATGTCACAAATAAATGAAAATAAGATAAATACTATATACGCAATATGAATTAATTAAAGTTTTATGTCATGTTAGCTATAAAATCAGTTAGCAACTTGTAAATATTATGATCTCTTGTGCACAATAGGGATGGAATGAAAGTAGGGAGATGAATACTAGGGAGATGATGAGAGATTAGATGACGAGGGTTTTTGAGTTCTATAAAAATCAAAATCATTTCAAGTACTGTAAATTAACATTAAGGAAATTTTCTGTAATGTGTACGCAATATTGTGTGGCAGAAAAATGCTTTATTTTTTCCTCAGTGCCCGCACTACCACATCTACATAACATCTCATAATTGCAATAGTGCGTGCTAGGTCTAGTAATAAGTTTAAAAAAATACTTGTGATATTAATATTTAGAAGATGGTTTTTTATTAAATTTTAATATAATCTTATGATGAAAATAGTGGTTTTATTTAGGAGGGGACATTAAATAGAAAGTTCTGTTATAGTCACACTGACGAGCTTTAATCTTTCTTTCGTAATTCCTTGCTGTCCTTATATAACGTCCATGTCCATTTCTATTAGCATCATTTATTTGCCTTTTTTATACCCGCTACAGAAATTTTATGATATGAGCTTTGTAAACATAAAAATATCTTGAACTGTTATTAATGATGAGAGAAAGAAAAATTTGAAGATAGCATAATTTCATCATCATCATCTCCACTGCCAGGGCACAGGCCTTCCCTATGGTTGGAATACGGAGATTGAACCATGACGTGACCCACCACGCCGGGGAGGTGCGGATTGGTGGGTGCTGCAGACTTTAGATGTAAGGCCGGTTTAAAACCAATTAAACCAATCCGTTTAAAACGAAAAAAGCCGTTTAAAACCGAAATAAACCATTTTTTTCGATTTAAAACGGTTGGTGTTGATGATTATGTTTTTCTTAATTATAACTATATTGGGACCAATTCTGGCGTTACATTCTCTAAACTTAAAAATTTTAGTTTAGGTTTAGTGAATTGGTATTCCGAAATTGCGAACTAACTAAATTAAGATCACAAGTGACAGCTGTAATCGAGCATCTAAATTGAATTCACAGATTATGTAAAAGCATTGAACCGGTAATTATCGGTTTACTCAAATTAGCAATAAATACTTATTATTCAGTGATTTTGACTTATTTCAGTAATTCTTTGTTATTCTTCATCATCTTTGAAATATGAAAACTTAACATAAGTTTGTTATTTTACTGTATGAGATATTTATGAATAATATTAAAGAGTGAATACTTGCGTACTCTGTGGTACTCAGGGTTTCTAGATTGGGAGTGTTTATCGTTATTTTGGTGAAAATATGAACTTAGAGAAATTAAATCTACGGGGAGAACTTTAGGTATCATATTTTTTCTTAGAGCATGCCTAAGTTTTATTTGGCAAAAGGTTGGGGGAAAGCCGCCACTTTTAAAATTAAAATTAAATATAGGTACCGACTACATTTTGGTAGCTACCGAAAAATCTAATAAGGATGATTAGTGCCGATAGAACAAGTCGAGTTCGAGCCGAGCTTCAGCCGTAACACGGTCACCGAGCCGGTCCCGAATTTGTAATTTACAAACACGTACCTCGACCGAGCAATTAGGTAGGTACCGTTGCGCCGTGATGCAGTATAATCATTCAGATAAAGTAAACACGGTAAGTGTACTCGTCCGAGGAAAACGTTTCTGTTTTGTCTGAGGTATCACTACGATTGCCCGGCGGCACCGCGCCGGCGCTGTATTCATGCAACGGGCCGTGGCCGAGCCGAAGCGAGACCAAGTTTTTTCCGAGCGTTGTTTCATTTGGTGCTCGGTTGTCAGAGGGTTAAAATATATTAGTTGACTAGAAGAGCTCGATGGCGCAGGTGGTCAGCGCGTTCGGCTGCGATCGTTGAAGTTAAGCAACTTTCGCAGTGGTCGGTCATTGGATGGGTGACCAAAAATCTTCTATCTGGAGTTTCTCCGTGCTTCCGAAGGCACGTTTAGCCGTTGGTCCCGGCTGCATCTGCAGTCGTTAGCACCCGCCAATCCGCACTGAGCCGCGTGGTGGGTCATGGCCCAATCTGCCTATTCCATCCATAGGGAAGGCCTGTGCCCCAGCAATGGAGACATTATTAGGCTGATGATGATGACGATGATGATGATTCGTTAACTCTGCTACGGCCGACACGGTCTAACGTAAATCATCCTTGAAAATTTCCTAGGTACCTACGGTTATAAGTTCCGGTTTCGGTCAGAGGTTGTAATTATCCCCTCGGCTGTTTTGCGAAGATTTTGTACTCATTTATTTTATAATCCGAGATGCGTAACCGATTTTTTATCTTTTTTTTGTTTCTATCAGTTTTTGGCGATATCGTCCCAAATCCCAATTATTCATTTGGTGAATGCCAAACACTTTCGGATATATAAAAGCAAACTTCTCAATTACAAACAGTAGGAACTTATTTCGTGTTAGGTTATTATTAGCTTATAAAGAGTGGGAAATAAAATCATTTCTAACAAATATTAAAAATTGCTTCATAAAAACAAAACCACTAAAAACAAAGGAACAAATAATAAATTACAGTCCTACATTTTAGTCAAAATAACATTTGGATTGGAATTGGTGATTGAAATGCATATCACTGACACCATACCTATTATTTGTTAATTATTTGACTATGTACTTTAGATATAAGTAAGTACTGTAGGTATTACTTAAGAGCCCTTTTACAAAATTGCGCCTCTCTTGTTTAGGTAAATACGGTCGCGAGCGTGTCCGAGTCGCACGAGCGAGACATCGACGCGGCGATGTTCAGTATAGCGCGCTTTACCAAATTGATACTTTTATATGCAAATATTGATTATACAATAAATGCCATTATTAAATAAAGTTAATTTGAAGTGCTAAGATGGATCCCTACTGTAGCAACGAACGTTTCAAGATAGGAATCCTGAGTGGAGCAAAGGATACAAGGATTAAGTTTTTTTACTATTGTGAGAAAATAAATAATATATTTATAGTACCCATTGGTTGTGTTTTGGAAATGACAATAAAGATTAATTATGATTATTACTAATTATTGTAACTTTATGTGTATGCTTTGCATAACTTCTGTTTGTTCAATTCTTTTTTATTCACTCTGTAATTAAATGAATAGTTTGTTCACTGTTATCGCTGAATAAAATCCCTTTTTCGAGTGGCAATGAGAAATAATATTTTATTTACTTGTGTTTTTTAGTATTGACTTTTTTAATGATGATTGATGTTTGGTAATAATCAAATATCTCAGTAAAACTGTACTAAGTGTAGTTTTGTCTTTGCCTTCATATTTCATTTAATAAACAGATATAGGCAATACTGGAAATACATTTCCAATCCAGACACAGATATGGTACGTAAATCAGCAAGTTACTGTCAGTTGAACTTATGAAGCAAAGAAGTCTAATATAAAATATTAAAAATAAACTTTTTTGCTCTAGAAATGCATCCCATTAGTTTGAGTTTAAAACAATAAACCAAACTGCTAAAATTGTAAACTATGTACATAGTGTAGTAGTGAAATACCCATTAAGTCAGTATAAAACAGATAAAATATTTACATTTGAGTTTGCGCTTCCCTTTGTTCCTCGGCTTCGATTTCCAACCCAACAGCAATTTTTTCCTATATAAATTAATTTATTATTATAAATTTAAATAAAAATAAATTTATTGTTATAAATTTAATTTCTTTTTTCATTATCTACTTCCAATAACAATATGAAAAACTTACAGTTTCCGTTGCAATGCATTCGAATCCATTGAAATTATGGTCGGTATAGTTTCAGTATTTTCGGGGTTGCCATTAAAACTTTGTTTCCATATAAAATAAATAGAACTGTGAATTTCTATTCTAAATATATTATTATGTTGGGCTAATATGTACTTTGGCCTCCCACGAGCTTATACTTGTTATACTTGATCGAAGTGCAACACTTTACCGTACTCTAGCTTTTTTTTACAGACATAAGGGTAGATTGTAAGAAGCTTAAGTTTAAATCGGGGAATGTAGGGTGGGCACAACTGGCCGCTTTATTGGAAAACGCGTTTATAGCTATATCTCCTAAATTATAGACTGTACGGAAAAATATAGTGTTTTTTTGTTTATTACTAAATTCTCTAACTTCTTTCTCTCAAACTTTTTATTGTTACTATTACCGTTTTTCAATTGTTGTTGTTTATTTGAAAATGTTTGTAGTTTTTCCTTTATAAAATCTTAAAAATGTCATTAATTGATAAAAAACGTCGTATACAAGTTATTCGTAATTGAATTCCCTACAAGTTTTGTATATTTTTTTTATTAAATAAATACTTTTGAAGTTAATAGTCGTTAAAGTGCGCAAAAACGGGCATTGAAATGAAATTACAGAAGTATCCGAAAAATTCACTTACTTTCATACAAATTGAAGCTGATGATGATTTGTGTTGGATTTTTATCAATTAATTGTAAAAAAATGTAATAAAAAAATAGGGGGAAAAATATAAATATTATAAATAATATTAGTGATGAGAATCAATTGCACGTATACAAAACTCTGATATACTGCGTAATTGCTACGTTAATGACTCATAACTTTAAAAGTATTTATTTAGTAAAAAAAGATTTATGCAAAAGTTGTAGGAAATTTAATGATGAATAACTTTCATAACATGTTTTTTTATCAATTAATGGCATTTTAAAGGCTTTAAAAATAAAGCGAAATGTTATCAGCATATTCACCTTGTTTCACAACCTTTCTTTATGGCTGCATTATTCTTTCGTTTTCTTTTTTTGACACAATGTTAAGCAGGAATTTTACGCCCCATTGTAAAAGCTAATAACAAAAATATTAGTTGAAGCAACGATAATTAATAACTAGGGAGGTACTTATAATAAAAAATGGGTGCGTGTACTTATGTAGGCGCGTGAGAAGTTATCCTTCTTTGGCATCGTTTAAAATTAGTTTTTAATTGCATGCAAATAATTAATTACAATAAATTAATAAAAAGTCTGGAAAAGGACGAAGTCAATAAAGTTCAGTTTTAATTTAAAAAATAAATAAATAATCAAAATATTCAATTAAAATCGCTACTGAATATAATTTATTAGAACATATGTGATTTGCACTTGTATGAAACTCAAACACGTATTCCGAATATACAAACTAGAAACATGTGGATAAATATTATAAATATGAATATATACCTATAACTGTTACTTTATTACAAAAAATAAAGATGTGGTTTTTAGTTCTACTACACCAATGGTCAAGAGATGGCGCTGTAGTCTCCTGAATCGCGCTTTGGTTCCGTTGTTCCAGATTAATAAATACTTTTGATAGGCCTTCACAATGCAGTCGTTAGCACCCACTAAATAGAGATTCTATTTCTATTTTGTTGGTAGATTTTCTTAACATAATGAAGTTGGTCACTATAGCGACCAACTTCATTATGTTAAAATTTTGTGTTACAGTGATGCGCGCGCATCTTAAAATTTCACTCTCATAATTTTTTCATAACGCGCCTAAAGAAGTATAACTTCAATAAAAATTAATACGGTTGTGGAAACTTACATACAGTCAACGATTAAAGTTTTGCAGTCGTAGTATATCCAGCCAGTTTTACGATGAATGCACTCGTAGCATCGCTCGGGACGCGTGCGGTACAAAGCGACACAGGTCCGATCTCCAAAGGCGCTGGCTTATAAAATAATAATTAATGAACTTATTATAAAAATATATACATATTTCAATAGTTCAATGATTGTAGATTAGTTTTATGAAAGTTTTTTATAGTAATTCTATTTAATTCAATATCAAAATACGAGGTAAACCTGTGTTAGTTTTTGGGGAAACTCACGGAGGTTAGATGTTTTTTTAATAATTAATGTGATGGAAAATCAAGATTTTAATACATTATGTTATTTTATGTATTGTTATTAATTTGATCTAATTTATTGAACATTAATGTGAGATTTAGGCGTTTTAAGTTGTGCATATTATTGTTTTTTCCGTAAACTAGCTGCGGTAGAACGAACAGTACAAAAAAAATAAAAATAGTGTTTGAAAATATTCTACATTAATTTTCAATAGGAAGAATAAATCTACTGTTTACTTCTATTGGAAGTAGTCAAAACCTCTTGTAAAGGGGCAAACGAGGCGCTCAAAAATTGCGATTTATTGCAAAAAATGTGAAAGGGCTCTTAAGGAATTAGCACATAGATATCTTACCTCTTTAGCTTGTTTTTTATATGAAGTGGATTTTTATTTATGTTAAAAAAGATTTGACCTTAAATTATTTAGTATTTTATACAAGATATACGTATACATTACCTACGAAGGACCACAATAACGCAAGTGTAACGCGTTCGTTCTGCGATCGTGAAGTTAAGAACTTTCACAATGGCCGATCTTAGGATGGGTGACCAACCAAAAATGTATTAATTCGAGTTTCTATGTTGCTGCTCGCTGCATCTGCAGTCATTAGCCTAAGCTGCATTAGGCCTGCGTAGTGACTCATGACACATTAATAGGCTCATAATAAATCCGCATCGTAACATAGACTTACCTACCTTTTAAAAAAAATAAAAGAGATAGCTAATATATCATTAGCACCGTCGTCGTTCATTATTGTATAAAATTTATGGCTTTTTTTAACGAAATAAACCCATATCCAACCTTAACAACAAGTTTAAAATTTAAGTACATCAATAATTTACCTACTATTTGGCCCGATTATTCACATTTAAATTTAGAGAGGACCTCCGTAGGTCCTTCTTAAATTTAGTGTGACATTTCTAATTTTAGAGAAAATATGACATTTACAACGCGTTTCAGAATACCATTTAATCATCTAAATCTAAGTTGAATAACTTAACGACGTCAATTTTAAATTTAGAGATAGGGTGTCATTATAGAATATCAAATTGAATTTGACAACTCTATATCTAATTTTAGTTAGTTTTAGATATAAGTTGGCACGCCAGAATTGGGCCCATTGTCTTGCTTTTACCGAGGTAGGAATATAACGGAGTACCTATAAACTGTATAAAGATTTTTTAAATGTGTGATATACTTACTGATATTGATATACTTAGCGAGTTTAGTTCTAGATGGTCCATCCGCGACCAAGCATAAGTATTACCTACCTAAGTTATAAAAACTCTTATCATAAGTTAAAAACTGTGTTAGTAAATAAAAAAAAAAAAATGTTTTCAAACGATATAAATCAATTCAATCAATTTGATTCGGTTTAAAACCAAACTCACACTCTCGCACTCTCGTTGACGTCACTCGTCGTTACTCGACGCAAACGTGTCCAGCTCGCCTACCCTACACACACATGCACATACATAAATTGCCGGCCGCCCGCGCCGCGCACGCACACTTCTCAGGCGCGAATACAACAGGGGATAGGTTGGGGCATGGATGGAGTCTGCTGACAATAACTACATCATGTACAGTCAGGTCACAAGCCCATTTTAACAGTTAACATCTCTATGTATCTTGTTGTATATGTCAAAATGTGCTTTTAAAAGTGACCCCCTGATTGTAGGTACGTTCGCATGTAGTTTTTGTATCTTTATCATAGGGGTTTGTTATTTATGATGACTGTAAATAAAGAACTAATACAAACTTTTAAAAAAAAATACCGTAATGAAGTGTAAAAAACGTAGTTCTTGTATTTTTGTATGCCAGTTTTCAACCGTTTAAAACGATTTATTTGGGGTTTAAAACGGCAACATTTGGTTGTAAACGATTTATTTGGGGTTTAAAACGGCAACATTTGGTTTAAAACGTTTTAAATCGGTTGTTTTACATCTATACTGTAGACTGACGAGTGCAGATGTAGCCGGGATCAAGGGCTTAAAATGCCTTCTGAAGCATGAAGGAGCTCAAGACAATATGTTTTTGGTCAACCATTGAATGACCAACCATTGCAAAATTTTCTTAACTACCACGACCGCAGGCCGAACGCGCTAACCACCTGCGACTACGACAAGATTCTTATTAGAATTCCTAAGATTAATGATGCGTGTAATGTGCTTTTAGTATTCAATGTCATGCGAAGCTCAACAAGAAAAATGCTTACGACAAAAACCCTAATCGTTTTTCTGTTGCAGTTTTATTTTAAAATGGTAATATATAGAAAACTTAATGGCAGACACTGGTTCCGGTTCCTACTATATTTTAAACAAGTGTCTGCCAATGAGGGCTACCGTTTTTTGTCTCACCAGATGGCGCCACTGTTGAGTGAGGTCCTGAATTGTAACTTTTAATGTTTATTAATACGCGCGTGAAATCAAAGTATACATCAATGCCACGTAACTCATATTTGCTATAATTAAGCCGAGTTATTACTAAATATTCACAACATTATTTTAATTAGAAATAAACCCGCGTAGTCAACCCACAACCAATAACATTTGACATTTCGGAGACCTCACGCTACACAAGCGCCTCTAGCGGCGGATTCATACGCGATAGCCCTCATTACTTTTTCTATAAAAAAAATATATATTTTAAGATGTATCAAAACGACATACATGCTGCGATCACGTTTTGAAAGTCGATTTTCATGTTTTTCGACTTCTAGGCACGCATAAAGGAACCCTCTATGGGGATAGTGAACCCCCATTTGATCTACGGCAGATGAATTAGTATAACTAGCATTAATATGAAGTTTGCTACTATACCGTAAGTCTGCGGAACACTGGCTCTTAGACTATTAGATGTGCCTAAGTGCAATTACGCATTCTCTACAAAGAAAAACCTCTCTGTTTTGACATTATTTTATTTATGTAGAAATATTGAGGATAAATTAATTAAGAATATGAACTGTGTTAAAAAGTGGTTCCACGCAAATACGATTAAGTGGGCGGGGCGAAAAAACTGCAATCAACACGCCGATCATGGGATTTGTTGGGATTTCCGTTTAACATTATCCTACATAATGAATAGATTGCCGAATTCATTTGCAGATATTTTATTTTTCAAAGTAATTTGAAGTAAAACTTCTTTAAATTGGGGTATTAGAATTTGCTGTCACGAATATATCGCCCGGTGAGAGAGTGCTGCAGTTCCACTGTCCTTTTTTTGAGTGTGTATGCTGTTGGTCGCAGATGACCTTACAACCCTTTTTGTTTTAATCTAAGCTTACAACAGCGTCATCGGGTTTGAGGACGAGATCTTAGGGGACCTCAAGCTGAGAATTGGCGAGTGCCTCTAGACGTAGAGGTATTCCAGGCGGATGGCATCTTCCCACGGGGGTAATCTTCTCCGTCTGGAGCCTCTAGAGCACTCGAACCTGAGGGGTCAGCTCATCTAGAGGGCGTCTCCGAGACTCGGACCTCGGCTCTAGTTAGCCGTTGTCGTGGGGGGCGGGGAAAAACGTACAGGCACGTACCGTCGCACGTGTCGTGCGTAACCTTCACTTGATGTTTGTTTCACTTCCCCTGATGTTTCACTTCAATTGTGTCCATTAATTATTCTAAATGTGTACTACATTCAGATTTTTTTATTAGGTCAGTGTGCGTATCGCGTTAGTATTAAAGTTTAGTTGTGCGAGTTTGGAATCACGTTATAAAGACCTTTGTTAAAGAGTAATTTTTATTTCATTTTTAATTCGTTGGAATTTTGTGCAGTATGTGGGTATTTTCATTTTATTTCCGAATTTTATAATAAAGTTCAAATTTAAACCGAGACATACCTAGTAGACTGACAGCTGACCGATCGGTCGTGCGTCGGACTATGCGCAGCAGTGAACTGGGCATCATAGTCGAAATGACGATGATGAAGACTCAAACAAACCCTAAACTATTTAAGGTTATAGGAGCTGTTAATATGAAACCGCATTTTCTTACAATATTTAAGTCGTTTTTTTATTCTATTTACAACAATAAATAGATTGCAGAAGGTATAGCTTTAAAAATAATGGCTGAACTTTAATAACAAAACTTTTGATGCCTTTACTTTTTAATTAAAAATTACGCAGACATAATATTTTGTGGTTACATAGAATAATTCAGTATAAACAATGTTGAAAATATGTTCACACCAGCGTTTTCAAGTTGTGATTGCTGATTAACATTTTCCCGTGTTAAATTTTCGTTATGGTTTAGGTTATCAAAACCATGACAGTCTACTCTTTTGTTCTTAAATTTATAAGAAAAATAAGCAGATAATATTACACAAACAGTTCTTATAACACAAAACATTTTGTATGACAATTATTGTTAGTTTGAGGTAACTGCATTTGTAAACAAAATCAGAGTTCTTCACTTAGCATTGCACTGGACAGCAGCCACACTCAGAGAGGTCAATTAAATTTAATGATAGTCCAAGCAACATGTTGTCTTATTCTATTGCTATGGCAAAGAAACTGACAATGGTGTCGATTCTGGCGTGATTCTCTAAACTTAAAACGAAATTTAACATCAGTCTCACCTTTTCATTCTGTATAGAGAAGGACAAGGATGCACTGTTGTCAAATTTACGTTTAGCTTTAGAGAATCATGCCAGAATCAACATCAATGTATAACTTGATTAAATTTAAAATTTCCTTGACATCTTTGAGGGAGACCAATAGCTTGATAATTAAATTGTCATACAAAAGTAATTAATGTCCTATGTGCTTGAATTGAATCATCACAAGGTCACTGTGTCAAAGGTGCGTGTAGGGATACTAGTGCTTGAACCAGGAGCTTCACCACTTTGGGGTCCAGTGTCACGACCAATATTCTGAAATTGAGAATAAGGTCATGTTAGATACTGAGATATAAAATTAATGGCCACACAGCCTCATATAACACATTTTGGATAACTCACCTTCACATGGATTTGATTTTTGAGCATTGCAGCACGTAATATCAACATTGATGTCCGCCGTTGATAATCTTTACCCATGGCAAGACTTTTTTCAAAGGTGGTGCTTCTTTGATCTACATCTTTAGCATATAATATTTTATTGTGAGAGTCTATACGAGCTTGAATCTGCCCATCTAGTATTAGTTGCATTAGCTCATCTTCAAGTGCAGTTACTGTGCGATTAAAAGCTGCTGCCATTAGTCTCATATCAGCTGACAAATATGGACTAAAGTACTGAATCAGTGCTCTGTTACGAATCTGCATGTATAAAGAATTTAAGTGTGGCGCTAAATACATATCTAGGAGGAGATTGTCCTTTATTTCATCCAGTAACCTTAAGCATGATGCATACTTAGATTCATAGAATTTAAAAATGATGTCACGTAATTGTGGTTCTAGTTCTAAAAATAATTTAAAAGAACTGCTAACTATGACTTGCTTTTGTAATTCAGACCGGTCGAAAGTAGCAAGGGCACACAATCCTCCATACACTGCCACATTATTGCTGCTAAGCAGCTCAGAGTAATCACAGTGATCAATGCTAGCCGCTAAAAAGTGCTTTGCTGCTGATTTATATTTTTTTGTTGCTAGTTCTGCCAAGCCTGCTGCACATTTTAAACGAGTAAGTATAGACTGATTAGAGTCCTTTGCTGGAACCTCATTAAAGTCAGGTGTACCTTCTGCTTTTGAAACGTAGTTAAGAACATGTGCCCAATTTTGCAAATAGACTGACACTTTCACTACATTTAGGCACATCATTATTATGTGTTTTCCACTTGTGCAGTAATCTCTTGCTCTGGAATAGCATTTAAGGGCCCCAGTCAGATCTCCACAGTCTAGGTAATGATCACCCAAGTCATCATGTCCTCTTCGAATGCTCTCTTTTATAGAATTTGTTTTATAGTTTTTTAAGTCTGTGTCTAACTTTTCCAGTTTGATGGCAGCTTTTTTCGTTCTGGACTCTACCCACATAGCATCAAGTACAGGTATATCTTGTGATCCCATTTGAACGGCTACATCAGGCAGTCCTGCAGATGCTACTGCTTCAGCTAACTTTTTGTGGAGAGTTTGATAAAGACTTACGTTATACGTGGTCATGACATACGATATGGCCATTTTTAAGGCTTCCAGCCTGAGAGAAGGGCAATGATCTGCTACAAACATTAGTCTGTACAATTTGGCAAAGCCTGTGTAGGATGCAGCATATGTTTCCAAATCCAGTGTTGAGTTTTCGACAACATAGCACTCAGTTTCATTGTTTTCATTATCTTCCATTGGAACATCAACCTGCATAGGCTCGGCCGTATTCTGAAAACAATGACATTAGTTTGTAATACTTTTCTGTAACCCAATCATGTCCACTGCATATAAGATTGAATTATTACATTACCGTAATAGCGGAATATTTACCATTTCGAACATTTTATCCTATATATTTGATATAAAAAAGAAAATACGCGATCTTCACTGTCAACGCAGAAAACCAACCTAAAATGAAATTGAATGAGATTATTAACAAATTTTATACGCTGATACAGGTACAAAAATATCTGAATATTTTTAATATATTATGGTAAATGAGAGGATGTAACGACTCTTGCAAAACTTTAATTATTATGAAAATACCTTTATCATTACGTTTCTTCTTGGCAGCGGCATTTTTCTTTTGACGAGGAATCTCAAGTATTGCCATAAAAAAAAACTTCCTAGTGTATGTGCAAAATTACTCTGTGGTATCTTGTCTATTATTAGGTCCTGCGCGCACTGCTACAAAAAACATATTTAAGGTACCATAGATAAAGGATGTTAAGATCATACGGTACAGCCGCAATAAGAATTTTAGAGTTGCTTAAGTAGTTGAGTCAGAACATATTTTAGTTGATTCTAGTATAAAGTCAGGCAAATATTAACGTGTCGTGTCATGTCGTGGCGCGCCAGAAGCACATCGGTTTCATACATCTACTATGGTTAGAAATATATTTACGTGTCGTGTCTTGTCGACGCTCTAACCTCTCTCTCTCTAACCTTAATAAATTTATGAAACGAAGTGTCAAGACACGCCACAACACGGTTATATGTTTCTGGATTAAGAGTACCATATCTTCCCTTTTTGTTTTAATCTAAGTATATGTACTACCTTCTAACTGTAAAAGAAAACGTACGGTCACTCATTACTATCAACGAAGTACCTACAACCTGAGATTTAGTTGTATAAGAAGTTAAAGAAAGGCCAGGATCAGAACTACTCCCAACCGACGTGCATGTATCAAAAGATCGTAGAAATCCCGAAAACCAGGTGTGCATCTGAGAAGATTAAATAATCATGTATTAACCTTAGACCTATAACTAATAGTAGGTAATCTATTTTATTATTTTTGCAGTTTCCCAAAGAATGTGAACCTTCAGCGACGGTGGCAAAGTTGTTCCATTTAATAACAAATATTCAAGTAATAGTTTAATTGGCAGTCATCACTTTAAAATAAATATGCTCATCAAAAAAGTAAGCTAGAAGTTGTACGGTTATGAATCAACTTTAGAACGGATATTTATTTATTTATTCCAGTTACACATGTGGGCTTATAAAATATATAACTATCGTAATATGTTTATACTATTATAAAACTCTTTCAGTTCCCGTGGATGTCCTTATCCTTAACCTACGTCTAAATATTAAATCAGTGAAAAGGACAAAGTTATAAGTAAAAAGAAAATAAATATAGTGCACATTGTTTATGCTTCAAGCGCGTGCGCAGGTTGCTCCGCCCACTTGTCCCCTCCCGTGGACAGTCAGTGGCTCCCACTACCTGTAAGTTATTAGCTTACTCTGCCGCCGGCTAATAAATATAGGCCTACAAGATGCTCCGTACACCGGAGACAGATAAGGTTTATTATGGATCAGAGCCGAATGTTGCTGCCTTGGCGGATAATGCCACGCGCATTACTGGAGTAAAACTCGTCAAAAGAAAAAGCGATTAAATGTCGATTCTGATAGCGATTCATACATAAGTCGTGAAATCAGACGACAAAAAACATCGTGCTGTAACTCAGATCTTATGAACAAAGCTTTGGTTGACTTGAGTGAGCAAATGAAGGTGATGAACTTGCTCCTAAACTCAATGAAAGAGGAACAGAATGTTCGTTTTACGAAGGTGTGGATCTTCGTAAAACGAACATTCTGAAGATATGACTGAAATAAAAAATCAAATAATAGATATAAAAAGAACTAATAACGAGATTGAAAAAGCTGTCGATTACTTAGGAGAAAAGTATACAGAACTGGAGAAATCTGAAAAAAAAATAAAGCAAGAATCTAAGGAACAAGATAACAAAATAAAAGATTTGCAACAGACAAATATATACATCGAAAAATGTAATAGGGCTCTGGAAGAACGCATAATGATACTGGAGCAGAAGGAACTCCAAATGCAGATAGAGCTTATTAATGTACAAAAGCTGGAAGGTGAAAACTTGCAAGCAACGGTGAGTAAAATAGCCCAAGAACTAAAATTGAAGACTGAGGACATTGAAAAAGTCTGGAGAATGCCAGGGGAAAATATTAATAATAAAAGACCACGGCCTATTATTGTCTCACTGCGAACGAAAGAAGCTCGGTCAGAGTGGCTGAAGTGCAAGAAATTAAGAGCCCTTTTACAAAATTGCGCCTCTCTTGTTTAGGTAAATACGACCGCGAGCGTGTCCGAGTCGCACGAGCGAGACATCGACGCGGCGATGTTCAGTGTAGCGCGCTTACCAAATTGATACTTTAATATGCAATTATTGATTATACAATAAATGCCGTTATAAAATAAAGTTAATTTGAAGTGCTAAGATGGATCCCTACTGTAGCAACGAACGATTCTAGATAGGAATCCTGAGTGGAGCAAAGGTTACAAGGATTAAGTTTTTTTACTATTGTGAGAAAATGAATAATTTATAGTACCCATTGGTTGTGTTTTGGAAATGAGAATAAAGATTAATTATGATTATTACTAATTATTGTAACTTTATATGTATGCTTTGCATAACTTCTGTTTGTTCAAATTTTTTTTATTCACTCAGTAATCAAATGAAAAGTTTGTTCACTGTTATCGCTGAATGAAATCCCTTTTGTCGAGTGGCAATGAGAAATAATATTTTATTTACTTGTGTTTTTTAGTATTGACTTTTATAATGATGATTGATGTTTGGTAATAATCAAATATCTCAATAAAACTGTACTAAGTGTAGTTTTGTCTTTGCCTTCATAGTTCATTTAATAAACAGATATAGGCAATACTGGAAATACATTTCCAATCCAGACACAGATATGGTACGTAAATCAGCAAGTTACTGTCAATTGAACTTATGAAGCAAAGAAGTCTAATATAAAATATTAAAAATAAACTTTTTTGCTCTAGAACTGCATCCCATTAGTTTGAGTTTAAGACAAAAAACCAAACTGCTAACATTGTAAACTATGTACCTAGTGTAGTAGTGAAATACCCAGTAAGTCAGTATAAAATGGCGATGTTTTTTTTTTATGTATGTAAATGTTGTGCACAATTGTAATTGGGCACAGGCATGCCCATAGTTTTCATATCTTTTTGTACTGTATTGTTTTTTTTTGTCTTATGCCTGTTATTGTGCCATTATAAATAAATAAATAAATAAAACAGATAAAATATTTACATTTCAGTTTGACGCTTCCCTTTGTTCCTCGGCTTCGATTTCCAATCCAACAGCATTTTTTGCCAAATAAATTAATTTATCATTATAAATTTAAATAATAATAAATTTATTGTTATAAATTTAATTTCTTTTTTCATTGTCTACTTCCAATAACAATATGAAAAACTTACAGTTTCCGTTGCAATCGAATTCATTCAACTTATGGTCGGTATAGTTTCAGTATTTTCGGGGTTACCATTAAAATTTTGTTTCCATTTAAAATAAATAGATCTGTGAATTTCTATTCTAAATATATTATTATGTTGGGCCAATATGTACTTTGGCCGCCCACGAGCTTATACTTGTTATACTTGATCGAAATGCAACATTTTACCGTACTCTAGCTTTTTTTTACAGACATAAGGGTAGATTGTAAGAAGCTTAAGTTTAAATCGGGGAATGTAGGGTGGTCACAACTGGCCGCTTTATTGGAAAACGCGTTTATAGCTATATCTCCTAAATTATTGACTGTACGGAAAAAATGTAGTGTTTTTTTGTTTATTACTAAATTTTCTAACTTCTTTCTTTCTCTCAAACTTTTTACTGTAACTCTTACCGTTTTTTAATTGTTGTTGTTTATTTGAACATGTTTGTAGTTTTTCCTTTATAAAACCTTAAAAATGTCATTAATTGATAAAAAACGTCGTATACAAGTTATTCGTGATTGAATTCCCTACAAGTTTTGTATATTTTTTTTATTAAATAAATACTTTTGAAGTTAATAGTCGTTAATGTGCGCAAAAACGGGCATTGAAATGAAATTACAGAAGTATCCGAAAAATTCACTTACTTTCATACAAAATGAAGCTGATGATGATTTGTGTTGGATTGTTATCAATTAATTGTAAAAAAATGTAATAAAAATAAATGTGAAAAAAAAACATAAATAATGTAAATAATATTAATGATGAGAATCAATTGCACGTATAGAAAACTCTGATATACTGCGTTATTGCTACGTTAACGTCTCATAACTTTATAATGCGATTCAACTAAGAATAGGACTGGGCGCCATATTTTGACGTCATAGCTGTCAATTCAAGCCAAATAGGTAGAGTGAGCAAAAAAAAGTTTCTATTTAATCAAACTTATTAACTTAGATTAAGTGAAAACATCAGATTTTTTTAATAAAATTAATTTACTAAGATTGAGAGAAAACACAATCGATTTTTAATAATACTTTATTAAGACTGTGTGAGAAAAAACATAAATTAGAATCTAGCTCTTCAATTCCGCTCATCTCTGCATTACCACCGGAGTAGTTATGAATAATCATGCAGGTCACATACGAACATGCATCCTATATGTAAACGAAAGTATTAAATCGAGTTTCTGAACGGAACATAAAGTGACATTTAGTTGACGATTTAGGTTATCAACCATTCATAGCCAAAGCTCAATATGAAAAAAAAATATCAACCAATATTAACTATCAATATTTGTTATTGTTTGTTTAAAAATGTTTGATTTTTATTCTAGAATTAGCTGAGTGCTAAAAAAGTATTCCGAGTTTTTTTTGCAAACTGTACTTTTCAAGCGACATTTGACAGATGGAGGTCATTGGCTTTCCTATTCTTATTTGAATCGCATTATAAAAGTATTTATTTAGTAAAAAAAAGATTTATGCAGAAGTTGTAGGAAATTTAATGATGAATAACTTTCATAACATGTTTTTTTATCAATTAATGGCATTCTAAAGGCTTTAAAAATAAAGCGAAATGTTATAAGCATATTCACCTTGCTTCACAAGCTTTCTTTATGGCTGCATCATTCTTTCGTTTTCTTTTTTTGACACAATGGTAAGCAGAAATTTTACGCCCCATTGCAAAAGCTAATAGCAAAAATATTAGTTGAAGCAACGATAATTAATAACTAGGGAGGTACTTATAATAATAAAAATTAATACGGTTGTGGAAACCTACATACAGTCAACGATTAAAGTTTTGCGGTCGTAGTATATCCAGCCAGTTTTACGATGAATGCACTCGTAGCATCGCTCGGGACGCGTGCGGTACAAAGCGACACAGGGGCCCAATTCTCGCGGCGTAGATATTATATCGGCTTCGAGATAATATCGAAAGTAGGGATATCTATTGAAAATATCTACTGATGGTAAAAAATGCTATTCTCGTGGATTTTCGATATTCCAATGATATTTATATCTATCGTAGATATTCTTTCACTGCCGAATGCGTTCCGTTTTTCTCGATTAAGTTAACATCATAGTCTATATAAAATAATAATAAATTAGAGCAAAATTTTACAAGCAACAAAATGATATTTTATATCTTATGAATTCCATTCATATTAAATATGAGTATACATTTTTTGAGTATAAGAAATCTCAACTTTACCTAAATTGTATGCGTATATAATTTCAACGTTATGTATAATGAAACGTCAATATTATTTAAGATTCTCCCTTTTCAAGGAAGGCAAAGGAAACAATGCCCATACAACCTAGTCTTTAGTTATATTAATCTTCTTTTTTTTACATTAGAATGTCGGTGTAACGCATCCTAATGTTTCTTGGAGTGTTTGGCACGAAATTAATGAAGTTGGCTTTTTCGATAAGCTTCTGTGAGGTAGTCGACACTACAATAAAGTTCTCACGTCCACTTGACCGGAATAGCGTATATTTTAAAGATTCCACTAATTCTTCAGTTGCGCAGACGGTTGTAACATGAACGAATTTTAGAATAATTAAAATAAGACGCCAACCGCACTCGCAGAAATCCCGCCAAAAACTCCGTATCGTCAATAAGAAAATGGTGTCGATTCTGGCTTCTCTAAACCTAAACGTAAATTTGACAACAGTGTATCCTTGTCATTCTCCATACAGAATGAAAAGGAGAGACTGATGTTAAATTTAGCTTTAAGTTTAGAGAATCGTGTCAGAATCGATACCAATGTCATTCATAACTTTATAGATTTCTAACCAAATTTTTGTTTAAACGTATTTTTTTTTATGAAGTCGGCGTCCCTCATTCTGAATGGGCCCTCTTGCACTCACAACGGCGGCGCCTTAGCACAGCAGCAGCAATCACGTCATTTATTAAATCATTGACGAAAACATGAATCAACTCATCCATCGTTAATATAAACTGGTGTCGATTCTGACACAATTCTCTAAATCTAAACTTAAACTTGACAACAGTGTTTCCTTGTCATTCTCTATACAGAATGAAAAAGAGAGATGTGAAATTTAGTTCTAAGTTTAGAGAATCACGCCAGAATTGACACCATTGTTTACCTACTTCTTTATTTACTAATTATTTATGAAGGCAGGTAACAACGTTTTGAGGTAACAATAATTGGCAATGACACACGACAACACAATAAATAATAGGTAAAAAAAGTGGAAATAACAAGATTGACATGCCAAGATCCATAGATATTTATATATCGAAGGCTCTTCACCAGTCAATGTATGTCTACTGATCATCCGTAGATAAATATCTATTGCGAGATGGTGAGAATAGGGCAAAAAGGTTTTCCTTCGATAAAAGCCAGATCATTCGAGATATATCGAAGGTGATATAATATCTATGCCGCGAGAATTGGGCCCCAGCCCCTCTAGCATGACTACCGAAACGGGATATGATAAAGCGATATATCGGCATTAACTGTCAGACTACTGTCAAACTCCATAGTAGTCTGACAGTTAATGCCGATATATCGCTTTATCATATCCCGTTTCGGTGGTCATGCTAGAGGGACGGTCCGACCTCCAAAGGCGCTGGCGCCGTACTGAACGGCGCCTAGATTTGCACTAGTATATATTGCATTTTACGGGTGATGTTCAGAGTCTTATAAAATAATAATTAATGAACTTATTATAAAAATATATATATATATATATTTCAATAGTTCAATGATTGTAGATTAGTTTTATGAAAGTTTTTTATAGTAATTCTATTTAATTCAATATCAAAATACGAGGTAAACCTGCGTTATTTTTTGGGGAAACTCACGGAGGTTAGATGTTTTTTTAATAATTAATGACATGGAAAATCAAGATTCTAATACATTATGTTGCAACAAAAACATATTTCTGATGTAGTAGTAATTATTTTGATCTAAATTATTCAACATTATTGTGAGATTTAGGCGTTTTAAGTTGTGCATATTATCGTTTTTTCCGTAAACTAGCTGCGGTAGAACGATCAGTACAAAAAAATGAAAATAGTATTTGCAAATATTCTACATTAATTTTCAATAGGAAGAATAAATCTAATGTTTACTTCTATTGGAAGTAGTCAAAACCTCTTCTAAGGGGGCAAACGAGGCGCTCACAAATTGCGATTTATTGCAAAAAATGTGAAAGGGCTCTTAACAATCACTAATAACACTATCTACGACAACGAAAACAGCTCCCGAATTTACATTAATGAGCATCTGACGCGTCAAATGCGGCAACTGTTTTGGAGTGTGAAAAATAAACTTAGGGAAACATATAAATATATATGGGTACAGAATGGATGAATACTTATTAAAAAAAGTGAAAACGAAAAGAAAATCTACCAAATTAATTTTGAAACTGACATAGAGGCCTTTATAAAAAATAACCAGGAGTAAAAAAATAACATAATAAACACTTAATATATAAGAAGATTTACAGACTAATATAATATGGCTACAATTTTTATGTCTCGACACTTAATTGACTGTGAGTATAATAAATACCCTAATCTAAAAATATGGTATAATTCGATTAATAATAAGGCGACACAATTTCAAATTATACACGTGTGTTCCCTGAGAAAACATTTTGGTGAACTTATTGCAATAATCAAGGCATGTATCGATAATATAGATATTATATGCTTCACAGAAATAAATATAAAAAATGAAGAAATATATAGATATCAATTAAGTGGCTTCAATATACAAAAATATGTCAATCTACCTAATTTGTTAAGAAAAAAACTGAACATCAATTGATAAAAGCATGCATCGTGTTTTTTAAGACTTCAGTCATGGATGTTTAATATGTATTTCTATATGAATATACTTATATATGTACAGTATATGTATTCTATCCGTTACCCTAGTATCCCATAACACAAGTCTTATAGTGCTTACTTTGGGGCTAGGCTAATTGGTGTGAGTGTTGGAAATATTTATTTATTATTTATTTATTTAAATATTGTTCATACGACACCCCCTGCCATGTTTAACGTGGATTTCTGCAACGTCAGGGGCTTACACTCCAACCTTAATGCTGTTCACTACCACCTTCAGACAGTGCAGCCGGCCTTGCTTTTTTTGACTGAGACCCAGATATCCTCACCAGCCGACACTTCCTACCTCCAGTACCCTGGGTATACTTTAGAACATTCCTTTGTACCACGGGCTGGGGTATGTGTGTACGTTAAAGAGGGTATCAGTGGTAGGCATCTGCTCAGATATTATTGAAGTAATGAATGTTCAGATATTTATGGTCACTTGTAGCGTATAGAACTTAATGACATTTTAACTGTTCAGATGTATTTGGTCACCTTGTATGCTCAGATATATCTGATGGCGACTGTACATAATCATCTTCTGAATTGGAAAAATGGAGGATTCTATGTATTTGAATTATTGTGGTAATCAAAATTTAAAAGGGTTTAAAATAGGTTTTAAAATTTAAAAGGTTCTCATTTCTTTTATAATCATTTTTTAAGTAGTCATTGGTACATAAAACAGGAACATATTTTAATCATTTTCTGTATTAAACAAGTTAAGAATTTTTCTATGCATTTGAATTATTTTCATAATAAAAATTTAGAAGGGGAAGGTTATGGTGCAGAAAGACTAAATTTTCTGCATTTTTAGGAAGTAGTAGAAATTCTTTTTTTCTCGTACACCATCCCAGCTTCAGAGTAAAGGCGCTCTGAATAAACACTACTTCCTGGCGCCGATAAATATTTTGCTGCAATCTTAATCAAACACGGAAATTCAATTTTCCTTGCTGCCACCATGTATATGGGTTGTCATGACGTGATATATTACTAATATTTAAGAAAAGATCCATTTCTGTTGAAACTGCGTTTGACTCAATTGCACTGCAAACAAAGGGGCGCGAAACAATCACGTTTGTACAAGTTTTTGGCGCTAAAATCCAGCCGAATACTTTTGCCTAATATTCAGCTATTCGGTCAGGGGCCTCGCCGAATATTCGGTATACTGCCGAATATACTATTCGTTGCAAGTCTAATTATTACCAAAATTGAAGCTAATAAAAAAAACAAACACCTTCTTTGAAAAACCTTCTTATATGAATTCAAAGTGAGCTATAGGTAATTGTATGTATATATTTTTTCGACGTGTACTTAAATCTAAGTTTCCAACACTAAATAACGGGAAACCTATGCATTTTGATGAATGGTTGGAATTATTTTTCGTTTTTCCTAAAAAAAATAAGTGTTATCTTATATTTATCATAACTTTTTCAATTTTGAAGCTATTAACTTTTTACAGTGCTCATTATAAAGGTATTTCTGAGGAATTTAAAAAGTGCTCCGGAAGTGTATGTCATAAATTCATCGGTTTCCCGTTATTTAGGTTTGAATACTTAGATTAACTACTTGCCGAAAAAAATATATGTACATACAATTACCTATAGCTCACTTTGAATTGAAATTAGAAGGTTTTTCAAAGTAGGCGTTTGTTTGTTTTCATATTAGCTTCAATTTTGGTACTAATTTTTTTTTGTAAAGCTCATAGTTTTTGAGTTATTTAGGAAAAACCGCTTAAACATGTATTTTTATCACGCAAAATCACAATATTTAATCTTTAATAACTCAGAAAGTATTGATTTATTCCGAAAACTTAATATAACAAATTTTACTTAGAATTTGTCTTTCTATCGATTCCTGGAGTTATTTTTATTAAAATTCACCCCCGAGAAGGGGTGGTATCTACCCTCAGGGCAAAAGCGCAAGTTGGCGCTATGTCACTTTTGTTTCTTATGGTATCCTGCCAACAATTAGGGAGTTTACCCTATATTCTAATGTTTTCTTTTCTATTAATTTAATTCAAAATGATTCAATGAAATTGGAACGATATAGCTCACGGTTGTACTGTTGTTGTACAATCGTCATTGTTTAAATTGATTTTTGATATATTTATTGTCTCTGGTAGGTACGATTGATTTTATTTTATAAATAAAAGTTTTTTTTTGTCTTACAGCTTCAAATTTTATTTTTTTCAAATAATACTTTGGAACAATGTTAGGAACAACTAGAACAACTTGGAACAACTTTAAAAATAACGAATTTCCAAACATGGGGGGCTATCTCAAAAACGGTTTTTTTTGCCTGACAGCTTCAAATTTGAGTTTTTTCAAATAATACTTTGGAACAATGTTAGGAACAACTAGAACAACTTGGAACAACTAAAAAAGTATTGAATTTCAAAACATGGGGGGCTACCATAAAAACGTCTTTTTTTGTCTGGCAGCTTCAAATTTGAATATTTTCAAATAATACTTTGGAACAATGTTCGGAACAACTAGAACAACTTGGAACAACTAAAAAAATATTGAATTTCCAAACATGGGGGGCTACCATAAAAACGTTTTTTTTTGTCTGGCAGCTTCAAATTTGAATATTTTCAAATAATACTTTGGAACAATGTTAGGAACAACTAGAACAACTTGGAACAACTAAAAAAATATTGAATTTCCAAACATGGGGGGCTACCATAAAAACGTTTTTTTTGTCTGGCAGCTTCAAATTTGAATATTTTCAAATAATACTTTGGAACAATGTTCGGAACAACTAGAACAACTTGGAACAACTAAAAAAATATTGAATTTCCAAACATGGGGGGCTACCATAGAAAAACGGTTTTTCTTGTCTGGCAGCTTCAAATTTTAGTTTTTTCAAATAATACTTTGGAACAATGTAGAACAAACATAGAACAACCCAGAACAACCTAGATAATAATAAAATTCAAAAAGTGGGGGGCTAACTTCACAGAGGTCAGTTTGTGACATTAATTTCATATTATAATAATTCTTTGTTCTGTGTATAGATGGCATTTGAAGCGCCATCACATGAAGCGATGGGTCTATAGTCTATCTGTGATGCAGAGGGAACTCCCCATACCATAGATTGCAATATGGGCTATATAGCAATCTATCGTACGGGGAATCCCGTACATAATAAACATTAACTAAAGATTGATTATGATTGTTTGTAGTTTGGTTAAGTGTACGGTAAAGAGTGTTTTACTCAAAAATCAATACAATTTATTGTTATTTTTATTGCTATAAATTGAAGATTAATTGATTTCGCGGATATACGGGCTTTCTTTGGAAAAAAATGAAAAGTTGAAGAGCAAATTGACCATGAAGAACCTCACTGCTCAAAACAGGTGGAAGCACAAGATACATTCGCTACTCCTAGTGTCATGGCAACAGGTTCGTCAACACATGTTGGTAATGTTAGCTATGGTATTCCTTCTGATATTGCGCAAATCGGAGAACCAATAAAACAAGTTGTTTTAGACACATATCCAAAACAACATAACAGGATCTTTGTTACCGATTGGTTCAAGCGTTATAAATGGTTGCAGTAATCTAAATTTATAGAAAGATACTGCTTTTTGCAATCCATGCCAACAATTTTCACCTCATGGAAGCAAAACAGACTTCGTACACTTCATAGAATATAGAAACTGGAAAATGCTTTAAAACTGAAAAATTGACCTCTAGGACTATGATGCGCTACTAACATGCCTGCCGCAGGGACAATCTAGGGTTTAAGAGTGGGGATGACCCTTAATTGCCTCCTAAATTGTGATGTGTGTAGGCAAGTTGGGGCAATTTTTAGGGCGGCAGGAGCGCGCGACCACCCTTGCACACTGGATTGTCCCAACCGCCCTGCACGTTGCCGCGTGTGTAGCGCGATTGGGCCAATTTCTCAATCAGTCGGTTAGTAGCTGTCACACGCAGCGCACGTATTTCGATCAAGATGGCGGCAGATCATAATGAGCACGAAGTTAGGACACGAGTGATCGAAGTATATAAAGACCGGCCCCACATATGGGATGAAAAAAACAAACATTATTTATATATTTTTTTAATAAATTTTAATTTTTTAAATATGTGACTGCTCGATGTTTTAAATCTAAAGAAAATATTACTAGAAAAATAGGAATAGTTGTTTTTTATTTTTTCTTGTAATATTTTCTTTAGATTCAAACATTGAGCACTTACATGCTTAAGAAATAGAATTATGACTTTAATTGCTATTTCTTCTTTTAAATGTTTAATACTTGTAAAGGTATTCATTTGACATTGTGGGTGATACATATAATGCGAAGAGATGGCGCTGCCTTGCAGCTTAAGAAAGGCTAGAAAGAATTCGATACGGCCGTTAGGGGCCGCGGTAGCATAATTGATCAGTGCATTCGCCCGGATAACGAAGGGTGCGGGTTCGAGTACCGTCTGCTGCCAGGTCCGCGTGGATTTTTTTCTAATCATAAACAGTACTGATTTACAATACATTTGTTTCTGTTGCCAATTCTATGCATGTGTGTAGAGACAAGCCGATATTGGACGCGCCGTGCACCCTTGATTGTCCCTGCGGCAGGCATGTTAGTAGGCGCTTTATGCTATTGCGCTTTATGATATACATGGTGATTGATTTAGGAGCCCGTATTCCGAGGGCAGATCAATTAAGATATTTTTTTACTTCCGCTCTACCTGTAACCAATGCTGCCCTACCTCAAATTCGACTCTAGCTATAGCCCTGTAGTCTCCTGAAGAGATTATTGAAAATACATATTATATCTGTTCCTATTGGTTGCGGTATAAAAGTTATTAATATTATTAATTACAAAGTTTTTCAAGAAAGCTCGGTAGTTTGGAAACCAGCTCAATCAATTATTGTCACCGTTGATGACCAAATTCTCCCTAAACGAGTTTTTATGTGGTACAATACATTGCCTGTAGACTTATACAGGGTGTAAGGGGAATATCATAGAGAAATGATTGGTCTCGCTACGCTTGAAGCGACACCAATCATTTCTCTATGGGGAATACGTATTAAAATATGAAATTGTAAACTAACGGCAGTGTTTTTTTTTTATTGGAGCGTTTATAACGAATTACTATTTTTCAAGCACGCAATGTTAATCGTATAAATACTAGCCGGTGAACGACGATCACCCATTCTACACGTGACCACTAATAGGTAAGTACGCTGTAATACGCTCACAATGACAGGCTTCACTTGATACATGAAGCACGATCGAATAAAATAAACTTATTTTAATTAACTAAAGAAACGCCAGTCGCCAGACGTTCAAACGTCTGGCGACTGGCGTTTCTTTCTCTCTACGCAGCGAAATAGAGAAAAAAATGAGAAACTTATCTGGTTCAATGATTTTAATGAAAAAATAAAATAACTTACTTAATTGATAAATTCTCATACATACTCATGACTTTTTTGCGGTTTTAAAAGGAAGGAGGAAGGGTGATAACGGACCCAGTGCGGATTGGTGGGTAATAAAAGCCCAGCGCGGATTGGTGGGTGACAATGGACCCAGTGCGGATTGGAGGATGATAACGGACCCAGCGCGGATTGGTGGGTGATAATGGACCCAGTGCGGATTGGAGGGTGATAACGGACCTAGCGCGGAATGGTGGTTTTTTTTCTATCTACAAATCTTCAGGTTAATTTTATGATTTTCAGATCATTGGAGCTATAGAATTTTCACTTCAGTCGTGTGGTCATAACACTCGTTTTTTTCCTACACCGTTTCCTCAATTTTTACTTGACATTGGCTGAACGCACAAACTGTGCATGCCATAAAAAAAAAAGAACAAAATATAAACTGGAAAATAGCGGGAAATTAATAAAATAAATGTTGAAAACTTTCAAACTTAAGTAACAATTTTTAAAGTGAAAAAGTCATATTATAATAATGATTTCAGCACCTGATTCGTTTCTACAATATGATTTTTGCACTTAGTAACTTAAAAAAAAAAAGGCCTGACGTTGCCTTTAGAGTCGGTTTTACGGGCGAAGATTTTACGTGACAACGTCTTTTTCTCGGTAGAATATTTATTGATATGAATATAATTAAATTGCACAATAGGAACAAGGAATTGAATGAAAATAAGAATTGCACAAATTTTAACTATAGAAATATATTTTGTTTACTAAAACATTGTACATGTAAACTTAAACTTAACACGAGAGACTCATCGTAACGTTACCGAGCGTTACACTTTTTCATAAGTGACTCCCAGCCGCAACCTAATTTAAGACGTTGTCACGTCAAAAACATTATATTTAATGTCATTAAAACAAATGTTTATTGTAACAATTCTAATTTTAAATTTTATAAAAAAATGGTAACGTAATCATATGAATGCCTTTCTTAGGGAATATGGCTAAGAATGGATAAAATAATACTAATTTAAGATTAGAGCTTGTTGGTTTTTATATTTTGTATTTAAATTGTCCTTTTAAGTAATCATCCCATGTATTTTGTTGATTAATCATAGATAGTAATGATTAAATATATCTAAGTTACGTACTTATCATGCACGCATGCGTGATTCATCGATTGATAACAGCTGCGAGCTTTCATTCTATCTTTAAATTCTCATCATGAACGAAAAACTAATGCTGCACTTAATAATAACATTATTTGTTCATTGTAAAATTATGTGTAATTTTCTGTGCAGTTTATTTACTGGAAAGAGAGGGAGAGGTAAGTGTTTTAGTATTTTAAGGTAAACTAATCTAACTAAATCAATAAGAGTTGATCATAGAGCGGCTAAACAGTTCCTAATAATAAAACCCATCCAACTTTTAACTTTTTCAAATTAGACTTTAATTAGTGTAGTTTTGAATAAGGGTTACATAAAAAAAGACTTTCTTCTATAATCTAGAATAAAGTATTTCTTATCTGAAATATGATTGTTGATTGAAAAGGTAAAACTTGTTTGTTTGTAAAGTAATTTCTTGAATTTGCAAGTATTTCACCTGTAGCAAGCTACTTAATTCCTGTGATAGGTGATACTCAACCGCGTTAAATTGAGTTAAAATACTTTATTCACCTGTATTTTTAATCGACTTCAAAATTAAGAAGGTTCTCAGTTCGTCACGATATTTTTAAAATCATTTTAAACCATTTATGTTCCCCAATTAAGCAAGTAGGTAATTTCCCAAAGTACTCACTCACTTTGTGGTAATATCTTGAGTATTACATTATTAGGTTTATTATAAGATTGTGTATTTTTTTTGCATTTTACACATTCAGTTTATTGGTTCATGTAATGTAATAGGTAGTTACATACCATGGTTATTGACCGACCGACTGAAATAATTTAAAAAGTCTTATGTTATTATGTACACAAGACTCAAAAAATTACTGGATGTTAAGCGAAATTTAAAAGACAGCTGATCGGCAGATTTTTTTATCCAGGTCCAGCCATCGACCTAGGTATGTTCTACTCACTGCAGGAATGTAAGATTTTAGAATAATGTTTATTTAGAAACTAGGCTTCCTAATTCAGGTGTAGGTAGATAGCTTACTTCTTAATTCTTATCTTATAAAAATAATGTGCGTTCCAATACGAACGGAAACGCTCTGTATCTAAAGATAAAAATATACCTAGGTAACTAATTATTATTATTTGTTATTTTGAAGAAAATAATAATCGATCGATAAACTGAAAACAGTTTAACATTATCACTGAGAGCCGATATGTATTAATGAGAAAATCTCTCATTGTTTATCTGATAATTTTAGTGTTTGCCAAGTATAAAGTGATGTAGGTTGAAAATTGACATTGTTTCGTAACCATGGCTCAAGCAAGAGCCGCGTTGTTGTTCTCAGTAGTGCATATGTTGGGCTGTGAAGGTGCCGCGACTGGTAAAGAAGAGATCCTACCTCCTGCGACCAACGACCGGCCTATAGTTGGGATCCTGTCACAAGAACAATCATTTTATCTTCATTCTAAATACCCTGAAGAGAATTACACTAGTTATATAGCTGCCAGCTATGTGAAAGACGTCGAAGCATCCGGCGCTCGAGTCGTGCCTATTTTGTAAGACAACACCGAAAAAGAGTTTATAACGATAAAAAAGAATAAAAATAAATAAATTGAGGCCTTTTGGTTACAGGATAGGCAAACCCCGTTCGTATTACGAAGAGCTTCTGAAGAAATTAAATGGGTAAGTAGTTTGTCGCAAAATTTATGAATCGCAAATTATTAACGAGCCACGGTATTGTATACTTGCACTACGAATATTGCTTTTATTTATTTGCTAATAAAGGTGCGCTGTCAATGTAAACATGTGTTACTACCAACATGGTATTGACTTCATAATTTATGTATTGTTTTGAAAATGAATTCTTGCTAATTCATTTTAGCAAGAGTAGGCGCACAGGAGTAACAGATGGACAGAAAGGACTAGAATAATTTGAAGGAACCCCTAAGCACGAATCTTTGGGCAATCTAGATAAACCAACCAGCATTAGAATAAAAGCTAAATCATTAATAGAAGGTTATTCCTAAGAAAGCGACTGCAGAGACAGGGAATTTAGTAGCCCTAGCGCTTATATATTGTATGCTTTATTTGGACATTGCAAAACAATAGAACCAATATCTTAATACACAATAGATTAAAACTTTATTCACTTCACAAGTGAAACACTAAAACACCTATTAAGTGAATGTGGGCCTGTAACGAAGTATTCGTCTGGGACGACATTTTTACTATATGCTTTTGAAATGAAGGAAACCAAATTGCTAAAAGCTAGGAATACCTTTAATGCGATTCCAAGAAGCTATCGGGCTTTAAGGTAAATTTGAATTTGGTAGCGGGTCATTACGTTAGTGATGATAATAAATAAATAAATAACAGATGTTTTGGGTCGCAACACAAGTAATATAATTTTGGTAACTGCCAGGGGCTGCAAGTATCTCTCCGTGCTAACTTTCTCCGGCTTTATTATATTGTCTAGCTGAACCCATTTCTCTCATGGCAATCTGTATGCTCATGAAGTGTCTGTATGTATGTAATCCAAAATGAAGGCATAGTATTTGACAACAGTTTTTTTTAATAAGGTGAATCTCACCCCCTGATTTTAAGTATAATTAGCGACAAAAAAGTTTGCCCCTTTACTTCTTCTATCTATCCTGACCTTGCTGACCTCAACCCAAGCCATTACCCCTTGGAGACCTCGTCAGAAAATGAAGAACCTTCATAGAAAAAAATACATATTTTTTGCCCGAATTTGCCGTGAGGTTTGCTCTATCCGGCCTGGATGAATTATTATGAGGTGAAACCTCTTAACTAAAATAATTATTACGTATTTTATTCCATAAACGTCTTATGCCACTCATAATTTGAACAAAAATTAATAACCTATGCAACAAATTATCAATAAATGAAGTTGTTGTTCAAACAGATTAATTTAAGACCGACAACCATGCCGATAACTGGTCTGCGATCTTAATATCCCCCTACCCTGCACTACAGCGGGGATTTTCATTCAACATTGCAGGCCATCGACTATTAGACTTTTTTTTACACCTCCAACGCGTTCACATCAAAATAAATAAATATTTCTAACACTCACACCAATTAGCCTAGCCTCAAACTAAGCACTGTAAGGATTATGTTATGGGATATTATGATAGCGGATAGAATACTGATACATTACCATAAGAAAGATAGGTACTTATGCTGATGTATATGTTCCCATTTTTATCTAGAAATATATACTTGTAAACATCCATGACTAGGTACAAATGCTCGTTTTCATCATACTAACATTTGCCTCACCGGGATTCAAACTCGGGACTTCTGAGTAGGCGACACCTTGGAATCCGACGAATTACCACTCACGCCATGGAGGTGGAAAGATCATGTTCTATAGGATTTTTGATCGTTGTGAATGCACTATAAGAATGTTTCCGATGAGCGAAATATATTCAACTAGGGGCCGCCCGCGACTTCGTATAAATAAAGTTAACTTTAGTTTTGGAGAATCCCACTGGAACCTAACATTTTCCGGTATAAAAAGTAGGTAGGTAGCCATTAATTCTATATTTTATACTAAGTAGTGAAAAGTGATTTTCCATACAAACTTGCATAAAGTATGTCATTTAGAATAAAAACCAGGTATCTTACGTCCATTCTCGGTACTAAATCTATATCGGTACTCTAAAATTTCATCTAAATCGGTCACATAGAAAGACTGAGAGACAGAAACTCTTTAGCATTTATGTAGATGCAGTGCAGATGCACCCCTATGTAAATAATCCCGCCGGCCTCCACGCTGCCGTTAAGTTTACAAATAGAAAAATAAAAAATATAGCCATATAAAGTGCTAACTTATTTAACATCAGGTTTTATAACTGCACATCTTATGGATTTTAGGGTCCTACTTCCTGGTGGAGCGACATACTTCAACCAGTCCAATGGATACGCTGATGCTGGTCAGTACATCTATGAGATTGCAATGAAAATGAATGATGCAGGCGATTACTTTCCAATTTTCGGAACTTGCCTCGGCTTTGAACTGCTCATCATTTTGGCATCCGGTCGTGGCGAACCTGAGAATAGAATACGGTGTTACTCATACTCTAATATGCCGCTCGACTTCACACCAGGTTTGTAAAATGTTAACATAATAACTATTTAAAAAACGACTAAAAACGAAGGGTTCCCTATTTAATGCAGTTAAAAAGTTTTTTTTTATAGACGATTGAAAAAAATACGTGCATTCTATGTAAATTTATACAGCTATCTAAATTAGGATTAGTCGATAGTCTTGCGTTAGCGAAAGACTATTAAATAAAAAAGTGAAAATCACCTAAGTGCCACATCCTGGACTTTACGTAGGATCCGTCGATTTGAGATTAAGTGTTTGCTTTTTCGTTTTAAAAAGTATTTTTTATATAACATTGATGACGGTCTAGATGAAAACCTAAGTAGCTCACTGAAAATTTGTGTTACTTTGTAATGTTATATCGTTCAGTTTTTTTGTACACAGTATAAAACTAGTTACGTATAAGGACGAATAATTCCTTCACTGGAACCAGTTACGAAACAACGGTTTCGTAGACGGCCGAAGGGAGATAACTCGCGCTGATTTCTAAGTACTGGCCTTTATTTTCTTCTATTCCACTCTGTAACTTCTCTGTTACAATGCTATCACTCTAATTGGTGGCAAGAATAGTAGTACCTATAATTAGATAAGATAAGATAAGATACAAACTCCTTATTGCACAACACAGTAACAAAACAAGCAGATACAAAACAAGTAGAAAAAATACAACATTGCACAAAGGGCGGTCTTATCACTAATGAGCGATTTCTTTCAGACAACCCAATGAGCTGGAAATAAAATAACGTAAGCGAGTAAGTAATTAGCAAAAGTAGCAGTGTTGTTATCTGATAAGGGTCAATCAGCAGTGTAGATAGTATTCATCATGGGTTCCACTAATGAGCCTTGAGGCATACCCACCTTTTTTGATTTGCATCATTTAGGGAAGTTATTTATAGTGTTTTGTTTTTACAGATTTCAGAAACAGCAAAATGTTTGCGGAAGCGCCTGACGAACTAGTGGATATTTTGGCAAACGAAGAAGTAACAGTAAACGCACATCAGTTTTGTATAGTAGACAAGGTGAGAAAAATAAAATTGTAGTGAGTCTAGATTAAGCACCAAAAGGACAAAGCAGAGTATTATGTCACGGGCAGCATATATTAAATTTCTGAGCGAAATGAAGTCCTGTAGTTAATTCTCAAAGAAAATCCTGAATGAAGCGAAGGATTTCAGTCTGCCAAAGACTATAAGACCCGTTTATCTGCGAGGAGCATACGATACTTTATACACCTATCGTGAGGTTAAGGTTTAAAGAAATAAACAATTCAACTTAAAGTAAATTTAATAAATGAAAAATTAAATATTATGTTACAAATATTAGTCCAGTTATGGAAACTTAATATGATAAATATTGAAAGTAAGCCGACCCGAGGAGGATGCGCTCTACCAATCATCCTGTGAATCCTGTCAGCTACCCACAGCGATAGACGTTCAACGTTAGAGCTCGCGCGCTTGCAGTCTCGTCTCCGCCACTTACTTCCGATAAATAAAGATAATAACACTTCGTAATATCGTACCACGATTCCGATACCAGGAACCTCAGAACAAGAACCAAAAGCAAAATCTGACAGTTAACGCGATGAACCTGTGAAGTATTTTTTTTTTAAAAAAGCAAAGTTCTTTGTGGTGTCGTTTAGCCTTTAAGTTTTAGATACTACCTGTAGGCTGTACCCCGTGGTGTTACCACGGTTTTACACGTGTTGATTTGAGGAAAACCTAATAAAATATATCCCTTAACTTTGCAAATATTGCATTACTTATTTGAAATCAAAGTCGTAGCCGTAACGTGATGCTATCTAGCCTTCTCTGATAAATATCCAACACAAAAATATATTTTCAGCGAGTTCATCAAAACAAACAATCTCTTAAAAGTATAAATGTTACTCGAAAATTTTACCTTGATATTTTGGTGAAATTTTCTGTTGTGTTAGTGGTACAGTATACAGGACGATTTATGAGGTAGGTGTGTATGTCTTTAACCGAATCTACGTCAAATAGCGGAAAGTATACAAATGTGTCTTGGGCTCTAATTTGATATATAAATAAAGACCTCAATCGGTTAACTTATTCTTATAAGTTTTTTATGTAGGTTTGCCAGCCATCACTGGCTCAAAATGAAATAAAGACGCAAGTCCTTGACGCAGCCAGTCACCGTTTATACAGTGATGGTGAATACCAACGCTTGTGTGTGTTTTAAAAACGAAAAACAAACTAATTTTAGCGCGTGTTTAAAGCACTAACCAGGTATAGGTGTTTACTATCTTTCACTACGTAATCTTTGGAATATATTCAAATCATTTATTCAAATCATTTATTATTCGGACAACATAGATCCATGTGTTAGTATACAATACTTAATACTATGTTAGTAAATTATATTAAAGACAGATATAACCCTATTTACAAAAATATTTATCAGTAGACAGTCTCCACGAGCCACTAAATCATCCTCAATAGAGGACATCATATGATTTTCGGGTAAAATGAACCCATAGGCTGCTCGAGTAGAAAGATGTACAAACCTTAAAAAGAGTGATTTTTACAGTGTCAGAACATCGAGCAAACCTACGGGCCAACATATTTGCCCTCTTAGACAATGCCCTTCGCTCCCATTCAAGGTCAGCGTCATCTTTTAAAGTATCTGTAACAATATGACCTAGATACTTAAATTGCGTAACTCTACGGAGATCAGATCCATATAGTTTTACAGAGGGCACGGTTTCAGGAGTCCTTCCGTGAGCCTTAAAAGTCATATATACACTTTTACTGGTATTATAAGATAAACTAAGATTGGTTGAATAGGTTTCACAAATGTTTAAAAGCATCCTCAAAGCACTGATCGAAGGAGCCAGCAACACCATATCATCCGCGTAACTGATATTATTTACGCAAACACTCCCTACGTAACAGCCGACACGTGTACCGCTAAGCTCCTCAATCAGCGCGTTGATGTACAGATTAAATAATTTCGGTGAAGTTCTTCCCCCCTTTTTTTTTAATGTCTAGAAAATGCATTATGCATACTTCGCCAACCGAGTGTTGCGGACGAAGCTATCGGGGACTCCTCTCCGCCGCTTCAGGGAACACAAGTGCTCCGAGAAGCAAACGGGGCCCTACCTCGCCAAGAGCATAATTTGCAACTGATGAGCAATGGAAAATGGTCAGACCAATAGACGTCATACATTACACTGACAGTTGTGACACACTGGAAAGCCGACTCAGTGACCACACATTGATCCAACCATCTCGTACTCCTATGAGCTTCACAAATATACGTGTTATGTCTCAGAGGTAATATTCAAAACACTTACATCGGCGCAAATCCATGACTGGTCATTACAAAAGTTACTTAGCTCATTATAAAGCACTTTCTTCGATTATTGCACTTAACACTCCTAGACAATCGGTAAAGTCATTCACATTTTCGCGACAATCAGTTGGCATGTAAACGCTACACACTATTAGAGGCCTATCCACGAGCTCAATTTGAACCGCACAAATACGCGGATTTGAGCACGGTATTATGGACACATTAGGAAACATGCTCTTTCTCCACAGTAACGCCACTCCTCCATATGGACGACCCACAGTCAGACCGGCTTCAGTGTCTATTGCCGAAGTGCCTGTATATCCAAAGTCCCTATCAGCGGTTCCAAGTTACTGGAGATCATGTGGAAAAAGCCAGGTCTCCTGCAGAGCAATGATGTCCGCCGTCTTGCATAGCAGTCTTACTCCATCAATTGATCGCTTAAACGACTTACAGTTGAACGTAACTAATGATGCGTTATATAAATTATTGTTGCTTTCGCTATCCATTAGTTGGTTTTATTATTTAGAACCTGAGCAGACTTTTGTCTGTCTATTTTATATCGAAAATGCACAAATCGTCAAAATAGTATACCATTAGGCCACATTGTACTGTCCAAAAATAAGTTCAATATTTTTCGGGGCACAAATAGTTTATATGCACTGTGTCCTTTATCTCTTTTCATTGTAAGTTTTAAAAGGGACACGTTTTCCTGTGTTTTAGCTTGTATGTACTGTATAATATCAGTTTCTTTTGTGTCCCTATGCACATTAGAGATAAATATCGGTATAACGGATTCCGCCGCCTTGAATTTAATGTCATCTTTTGCAGTCCCCTTTTTGCTACTAAAGCGGTTCTTTTGTTTACGTTTACTCTGAACTAAAGTCCAGCCTGCACTTTTCTGATCAGCCTGGAGATGTTTTTCAGACATATTCTCAGTGCCTTGTGAAGTTGTCGTTGCATAACTTAGTCGTTTCACAGGCTCAGTCGGGTTCTGCGCAGGGCAAATTGTACAATGTTTATCCATTTGCACGCTCGCATTCGATATAATAACAGCTGAGCTATTCCCTCCGTTAGCGGGTGAGTTATCGCAACGTTCTGACACAAGATTTCTCTCGACAACGGTAGGCGAGCCGCCGTTCGCGCTCAAATTTGACGCGGGGCGTTCTGCTTGCAAAGACTGCGACTGCATCGACCCCGCGCTCGCAGACTGTTTTGCCAATACCCTCGGAGTTTGTAATGTTAAGAATCCGACCTGTTCACTTATATTTTCGCTACTATCATTTAACAAAAAAGCACCTCGCCTATTGTTAATGTTATAGTTGCACTCTGACTGTTGATGTAGTGAGTCTGAGGTTATGCCATCAACGATACATCTTAATTGGTTCAATTCCTCGATACTCGCATAGTTTTCTCTTATATATTTCACGTCACTTTGTATTTTAACTAAGTCTTTCAATAAACTCGTCACATCTAAGTGATCAAATGTCACAGGCGGCAGTTTGTTCAAATCGCGTGCTACAAAAATAGGAGTTACATCAGGTTCAGTATCTTTAAAAAGATAGATGATATCTTCAAGATTTCGTTGGCTTTTTCCATCTCGTTTTCTTGTAATCCTCCGTTTAATCCTAGGCACGGAGTCAAATAACAAACATTTGGCTTCAGTTATTTCTTCAGATGTATAGGCCGAGGTACAAATTCGAACTAAGCCCTCCTCATCGATGACATTTATTTTGTTTTGTATAAATACCAGCACTTCATTGACGACTAAATTGCAATTAGCACACTTAACTACTTTCGAAGTCATTGTTTACTATATGCACAGTCACACGAATAAATACGTGCGCACGCGACACATCGCGGCGACTGACTTCAGTTAAAAGTGATGTAATATATTATATTGAAAACAAACAATGGTGTATGGAAAATTTGGTATGAGTGATTTTCTCTAACGTCACAAGACATTATTTCTGAAAGTCAATGTACAGAACTAAATACCTGGCCTACCTCCTACCCAACACAACAATACAATATCTTCTGACATCCACATGAAGTCACTGTCAGTCAGTAAAATAGTAGCCAAGTGCTTAACATTCTTGACCGACGACCTGACCTGTCCACCTGGGTGGTCAGTACAAAAACGTTGCCCTAGAGCTTAGATTAGTTACGCTGTGTTCTGTTCATATCACTCAGGCGCCATTCAGTGTTCAGAGCAGAGGCTTACTTTATCCGATTTCTCCCCCCCCCTCTCCCTAGCATTGGTTAATCAAATCAAGATATAGGCCAGTAACGACTGTCTTTCTGTGGCTTCTTCCGCCGCTCAAAGCTCTTTTTTTAGACAATATTTTTATAATGAAGGTTATCTACATTCTTGAAGGCGGAAAACGCAATTCATCATGCAATTTTAAAAAGAAAATCGTATTCTAAGAAAAACAGTATCTCCTGTAAAATCGGGAGACCAAGCAATCCTGGCGCCATTTGTCATTCATCGAACATAGACAATCTAGAACAATAGAGTAATCCAAGCAAAAGGCCGTAACAGACTTGAAATACGACGTGGACTGTACTTACTTCGCTGCGCACGGATCTCGCTACACCAACAAGCGCTCCGTCGGAAAGCTGAGCTTTCCTGCTCCGCGAGCGCTGCCTGGCGCCACCGCGCCAGCGTGGATTCCGCACCCCCCTGCCGCAGGCCTGAGCGCGCCGCACGGCGCTGCTCGGTCAAGGAGATCGCGCAGAAGTAAGCCCCACACGCCGCACTATGGACGAAGACCAACCCCAACCCATCCAAACCGAGGAGGAGATGGCGCGTAGCTGCGCCCGCTATTGTGCTTTGGTGTACGCGTGGCAATCGCCGCGCGTCCAATATGAATTGGACGCGTCGATGGCCGCGCGGCTCATTGACTCCGGACTGATATCCGAAGGATTAGCGGGCTGGTTACAGTGCTATGTCCGCCTCATGGAGTGGGACGAACTTTCCTCCACCAACTATGGCCTCGGACAGAAAGTCACCATCGACCACAACAATGAGGGCATGAAGCTGCCGCTCATTTTCCCGCCGCCACACGCACACTCCCTAGTGATGAAGCCCATCCGCACCAGGAGGTCGCCGAAACCGGAGGAGGCGCAACCCCGCGCCGGACGCCCGCGCGGTGAGCGCCCTAGCCGCTCCCGCAGCTGTGGCGATCCCCCGGTAACATTTCGCACCTCCCCATCTGCACCGGTGAAGAACCCGATGAAGGAGGAACACCAGCCCGAGCAACAGACTGCCCCCGCCGCCGACGAACAACCAGAGATCAAGCCACCCACTGCTTTACCGACACCCACCGAGTCGGTAAGCTATGCACAGGCCGCGCAAATTTTTGCGCCTACCCACCTCGCAGCGAAAAAAATCACTGCTACCGCCGCATCACCCGCCGCCGTGTCGACCGCGCAGTCGGCCTCCCGCAGCACTCCCACGCTCCCACGGGTCCGCAAACACCCGCCGATCGTGGTCGAGCAGCTGCGGGACTGGCCGAAGCACCTGCGCGCAATACACGACCAACTCGGCCGAGCTCCCAGCGTGCGTCCGTTCGGAACGGGCGTACGCTTCACCCCGCAGGACGATGACGAGGGCCGGCTCGTTCGGGCCTACCTCTCCGAGCAGACCGGACTGAGCTGGTACGCCCACGCTCGTCCAGAAGACCGCAGCCTAAAGGTGGCCATCCGTGGGCTACCAATGGACACCAGCCATGATGACATCGCGAAGGCCTTTGAAGAAAAAGGCTTTGTCGCAGAATATAGCAAGCAGATCCGGGCGCGAGCAGGCCGCCCCGGCTCATTATACTTCGCTTCGTTTCGTAGAACACCAGACCTCATCCCGGCCATCTACTCAGTGAGTGACCTCCTGAGTATGTCCGGGATCACTGTCGAAGCCTGGAGAGGAAGGAAGAACGCCCCCGCGCAGTGCCACCGCTGCCAGGGGTTCCGCCACTCCAGCCTCGGCTGTCACCGCGCGCTTGCTTGCGTGCGCTGCGGTGACCCGCACGCCGCCGCCGACTGCCCCCGCCCGCTAGCGCAGCCCGCCACTTGCGCGAACTGCGCGGGCGCGCACCCGGCCAACCACAGCGCGTGCCCCGCGCTCCAGCGCGAGGCGCGCAATCGCCGCGCCACAACAGTGGCCCGCACAGGCCGCCCGCCCACCGCACCAGTACAACACCCAGTCGAGGTGAGCGAGCACGCGCCGGCCACACTGATGGCCCCCGCGAACGCTCCTCCCTCGAACTCCAGCAGCCCCAAACGGCGCCGCCACAGACGCCGTTGAGCGAGCGTTGCCTCGCCGACGAAAGCGCCCCCCGCAGCCCCACCACCCAAAGATGGCAACCCACCACCCATAGACGGCAACTACCACCAACAAGAAGCGACAGCCCAACTGGTAAAACAGCTCACAGTTCTGCTCACGGACTTCGTCATAAAGTTCGGGCAGCCTGGGAAAAATTTTTTCACATCTACCCCCGTTGAAGACATCACCCCCGCCCGCTGAAGTCCGTCGCCCGCTCGCTGGTCGCTCACTGGGCCTCCCTCATGGGTCTCACCCGGTGGGCTTGACCGCGCCGAGGGCGATGAGTGAAGAAGCGGAGGCGGGGGTACTCGACCCACACGACCGTCTCGTCCTGATGACGAGACGCGAGCCCGACACCTCCAAAGTGGCTCACGCCAGAATGGACTCCCCGCACGCCGCGGCGCCTACGGCGCCGGCGACGCGCGAGACGACGATCGAGAGAAAAATACGACGTCACCCGACTCGTATTTTCTATGCCCAGTATGTGTGCATCATGTCGTACCGGTTCATGTGATGTTCACCATGTTCTTAATGTGAGTCTAATCATAGAACATATTACATTTGATTTGATCAACACGCGTCGCGGGCGTCTGTTGGCGTCGCGTTTTAAAAGTCTGTTTCGGCCATCATTCTTCTTTTATTAATAACGGATACATCCATGTGATACTATCCCCTCAGTACACGCACCATCGATCATCATGGCATAATTGTCAAGGCCGCGAGGGTCAAGATTGTAAGTCACCTCTGAACTGCCAATTGCTGTGGATTACGCTACGCAGAGATGCGAGAGGAATAGTCACGTAGAACCGCTCTTGCGTTTTGCAGGTACAACAAGTACATATGATCGAGTAAAAGTCGTCCCATCTTTTTCAGAAATCTAGGTTTTAGTGAAGCTATTTTGCAGGCTTTTCTTATTTTAATGAAAAAACTCACCTTTGCCCATTCACTGGAGGGTGTTCAGTGTTCACTTATTGGTACCTATCGGCGCCATGTACCTATTACTGGGCTGAAAGGTATCAAACAGGAGAAATATGAAGATGTTGAGATTGTTTACCTTAAGACATAATTTCTAGTTCCGGGTGGTGGGTTAACAATGCACCCCGGATAGTAGGTAAGTAGTTTTGACTAATAAAGTGTTTTGATATTTTCAGAATCTCAATGCATTTAATTTGACAAAAGACTGGCAGGTGACTTCGTATTCTGATGATGATTTCGATGTGCAGTTTATAGCTACTATCGAACACACGAGGTAAGCTTAAATACTTAGAGAGATATGAATCTCCAGGTTCCTCTTGCAGCAATTTTGCTTAATCTCAATTTAATTTAAACTAGATTTAGCCCATACAAGAATGCCATATTGACATTCATGTTTTGACATTTCGCCGTCCCCGGAGAATAAAATTAAAATTGCCATTTAGACCCATCTGCCCTCCTTTATCAAATTATCAGCGATCCTAGGCCACGGGGTAATATTGCTAATACAAAAAATGTATGACCGTAGCAAAGGCTATCTAGGATCCATTAAGGCACTGTAAGTAAAAAAACGCATATGGCAACAAATGGCGAGGATTTTCAGAATAAGTATCGATTCTATAAGATAGTAACAATCACGTTACGATCTCATTTAGACTGGGCGCACATATACAGATTCAGATTCGGAATTTCGTGTGCCTGGCACAGATGTTTCGGTTGTTTTATTAGTTAGAGTTTGATAGAACATTAGGTTTTTTCCATACTGAATAAAAAGAGTGTTCGCCAACATTTTGTATGTAAGGACCTGCATTAAGGTTTCCGAATCGGAATTCCTGATCAGGAAACCATACATATGCGTCCAGCCTTAAACGGATTTTATATACAGTGGTGGTCATATAATTAAGAACGCTTAATAATACAAAACCAATAACTATGTTTTGACCATGATTCTAGTGCACGGTTCGTTTCTAAACATACTCTGTTAGTGTTGTAGAATATTATTATGACCGATCTGTATTACATTATATTAAGTTATTAATTAATGTATTCGTTTTGTCGAAATAATTTGTTTGCTTATTAAATCATAAAGTTGCTGGAATACTGGCTGGACAAATAATTAAGAGAACGAAAATATTTTGATCTTTTTTATCATTTTGAAAATGGAATGCGATTTTTGTTTCTTAGGTTTTCACGCACATTACTCATTAAATAAAACTAGTTTTTTACGGGTTAATGCATGCAACTTTATTTATTTATTGACGTTTCTTGGAATGCGATGTTTGTGACACCCATTTTCGCGCTATTATTGATACGAGATTTCGAGTTATACGATTTCTGAAAATGATTTCTGTAAAAAATTAATTAAAAGTAAAAACTTTTTAAAAACAAGCTTTTATTTAAATAAGCTAAAAAGAATAAAATAAAATTTTCCTTAAAAACTTTTACTATCAACTTATAACACCATTAGACAATTAATATATTAAAAAAGCTTGTTACGAGATTTACCTGTTCGATTAACAAAATTTGATTTTATTTGAATCTCCAAAATTTTCAAATTAAGTAAATACGGTATACCTACTTAAATATGGAGACAAGCTTTTATAGTATATAAATTGTGTTATGACGTTATAAGTTGATAGTAAATCTTTTAAGGAAAATTTTCTTTTAATCTTTTTAGCCCATTTAAATAATAGCTTGTTCTAAAAAGTTTTTTACTTTAAATTTATTTTACATAATGGTCCTACTAATGGAAACGCGGTCTCCAAACGCGCTTAGTTTGGGCACTCGATAGATGCGTTAAAGCGATTTATTATGAACTACGTTATTAATTATAGAAACACAAACTTATCATTAGATTACTGAACCGTAGTAAATTTTACTGAGTACTTATTTTTGTATAATAAAACCGATAAAAATTCAATTTATTTTCAATGTTTTCTATAATGCCTTCACGGCAATAAATGTTTAAGAGTTCTGCTTCGTAGCCAAATAGTATAATGCATGATTTTTAATTACAGATACCCATTCTATGGAGTGCAATTTCATCCGGAGAAGAATTCTTTTGAATGGAAGTTGTCAAAGAAGTATCCTCATTCATATAGTGCGATTAAAGCGAACAGATACTTTATGGACTTCTTTGTGAATGAATGCAGGAGAAATGTCCATACGTTCGCGAATGCGGCTGAAGAAAATAAATACGCAATATACAACTATGAAGCTAAATTTACGGGCGTATTGGGAAGTCAACACCACGAATGTTACTTCTTTGAACCGAGAGGACTTAAGAATTGATTGATGATAGATGACAGAAATAAATCAATGATAGATTAAGTGAGACTGTAATAATACATTATGATACAAGTGTGGTAAGTTGAGAATTACAACCGAGGCGATATGCCAAGCTAAGAAGCCAGAGGCTGTAATTATCAAACCGCACGTATGTCATACGACGTTTTATAACACATTTGCGAGGAAATAACACTATCTACGTACGAACTTTCTGAAAATGAATTTGCACCTTTGTTTGTTTTCCATAAGATGAAATTTTGATACGCTTGACTGTAAGTAGCCGTAGCGTAGCCTTGTTTGACTACTGGCGGTGTCAAATTAATAAATTCGTAACTACTTGACAATATTTTCAAATAAAAACAATACAGCGAAAAGAAAAAAAAACTTTTTCATGGATTAGCAATGCGCGCGCATCAACGCTTTTTTGAGGCAAAGGAATAAAAACCAGCAAGTTTTACTAATAAAATAAATTAATATTTTTGTGAATTTGTTACCGATACATTGTTGTAATTTATTGTCAAAATGAATCAAATTAAAGAATTAAATGTTTATATATTATATCTCCCAAAGTGAATTGTATTAAGAAAATATTGACTACCTTTCTGACATAAAAACTCTTTGCTAAGATTTAAAAAAGTATCGTTCGTTTTCAGACGGAACATAATAAGCCGTGCATTTTACTTTACATTACCGCACGCGTGTGTAATGTGATAGATTATGATATTGAAATTGGTGCAATAAGAGACGCTTTACGAGCAAATGTGTTATAAATAAAGTTTATTGTTTTATTATTTGTCTTATTTCCCGTTTTCTCTTCAGGTTATGGTGCAAAATATTAACAGGTCTTTTTTACATAAAGATACAGTGGCAACAAAAAACATGATACTTACAGATAATGATTTTGAAATTCATGGTCACTAACATTATAGTTATTAACGGGATTGTTACCATGTACCTTGTATATTATGAGTTTCCGATATTTCGGCACTGTTGAAAGCGCCATGATCACGGAGGCGCTTGCACCATATGTAGTATATAACATAATAGCTATAATAATCGACGGCCTCCGTGGCCGAGTGGTTTGTACGCCGGATTTCATGGTGTCGCCGACTCGAGAGATCCCGGGTTCGAATCCCGGTGGGGGCAGATGTTTGTGTGATGAATACGAGCATTTATACTCCAGTCATGGATGTTTAATATATATTTCTATATAAATATACTTATATATGTACAGTATTTGTATTCTATCCGTTACCCTAGTATACCATAATAACACAAGCCTTACTGTGCTTACTTTGGGGCTAGGCTAATTGGTGTGAGTGTTGGAAATATTTATTTATTTAATAATAGCTATAATGATTTGAAACTTCAACAGAGTTGACTAAATTAGTGGTGATGAGGCTTCATAGTGCGTTACTTATTAAATTATTAGACGTAAAAAATACTGCTATTTCGTATATATACCGAGTAACTGCGGGTTACTTTGACCTAAAATGTGCACTTTTTTTTTCAAATAAAATTGTAGTTTCTCTTTGTGATGAATATGTCACGTTTATATCTTTCCATTGTGAACTTTAAAGTATAAGTTACAAAGTTATCATACGAAAATAGGAAAAAATAATATTTAAGGGTTCATATATATTTTTTTAATTTTGGGCCAAAGTTGGCCTTAAAGAGGGTTTACTTTAGCTCGTTGAGTTTTCTCTGTGAAAAAAACTAATTTTAAGGCATGTTGGGGTTAAGTAACCCTTATAACAGATCACCATTAGCATACTAAATACACAAATGGATGTTTTTACCCAAAAATAATTAAGTTAAAGCAAAAATTGTAAACTTACCGAAAACCACAGTTTTGAGAAAGTTTGAGCATGAACTTGCGAACTATTTCAGTTACAAAAAATCCCGCGTTACAATGACAACTTGATACAGGAATGATGTCGGTAAAACAACACCACACTACGAGCCTATATGGCTATCTGTGATTTTCAACTGGAACTATTACGGTCACCCAAGAGATACTGATGGGGCGGCAGGTTCAATATCTTTTCTGATATGGGACAAAGTTACCCGCCCGAGCTAAAGTAACCCTTACTTACGGTATTTGGTATATAAATGTTAAATATATATATATATATATATAAAATATCACAAATAAATCATTACTAGGATTAGATTCTCATTTAAGAACTTTAATGAGAATCCAGTCATAATTACTTACATTAAAATTCTTAAAATATTAACACACTTATATTAGTTTGTATTTTTGTTACTTCATCACGCAGAAACGATTGATTGATGGATTTGGAAGAAATTTCTCAAAAAACTAACTATAAAGTATACTATTTTCTATAACTAAAGTCGCAGCTACTGATGACCATGAATTTTTTAGTCTTTTCAATTTTGATCAAAAACTTTGTAATGTTACTGCACAAACTGTTTATTTATTATATTCATATCAAGTGGATGTTATTGATAGAGACAGGAAGTCCCGCGACTGTGTGATATGATAATGCAATTGATTTACAAGGATGCATAAAACGTATGATAAGATTTAATTTAATTTTTATGTGTCGTTACTTATACTTAAGCTTAATACTTAAACTGATCTAACAGTCGTTTTCGGAATTAGAAAGATTAGATTCATTTGTCGTTGATTAAAAATGATTCAAAATAGAAATTTGCAATTCAGGTGATTGTTTAGATCTAAACTACCACATACCTTAACGAGACTGTCTAGAGTATAAAACTGATGAATTTGATAGAAATTCAATGAATCTAGAATTTGTAATACTTTATTATACTTTTGCTCTCCAGAAATCATACTCTATAAAAATTGACTCACATGTAATGATAAGATTTAAATACTAAACAGTTGCAAGAAAATAGAGAGAAGACAGGAAGAATTAAAGGACAATGGCGAACTCCCATACAATTTTTTGTTGAATTTTTTTCTTGCGTCTATAAATGAATTGCATGTTAAATTATAGAGTTTACATTCTTGATTTGATTCATCTTATTTCTTATATTATAGGAAGTCTGGATTTAAAGATATTCTACTTTGAAGTTTTGGAGGTTATGTCCTACCAAGTAATGCAAAAACGAATTATAAAAGTATTTTCAAGAGTATTTTTATATCAAAATAAAAAAAATGGTTGCCTGTAAAGTCGGTTTTACGGGCGAAGATTTTACGTGACAACGTCTTTTTCTCGGTAGAATATTTATTGATATGAATATAATTAAATTGCACAATAGGAACAAGGAATTGAATGAAAATAAGAATTGCACAAATTTTAACTATAGAAATATATTTTGTTTACTAAAACATTGTACATGTAAACTTAAACTTAACACGAGAGACTCATCGTAACGTTACCGAGCGTTACACTTTTTCATAAGTGACTCCCAGCCGCAACCTAATTTAAGACGTTGTCACGTCAAAATACGTGGAACGGAACTATAGAAGTATACGGGTCCTGAAGATTAGTGACGAAAAAAAAATGTTTTTTACAATGTATGATCGTGTGTATGATCAGTTGGCTCTCTTTCTTTCTTTGGCGTAGGTAATGACCAACCGCGTCAAAATACTTATTATCAAAAAAGAGTTATTGAGTTCAAATTCAATGTCTGTGCTGTAAGAAGTACTTAACAATTTGAAAATGCCCACTGCAATAATAAAGTATAAAAAAGGATTTCTAATAATGTACTAATGGGATATTAATTAAATATGCAACACTTTTTATATATTTTTTATTCCACATCGTTGATCACAATATCGTAGATAGTAGATACAATGAAATAAAATCCACAGTATGGGACAGAATCGTGTCCAAAATCCACAGCAAAATATCAGATTCGGAATCTTGAAGTCAAGCACTACTCAACAGTCGCAGAGAAAGATTTCGAAAGTCCAAATACAGTCCAAGTCACATAAAAAAACAAATCTCAGAAAAACACAATACGCCGATTGAAATCTTTGCAATATGCATGCCCCTAAGCACAAACAATGTTATCTATTGATAACAATATCAACAACAATTCGATGACAAGCATGACAGTGACAGTTATAGTTTTTTTTCGTTAGAATTGTCGCCATACTCTTTTTGTATTGTGAAGATTATTTAATATGGTTTCAGTATAATATTGAAAAATAATGTTTCCCGATATTTTTGATAGATAATTAAATACAGTTCAAGCGTAAAGCGATGCAAAACATACGAACAACATATTTAAAGTTGATTTCATCACTAAAATCACTTAAAATGAATGGCTCAAAAGCCATCATGGCCAAGCCACAATAAAAATAAAAAATAAATAGTCAATTGTGTTTCCCTTTTTTTAAGTTTTTAATTCCAGACTTAGACAACCCTCCTCAATTGTTTAATAAATCTTTTGAGATTATTTTATTAACATTTCTGATAATGACATCTATAGACGCTATAGATTTACTTTAACAAATATTTCGCCATTGTCCTTTTTGCGAGTAAAATGCTAGTGGCTAATAAGTTATAATATACAAACTCCGTGGCAGATATCATTTGATCCACTTCATTTAATCTACGATATGACGTTATCGGTTTCTTTTGTCTATCTGACCAAATAACAATAATGCATCATGTACTTATAAATAAACTGTCAAACAAGGTGCATCGGTTTGTTTTAGATTTAGCACACCGAGTTTATTTTAACATCTGAGCAGGAGGCAAAATCTATTTGTGTGCATACTATTTTAACGATGGTGAAATTGAAGTACACAGAATACACAAGAGTTTACATTATTATCGAAGTTTTAACGATAGCACTAATGTGGTCAGTTTCATTAAGATATAAGCAGTCGACGTATAGTTTACTTTTTAGTACTCAAAATTACCTCAATTTATTTTTTGAATTGGGGGAATAGCATGCGGTAATCTAATTAACTGTGAAACTCGAAAAGTGTTTTGTTTACTTTGAAAACAAAATATATACTTACTTAACATCTCATTTTTTTTATAGGTGTGTAGGCATTGAGTTTGCCAGTATCATAATGATAGTTTATTTGAAAACAGTATTTGTGGCAAGTGCAGTGTTTCTGTTTTCGTGTTGTGATGGTGAAACGGCAATCCAAAGTGAACACATAAAAATGAATGAACGTCCCATAATCGGTATACTCTCCCAAGAACAAGATTACCGTTTGAAAGACAAATATTCGCAGGAGAATTTCATGAGTTACATTTCGGCTTCATATGTGAAAAGTGTAGAGGCTTCGGGAGCAAGAGTTCTGCCAATATTGTGGGTAATTAATATTTATAAGGAGACTTTACTTAACTTTGGGATGGAGATTTTATAGTACCTGAATATTTTTTTACAGCATCGGAAAGTCGCGTAACTATTATAAGGAGCTCATGAGCAAGATTAACGGGTAAGTATACTTTAAAAAAGTGAAAATAAAAAGAAAACAAAACAAACAAATAAAAAAAAACGCTCGCAGTGGCTAGATGTTTACACGTGAACTGATGAGTTTGACGAAACGACACTATGTTGTTTGGTAGCTTCCGCACTTAGTTCTTAAAGTGGACCATTGTACTTGAGCCATGGCGGCCGATAATTCTAGCTAGCCCACCTCCCTCCAGAAGCAGATTAATCTTACCAAGTCAATCCTCTCCAGATATTTGCGAGGGATCCTGGTTTACCGTGAGTCCCCTCGGATCTGGACGACGCCGCGCATTCGAGGACCACATGTGCCGCCGTTTTTTCTGCCTCAATACATACTCTGTCAAAAGGACTGTCAGTATATAGGGTGTGAAGGTGTTTATTCAAAAGAAGCTTGGTCAACTTTGTATCTAGGGATGGAATAGTCTCCTTGGATAAACTTACAACCTGGTGTCGAAGTTCACCAATTCATCGCTTGTGTTTGTATAGTCCCTTAACCTGCTAAAGAGCTGGTCGGAACTCGTCGGATGCGAACCTATTGAACCTGAGTTTTGTTTAAGAACCTCTTATTGCGAGTTCATCTGCTGCATCTTAACCAAGTGATCCACTGTGTCCTTTGATCCATTTTAGCGTCACTGTATTTTGATTTAGTAGTAATTACGTGATGTGGATCTGCTTTAAGTATTGAAGAACTGAGGCACTGTTGAAAAGTATACGGACATAGGTATCCGTGACTTTTCTGACCTCTATGGCGTGTGCTGCTTTGATAAATGCCAACACATTAGACAGTGTAAAATATTCCTAGGGGCCAGCCCCTAGGAATATGGATATTCCAATATTTAGGTCATATGACTCTAGTTTCAAACAAATTTTTTGCTCCATCAATGAGATTCTTAGTTCTTTCGGGCCCGAGTATTCATGCAACTCTGCTGTGAGTTCAATGTTAGATGTTTGATAAACAGTTTGTTGTCAGGGTTCTGTCGCTGGGTGATGGCACTCTATGGCTGTAGCTTCATTGCATCTTTCTTTGTGCTTATAATTTAAGATTCTGGAATCCCTCTTTAGGGTGCAGAATATTTCGAACTTGAAGGTCGCTAGGCTCACCTCTTCTTCTTCTTTATGACAAGATGAAGGGGTGGTAGTGGTGACGAATCTCTGAGATACTTAAAAATTTCAGAGTGCGTTAACACCTATATTACAATCCACAAATTTATAAGTAATGTATTCAAATTTCATTCATACGATAAATTCGTGTTGAAAACTTCAGAACAAAAGATAACTACAACATGTAAAGATGAATCTAATGACAAATACCTACAACATGTATTATAGTGTCGTAAAGCAGCTAACACCGTGGGTTAAGGATGCCTGTATCACACGCGCAATGTTATTATAGGGTTATATTGAAAAATAAAAAAATAATGATCGGTCATTGGATGGGTGACCAAAATATAGATCAATCATTTATTCCCATCAGTACAGCACACAAATTCAAGTAAACAAATAGAACAATTAATTACTAGGTATATAACTGTGTGCCGCAACGACAGAAGAAGGCAAAAACTCAGCGATACCTTTGCTCTAAGAGCAAAGCAGTGGTTTTCAGTTCTGCCTAAAAAGCGCGTAACGTGAATCGACATCGACGTGACGTGATTAATTTATTATTAAGAGAATTAAATTAGATTATATAATTATTGAATTAAAAAGATTATTATATTATATTAATTATTAATCATTTGTTATTAATTATAATTAATAATAATATATTATTATCATTCACCAAAAAATATTAATTATTACTGTTATTATTACTTTTTTAGTATTTAGATTAATATTGAATTTTTGAATTAATATTTACCCATCAGCATTTAACACACACAAATTGTTACACACCTATTAGAAAAACATAATCTGGAGCTCCTCCGAGTTTCGGAAGGCGCGTTAAGCTATTGATACGGGCTGTATCTGCAGTCCTTAGTTATAATTTTTATTATTTTTAAAGCATGTAACTGCTTGATGTTTAAATCTAAAGAAAATATAACTAGAAAAAATTCCACGCGGACCAGGCAGCAGACGGGACTCGAACCCGCACCCTTCGCAATCCGGGCGAATGCACTGACCAATTATGCTACCGCGGCCCTCACGGACCGCGTCGAAATTCTTTCTAGCTATTCTTAAGCTGCAAGGCAGCGCCATCTCTTCGCATTATAGGTAAACCCACAATGTCAAATGAATACTTTTACAAGAATTAAACATTTGAAAGAAGAAATAGCAATTATAGTTATAATTTTTATTATTTTTAAAGCATGTAACTGCTTGATGTTTAAATCTAAAGAAAATATAACTAGAAAAAATTCCACGCGGACCAGGCAGCAGACGGGACTCGAACCCGCACCCTTCGCAATCCGGGCGAATGCACTGACCAATTATGCTACCGCGGCCCTCACGGACCGCGTCGAAATTCTTTCTAGCTATTCTTAAGCTGCAAGGCAGCGCCATCTCTTCGCATTATAGGTAAACCCACAATGTCAAATGAATACTTTTACAAGTATTAAACATTTGAAAGAAGAAATAGCAATTATAGTTATAATTTTTATTATTTTTAAAGCATGTAACTGCTTGATGTTTAAATCTCCTTAAGTAAGTCCTTAGTACCTACCAATCCCCGATGGGCACGTGTGGTGGGTCACTGCTCAATCTTCCTATTCCCTCATTTCCATTAGAAAGCTTGTGCCCCAGCAGAGGGGACATTAATGGTGATAATGATGATCGTAATGTATGTTGGCAGCGTTTTGTATCCCGGAGGCAACACATGGTTTAATCAGTCGGATGGATACGCGGACGCCGGGCAGCATATATACGAGATTGCGCAGGAGTTTAATGATGCGGGAGACTACTTTCCCTTATTTGGTACATGCTTGGGGTTCGAACTTTTCGTCATAATGGCATCGGGAAAGGATAGACCCGAAAACAGGGTACACTGTGTTGCAATCGGAAATTATCCCCTTATGTTTACTGAAGGTAAGTTATTTTTTTTCCCAGTTTTCTTAGATATTGTCCCATGGTACATTAGCAATGATTAAAGTTTACCCTAAAAACGAAGTAATATCGAATTCCAATAGTTGAATTCCCATTCAATCTTAAACTTTGTTAAATCAGTTTCTTATATTTTTTTACTTCATGAGTTATCTCATATTGAAGTCATTTTTTAGGGTTCCGTACCTCAAAAGGAAAAAACGGAACCCTTATAGGATCACTTTGTTGTCCGTCTGTCCGTCTGTAAAGACAGTTTTTCTCAGGAACGCGTGGAGGTATCAAACTGAAATTCATATCTAATACTCATGTCTACAGTAGAGGTCCTTGGAGCTGTGAAGAAATCAAACTTCTAAGCCAAAGCAATCAAAAGATGCTGTATCTTTATGCAGCAAATATTCGAAACTCGCACGGGAATCAAAACTTACAGGGTACTTTCCCGTGAACTTAGAATTTTGAAATTTGGTACGAAGTAACTTCTTATAGTACAGATAAAGGAAAAATTGCGGTAACCGTAAATTTTTAGTTACATCATATAATAAAAAATATTTTTGAAAAATTTAAAGTTACTACCTCTTTTCCCATGAACGCGTTGAGGTATTCAATTAAGTTTATACGGAACCCTCGGTGCACGAGTCCGATTCGCACTTGGCGGGTTTTTCAATTTGACGATTCTGTATATAATACAGGGAGAAAAAAAAACAGCCCTTGCTGAGTTTCTTGGCGGTTTTTCTCAGTACAAGCCCGCCGTAGATTTGCGAACCGATGGCGTAGCTTTCCGACATTCACAAGCACTTGTGAATGTCGGAAAGCTACGCCATACGCCTAGACTGAATAAACGATTTTGAAAGGGGAAGGTAGAATAAGAGAGAATAACTCCTCAGAACACTCACCGTGACACAGACGATAGAACGCGCTTAATGACGACGCGTAATTGAAAAGGCTCGAGGTGTTTAGTCACCTCCTCATTGCTTACGATGCGGATCGCACACCGATGTAACTTATCCAAAGCATGGAGCCAGTACTTGGCGTAACCATTTCAGAGGTGCGAGCAATATTCCATGCAAGATCGCACCTGCGTTTTATACAACAAGCACAGTTGCTTGGGCGTGAAACAACGCCGCACCTTGTTTAGGACTTCGAGTTTGCGTGAGGCCATTTTAACCACGTTTTCGATGTAATTCTGTAGATTTAAGTCACAGCAAATTTCCATACCGAGCATGGTGATACTGCTCTCTAATTTCTGTGTTGTATCCTGAAGAGAAAGAAATGAGAGAAATGGCGACATTTTTGCCGTGAAAGCGTATACCTGGATTTTCTTAGCATTGAACTCAACCAAGTTCTTAGTACCTACCCCATTCAGAAATGTAGTCCAAAACCAGATTGAGTTAAATGATAAGATTCTCCAATTTTTGCTTGGTTACCGCTTGTCCAGCCGCTGCTTGTCCGAGATATCCCGCGTTCACTGTACTATCGTCTGCTAAACAATGAATATTTCCAAGAGGAATTAAGTCATTGATATGCAGCAGAAAGAGAGTGGGGGACAGGAGGACCTTGAGGAACGCCGTCATTCACTGACATGAACCGCGAACTACTACCATCCGTAAGGACACGATTTCTACGCTCATGCAGGAAGTTAGCTACCCCGGAACCGAACTGGGCTGGCAGACCGTATGCCGGAAGCTTGAAGAGAAGGCTTTTGTGCCAGACCCTGTTAAACGCCTTGTCAATGTCAAGGCTGATAGCCAACGACTCGCCACGCTTGACGATAGCCTCACCCCAGATATGAGACAAGTACGCTAGAAGATTACCCGTCCATCGTTTCGGTCTAAAACCATTTGACGATCTTTACTCCGGGAATGATCCTTTAGGAAGCGGGTCAGATGATTGTTAAGGACCTTTTCTAGGATTTTACATAACCGGAAGAATCCCTTAACGGGGACGCCGTGGTTTCGCACTAAGCAGCTTAGAGGGTATTCGCAGGGGTTTTTAGCGGATATTATGCCGTAAAGCGCCCGTAAGAGTTACGGGGTCCTCAGTGAGCAGCCACTGCGGGGGCTCGTAAGGCTTGCGGGAGCAAAGTGTGAAGGTCCGTTCGACGGTGCGCCAAATTTGTATTTCGAGAGATATTCGAGGTGAAAGGCTACGCTGCGAGTACCCCTGTCACACACAGCGCATAGTCGCGGCGAGTAGGCATTCAATTAAATGATCGAGTATTGTTAACGAATTGACAGATTCTTGGCTTGCTGAGGTTTTTGTTGTGTTCATGAATCAGGTTTGTATGTAAGATAGAACTAGAAAATCCACTAAGCGCCATCAGACAATTCAGCAATCTGAATTATATTTAGCATTGTTATCTCAACTGTAACGAGAAACTTAAACTTAAAGAATAAAGTTGAAAAAATAACAATATTATATAATAATTATTTAAGTATTTTTTATTTATTTTTATTTCGTGTACAATAAATTATTAAATAAATAAATAAATATATAATTCCACAAATGAAACATTAACGCCACATTTATATTACCTGACTTTATTTATAAAAAAAAATGCGTAAGTTCATTTGGACAAAAACACTTCATCTGATCAATTGGATATTGGTATATCGTATAATAATTTATAAACGTTTCGCAGATTACCGAAGTAGCAAGTTATTTAACCAAATAAGTAAAAAGTCCGCGGACTTGCTCGAGAAAGAAAATTCCACTGTGCACCATCATCAATTTTGTATAGTAGATGAGGTAAGTTATAAGACTTCATTTAGTAATAAATTTCTGTAAATTCCTAATAGCCCATATACACATAAACGAGTTTATGGGTATAAATTATACACTCGACGATAACACTACAGCTATAACACACATATAGCTATCATTGGTACTAATTAAACTAACGAAACAACCGTGACATGAGTGCAAATATTTAGGTAGTATAGGTACCTACTTATTATACCGAGAGATCTTAGTATCATAGCCTACAGGGAAATAAATGCTAGCCTTAGTGTGAAAAAAACAGAGCACATTTGTTTGCCAGGCTTAGGAATATCGTCCAATTCAGCAGATAAGTAATGTAACACTGCTGTACAGTAGGAAGCCAAATAAAAATATTGAAGTTTTATTGATGCTTTTTTCGGTGCGTTTGGGAACAAATACGACAGTGAATTTCTAGAACTCCGGTTTTGATGTCAGGATATCATCTCTTTAGTAAAACCACAGTCTGTGGTAAGACAAGAGTTACTCTTGTCTTCGGTAGACTCACCAGTTAGCGCCATATGATAATAAGAAAATTATTTGCAGAACTCCAACCATACAACAAAGGTATTACTTATCTCTTAGTACAACAGATTTTCGCCAGATGGTGCTGTATTTAAATAACTCTAAATTATTATTTAGAGTATAACTTCAGATCCACGTACATACTTAAGTTTATACACCATTGTTTACATAATGTATCTATTGCAGTGTTGACTTCCTACTTCGATCAGTTCCAATTAGTACCTAATATAGCTTTATTTAAAATGTTGGCAGTAGCCGAGGGCCTTAAAAAACTCAACTTAGGAATAACACTTTTTTAGAGGGCTACATAGTACTTTATACTACACCTATGGAGAAATAAAAGATAAATTCTTCAATTGAAATTTTATTACAGTTGGTTATAATTATTAAAACTTAATGACTTAATATTTTTGCCAGGAAGATAAATATTGGTTTCTAGATATCTTGGGTGGATGCACCTCTGGACTCACAGGTACAGCGACAACCTATGCTATACTTAAACAGATTTTCTATCTTAGCCAAGACAACAGAAGGATGAGACTGGAGTGGGTCGTATCAGATATTAGTTTGCGGGGAAACAAGGAGGCAGATATTTTGATAGAACTTAGTGTAACGGACGGACTACCAATGCAGTTTGCCGTGGGCTATTTAGAGTACATCCATATATTAAAAAAATAATGCAATAATCATTCATCAATCACATCAGGCTTTGATTCGGACATGTTTCATTAAACTTATTTGGATATACATATTATTAAACAAAAAATCCATCTTAATCAACATGGGTTCTTGTCCAAGAAGTCTCAAATGACAAGCCTGGGTGGGATTTTTAGTGATGTTTCAGGCGCTATTGATAATGGGGATGAACTACAGTCAGTGACAGGAGAGCGTATGGTCTATAACTTCACAATGAAGCATCTAGGCACGGCAAGGGTGATATTTTCGTATTCAATGATGAAGATATTAAAGTGCATAGGGATCAAATGCATTTTCAAAAATTTCGACCTGTTATGTATGTGCCACCTTGAAGGTGCTATGAATACGGGTCGAAGTAACAGGTAACATGACTTGCTAAGGCTGCAGCATCAGCATCTAAGTTGGGGCCGAATTATCAGAAACCTACAGCTCACGTTCTCACAGAACGACACTTAGAACGCCTAGAACAAACATACTACTTGTAAAATTATCTGCTTATCGTAGACATGCAGCGTTCACCTGCATCTCGTAGGCCATGTACCGCTTGCAACTTTTGCACAATGTAAGCATGACGATGGACTGCAGCGCAGCATTCATAGCGGGCACTCACAAGACCCCCTAATGCTAGAATTGAAGTTAATTTTTCAACCTATAACTGCAGCTAGCAACCGCTGACGTAGTACAAGAACATTTTATTATTCAATTGGTTATTTTAGGAGCAATTACATCGGCGTACCCGCCGATAACCCGCGGGTTAGGTTGCGGGAATTCCAAATTGCTTGGTTATCCCCATGCAATTACCCTGTTTACAATCTACTGGCTCAGTATTCGCTCTGTGCACACTTATACACTCTCGTCAAAGTGAGAATGTGTGGTCGTGTATATGCATACTGGTGGCAACGGCAATAGCGAGGAAATATGTATGTACACGACCACATATTCTCACTTTGGTGAGACTGTATGACTGTGTGAGTGTGCACAGAGCGAACATATTTTTTTGCGCATAGTCGATAGCTACACAGTGAAAGGCGGAACGTTCACGAAGGAACATTACTTAAGAGGAGAAGCCCCGTGACATCTAGAACTCAACATGACGTCCCAAGAAGATCAAGACAGAACAGTTACTTTTCCGGTGGAAACCTTCAAGATCCGCGGGCCTGCTATACCAAGTAAGGCCCCTTTCAGCCCTGCCGAATTTATGCGTTTTCACACTGCATATCATAAGTTTGTTCGGTCGATGCGAAACTTGGACTTGACTTTTCTTAATGGGAAAGCATGCACCGTCCGCTACAACTTTGATGCAACGAGACCGGAAGAGGATCGCCTGCTGATAAATTGGGACTGGCTCATGCCCCTATTTTGGAAGCCGCCGCCTGGTGAAAGAGATATTGTGCGGCTGCCTACGATACTGAAGTTTGTTGAGGAAGAGCTTCGGTTTCAGAAGTGCAAAACGGTTGCCGGCGACACCTGCACCTGTGGCAACAATCCACATAAAGTGATATCTCCTGAAAGCGAGTGCACGAACGAACTCCACTGGCATCATTTCTGCATCGCGCACGTCTCTGCGTGGTTGACCCATTATATGGTGCCGGCGATTCTTCTTAAAAAATCTAAAGAGATGTTCCATGCGATGATTGCAAAAGTGCATCGAGACAATCCAGCCATCTTGGAATATTATTCCACGGGTGAACGTACGGACACACAATTGTTGCTTGATTCGGCTCGCAGCATAAGTGGTTCTGGCTCTAGTGCAGCTGCATCGCAATAGTGTTAAGAGTGTTGAATAGTTTTCATAAGTCTAAAGTACTGTAGATTGAAATAAATGGCTGTGTTTAATATGTCTACTTTTATTTGTTTTATTCCTATTAGTATTGTAGAATGATGGAGAGTTGTGCAGGTAAGGTATTGAGACCGTTCCGTCTTACGTTGCTCCAAGATCAAATTTAGTGTTAGATACAATCAAGTCAAGCTTGGACGGCACTAGAGGTAACGGCTAGGTAACGTGCTACTAGGAGCCGCATAGCACGTCACACCACTATCACTTACCGTTGAGTTGCAAGGCGTGATGATAAGAGTTACGTGCACATGGGATGCAAAGCTCCGCTATCACAAACAATGCTTATCATATGTCTTGAGCAAGGCCTGAACGTGCCTTCGCTTACTGAGTACGTGTACCTGCGACGTTTAGCCGCGGAGCAGACCATACAGGAATGTGAGACGTCTAAATAACGTTTTTCTTAAGTTGGTTCATGAGTAGTATCTACGCATAAGCCGCAAACAGTATTACGGCAAAGAGCCGCGACAATAAACGTTCCTATACTCGTAACTATACACGTAGACATAAATTTCCCGATAATACGTTGCCAGACGTGGCACACTTTAGTTTAAATATAGAACAAACCATATGCAATTGCTTAGAATATGAATAGGTAATATGTTACGAGTACGGGATCTTTATCAAACCATTGTTATTGGTTACCTTGAGACAGGTAGTCAGGCTCTGCGTCTTACGATAACCTAGGATCAGTTGGCACGAGCTACAAAATCTTGAGGAAAACCCAACGGTATATTTGATGTTATGATAAGTATTCATCTCTAATATAATAGATCTTCAGGCACAAATAACTTTCGGTTACTGAACGTTACGAACGTGCCTACGTCTTTGCTGTCTTTATTGAGCTAAGAAAAGATAAACGTAAAACAATGTCCGCACCGGCAGAAGCAAGCTGTTTCACACAATTGTTGACAGAGTTAAACGTGAAGACTTTCGAAGCCACATTCTACAATGGAAAACGGCTGAGCATCGAGTACCTTTTCCATTACGAAATTATGGGAGAAAAATGTCTGCAAGTAGGCCTCAACAGCATGGTACCACTGTTCGGAGGTATCACACCTCCCGGTATACCCCAATTCACCTATATCTCGGAGCTCTCCAATTTCCTCCGGCTCATAAACATGGATGACTGTTCATATGGTGACTACGCTTCTTGCGCGTGTCGGCTCAACATCGAACGAGCCCAAGAGCATTCCGATTACCGTTGTCAAGATAATCACTGGCATCACTACTGCTGGGGACACGTCCATCAGTGGCTGAAGTTCTACCTGGAACGTGCGATTCTGTTGAAAGAATCTCAGAAGCACTACGAGTACCGCGTGAGCGAAGTGCACGGGCCACAAACAGGCTTTTATCTTTCAATCGGCGAGATGGCAACTGCAGAATATTGGCTAAAGTGGGCTTGGACGAGTACTATGTGGCGGTGTGCATGATAAAATGTGTTTAATACATTCATACACCTTTCTTATATTGAAGATTTGTCATTTCGTATTACTCTAAATATGTGTCTTTTTTATTTTTCCTGTAATGTTAGGGTTATAGTATCACAGATACCTTACCTGGAAACTATGTAACGTGAACCGTACCTATCTATCGCTGGATAGCATGTCACTGTGCACCTACAATTCTCTTACAAAGTTTAGTGACTAGTCTTGACATTAATGAGGAGGTACACGCAAGCTTGGCATTCGTTGCTGAGCTGATATGCACTTTGAAATGAAATAATCATGTATGAGGAACGAGTTTTTTTTATTTTTAAGAATAAATACTATTATAAATTATCACATATACGAGTAGGTTGTATTACTTCGGCCTGTTGGCTGTCCCGCGCAACGATGCCTGATGTCGTAAAGCTTCTGCATACCGCAAGAGCTGCTCCTCAAGTTTCTGCTGCTCTTCCCGCTGACGTTTCCTTTCTTCACGCTCCTTCTCTTGTCTTTTCCACTCTGCCTCTTGTTCCTTCCAACGTTCATCAGCGGCTCGACGAGCGGCTTCTCCAGATTTTCCATTATTATTGTTTCCCCACATCGTGATTATATGTTGAGGGTAAATATGCTGATTGAATGTAGAGCTCCTGGCGATTGTGTCGAGGATATATATGTTAATGATTGGTTGTATAGGTCTTTACCGCAATTTATACTAATTCGAAACGTACCTAATAAGGAATACTGGTTGGAATTCCATAACTATATCGGGAATTTCTATGTGGTTTAATTATATCTCGCTATAATGAGGATAATTAAAACGTACTGACCGCATGGTGTACCGCAGTAATAATAGAAATTTTATAAAATGCAGGGAAGGAAAAATTAATTATAACTGAAAGGGAACAAATGATAGCGATAATAAATACAGTTTTATATTTTATTAAGCGAGTGATATCATAGACTGTGTTAACTTTCCCGTTAGGTTGCGCAATCATGCTCCGTATGGATAAAAATATATAGGTAATATTCAGGAGCTGCCCGTGACATGCTGAGCATGTATGGAGTCTTGCTACGTGACCTGCAGTCTTACTTGACCGTGTGATGTTCTCTGGAGGTTTGGTTACGCCAAGCTATTCCACTAGAGCGTTGCAGCGTTCACTCATGTCCTCAGAAAAGTTTACGAAGCAAACTCGAGAGACTTGAGTCCATATTGAAATATCCATCCACACCATCGTTAGGTAATGAACACTTGAATACGTCCATAGGTGTAGCTGTGGTTTACCGTAGGTATGACGTCAAACCTTATCGGACAATGGTATATTGTTTCATTTTCCCGAACTATAACTAATTTAATAAATTCAACTGACCGGATAATATCGATTAATTAACCCCGATAACCTATTCAATTGAAGCAAGAGAAACTGAATTCAATATCGTTTAACTTTAGCGATAACGGCGTTATCGCCGTCACGGTTGGTTTCTCTAATGTTGTAGCAATATGCTGATATGGATATTGCTCCCTACGAACCAAGGTGTAACTTAAAGGTTAACAGTGAAGAGTTTTTACGCCTGCATTTGCGGGGACCTCAGGTTAGGAGCTTGAATCGAGGACTCACTGTCACATAGCAAAACCTAGAACTCCTCCAACAGTCATACTTCTCCCGAGTCTACTATGCATTAAAGTCGTTTCTCCACTGCATACAATAGTATCACCCTCCCCTTCCCCTCGTACACCGTTTTTGATTTTCGCCCCGTACGCTCTTGTGCCCCCTACTGTACATGCTATTTGCATCATGCAAAACAGATCTCAGCTTGTCAAGATAGGGGGGTATACATCTCAACTCAAAGCTTTGCCAACAGGTGTTTCACTAGGTTTACATTTAGGCCCATACTTTTTCGTTGTTTTCATAAATGATCTAACCACGTTCTTAAAATGTAAGTTAAAATTGTATGCTGATGATCTCTAAGTTTATAGAGTGGTGAAAAATGAATCTGATGCTGAATGCCTTCAAAACGAACTGAATAATATAGATGCATGGTATTCTCGAAATAAAATGATTGAATTGATGAATACTTACAAGTGTCATCTTATCAAATTCACGAGAAAAAAATCACCATCACTGGTTCCATACTGTATTAAAAATACATAACTTGATGAAGTTAATAAAATTAGAGACTTGGGCATCATACTGGATAGCTTATAAGCTTGAGAGAGCATATAGATGAAGTGACAAAAAATCATCATAGTTATTCGGTTGGATATCTAGGCTAATAATTTTTTAAATACCCTGACGTATTGATACCTACGTACCAGGCCACTCAGAAAGTCTTGCGAAAAAAAGTTTCTTATGTATAAGATACTGGCCACTTGTAATTATTTTGAAAACTTCGATTATTTAAAAGTAAAAATACCACTGTCCGATTTTCAAATCTCCCTCCCCATTTTTTCGAGAGCCAATTAATTTTTTCTTGTCTCATTAAAAAATGCATCGAGAACATTTTCGTGCTATTTTACGATTTTAAATGTGGCTTAAAACCTGATGTGTCATTTTCGAACTGCTTTTATGGATGAAGGACTTTCAAAAGCAATCATCTACCGCTTGTGTATGAACAAAGGAGTGATCGTCCTACGACGGCTGTCACCGAAGAAAGTGTGCAGGCAGTAAAAAAAAATATTCAAGAAAACAGACGAATTACTCGTACTTACTAAGAGATTCAGCATACTCTGAAGATTGGTTCAGGAAGTGTTCAAAAGATTTTGCACGAGCACCTTTGCGTAAGGAGGATAGTTTCCCGCTGGGTGCCGCATGACCTCACCGGAGCTCAGAAGCAGGCCCGTGTGGATTGGTGCAGTGATATGATACAAAACTTTGATGCAGGCTCGTCACGGCGCGTTTACGATATTGTGACAGGTGACTAATCCTGGATTTATCAGTACGATCCAGAAACAAAGCGTCAGTCGACAGTTTGTCTGTTTCATAATGAACCAACGCATACGAAAGTGAAGTTATCGAGGAGCGCAGGGAGAATTTTGATCGGTAGTGTCTTCTTGACGGGGTACCTAATTTCAATTCCACTTCGAGACCAAAGCAGCATCAACGCCGAATGGTATCGCACAAAATGCCTGCTAGAAGTTTTTTCTGCAATGAGCAACAAGCGACCTTACACCGGGCTCCGCAGTGTCCTTCTTCACCACGACAACGTGCCCGCACATTCTGGGATCAAAACGAAGGACTTCCTGGACTCCACACCAGTCAGTCCTGATATGGCTCCGTGTGACTTCTTTTTATTCCTTAAAATAAAAAATCAGCTCAAAGGGATACAGTTTTCATCGCCGGAAGAAGCGCTAGCAGCGTTTGAGAAGGCCGTGGAAGAGGTGTCTGCGGAGGACTGGAAAAAATGATTTGAAAATTGGTCCAGACGCATGAGACTTTGTATAGAGGCTGGTGGAGAGTACTTTGAAAATATTTAATAAAAATATTTTATTCATGGAAGTTAGTTTTTTTGTTTCTGAAAACTTTCTGAGTGTCCCACGTATTTATAATTGCATAGTTAGAAGTGTTTTGGAGTATATCAGCTGTGTTTAGTCTCCAGGCTATATAGTACTCTCAGACCGGATAGAAAAGATACAAAAGAGGTTCCTATATCAGCTATCTTACGCTAATAATAAGTGCAAAATTATATAGTCATATGAAAGTAGATTGACATTATCTATACTTATAATAAATCTGTACAGAGGTCAATTCTGTACATGAAATATATTTTCAAAATAACTATCAGGGGGTGATTAGTGATCGATACTGATGCCAAAAATGCAATCAGTAAAATTTTTGTCTGTCTGTCTGTGTGTATGTTCCTTATAGAAACAAAAACTACTCGACGGATTTTACCGAAACTTGGTACAATAATTCTTCATACTCCTGAGCAGGTTATAGTATACTTTTCATCACGCTACAATCAATAGGAGCAGAGTAGTGAAGGGAAATGTTGGGAAAACGGGAGAAGTTACTCCATTTTTAAAGCTTCCGTCGCGTGTGCAGCCTTAGTGGTTAAAGTTACATAGAAATCATGTATGACAGAAATATTCTACATAAAATTGTCTAAAAAACATCCCGGAACAGCATATGTCTTTCTTTTATGGTTGACTCACAATAACACGTGTAACTCCTGATAGCTTAGCAGTTCGGAGCACTATGATTATATTTGTTTACTCTTACGTTTATAATACTCTCACTCATCCCTAATTTAAAAAAGTTAACATTATTACCTATTCAATAAAAAAAGAATCATAGAAATCGGTATAGAAACACCAAACTTATACATGAAATAAGCCATCGCGCCGTCGCACGTGAATACTGAATCATGCTATAAGGATTATTTGATGTAACGGTTGCCGCGCTCGACACGGGTCGCGGCGGCGCGGTAGGGTATAAAAAGGCGGGAGGTCCGAGTTCAATATTTGGCTGCTGATGCGTTCAGAGCGTTCGACCTTATTGACAGACAAAAATTGATATTGAGAAACCGTGCTTATCAGCGCGACTTTTAGTCTTAAAATAGTTTATTTGAATTTTTTTTGCTGTTATTTTGTAAAATAGGTATTAGTTGTTTTGGTAGTGTTTAAATATTCGTTCAAATTAAAAATTATTAAGCGTAGGTACTTTTATTAATGAAAATAGTTATAAGTATATTTATTTTAAAGTGAAGTAGGTATAGGTAGATGGTATTACACAGGCGTTTCAGCTTTATTTTCATTTCTTTTACGGTTCTGCCAACTACAGTACTGTGAGGAATAAAATACTATCAAATCTATATATATAAAACTCAAAGGTGACTGACTGACTGACATAGTGATCTGTCAACACACAGCCAAACCACTGAACGGTTCGGGCTGAAATTTGGCATGCAGGTAGATGTTATGACGTAGGCATCCGCTAAGAAAGGATTTTGATCAATTCTACCCCGAAGCGAAGGCGGGCCACTAGTACAAAATAAAGTCTCTGAGAGTAAGACGTAAGGCTGCAGATATATTATTTAAATGGTTTAGTTGATTCTCCTTAGTTGCTATCATGTGCCAAGTTGATATGATGTTTTGCATGATGTGTCAGCCTGCCACTAAGAATTACTCTGTCAATTCTACTATATAAGTTTGACTGTATTTGGCTTTTCATGGTATGGTCACCGAATAAAAAAAAACAGTAAATTCCCCCAATTATGCGGATTGTGATAAAACCTTTAACCAAACATTTCATAATGGAATGTGTAAGGAATGGGGACATAAGAGACAAAATAGTTGTGGATTTGAAAATCGTTAAATAAGCTGTTGGGATTATTCCCTTGCTTTCTTTCAGAGTCAACGTCCATAGAAGCTTTTATAGTTTATAAATTTGCATCACAAAGTTTAATTAGAAATATTGGGAATTTCGAACATAATATTACATTTTACTTTCACGATGGGACTGAAATGTATAAATGTAACACGAAAGTTCTGTAAAATAAATAGAGAAAAAGAAGAAAAGATTTCTCGTGTAATAGTAGGTACTCCTAGAACAACAACATTCTGTTTGTGTTAATAAATCTTCATTATCAATACTAAATGCCAACTCCAGTAGATAGAAAAACCCAAAGTGAAATTATAAGTCCAGACAACAGAATTTTTGTATAGCCACGTGATTAAACTTCTCTTTTTAAAAATAACGGGAAAATGAGTTAGCTTCTATTAAACAAATTCATCTTTTTTACAACGTCAACTAAATATTTTGAAGGAAGCGTCAAGTCAAGATCAACAAACACTTTTACTTGTCCTTCTGATTAATGCATGGCTTCGTAATTTACTAACTCGGCCACGGGTTTTACAACTTATCATAATTTTACGTTATACAACTTCAAAACAAGCTCTTCAAAAAATATCATTCAAACTTCAATAGACAACATCACATTAGGTATGCGTCCGATATATCAAAACGAATCCAAAATCCGATTTCAAACACAAATCGATACCGAACGATTTCTCAACGAGAAAATCCGATTTCAGAAATCTAACCGAACCAAACCGCTAGCGATCTAATACCACCACTAGTATCCAAATGTAAATCGGATTCGAAATTCGTGCTTTCGTTTTCGGAAGTCCGATTTCGTGCTCGGAAGTCCGATTTCGGTTTGCTGTTTACGGAAATCTATTGCTCTTCTCTAAGGCGGGATTATTTATCACTGAAAAGAGATGTCGTCTAAAAGCATCAAAAGTCGAGCAACTGACATTTTTTGAACGCTAACCTGTAGTAATTAGGTTTCATTTTGTAAATGGTTTGAAAAATAATAAAAACAAACAGAAAAACAAAAAAAATACTAATAAAATATGTAAAAAGAAATCATTGTGTATATAAGCCGATTTTTAAATGCGCCGCAAAAGTTTTACTCTTAACCGTAAAGATAACTTTTCTGCTAGTCCTAAGCCACAGAATATATACTCTTGCCTAAGCCTATATTTAAAGCATAAAGGAAAATCGCGCAAATCTACGAGTATGCTTGCTTCGTACAATTAATTGTTTGTGATTGTCGTTAGCTAATAAAACCAAATCATAACACAAACTAGTGAATTGGCTAAGTTCGGCACATCTGAAATCGGATATTTAAAAACGGATTTTAAAATCGATTTTGAAATCTGAAATCCGATAAATATCCGTTTGCGTTCAAAACAAAAAACGCCCATGTCTACATCACATATAGACCAGGGGCCCAATTCTCGCGGCATAGATATTATATCACCTTCGATATATATCGAATGATCTGGCTTTTATCGAAGGAAAACCTTTTTGCCCTATTCTCACCATGTCGCAATAGATATTTATCTACGGATGATCAGTAGACATACATCGACTGGTAGAGAGCCTTCGATATATAAATATCTATGGATCTTGGCATGTCAATCTTATTATTTCCACTTTTTTTACCTATTATTTATTGTGTTGTAGTGTGTCTTTGCCAATTATTGTTACCTCAAGACGTTGTTAACTGCCTTCATAAATAATTAGTAAATAAAGAAGTAGGTAAATAATGGTGTCGATTCTGGCGTGATTCTCTAAACTTAAAAATAAATTTAATATCAGTCTCTCTTTTTCATTCTGTATAGAGAATGACAAGGAAACACTGTTGTCAAGTTTAAGTTTAGATTTAGAGAATCGTGCCAGAATCGACACCAGTTTATATTAACGATGGATGAGTTGATTCATGTTTTCGTCAATGATTTAATAAATGACGTGATTGCTGCTGCTGTGCTAAGGCGCCGCCGTTGTGAGAGCAAGAGGGCCCATTTGAAATGAGGGACGCCGACTTCATAAAAAAATTACGTTTAAACAAAAATTTGGTTAGAAATCTTTAAAGTTATGAATGACATTGGTATCGATTCTGACACAATTCTCTAAACTTAGAACTAAATTTAACATCAGTCTCTCCTTTTCATTCTGTATGGAGAATGACAAGGATACACTGCTGTCAAATTTACGTTTAGGTTTAGAGAATCATGCCAGAATCGACACCATTTTCTTATTGACGATACGGAGTTTTGGCGGGATTTCTGCGAGTGCGGTTGGCATCTTATTTTAATTATTCTAAAATTCGTTCATAGTGGATATTGTGAAATAAAATTGGTGTGATTTGGTGTTACAACCGTCTGCGCAACTGAAGAATTAGTGGAATCTTTAAAATATACGCTATTCCGGTTAAGTGGACTCGAGAACTTTATTGTAGTGTTGAATACCTCACAGAAGCTTAGAGAAAAAGCCAACTCTATAAATTTCGTGCCAAACACTCCAAAAAACATTAGAATGCGTCACACCGACATTCGAATGTAAAAAAAAGAAGATTAATATAACTAAAGACTAGGCTTTATGGGCATTGTTCCCTTTGCCTTCCCTGAAAAGGGAGAATCTTAAATAATATTGACGTTTCATTATACATAACGTTGAAATTATAAACGCATACAATTTAGGTAAAGTTGAGATTTCTTATACTCAAAAAATGTATACTCATATTTAATATGAATGGAATTCATAAAATATCATTTTGTTGCTTGTAAAATTCTGCTCTAATTTATTATTATTTTATATAGACTATGATGTTAACTTAATCGAGAAAAACGGAACGCATTCGGCAGTGAAAGAATATCTACGATAGATATAATATCATTGGAATATCGAAAATCCACGAGAATAGCATTTTTTACCATCAGTAGATATTTTCAATAGATATCCCTTCTTTCGATATTATCTCGAAGACGATATAATATCTACGCCGCGAGAATTGGGCCCCGGGTCGATAATTTTTGAGACCAAAAAAAATTATAGTAGGATGAAACCCATTAGAAAAGGTAGAGAATATAACAAAAATGAAAGGAAAAATAAATTACGGGCGATCTGAGGTCAGGAAGGGGGAGGGGGTGAGTTTTTAAGGGTAAAAATGGTTAATCTCGATTTCCGGTAAAACTGCAAGTCCTATGAAAAAAAATTAAATGGCAAAGTTGTAGGTAATAAAAAGATCTACAACTTTTGTAGCGACACTTTTTTCACATAACCTCAAAATTTATGTGAAAAATGCGAATAACCGAGTTTTTGGTTTTTGATTTTTATTTTTTGCAAAAAAATTATTTTTTCACGAATTTGGTGAAAACTTACTTTTGTATGTCCTAAACATACAGTAATTTTTTTGATTTAAAACATTCATTTTTTCACCTTATTTTGACTTAATATCGAAAAAGCACCCTTATTTTCAATCGAAAATTCTCACGTCAAAATAACTGCTTTTTTAAAAAAGTTGGGGTGTTTTTTGTTTGTTGAAATCTCTACTTTCTGATGGTATAAAAAATATATACACTACTATGGTAAATGTTCTCAGAACCTGCAAATTAATAATGAAAAAAACTCCAATCCGAAAAATTGATTTGAATCATTATGTATAATTTTGAACTATTTATTAAAATTTACACTTTAATTACTCGAAAAACGTAAGATTTCATGTTATATTGATAAACAGAAAAATTACAAATCCATAAAACATGCAAAAATAGTTGTTGTAAGTAGGTATTAAAAATAGGATTTTCGGATTCGAGTTTTTTTCATTATTAATTTGCATTTTCTGAGAACATTTATCATAGTAGTGTATATTTTTTTTATACCATCAGAAAGTAGAGATTTCGACAAACAAAAAACACCCCAACTTTTTTAAAAAAGCAGATATTTTGACGTGAGAATTTTCGATTGAAAATCAGGGTGCTTTTTGGATATTAAGTCAAAATAAGGTGAAAAAATGAATATTTTAAATAAAAAAAAAATACTGTATGTTTGGGACATACAAAGGTAAGTTTTCACCAAATTTCGTGAAAAAATATTTTTTTTTGCAAAAAATAAAAATCAAAAACCAAAAACTCGGTTATTCGCATTTTTCACATAAATTTTGAGGTTGTGAGAAAAAAGTGTCGCCACAAAAGTTGTAGATCTTTTTATTACCTACAACTTTGCCATTTAATTTTTTTTCATAGGACTTGCAGTTTTACCGGAAATCGAGATTAACGATTTTTACCCTTAAAAACTCACCCCCTCCCCCTCCCCGACCTCAGATCGCCCGTAATTTATTTTTCCTTTCATTTTTGTTATATTCTCTACCTTTTCTAATTTGTTTCATCCTACTATAATTTTTTTTCACTTTTCACCATTTTTAAAATTATCGACCCTGGTCTAATATTATTACTTAGGATCATTATAAATAAATTATATTCTTTTATTGTGACATAGTCACTGCAAGATTTGGCGCGAGTGTGCGAGATGACAGCGACCACTAATTTGCGCCGAATCAGAGAGCGCCATTCGATTCATTTACCCAGCTGCCCCTCTATTTGTCGTTCGTGTAATTAAATCCGTTCGATCGTTTCTGCAATTAAATTAAAGTTCTCTTTAAGCTTTTAGTAGTTGTGACGTTTGTCACTTCACTTTAATAAAAAAATACTGGGTAAGGTTAGTGGTGCGACCATGATTCGAGAAAAATGGCATTTAGTATAATTATAACCTCTAAATTTTCACCAAGAATATCTTGGAAACTATACCGTTCCGTAGGGGAGTGGTAGCGGGTGCTACACTCCCTCTCCCTCTACCAACCCTAAGATAGCTAGCGGCTAAGATAGTTTCAAACAATATGACTTTATGTGCATACTTTTTTTTCAGAACTTGGAGAGATATAACCTTACAAAAGACTGGCGTGTATCATCTCACAGCATGGACAATCAGGGAAAGAAATTTATATCCAGCATTGAACATAGAAGGTACGTTAGAAAGGGATTATTTACGGTAGGTAACTTTTGCCCAAACAGGGAAAAATTAAAACTATGTGTATAAATGAATTAGCATGAACATTTTTTTGTATTTCTTGCTTTAGGTTAAACAAAAATAGGCGTAATTCTACCTTTCATTTGCAACTTTATTTTATTTTTATTAGTAGTATTGAAGTTCTGTTTGTCATTTTTTTTTTATTGATAATGTTGATCGCAATGTAGCCCTATATACCATATGGAAGATCACAGTAAAATAATATTACCTTTTTACCTTTTGGTGGTGTTGTCTTTCTGTCGGTGAGTAAGGTACCAGGGCTCCAGGGGACAGGGGATTGGGCCAGGGTAGGTAACGGCACGGTAATACACTTCTGGACACATCTATTGGCCCACCTTGTATTTTCAGTTTCGTTTGGTTCTAGCTAAAATTTTATATTAGGTCGAGCAAAAAGTTTTTATGCAGTTTTGAACCTGGCACATTCACAATTTCATTCAATAGTCTTTTTTTGAATTTCGAACACAGAATTTAAAGAAACAAAAGACAATTTGGAGCCTGTTTGTTGATATCAAACAATCGAATACTAAGAAAACTTGGTTTTATTGGTTTACTTGGATTTAATTCTTGAAAAAGTGATTGATATCTTTGGTTTTGCAACAAACATTACTTATTCTTAACATTAAGGTGAGGTTCTATCAATAATCTATGGATACTTCAACTGAAGTCGCCGCCCAAGCTGTGGCACTTATTCAGGCCGGACACAGCCAAAGAAACGTGAGTGCTCAACTTAATTTAAGTCGATCTGCGGTCCGAAATGTTTATCGGAGGTACCTAGAGACTGGCGGCTTTGTTCGTCGCCAAGGAAGGCCACGATCTCGGGTCACAACTGAAAGGCAGGATCGATTCATCGTGACGACCAGCTTGAGAAATCGTCACCTTACCTCCATTGAGATACAAAAACAAATTCGCGACTTCCACGGAGTATCTGTGAGCGCTCGAACTGTTCGGAGAAGGTTAAAAGAACGCGATATGGTACCACAAAAGCCAGCTAATGGGCCCAAACTAACGCGAGCCCACCGAACAGCGCGCCTTCATTTCGCACGCAGTCATTTAAATTGGACACAGCAAGATTGGAGCCGTGTACTCTTTTCTGATGAGTCTAAAATTGTGTTACATGGCAATGATGGAAGGAAGAAGGTCTACCTACGTAAGGGAGAGCGTTTCGCACAATGCTGCTTTGAAGAGAGGGTTGTTTATGGCGGTGGCTCATGGACTGTCTGGGGCGGTATATCCGCGAGCGGCAAAACTCAACTTGAGGTTGTTACAGGACCACGGCTGCCAACATTAAATGCTGAAAGGTACATTCGTGAGTGCTTAGAACCTCACGTGATACCATACGCGGACTATGTGGGCCCAAATTTCCTTTTTATGCATGATAATACAAGAGCCCATGCGGCCGGCATCGTCAGGGAATATCTTCGGGATGTGAACATCACAGTTATGGACTGGCCAGCCAGAAGCCCAGACATGAACCCCATTGAGCACATGTGGAACGAGCTAAAAAGACGTGTTAGGGCTCGACAGCCAGTTGCTCAGACGATGCAGGAGTTGAAAACTGCCATAGAAGAGGAATGGGAGATGATCCCTCAAAATTTCATAGAGCGGTTGATAAACTCTATGCCTAATCGTATGAGAGCTGTGGTAGATGCCCATGGAGGCAACACGCGTTATTAAATTAAACCTTTATTTGATAAAACATGTTTTTTATTCAAAAATCCATTGCCTTTAACAAGGCGCATATCCGACTTGTTAGGCGTAGCTCCATGTCGTATGGTATTCTGAATTCAAATTTAAAACAATACGATCGAAAAAGATGGTAAAATGTATCAGGTTTAAAACTGCATCAACAGTTTTTGTTCAATCTTGCAATCATATTTCGGTAGGGGCCATCGAAACCTAAACTCTAAGGTGGGCCAATAGATGTGTCCAGAAGTGTAATATCATACAGTATTCTATCTTCATACAAACGGTCGGAAAGCGAGTCATACCTACGCCACTCGAGTTCGATGTGCTCTCGGCGGGCACCCAGTCGCGAATGCGCCGCCGCGCCGCAACGACGACCGAACGGTCTGAATTGTTTTTTATGCAGTTAGCCGTGCTTAAACGTGCGTTTTGTATTGTAAATATTTGATTTAATTAAGTAGATACCTACATAATTTAGTATGGAAAAGAACAAACGACGATTATTATTATTATTATTAATATCGTACAATAGCACAAATGCTGTTTTTGGTTGCTTGAGCTCTTCAATAACACACCCAGAGATATCATTTTTTAAATTACCTGAAATATTGGAAAGGTGTCTTACCTTTATAGAATATTTTTTATATACCTATCTACTATTACGTTATTTGTTTCTAATATTTAGGTATTTCGGTTTTTCTATCGGGCAAAATATCTGGAATAATATATAAATAAGTGGTTAGGATGAAAAAAGAGACAAACGAGTAATCTACCTACACTCGCGTTAAAAAAAAACTACATAAAATACTGTAGGCTGGCGGCCCTACCGCGTGCCAACGCAGCGCTCGGTGTAGGCATTTATTTTCAAGGACAGGGCGGAGTCACAATACTGTATAGATAATATTACCGTGGTAACGGTGCGAGTGATATTTTTGGTATTGCAGGTGTCTATAGGCTGTGGTGGCCGCTTATAATCAAGCAGGCCATAATGCTAGTTTACCTATAAAAAAATAGGAAAATCAGAAACGGTAAATGGTGGTTTTGATTTATCGTTTGATTTACTGAAACGATATAATCATAGGTATGATATA